>CM039128.1:40658917-41268152 GCA_022036555.1 Microstegium vimineum | reverse complement strand
TAGTAGGGCCGAAAATAGTCCTAACGCGCCGAAGAGCAGCGCCGAATCGTGAAGCATCATCGCAAAAGCGGCAAAAGAGACGGCAGGGTAGGCGAATCTTCACAATCACGCACATTGTCGCCGTCCCCGATTCACAAGAAGAAGAATCCGGAAGACCAAGTCCTCCGGGCAAACCCAGCAAGGTGGTGGGACCCACTGCAAGGCGCACACCACCACCCTCCATCTCCACGACCAAACCCTAGCGTCGACGAAATCCCTCTAAAAAGCTTACGACTAGGCAATGAAAAGGGGAAATCAACGCGATAGGAATCAATACTTACCCAAAGCTTCACAGGGATATATAGACAACCTCTGCCTTGATCGAACAACCCAGGCAAGGGAGTCGCCCCTCTCCGAATCCTACACACCCTTCGGATAAAAAAGCAAAAGACACGACCGTTCCCCTTTCTACCGCGGGTTTCATCCTTTATACAATCGGCGCGACGCTTCGACTTCTAGGGTTTTTGGGAAACCGCAAGGGATTAAATATGGAACCTCCACGCCAACCACCTTTTGCGCCGCACAAACGGGCCGATAAAACCAGACACAAAATTACGGCCCATTCAACCCTGTTTACCTTTCATCTTATGCTTTATGGCTAATCATTCCTTTTGGCCAATGCTATAGTCTCGGGGACTGGATGCGCACCTTTGTTATTTTTCAGGAAGAGGATCTAACTACAGTAACCTGGCCGACACGGTCGACGCGGCTACATGCACAAAACACGCTCGGGGACTCCGTCAACACCAACTACCACCCTCAATGTCAGTTGCAGTCCCGACCAGGCTCGGGGACTTCGTCCAGTCCCACATCGAGCAACGCTCGGGGACTGCGACCAGGACGCCAGAAAACAACGCCTGGAAGGACAACACCCGGGGACTGACGCCCGGGGACTAAAAATAAAAAACAAGAGACCCCAATACAAGAATCTCTTCGAGCTCCTTCCATATGGCTCGGGGACTACGGGTATTCGCAGTCGCTTTTACAAATTTATGCTCCAATCTCTATTTATTTACTTTGTGCACCACTTTATAGAGCATGGCACCACGTGCATACTTCACCTGCTACCATGCTCGGGGACTAAGTGGGTACACTTCACCTTGCGGTGAATGTACTAATCTTGTTCATAAGCAAAGCTCTACTGTTTTAATGTGTGGTTTTTGCAGAGCCTAAGTGGGTACACTTCACCGAGGAAAGACCTTTCAAAAGTTTTTTCTTCTTCAACACGTCACATTCTCCCAGCAAGCAGCTGCAGCATCAAGCAAGGCGACTAGATCGCATGCCAGGATACGACGTTCTCGACCAGATCGACCTGGTCGGGAAACCTCTCCGAGCAGCATCTCGACCAACCATGCTAGTCGAGGCTCTACGACGACCACCCCGCACGATGGCGACCAGCTGGACGCCTCTCACGATGACGCCGTGGACTCGCCAGAAGAATATAACGTGCTCGGGGACTTGTTGGGGATATAACCTCGGCATATCCCCAGGGACTTTCTTGGGCCTACCGACCAGGAGACGGCCCAGCCCACGATGGCCTTGCGGCACGCGACCATCCCGTCGTGCTCGCTAAGGACTACGACGCTCACAGGCAAAAAACTGTTTGACACGTGAAAGGTCCAGACCACCGGACCACTCGCTATGGTCCGGAGCTTGGAGGTCAGGAGGTCCGACGCTCACAGGCAAAAAACTGTTCTTCGGGAAAATGAACTTCTCTCCACCAAATCTTCCCAAAACTCAACCAAAAGATCACCAACTGCAACCAAACTTTGTAGGCATGATCCTAGTGTAGTTGGGGAGCTATCCCGAAGAAATCATCGCTCAATTTGGAGAGGATAAACGGGAACACTCGGATTTGGGGGAGAAGAGAGCAAAACGAAGAACACCACAAAGAAATTGCCCGATCTACGCAGTCATGAGGTTTGAGGAGAATTCCTTCGGTGCAAAGAAGTTCCTCACGAATACGAACAACTTGGTTCAAGTGGTTTTTGCAAAGCTACTCTCAACAAAGAGAAATCATCTTAGGAAAAAGAGAGACCAAAAGGAAAACTTGAACAACACAAGCAAACCGGGGACACAATCACGAAATCGAAGACACCATGGCTTACGGAGGTTACGACCTCTGATTCCTCGCGACAAACTCATGTTCTTACAAAGGTGGTGGAAACAACCTAGGGATCTCATGAACTAGAGAGAGGTAGAGAGAGAGAGAGAGTTGGGGCAAATGATTAGGGTTCAAGAGATAGGATGAGGATACCCCTTCATCCCCTATTTAACAGGGCTTTGGCTATTTCCCAAAGACCCTATCGGGGATATAACCTCGGCATATCCCCAGGGACTTTCTTGGGCCTGCCGACCAGGAGACAACCCAGCCCACGAGGCCTTGCAGCACGCGACCAGCCCGTCGTGCTCGCTAAGGACTCCTAAGAAGTCTTGCTCGCCAAGGAAGATCCTAGTAGATAGACTCGGATCCCTTGCCATAGGGAACCGATCGTAATCTGTTAGGATATGGAAATTGTAACCCTGCTCCCCGACTATATGAGGCGAGCAGGGACCCCCTCAAAAAACCCTAGATAACCTCTCTCAGATCATCTACAGATCTTGTAACCTGATATACAAGATCAATCTAGCCACCAGAACACAGGACGTAGGGTATTACGGCGGTTTGCCGGCTCGAACCTATCTAAATTGCCGTGTCTACGCTATCTGTGTTACGCTTGATCGCCGTCGCCACACCTCCGCCTAACAATCTACTACCGTGGGGTACCCCCTAGGTAGACTACGACACATATTTCGTCGACAGACCCCCCTAGATACATGAGTGAACTACGTAGCCTAAGCATTGCAGTCCAAGCTCCGGTGTTGACATCGTTTTTTGACACGTGTCAAAGGGGCTGAGGCTTGACTGGTCAGCGGCCGTTCTCCATCGGTATCAGGAGTTGATAGTGCCGATGGAAGGGTGCTACGAGAAGATTAAGTGTTTTGCCAATGGAAGCTGATGAGCATTGCCGACAAGGTCGGTGGAGTCTTGCTGAAGCTGATTGCAAATGAGTCATTACCGATTGTCGATGAGCTGCTATTGCCGATTGATGATAGAGGCTCGTTGCCGATTGCCGATGGAAGCTGGTTGCCGATTGCCGATAAGGGCTCATTGCCGATTGCCGACGCAGAGATGCTGCCAATTGCCGATGCCGATGGGCGTGACTAAGCATTTGGCAGCAGCGGAGGATTACAAGTGGCCAAAGAAGGAAGGTGCGGATTAAAGGAATCTGCTGATGGAAAGTTTCCATCGAAAGGAAAGGATAAGGAAACTGGTGTTTTATACCAGTATTATTATAGTAGTTTGAGTCTGACTCTTGCATGTGTCGTTTATTTTCCTTTAAAATAGGTGTGTTTGTTTAGGAAATAAATATTGTTATCCGGCTCCTGCGCGAGTCAGTTTTCCTTTAAAGTAGGAGTTTGTTTTAGGAAGGATATGTGTCGTGTCATTGTACAACTCTCCATGCGGGAGTATAAATATGTGCCCAAGGGCTATGGAATAAACAATCAATCCAATTCAAACCAAACCAATTTTATCTTATTTTACCTTTTATCGCAATTTACCCTTTTACTGCATTAGTTATAGCTATCAATGAGTTCTTCAAGCTTTCGACGGGCTGCATCACCTTGATCTCCGTCAAATCCTTGTTAGTTCCGCGTGGGAGTACCTCTAGGCTTTGGCAATCCGGGCGCATCGCTGTTTGCCTCGTCTAGCTCTGCTCTAGTTACCCCTGATCAATCTGAGCCTTGACGTCTGGGCGCATCGCTGTTGTCTCGTTCAGTTTGTTCTAGTTATCATCCTTGTCGATTGATTGGTCAAATCGACTGGCACGCCCTCGACATCGAGCTTTGGGTAATAGCCCGAGGTGTTCACAGATCTGACGCTTTTTGTGTCAACATCCGGAAAATATCTTCCTCGATTTGAATGGACGGGCCCGCTTCTTGCCAGGAGTTGCTGTCGCCTCGACGCAACCTCCAGGATTCCTCCACGTGCCATCCCCGCTTCCTCGGAAGCTCCGCCTAGGTTTTGAGGCCCAAACCCGCGAAACCCGCCACCGGTAGCTTTGGGCTTAACTACGAACCCCGAGTTTTGAGGCCCAAACTCGGAAACCGTCCTCGGATGGTTTTGAGGCCCAAACCACCAAAACGCTCGTCTCGAGCCACCTTGTCCTCGCTCGGTCGGACTCCGAGTCCCCTGAGCCTCCGCTCGACTCGCGCATCCACCGTCTTGACTCGGTCGACTCTGTCTACCTCCATGTCTTCTCGCACTCGCCGGTGCCAAGTACTAGCCACCACAGCTAGTTCTCCGGTGCCCTGTTGGTATGTCTTATGACTATTGGATAAATCTGCAAGCGCACAGATTATACCGATGTAGCACTTCACCGGGAGTATTCCAGGTATCGTATTTTCCTCAGGGAACGATAGTGATCTAGCTAGGATTAAAGATATGTCCTATGATGGATCAAGGGAGATGATGATAATTGGGTTGAGAGGTTCAATATAGCACAAATGTGTAACAAGGGATAGCTGGTTATACTAGCCTTATCGGCCCTTCTCGTGCAGGAGGTGACGGGATAGATTAGAAATAGGGCAAAACTCTAACCGGACCGCGCCGTCACGTTGTATTGAAGCCTTACCTTTTAAGAACTTATCTTATACACGTGGTGGAATACAAAGACTAGATAGGGCTGTCACTTCCTACTAGCATCCACAAACAATCCATGCGATAAGCGGTTTACAAATGTAAGATCTAGTTTAGACACCACGTCTACACTATTCTTACTACTTTAACCCAAGCTTAAGATTAAAGCACTCTACTTAAAGTAAAGCGATGATCAAGCATGAAAAGTTGTGTAACAGCTAAACAAGATTTAGAACACTAAATACTATTTAAAACACCCAGAAGAAGTCACTTACAAGTGCTAAACTCACAAGAGACTCGCATCCGCTGAGGAAGAACTCCGGAGAAGATTCCCGACAGATCCGGGGCTTTCTCCAGAAGGATCTCCTCACTCTCCTCCGACTAGCATAGCACTACTAAAGAGCTCCACTAAGAGACTAGAGAGTAGTTTCTCCAATGAGGCATGAGTGAGAGTGAGGGCCTAGGGGGGTATTTGTAGCTAGAGGTGGAGTAGGAGCTACTCCGGTGCCATGTCAGCGATCCGTGCCACCTCCATCAGCCACCGTAGGATTGAAACTGTCATTATTAACTGTCTTAAATCAACAGAGGAGATCAAGTGGATGCATGGAGGCATGTAGGGAGTCGGTGGGGAGGTCGGTGCACCCTTTGGTCACCAGGCCTAGTTCGGCCGAACCCCCCCTTTAGGTGGGCCCTGCCCATTTCTTCTAGAATCTGACCCCACTGGTTAGGGGGCCAGTGGGAGGTCTCTAGTCCCACCTAGGTGTTCGGCCGAATGTGAACTGTGGCAGTTGGCCTCCATCTTTCGTGTGGAGCATGGCCCACATGTCATAGACACCTTGGCAATGGTTTGTGAAATGATCAAAATGCCCAAGAGGGGGGGGGGTGAATTGGGCTTGTTTTAAATTTCTAAAGCAAATATGAAAACCTATCAAATGCCAATCACCCCCTAGTGTCTACCGTCCGTGTGTCCTAACTAGAAAGCGGTAGCAGTTCATAGGAATTAAAAACAACCTAAGCAATTCTAGTAGGAAATGTAAAAACAAGACGGAAATGTAAAGAGCTAGGGAAAAGAGAATCTCATGGACGCAGCGATTTTTTCCCGAGGTATCGAGGTGTCGACACACCCCCTAGTCCTCGTTGGAGCGCCTCGCAAGGTATCGCTCCCCCTCTACCCGCGCAAGGGTAGAGTGCTCTCTACGGGCTGATTCTTCGCCACTCCGGCTCGGTGAATCGCCCACAACCGATCACAAGAGCTTGGAGAAGAGCCGCCAACAATCTCCCGGCGGTCACTTCCTCCGAACACCACCAAACTGTCTAGGTGCTGTCGAACACCAAGAGTAACAAGCACAAGACCTTCACTTGACCCACTCAAGGCTATGAAGGTTGATGGATGCACACAAGTCACTCCTAATCACTCTAGGAGGGAAGAACAAGATGAACTCTCTCTAATCTCTCCCTCACTAGACTCTTGGCTCTCCAAAAGATTTCTCAAGGTGTCACCAGCTGAAACAATGGCCAAGAAGACCTCTAAGGACCAAGGGGGCAACTATAAATAGTCCCCACCTCCAAAACTATCCGTTTTTCACTTTTTTTTCTCTCTGCGTAGCCACCGGACTAGTCCGGAGCTCACACCACCGGACCATGCACACTGGTCCGGAGCTCACTCTCGTTCCAAACTCAGGCACCGTCGGACTACTCTGCTTGGTCCGACGCACTGGTCCGACGCTCTGGTCCGGAGCCTCGGTGCTCTCTGAGTGAAAACCTATCTCTCTTTTACACACCACCGGACCACTCTCCTTGGTCCGGTGCCCTGGTCCGACGCTCTGGTCCGGAGCCAGGGTGCTCTCTGCATAGACCAAACTTCCTGTCTTGAGGCGTCGGACTAGCCGTCGGACACACCGTCGGACTAGTCCGGAGCCTTCTGACTCTCTGAACCAAGCCACCAGACTACTCTCCTATGGTCCGGTGCTTTCCAGATAGGTGGTCCGGAGCTCCTCGAGCTGAGAATCTGCCTAAGTCAGGGACCACCGGACTACTTTCCTTGGTCCGGTGCTCACTTAGCAGAGTGGTCCGGAGCCTCTTTCTCCCTCTCTTTCAACCGTTTTCGCTGAGGTTTCTCAAGGGATTTTGCTCCTACCACTTCTAGGGTTTATCAAGGGCTGAAAGCAAGGTCTCTAGGACTAGTTGTGACAAGTGTGCATATACCCACTTTCCTAAACTCTCCTAGGTCAAGATACTAACCTCATACCCCCTCTTTATAGTACGGTCAAAGGAAAAAACAAAAGCCCTAGCTAAACTTAGTGCCCTTCTCAACCTTATGGCACTAAGAACTAGCCTAGTCTTCGTCGTGTATCTCCATCCTTTGCAACCGAAACAATTTCCATCTTGGGGGCATGAATATCCATTAAGCCCATTCAAATTGCATCACTCATGACCTAACACAAATGACTTTGTCTCTGCAAAACACACGTTAGTCATAGTGACCTAGCATTGTCATTAATCGCCTAAACACAAGGGTCCATGATTCTACAATCTCCCTCTTTTAGGTGATTGACGACAATACAAGCTCGGGTAGAGAATAATGAGTGAATTTTGATAAGAGAAGGCATGACTTGACATGAGATAGGCATGGGTTAGTTATAAGAAAGATAAGTACATGCCTAACCATTCAAGCCATGACAAGCACAATAGATATGAAATGAACATAGTACTTGATTTCAAAAAGGATATGCTATAGCCAAAAGATCAGAGATTAGCGCGGAAGCAATATAGCATAACCAAGTGACATGAGATATAAATAAAGGGATGTCCACACATGTCACACAACCATCAAGTCTCAACCATCACACATATCATACAATGCAATAAGACGGTAAACGTGATGCATGATGCAATAGAGTTTATACACAACAAAAGAACGAGTCCTACTAGCTCCCCCTAAAGCTAGCCCATCTACTCGACTCTCCCTCTCCCCTTTGGCGTCAAAACACCTAAACTAAGCGTCTGGAGGTGGAGTGGAAGCAGCCGTGGAGCGGTCGAGGACCCTGAAAGCTGCCAGATAGGTCTCATCATCTGAATCCTCCCCCTGAGTGTCGGTAGTTGGTAGTGAAGCGGTCTGAGGGTCGGAAGCTGACGGGGCTGCTGTGGTCGAAGACTCGGGAGCAGTAGCTGGAGAAGCAGTAGGAGCGGTAACCGGTGCTAGTGTCTCTGCGGGAGCCTCAGGAGCTGCTGTGACCGGTGGTGCCTCATGCACTGACTCGTCGGGAGCCTGAAGAACGGAGACTGCTGAGGCTGGACTGGAGTGGAGGTGACAACTGTAGCATCGGTAGCGACTGCAGCTGTCGGAGGGGTAGACACGGTTGGAGCCCGACTGTCGTGGGTAGCCTCTGAGGAAGCTACTGAGGAGCGGTGCTGATCAGCTGTCGGTGCTACAAGCTCGGCCTCAACCTCTGCTGCAATCTGTGGACCAGTGGGGGACGGCTGACCGGTAATGTCACTGAAGGATGCTGACAGATCTCTAGCAGTAGCACCCATCGTAGTGGTAAGAGGAGTGAAACCAGTAGTGAGAGGGGTGAACTACTGAGTAGGTCCAAAGGTGTCCAACCACTGAGTCATCTGAGTCGCCGGTGACTGGAACAGGGTGGTCAATCCAGCACCCTGAAGTCCACTAGACTGTACGGCTGGGGTGGGAGTGACTGACTGACCGGCGGAGCTCGAAGGGACCACTGAGGGGCCAACTGAAGGTCCTACTGAGAACTGGGGCCCTCCAAGCTGCCCAACTGACTGTGAGGGCTGAGAAGTGCTCATCATCTGAATCTGTGGAGCTGCAGGGAACTCTAGAGGAGGAGCGCCAGTCCACTTCATCATATGTGCCATAAATGCCATGTTCTGCTGCTGCAGCTGCTGGGACTGTAACTGAAGGCGCTGAGACTCTAGCTGCATAGCGAGCATCTGTCACTGCATCTCGAAATGACGCTCCTCTGACTGTCGCTGCATCTCGTCCTGGCGCTACTGGACCTGTGTGACTGCAGTGACTAGAGAACTCTGCTGCCCATTCATCCTATCAAGAAGCTTGAGCATCATCGTCTCAGTGGCAGAGGCAGAGCCGCCAGCCTCAGTGTCATGCGCCCGTGGGGGCATCTGTGGAACCAGCTGGAAGTCTGCGTCTGAGCTGTCGGAAGTATCCTCTGGAGTCACATCAGCTCCTGTATCTAGAGCATGGAGCTCCGACTGCTCAACACCCCGAATGGCCTCATCCTGAGCATCAATCTCTGCTCTGTTAGCTGGTGCTGTCCTCTCTCTGACAAGACGGAGGACCCGGTTTCCAAACCGGCTATCAAACGACCCCAGGACTCTGTAATCTGGAAAAGAAGTCGGCGACTGATCTAATAGAGCACGGAGTCCAGGGTGTGCTCCCTCTAGCTCAATAGCAATAATCACAGAGATCCAGTGAGCATAGGGAAACTGTCGTCGGGCCCTCATGCCATCTGCTATCACATCCTCTATCTCTGACACTAGAAAATCTGCAATATCAAATGGTGTCTGAGATACCAGGGTCTGAAGGAGAAGCTGCTGCATGTTGGTCAATCCTTCCTTGTACCCCGTGCGAGGTAGCAGAGTACGGCAGAGCACCTCGTTCAATCTATGAACTGTAGGCCTGAGCTCTGCGGGGGCTATGCCTGGAGCCCTCTGAGCAAGGTGGCTTGAACAGAGGAGCCACCTCCTGCACTGACAAAGTACGACCTCCTCGAGCTCTGCGAGGCACTGAAGCTCCTCGGTAACACTCGTAGTGCAAGTCAAACTCACCTCCCTGCTGACGGAAGCGAAAGATCTCTCTGAGTCTGGTCAAGTATAGCCTATACCTCTCGCCTCTGAAGGTGTACTGCACAAACTTGTGCTCCGGATCCACCCAAACTGATGCATAGAACTCTCTGACCCATCGTTCTATATAGTTCCCAGAACGCCCGAGTAAATCGGCGAGTCCCGGCTGGTAAGTCAAGAATGGGCGGATCTCCTCACCTGCTAGCTCAACGATACTCTCTAAAGAGCAGACCCTGTGTGGTCGTATCTGAATGCTAGTCAACTGAGCTGCCCGGTAGAAATCCTCCATGAGAGGTGTATGCCAACCTGGTGAGGCTCTGGGGTCTCTCTGATCCGGACACCACTTCTCTAGAGCAACAAATCTGAGCTTCTTCACTTGCTTCGCTGTAAGATTCCTCAGATCGAGGTGAACTGAGGCTGAAGCTGCTGTGGGAGCCGCTGACTGAGGTGACTGAGCAGACTGGGAGCGGGTGGAGCGCCCCCAGGAACTAGGTGCCAATGGTGTACCCAGGGCCTCTGTGACAAGCTCTGGCTCCTGTGGAGTGTCCTCAGTGTGTGACACAGCTGGAGGAGAAGTGGGGAGATCCCGCGGAGGGGTGCCGAGTCTCACGGTACCTCGGCGACCGCCTCAGTTTGCGCGGTCCGCTGCATCGGCCACTGCCTTGGCTTTCTCAGCCTCTGTAAGCTTGCGCTTCTTCTTCTTAGCTTTCTCAACCACTGGCTTCTTGCCCTTGTCTCTGGAAGGACGTGGAGGAGGAGGAGCATCACCACCTGACCCAACTGCGTGAGCACGAGTGCTGCGAGTCATACTGAAACAATCATAGAATCACTGCCCACTGACAAGCAACCACTGACAGATCACAAGTATACTGCCTCAAGAACCACTGATCTCTGTCACAAGAAACACTGATCGCTGCAAGTAACAACTGTCAACTGATCAAACAAAGTACCACTGACAGAGGGGCCTCCAAGCCACTGGACTGAAACTCTGAGGCTTTGCCTCAATCCTTACTCGCGAGCTTTGCCCCGAGTTCAACTGCCACTGATTACTACTGGATAGAATAGACAGGGTATACATAAGCATATATAAAGTCTAGAGATAAGAATCCGTATAGAAGCAAGCATCTAGATAAGTAATAGAATGAAATCTGACAAGGATACCTAAGGTAAGAAAGCGTAGCTATTCAGAGCAATCTCAAGTACTGAAGCACTCTCCGAACGAAGTTTACCAGCTGCGAATTACAATTGGTAATTGAATTTAGTGAATTGGATTGAATATGGATTTTCAAGGAATAAACCTAGGGCATAATTCAATTAACGACTCGACAAAACGCGATATCGTAAACCGAAACCATACCCTAGAAGCGAAGCGACGGAGTCGATGACGACGAAACGGTCGCGGACAAGACGATGAATGGTCGAGGGCGAACGCGTCGAAACCCGATTTCGTTCGAGAACGAACACGGCGAAATCCTCCTAGGGTTAGGGCAAACCCTAACTTCTTGTCTTGCAGTGGAAATGGAAATGGAGGGGGGGAAACCCTAGGTGGCTCAGCTTGGCAGGGAGGAGAGTGGAGCTTGGGTGCGGAGAGCGGAGCTGCTCGCCGGCGGCGAGGTGGAGGACGGCCCTGCTGGCGGTGCAAGGCAGCGCTGCGGTGGAAGAGAGGGCAGAGCAGCGGGGCAGTGGTGGCGGAGATCAGGGGAGTCTCACCAGCGGCGAGAATCACGGCGCGGGCGTTGGGGCGGAGTGGTGGCGACGGACGGCGCGACGACGTACGGAAGGCGAAGGTTGAAGACAGTGAGAAAGCAGAGCCGCGTGCGGGGGGTTATCCGCAAAATCTCAAAGCGTCGGACCACTCCGCTTGGTCCGGTGGCTGGTCCGACGGGTGGTCCGACAGTACCAGAGAAGGGAATCCAGAGAGCAGCCGACCACCGGACAACTGCGCCGGACGACTCACCGGACTAGTCCGATGGAGCACCGGACTGGTCCGACGGTGAACAGATCAGAATGACAGAGGCACCGGACAACTTGACATTGGTCCGGTGCAGCGTCGGACACTGGTCCGACGGATTCTTTGGCTGGAGACGATTTATGCAGTGAGGGACAGGGCGTCGGACCACTGCGTCGGACCAATGCAGAGTGGTCGGAGGGTGGTACGGTGCTTAATTTTGCTCTGAATTTTCCTATTTTTCTCTCCAATCTTTTCTCTTAGCCAAGTACCAACACAAAAGAGCAAAGAGGAACACTTGTTGGACTTAACATAAGAACCATCTCTCAAACCCTCAATTTTAGAAGTAGTTTGCCATAGGCTAGAATTAGTTTTCATAAGAAAATAGTTCAATAAAGCTCCAAGGGTCACCTTAGGGGCACTAGAGGGGCATTAGCTGAAGCTAGAGCGTTGAATTGCTCCCCTAAGTGTTGAACCTAATGATGACCAACAAACTTAACCGAAAAGAAATGAAGAGGCAACACTTATGCATATGCAATGCAAAACGGAATTTGAATCTAGGTTGCTTGCAGGTTTAAACCGCGGTTAAGCTTTGTCACACACTTTGAGGGCGGTTATCTTAACCGCGTTAGCCAAGCCTATGTGCATTACCAAAATAAACAAGTTATATTACATATGAATGCATGATTCACACAAGCTCATCTTTTAGTGAAGTTAGAGTGATCAAGCACATTCAACTCGCTTCTCAACCTACAAAGGTTGTTTCATCGAGTGGTTTAGTGAAGATATCCGTCAATTGATCTTCGCTCTTAACTCCAACTAGTGTGATGTCTTTCCTAGCCACATGATCTCTAAGAAAGTGATGGCGAATATCAATGTGCTTGGTGCGAGAGTGTTGAACCGGGTTGTTAGCAAGCTTTACGACGCTTTCATTATCACACAAAAGTGGAACTTCTTTTAAAAATACGCCGTAATCAAAGAGTGTTTGGGTCATGTATAAGATTTGTGCACAACTTGCTCCCATGGCAATGTATTCCGCCTCGGCGGTTGACAATGCCACACTGTTTTGCTTCTATGAGGACCAAGAGACAAGAGATCTTCCTAGCATGTGGCACCCGCCGGAGGTACTCTTCCTATCAACCTTGCACCCGGCATAATCCGAATCGGAATAGCCAACTAGTTGGAAGGGAGCTCCTTTGGGATACCAAAGACCCATGCTAGGGGTGTGCCTTAAGTACCTAAGGATTCTTTTAACCGCACAAAGATGCGACTCCTTAGGGTTTGCTTGAAACCTAGCACACATACACACACTAAACATGATATCCGGCCCAGATGCGTGTGAGGTAAAGTAAACTACCGATCATAGAGCGATAAAGAGTTTGGTCAATCGGTTTACCTCCCTCATCGAGATCGAGATGACCATTTGTAGGCATTGGGGTCTTGATTGGTTTGCAATCCTCCATCTTGAACTTCTTAAGTAGATCATAAGTGTACTTTTCTTGAGAGATGAATGTCCCTTCTCTCATTTGCTTCACTTGAAAGCCAAGGAAGAAGGTTAGCTCGCCAATCATTGACATCTCGAACTCCTTGGACATCAAGTCACCAAACTCCTTGCAATGGTCTTGGTTTGTTGACCCAAATATAATGTCATCGACATATACTTGGCAAACAGAGATCTCTCCATTAAGCTTCTTGGTGAATAGTATAGTGTCGACGATCCCGATCTTGAAGCCCTTCTTGATTAGGAAGTCCCTTAGCCTCTCATACCAAGCTCTTGGAGCTTGCTTCAAACCGTAGAGTGCCTTGTACAACCTATACACATGATTAGGCAAGTTTGGGTCTTCAAACCCGGGAGGTTGTGAGACATAAACAAGTTCATTAATGAAACCATTTAAGAAGGTGCTCTTCACATCCATTTGAAAGAGTTTCATTTTGTGATGTGAAGCATACGCCAAAAGGATACGGATGGCTTCGAGTCTTGCAACCGGAGCAAAGGTCTCTCCAAAATCAAGTCCTTCTACTTGAGAGAACCCCTTTGCCACCAATCTTGCTTTGTTCCTCACAACCACGCCTTGATCATCTTGCTTGTTCCTAAACACCCACTTGGTGCCTATGATTCTTGCATCCTTTGGCTTCTCTTCAAGTGTCCACACTTGGTTCCGGGTGAAGTTGTTAAGTTCTTCATGCATGGCATTCACCCAATCCGGATCCGCAAGTGCTTCTTCTACACTAGTAGGCTCAACAAAGGAAAAAACGAGTGATGTTCAACATAAGATGCAAGTCTAGAGCGAGTCATTACTCCCTTTGATGGACTCCCTATGATTTGATCATGGGGGTGAGCTTGAAGAATGGATATTGATTTTCTATTTGTTTCTTGAGGAGGAGGATGTGGTGCTTCAACATTGCTTGCTTCGGCCTCGGCTTGATCTTGAGGAATGTGAGTGTCTTCTTGAGCTTCCCTCACTTGATCTCCTTCATCAACTTGAGGCGTGTGAGGTGGAGAAGGATCTTGATTTGCTTCATCTTCAACTTCTTCCACCTCTTGCGGGTTGATAGCACCAATTGGCATATTCTTCATTGCCTCCCTCAAGGGTTCATCACCTACATCAATATCCTCAAGCGCTCCTTGGGAGCCATTAGTTTCATCAAACTCCAAGTCATACGTTTCTTCAACTAAGCCGGTGGCTTTGTTAAATACACGGTATGCCTTGGATTTAAGTGAATAACCAACAAGGAAACCAATGTCACACCGCCGTTGGAATTTGCCCAAGTGTTGGCGCTTCTTGTAGATGTACACCTTGCAACCAAACACCCGAAAGAATGAAATATCCGGCTTCTTCCCATTGACAAGCTCATAGGGGGTCTTCTCTAATAGCCTTTGGACGAAGAGACGGTTTGCCGCATAGCAAGCGGTGTTGATTGCCTCCGCCCAAAACTTCTCGGTAGTGTTGTACTCATCAAGCATAGACCTTGCTAGAGTTATGAGTGTCTGGTTCTTCCTCTCTACGACACCATTTTGTTGTGGAGTATATGTGGCGGACACCTCATGCTTGATCCCAACTTCATCACAATAATCTTCAATCTTTGTGTTCACAAACTCGGTGCCATTGCCATTTCTAATCTTCTTGATCTTCACATCAAATTCATTTTGAGCTCTTGTAGCAAACTTCTTGAAGATGCCTTGTGTCTCTCCCTTATCTTGAAGAAAGAACACCCAAGTGTACGAGAGTAGTCATCCACTACCACTAAGCAATAGAGATTTCCTCCAAGACTAGCATAGGTGGTAGGGCCAAATAGGTCCATGTGTAGCAACTCTAGGACTCTTGAGGTTGACATGAAAGCTTTGGTTGGATGAGTGTTTGCCACTTGCTTGCCGGCTTGACATGCACTACAAAGTTTGTCCTTCTCAAACACCACATCCTTGATTCCTCTAACCATTTCCTTCTTGACTAGCTTCTTCAAGGTTGACATGCCCACATGAGCTAATCTTGTATGCCATAGCCAACCCAAAGAATTCTTGGAGAATAGACAAGCTTGCAAGTTTGCTTCATTTGAAGTGAAGTCCACTAAGTAGAGGTTGTTGTGCCGGAACCCTTTGAATATCATTGACGAATCTTCAATCTTGGTCACAATCACCTCATTTGGTGTGAAGAGACAATGAAACCCGAGATCACAAAGTTGACCAACCGATAGCAAGTTGAAGCTCAATGATTGTACTAGCAAGACATTTGAGATTGATTGATCTTGGGAGATAGCCACTTTGCCTAAGCCTTGAACTTTGCCCTTTGAATTATCCCACCGGTCTTGTAGTTCACCTACACACAAGCGACTTGGAGTTAAGCTTGTTGTTTGGGAACCCCCTTAGTGCGGGGCCCCATTGCCTTGTCAACCAACTCCTTAGCAACCCAAAGAACCCTAGGCTTGTTCTTCATTGGTGGTCCAAGAAACACCACAAGTGGTCTACCCTTGGAATCTTTGTTGATGACATAGTGAGCATCATGAGAAAATGGCCTAGTGTGCTTGGGCAAGGTCTTGGGAAGTGGAGTCTTGCATTGAAATGATAGATGACCAATTTGTCCACATCCAAAGCACCTCTTAGGCTTCGGCTTTGGCTTCTCTTGATTGTAACCATTGTACTTGTTCTTGTAGTAGTTCTTGGCTTCAATCTTTACCTTGGCCTTCATCACTTGGTTCTCCTTGTACCCAATACCGGTCTTGTCACTCTTCATGACGGTGCTCATTAGAAGCTCACTTTGGAGATTATGGCCCTTGGTGAACTTTTCAAGGCCACTTGTAAGCTTGGTCTTGTCATTCTTGAGATTGGCAATCTCTTCTCGAAGAGAGTTGATCAAGGTGATAGCATCTTTGTCTTCTTCTTGAGCCGGCTTGATGGTGAAAGGCTTGCTTGCCTTGAGGTTGATTAGCTCTTCCTTGAGCTTTGAGTTCTCTTCACTCATCTTCACATAATCATCATACTTGTCGGCTTCTACAATTCTCTTGCCCTTGCACTTTGCACTTTGCTCAAGAGTCACATCATCAAGCTCGATATCACAAGAGGTAGCACTTGCACACTTAGCACACGGGTTAGTAGCAACATGTGTAAGATCTTGAGTAAGTAATTCATTTGCTACCACTAGTGTGCCATGATCACTTTTCACTTGATTGTAGTGATCTTTTAGCAAGTTAAACCTTGTGAGGAGCTCTTGGGATGACCTCTCAAGCTTATCATGTTTCTCATTGGCTTGCTTAAGAGAGGCTTTGAGCTCCCTAGTGCTAGATGTGAGAGAGTTAATCTCAAGCTTCAAATCATCATTAGCACTAGACAAGTTATCAAGCTTATCATGCAAGTTTTCCTTGATTTCAAGAAGTTTGTCATTTTTACTCTTGTACTTCCTTATGATGCTAGCATATTTGTTGCAAATTTTAATTAGCTCATCATAGGAAGGTGCTTCTTCATCATCACTATCATCACTAGAGAGATCATCACCATCATCCTCTTTTTGTACCTTCTTGTCACCTTTAGCCATAAGGCATAGGTGTGTAGAGGATGAGCCCGGCGATGAAGGAGGAGGTGGCGGTGGAATCGAAGAACCAATCACCAAAGCGGCCACCTTCTCTTCTTCACTCTCATCATCGGAGGAGTCGCTTGAATCATCAATGTCGATGAGCCAATCACCCACAATGTAAGCCTTGCCATCCTTCTTCTTCTTGTGGAAGTTGAAGTTCTTCTTCTTCTTGTATGGCTTGTCTTGCTTCTTGTTATCATCACTTGAGTCATCATTGCCTCCCTTGTTCTTCTTGAAGTTCTTGAACTTGTTGTTTTTGAACTTGTCTTTCTTCTCTTCGGGACACACATGGGCTAGATGACCAAGAGTGCCACAATTGTAGCACTTCATTTGGGAGATTGGCTTCCTTGAAGAGCTTGTGAAGAATTTCTTCTTCTTTGAGTCAAACTTGACTCCATTCTTGTTTAGCCTCTTCAACATCTTGGCGGTCTTCTTCACCATGAGAGCGATGTTGTCTTCATCATCATCATCATCACTTGTACTCTCAATGACATATTGAATCTTGCACTTCTCCTTGGAGGATGCCTTGAGAGCCAAGTCCTTCTTCTCCTCCTTCTCTTTCTTCTTGGAGGATGATGAAGTTCCATCATTGATCTTCATGTACATCTCATGAGCATTGATCTTGCCCAACACTTGCGTTGGTGTAGTTGCAGAGAGATCGCCTTGATGAAGAACCGTGACGATGTGGCTATACTTGTCTATTGGAAGGACACAAAGTATCTTGCGCACCACATCGGCCGGTGTCATTTGAGAGAGTCCTAGGCCATTCAACTCCTCTACAAGCACATTCAAGCGAGAATACATTTCATTAGCATTTTCATGAGATAACATGGTGAAAGCATTTAACTTAGCAATGATAAGGTGATAGCGCTCTTCTCTTTCACATTTAGTGCCCTCGTGTAGAGCACAAATGTTTGTCCAAATCTCATGCGCGGTTTTGCAATTCCGCACACGGTTGAACACATCCTTGCAAATGCCACGGAAAAGAATATTCTTTGCCTTGGCATTGTTCTTCTCAAAGTATGGGTCCTCGGCGAACACCGATCCACCTTGGGTGGCGGCTTTGTGAACACCGACATCCACGGCCTCAAGGTAGGCCTCCATCCACACTTTCCAATACGGAAAGTCATCCCCATCAAACATGGGTGGCGGTCCATCCCCATGGGACATCTTGCTCTAGGCGGTGAAGCCTAAATTAGAGCAACAAGGCTCTGATACCAATTGAAAGGATCAAAATGCCCAAGAGGGGGGGGGGTGAATTGGGCTTGTTTTAAATTTCTAAAGCAAATATGAAAACCTATCAAATGCCAATCACCCCTAGTGTCTACCGTCCGTGTGTCCTAACTAGAAAGTGGTAGCAGTTCATAGGAATTGGGCTATGAAGGTGGATGGATGCACACAAGTCACTCCTAATCACTCTAGGAGGGAAGAACAAGATGAACTCTCTCTAATCTCTCCCTCACTAGACTCTTGGCTCTCCAAAAGATTTCTCAAGGTGTCACCAGCTGAAACAATGGCCAAGAAGACCTCTAAGGACCAAGGGGGCAACTATAAATAGTCCCCACCTCCAAAACTAGCCGTTTTCACTTTTTCTTCTCTCTGCGTAGCCACCGGACTAGTCCGAAGCTCACACCACCGGACCATGCACACTGGTCCGGAGCTCACTCTCATTCCAAACTCAGGCACCGTCGGACTACTCTGCTTGGTCCGACGCACTGGTCCGACGCTCTGGTCCGGAGCCTCGGTGCTCTCTGAGTGAAAACCTATCTCTCTTTTACACACCACCGGACCACTCTCCTTGGTCCGGTGCCCTGGTCCGACGCTCTGGTCCGGAGCCAGGGTGCTCTCTGCATAGACCAAACTTCCTGTCTTGAGGCGTCGGACTAGCCGTCGGACACACCGTCGGACTAGTCCGGAGCCTTCTGACTCTCTGAACCAAGCCACCAGACTACTCTCCTATGGTCCGGTGCTTTCCAGACAGGTGGTCCGGAGCTCCTCGAGCTGAGAATCTACCTAAGTCAGGGACCACCGGACTACTTTCCTTGGTCCGGTGCTCACTTAGCAGAGTGGTCCGGAGCCTCTTTCTCCCTCTCTTTCAACCGTTTTCGCTAAGGTTTCTCAAGGGATTTTGCTCCTACCACTTCTAGGGTTTATCAAGGGCTGAAAGCAAGGTCTCTAGGACTAGTTGTGACAAGTGTGCATATACCCACTTTCCTAAACTCTCCTAGGTCAAGATACTAACCTCATACCCCCTCTTTATAGTACGGTCAAAGGAAAAACAAAAGCCCTAGCTAAACTTAGTGCCCTTCTCAACCTTATGGCACTAAGAACTAGCCTAGTCTTCGTCGTGTATCTCCATCCTTTGCAACCGAAACAATTTCCATCTTGGGGGCATGAATATCCATTAAGCCCATTCAAAATACATCACTCATGACCTAACATAAATAACTTTGTCTCTGCAAAACACACGTTAGTCATAGTGATCTAGTATTGTCGTTAATCGCCTAAACACAAGGGTCCATGATTCTACAGTTTGGTATTTTTCCAAGATAGTTTGTGGGCCCATGTATCCTCGTGCTTTGATCTAGAGCCCTTGAGAAGAAGCACAGAGGAGATCCAAGGGTGAATCTTCACTCTAGGAGGTCTCTTATGGATCATGGACACATGGGAGGCCTTGGTGGTCCCTTAGTGGGGTCGGCCGACCCCCTAAGTGGGCCCATAGGCTCTCAAGTGTCCCTATTTTCTATTATCTGCATAGAACATACTCAAGGTACATGTGGAACCAATTATTGATAAAATGCTCTAGCTATGTTATTATACTCTTGAATCCAAGGTTGTTGATGGTATTTTGAGGGTGTAAAAACATGGTGTAATTACCGTCAACAAGATCCCCCATACTTACCTCTTTGCTCGTCCTCGAGTAAAGGTTAAAAGTAAACATGGCTATGTTATTCAAAGTATAAAGCAAGCATAAAGATTCACTCAAGACATTTGTCATACTAATGGGATATGTGGTATTGGCTAACATAAATCCTTGAGAGGTTGAGAAATGGAACAACTCTCAAAGCAAAGTCATCTTCCCAAATCATATTTTAGTACTTGGAGTTTTTGATAATTTTTCAAAAGAAAGCTTATAAGTCAACTTACTCCTCATATAGTACTCTAGATCACTCATAAGGTGTATGGTTCCTCACCAAGGCATATGTTTGAAATTTGCCTTATTTTTATCTTCCTACTTCTAAAAGGCTTATGTGGAGCTCAGGTAGGGATAAACATGTAGCAAACTTACCTTGCATATATTGTAAAGTCAAATTCCGGATCCAAGGAGAGAAATGTCGTAGTCTTAGATCAAGATGCGCAAGTGTGTGGAAACATGGCGAATGATCAAAACTCCTTTATAAGATCTCTCTTTCCTAACTTATTATTTTGAGACATAGCTATCATTTTATTTTTCTATGAGCTTTGGAATGCTCATCATCATTTTTTTTCTTATGAGCATTGATGTGCTCATTATCATTTTTTTGTATGAGCATTGATGTGCTCATTATCATTTTTAATATATTTTATTTTCATAATTTTTCATAGTCTATGTCTCATTTACTAGCACATACTAGAGAGAGGATTTTCTATTAGAGCATGGAGCATGAATCTATGTGGAAAATGTAAGGCATGTTTCTGCGTACTTCCAGTGTAGAAGCAACATGTATATGTGGCGTGTACGTGATCTTGATCTTGGGAGCATGATAAATCTCTCAATAAGGGTCACAAAACTTGACCAACTCAACACAAAGTAAGTAGCTTATGTAGAAAGCTTATATCATGAAAGAGCATATATGGCTTTGGTAGGAATTTTCTTACTATAGAGGAGTAGTGACATTATGGTTTTATGACGTTTTCAAAAGTTAATCTCCAAGAACCTTAAATAGATAGGGTATGAATCATAAGCCGAGAACTATATCACATTAATCAATAACTTAGTCAATATGGTTCCCTATCAAGATATTTTCCCACTAACATAAGCAAAAGCAAGAATTCATCTTTATGACACTTTTACCCTCAGAACCTCATAGATCACGTCACTTTTCAAATTTTAGTTTCAAATGCAATCTTCTTGTTTTTATTCAATATTAAAAGGAAAATAAACTAAGCAATTCATTTTATGAAGAAATAAAATTTTATTTTATTTTATGATTATTATTATTTATTTATTTAATTTATTATTATTAGAAGAGAAATTAACTAAGTGATTACTTTCATGAAGAAATTATTTTATTTCATTTTTATTAAAAGAGAAAATGAGTAAACAAATGAAAAAGTATAGAGAAAAGGGGAGAGACATGGCAAACCAGTCAGATTTGACGTTTGAAATTCAAAGGATGCTGACTGGTGGGTCCAGGCCCTAGAAGCACGTTCGGCCGAACGTCTTCGGAGCCGTTTGGCCACTTCGAACTCTGCATTTGGATCCTTTACCTCTGAATGTTGATGTACTCTGAACTTTCTGAATTTTGGCCTCCAACGTGGTTCGGCCGAACCACAAAAGTGGCTGTTTCGGTCCAAATTTTTTTTGGTACGTGTCATGGATGTGTTCAACATGATTCAGTGATCCTTTTGGTGTTTTGACAAGTTGGAGTGTCGACGGATCTCCCCCATACTTGTTTTTGGAGCATGCTGAGTTCAGTGACAGAGAAAACATCAAATGCAAGGGTTCTGCTGGGGTAAGATACCAGCAGAACCAAGAATTTCATTTGCCATTGACAACTTAGGCATACGTTCGCCAAGGGAGAAGGCGGAGAGAGAAAGATCTATGGTCTTAGCATAAGGGATGACAAGATTTTGTCATGCTCTCTTTAGCAACAACACGCAGAACTTTTCCTTACCACTCTTTTGATATTCTTTTTGGTGGAACCATGGTGAGGTCAAGGAAGGTGAGAAGGGAAACAAGAGGAGATGGAATTTCTACTGGTGGTGAAGTAGAACAAGGTAAGAGGAGGAAAAAGGAGAGGGAGATGTTAAGAAGAGAGAATCCAACGTCCTTCGCCTCTATTTTCACTTGGATCGTACCGGAAACAAGATAGGAGTGTTGGTCCAACGCTCAGGAGCAACGTGCATGGCTGAAGGGTCAAAACCACGGTCGGCCAATCGCTTTTTGAAAGCTATGGTCCGATAGAGCCAGGTTCTGAACTTGATCGAGCCAGGTGAGTCAGTTCGTGAAGTTTTGGGCTGTTTGGCCCAAACATAGGTTCAGCCGAACCACTTTAGAGGCTAAATGGGCCGACCTTTCACGAGGGGGGAGTCAAGGCTAAGTCTAGGCCATTTCTAAGGTCTTTTTCAAAATTTGAATAAAAAAGTTAAAACATGTAGAATTTAGTTCTAATTTGGATTAAGAACAAAATCTATCATATTAATTTCTTGTTCAGGAATTTCATCCTCATAGAAAACTTTGAGACATTGGCCATTTACCTTGAAGATTTTGCAGCCGTAATCTCGAAGCGTGACGATTCCTTGCGTCACGATATTGATGATGACGAATGGTCTTTCTTCTGTGAATCATTGCATTGTACTCAGACCATTTCCTCCATTCATTGCTTCTCTCCTGCGAAGGATTAGTGGACAATACATACCCGAAGGAATTCACAAATGATTTGAAGCAGGGGCATTATTGTCATAGAAATAGAGGACATCTTTTATGCTATAGAAAAGTTGGCTTTAACAATTTTAGCACATGAAAGAGATGCTCCCTCATTGGTCACCGATTCTTTAAAAGTTAAACAAGGTTGAGGCAAATGATGCACAAGGTTATTTCACAATTACCTCAAACCTTTATTTGTCTCTTATGATCTCATGACTTAACCACCAAAATTTTGAAGTTATCATGCATTGGTTAGTCAAAAAGAACAACCAAATTCCATACAAGTTTACTTTTGGTTCATTAATAAAACTTGACACCATGTCTAATTTGATTAAGGAATACTATTTAACCTAAGCACCATGCTTAATTTAAAGAACTTATAGGAGTATGTACACTACTCCCAAACCAAAGCATACTCATAAAAGAACTAGGAAGCATGAAGGCATAGAGAGATTCAAAAAGGAGACACGATCATGGATGGTGAACCAGATAGCATTTGCATTTTTTTAATTATTTATATGACTTAGCAAGATGAGCAAGGTATATAAAGAGAAAGCAAGTGTTGGTATTTCTTATGACTATTGGATAAATCAACAAGCGCAAATATTATACCGCTGTAGCACTTCACCAAGGAGTATTCCGAGGTATCGTAATTTATATTATCCCAAGGGAAAGCTGGATAGAAATGATAATTAGAGAGAGATCCTAGAGAGCACCTCAACCTTAGTATCAAATAGTATAGGGAGGTAAATGATAAAAGTGATAGGAAGGGGTTGATGAATGAAGAATCTATGGTAAAGGATACTTAGAACGGACCTCAGAGAATAGCTAGGTGGGAGGACAACAAGAAGAGAACATGGACTCCTATGTACTTCTCTCTACTTCAATATACTTAGCTAGATAACTAGTCTAGGAACTATAGTTTGTCTCCTCAATACAAGTATGCTAGGTGAGGGGATAGATCAGTAGGAGGACAAAACTCCTACCGGACCGCTCCCTCTTCTTACGGGGGCCTTACCTTTTAAGAACTTGCCTATAAACACGTGGTGAAATACAAACACTAGACAAGACTGTCACCTCTTGCTAGCTACCACAAACAATGCGTGCAGCAAGCGATAACCAAGGATAAGATGATGTATAAGCACCACGCTTACACACAACTTACTACTTTGACTATGATCAATAACCAAAGTACCCTATGACAGGCAATGATCGCATACAGGAAAGGTCACAAGGATCACAGACTATGGGTGTGAAGGCTATTAAAGAGCAAAAGCATATAGCAAGACTATATCTAGTATAGAAATTCTCAAAGTAAATACTAAGTAAAGTAAAGAGAAAGATATATATTGAATAAGATAAAGTCTTACAAAGAAGGAAAGATACAAGAGCTATACCAGACTCTCCAGAAGACGACTCCGGAAATCCCGAGCACAGCTCGACTCAACTCTAACTCCCACTCTAGACTAACTCCTAGAACAATCTAAGGAATAGAGCTTGTAGGCTTCTTCTTCATGATTAGAGAGGGGGGTGTGGCCCTTTATTTATAGCAGGAGGTGGAGTAGGGGCTACTCCGGCCCCACGTCAGCGATCCAGGGCCTTCCATTCTCCACCCTTGGATCCAACCGACCTTGGAACCGACCAAGGCATGGATGGTTGTGATCCAACACGTGGGGAGAAGCTTTGGCAGTTGGGGGGAGCCCAACCGGCTTAGGGGGCATTCGGCCGAATGCCCCTATGGTCAGTGGGGCCTCCGTTGCCTCCTTGGATGAGCTCCCACTAGTCAGGGACTGCGTGGGGCCTGTTTGGGCCCAAAAAGGATTCGACTGAATCCCCCTTGGGGGTTCTGGCCCTCATCTGCTCCCTGGTGCTGGTCCCACTTGTCATTTGTGCTGGTTGTTGGTTCTGTAGTGTTTGTCACGTTTATCTCCTTGGTGTGGGCCCATGGATCCATGTGCTTCACTTGTGAGCCGTTGAGAGGAAACATAGAGTGATCCAATGGATGGACTCCACTCTAGAGTGACTCTCTTGGATCATGGTCGAGAGGAAAGAGCATGGTGGTCCCATATGGCTCTACTTTGCTCCATTTGTTCATTCCTGCACTCAAACACTCATGGACATGTGGAACTAGTTATTTGATAAAGAATGCTCATGATGTGTTTGTTTTATCCTTGATCCTTGGATTAATGGCACCATTTTAGCTATGTAAAAGATGGTCATAATTTGTGCCAACAAGATCCCCCAAGCTTAGCCTTTGCTCGTCCTGAGCAAACAATCAAACTTAGCTCGATGGATCAGGAGTTGCTACTATGCTTCATATTTCAAGAGTACTAAGTATACAAAATCATACTTCTCTTTTGAATGGAAAAGTTAGCAATAAAGACTCACCCATATTACCTTAGTCCTTCATGGGGCTTATAGCTTTATCCTTTGTCTTGAGAGGTCGAGAGATAGAACAACTTGACTTGGGCACTAGTTTTCTCATTCTTTCACAAGTTTCATATCGGAGGTTTTGTAAGGTTTTGTAAAAGAAAACTTAGTGTTCCTCCAATGGTACTCTCGAGTCGCTCATAAGGTGTATGATTCCTCACCAAGGCATATATCAAAGTTTGCCTTCTTCCATCCTATCTCTAAAGCTTATGTGGAGCTATAGGTAGGGATCAAACATGTAGCAAACTTACCTTGTATATATTGTAAAGTCAAATTCCGGACCCGAGGAGGGAAGTGTCAAACTCTTAGATCAAGATGTGCAAGTGTGTGGAAACATGGTAAATGATCAATACTTCTATTTGTGGATCTCTCTTTTCTAAAATTGAGACATAGCTATCTGTTTCATCATTTTTTTTTCAAGAGAGCTTTGGAAATGCTCATAAAGATTAGGACTTTAGAATGCCCTTGGATTTTTCATAATTTTGCATAGTCTATGTGAAGGACCGAGAACGGCGAATAGAGGGGGGGGGGGGGGGGTGAATGGGAGGCTCAAATTTCTCTCGAAATATTCGGGCCACTCTTCCCAAAAACCAAACCCAGTTGCTGGGTGCTCAACCTCCCCCGAGCAACACGAGCGGGGATTCAGACGAAAACGGAGCAAATGAAAGCTCATCGGCAGTGGAGGAAAACTCACCGGAAACCCCCAAGAATTCTCAACCCCTATGAGAAAGAGGCAAGAATTCCAAGCAAATCAACCAGAAAAGCAGGCGACGGACACTGGAAGATAGTGCGACGGACGCTCCAGGGCAGGGCGTCGGACGCCGACGACGGACGCTCCAGGGCAGGGCGTCGGACGCCGGCGACGGACGCTTAGGCGAGCGTCTGTCGGCCTTCTAGAGAGCCTGACAGAAGCTGAAAAACTACCGAGGCGACGGACGGTCGGCGACGTACACTGTGAAGATCGTCCGTCGGCCTACCCGAGAGCAAAATAGAAATGCACAGTGCACAAGACGTGATGAACGCTGGGCGACGGAGTCTGAAGAGCGTCCGACGCCAAAACCGAAGGACACAGACAAGCCGAGCGATGGACGCTGACGTCAGCTCGTACCAGCGTCCGACGCAAACCATCGGAGCGTCCGATGCCCCCGACAGAAGCGTAGAGAACGCGAAACTCGATTTTCTCTTCACCAAACCTTTCCAAATCCGCACCAAATGATCACCAACTGCTACCAAACTTTGTAGGCATGATCCTTGAGCAGTTGGGGAGCTATCTCGAAGAAATCATTGCTCAATTTGGGTCGGTTAAACGTGCACAAAAGGATTTCCGCAGAAAACCCCAAAACGAAGAATACCACAAAGAAAACGCCCAATCTGTGTGGTCGTGAGGTTTTAGGAAAATTCCTTCGGTGCAAAGTTGCTCCTCCCGAATACGAACATCTTGGTTCAAACGGAATTGCAAGAGCTACTCCCTACAAAGAGAAATCATCTCGGGAAAATAGGGAGCAAAAGCAAAACGCGAAGAACACAAGCAAAACGGGGACACAATCACGAAATCGAAGCCACCATGTCTTACGGAGGTTACGACCTCCGATTCCTCACGACAAACTCAAGTTCTTACAAAGGTTGGTGGAAGCAACCTAGGGATCTCATGAACTAGAGAGAGAGAGTTGGGGCAAATGATTAGGGTTCAAGAGATGGGATGAGGGATACCCCTTCACCCCCTACTTATCGGGCTTTGGCTATTTCCCAAAGACCCCCCTAGATACATTGAGTGAACTACCTAGCCTAAGCATTGCAGTCCAAGCTCCGAAAAATATTTCCCGCATTTTGAATGGACGGCCCCGCTTCCTGCGGGAGTTGCCATCGCCTCGACGCAACCTCCAGGATTCCGCCATGCGCCATCCCCGCTTCCTCGGAAGCTCCGCCTAGGTTTTGAGGCCCAAACCCAGGAAACCCACCATCGGTAGCTTTGGGCTCAACTACCGAACCCCGAGTTTTGAGGCCCAAACTCGGAAAACCGTCCTCGGATGGTTTTGAGGCCCAAACCACCAAACCACTCGACTCGAGCCACCTTGTCTTCGCCCGGTCGGACTCCGAGTCCCCTGAGCCTCCGCTCGACTCGCGCGTCCACCGTCTTGACTTGGTTGACTCGGTCTACCTACATGCCTTCTCGCACTCGCCGGTGCCAAGTACTAGCCACCACAGCTAGTCCGCCGGCGCCCACGGTCCCTCAGTCCGAGCCCCGCTTCCGCCCTTCACCGCTCTTAGTCCATCAGCACGGCAAGCCTCTACTCAACCTTCTCCATGCCATTGACCACTATCACTAGGCATAGCACCTGCACACCACAAGCCGATAGACAAGCACATGTTTCTGCTTTTGCAGAGGTTAGGTTAAGCCACTCAAACTGAAACACTCACGTGTTGGTCAATCACTCATCATCAAAACTGAACTACATGGGTACTTATCCACCATATGTTCGCAATCTCCCCCTTGATGAGTGCATTGTCAACATAAGTGCATTTCAGATTTGAGCCACAAGGTAAAGCTCTCCAAATGACCAAAAAGCTACCAAAGCCAAAACGGGGTCACTTGAGAGAAGCAAAACGATACCAATAGAGAGGACTTCAAAACATGATACCAATTCAAACGCATCCTCAAAACCACACCTCATGACAAAGCCACTTACAGATGCCAAACAAAAGCACATGGGCAACGGCTCGACGCAACCAAGCAAAACAAAGCTAGCCCTCAAGAAGAGGCAGAAACGGGCTCAACACCGCTAGCAAGTCCAAGATACCAATCACAAACTCTAAAAGCTCAGAAAACCAATTTAATCACTAAGGGAGTTCAAAAGATACCAATTGAAACCACTTACGTCCCTAAATGCTCAAGAAACAATCGAAACCTGTCGGAGCCAACAAAGTAAGCTAGACCCTCCAGAAGAAGCAAAGGCTCAACACATCTAGCAAAAGCTCCCCCTAGGCAAAAGCGCACTCAAGATACCAAATGAGCTCTAAACCAATGAGATGCACTCTTTCTCCCCCTTGGAAGTAGATGGCTGAAAATGGAATGAAATGCACATCTCTCCCCCTTGTTGACACATGTAGCTCATCAAACATCAGGAACTCAAGATCCGGCTACAAATGCCATGAAATGCAAAATGAGTGCAAAAACTTCATACTTAGAGCTAAGACAATGAATAGATGCTCTAAGTGATGTGATCCTATGAGAATAGGAGAAGCTCTACGTGCCCAACAAAGACTCAAGTTGAGCTTAAGATCACTTTAGAAGCTATTTTAGAGAGCATACCATGTGAGAGCAGAGAAAGGGTATCACCTCCGAGAGAGAACTAAACATGGCAAACAAGATAGGATCTATCTCAAAGCAATCTCATGTATAGCAAGAAAAACTATCCCTTAGCAAAGTTCATACAACAAGCCAATGACCCAACTGAATGAATTTTCCAAATTTCAGAGTTTTGCAACAAATTTTCAGTTTTAGGCACATTTAAGTTGTATGCGAGTGGTTGTCAGCAAAGTGATGCCACTGCTTACCCACCGGGCGAAGTCAAAGGACTTGACACACCGGTTTTGGTCATACACGACACCGCTCAAATATCGACCCATATGGGAAGCAGTCTCGAACACACGGTGAAGTGCTCAGAGTGCAGACCCAACTCGATCTTTCTAATTCACAAAATAGAGAGCAACTTCATTTCAGATATTAATCACGGTGCTCAAAGGTAGTGAATGAAACAATGAAGAGCCATAGATACAAGCTATATACAAGATAGCCAAGACGGATCTTCAAAAGCCAACACATGCTAGTGCCATTTCAGAGGTGACATGGGGAATTTAAATTCAGTTTTAAAGCTTTTCTAACTTAGCTCTATTGCATATCATATAGATAAAAAAGAGTCTAAGTTAGGCAACACCATAGACACATAAAGCACCTCAAACAGAGCATAGATTCATTATATTGGCTATAAGTATGAAGCTAAAAAGAACTATGTCACAAATGCAAATGAGATGCAAAAAGCATTCACACCAACTAAACACTAACAAGACACCAATTGAGAAGAAGGACAAAGAAAAGACAAAAAGAACCAAAAAGAACTATGATACACAAAACTTTCCTCCTCTAAAAAGGAAAGCAAACACCCAACTCGCCCTGAAGGCGAGAAAACGCAGCTTGATCCAAAGGTTTGTGAGAATATCTGCAAGCTAGTTTTGGGTCTCGACATACCGGAGGTCAATGTCGCCCTTCTCGTAGTGATCACACAAAAAGTGAAAGCGGACCTCAATGTGCTTGGTCTTCGAATGAAGCACTGGATTTTTAGCCACACTAATTGCTCTCGTACTATCACAAAGCAGAGGCACCTTAGTAAGCTCAAGACCGAAATCTCTCAAAGTGGCAATCATCCAAATCAACTAAGAGAAACAACTAGCTGCGACAACGTACTCAGCTTCGCACGTCGACTGTGCCACGCTAGATTGTTTGCGAGAAGACCAAGAAACCAACGAAGACCCGAGAAACTGGCAAGTCCCAGAAGTGGACTTCCGATCATGACGACATCCGGCAAAGTCAGCGTCAGAGTAACCGCAAAGCATAAGAGAGGAAGAGGTGGAAAAACAAAGACCATGTCAAACTTCTTCAATATATCCTTCGTGTACTTGCCTTGGTGCACAAACGTCCCTTCTCGGGTTTGCTTGATTTGCAACCCGAGAAAGAAAGTCAACTCTCCCATCATGCTCATCTCAAATTCCCTGCTCATAAGATCTGCAAACTTGGCAACAAGAGCATGAGAAGAACCACCAAAGATGATATCATCCACATATATTTGGACAAGAAGAGTGTCTTTGCCTTGCTTGAGGAGAAACAACATCTTATCTACCGATCCCATTTTAAAGCCCTTAGGAAGCAAAAACGTTTTTAGCCTATCATACCATGCTCTAGGTGCTTGTTTCAAACAATACAAAGCCTTGTGAAGTTTAAAAACATGGTTTGGAAACTTGGGATTTTCAAAACCGGGAAGTTGTTTAACATAGACTTCCTCCTCTATGTAGCCGTTTAAGAAGGCACTTTAGCGCCCATTTGAAAAAGTTTAAAACCCTTAGAAGCCGCAAAAGCTAGAAGGATTCTAATGGCTTCTAAACGAGCTACGGGAGCAAAGGTTTCCTCGTAGTCTATTCCCTCCTCTTGACAAAAGCCTTGAGCTACCAACCTAGCCTTTTTGCACACTACCACCCCATCTTCACTTTGTTTATTTTTGAAAACGCATTTGGTACCTATGGGGTAGCAACTAGGTGGAGGAGGAATTAAGACCCAAATGCGGTTTCGCTCAAAATTTTCTAACTCCTCATGCATGGCATTAACCCAATCCGGATCCATCAAAGCGTGTCCAACATCATGGGGCTCAAAAGATGCGACAAAAGCCGAATGAGCAAAGTGAGAGATATAGGACCTGGACTGTGTGACTCGACGGTCAATGTCGCCGATGATGTTCTCCGGCGGGTGCTGCCGCTGGATGTGGTGGGGAGCCTGCCTGGACGAAGTGGCCTCCCCTCAATAGCAGCTGGAGCTCCCTCAGGTGCAATGGGCACGGACTGAGGAAGCTGCTCGAACGGCCCCCATGTAGAGGAAGTAGTCGGGTCGGGACCGTGAGCCGAAGTGGACGTCGCAGGGTCGACGGGGGCAGCCAGTGGAGTTGGCTCGGGATCACCTCAATCGGCATCATCCTTCTCCTCCTCCACAAAAATGCTAGTGTTCACCTCATCATCACCTGCAAGCTCAAAAGCAGTGGAAACACAAGGCATAGTTTCATCGAATGTAATCTCACAAGTCTCCATCACTCGGTTAGTTTCTAGGTTTAGTGCACGATATGCACGAGAGTGAGTAGAATAACCAAGAAAGATACCGTGAGAAGACCGTGATTCAAATTTATCCAACTTACCGCCCTTTCTGAGGATGAAGCACCTGCACCCAAACACCCGTAGGTGACTTACCTTGGGTGGTCTCCCAAATCGCAACTCATAAGAAGTCTTCTTCTTGAAAAGTCGGAGGAAAATGCGATTGGAAACATAGCAAGCAGAACTGACTGCTTCGGCCCAATACCGCCTAGGAGTCCTATGCTCATCGAGCATCGTCCTGGCCATCTCAACAAGGGTCCGATTCTTGCGCTCAACAACACCGTTCTGCTGGGGAGTGTGAGGTGAGGAAAACTGGTGATCGAGACCCAAAGAGAGCAAATAGTTGCAAATTAAGCATTCTTGAATTCTGTGCCATTGTCACTGCGGATAGCTCTCATGGAATTCTTAGGTAGCTCATTTTGCAATCTCAAAATCAGATCTCGAACAAGTGAAAAAGCCTCATCCTTACTCTCCAAAAAGAACACCCAAGAGTATCTCGAGTAGTCATCAACGACTACAACCACATACCACTTCCCTCCTTCCGACCTGACCCGAGCTGGACCAACTGTGTCGATGTGTAAGATCTCGCCGGGTCGAGTGGTGATGACCTCAATCACAGGAGGATGGGAAGCGGCAACCATCTTGCCATGCCTGCAAGGATGGCAAACCAAATCCTTCTCGAACTTTAGCTTTGGCAATCCTAGGATAAGGTCCATTGAGCTAAGCCTTGCAAGCAAGTCAAAACTCAAATGTCCCAATCTCCTATGCCACTTCCAAAGCTCGGAAGAAGAACCGCCAAGAAGACAACGAGAAGGTCCGAAAGAGATAGAAAAATCCGCACGAAAAACCTTCCTGAAGGGTAAAATCCGGCAAACAAGCTCACCACGAGAGTCCAAAATCCGAGAGAGATTAGGCTTGAAACTCACTTCAAAAACGTCATCAAGGAGTTGCGAAAGCGAAAGAAGGTTAAAATGCAAATTCGCAACCAAAGCAACATCCTTGAGGACAAAAGAAGAGTTCACTCGGATCAACCCTCGGGAGACAACCTTACCTTTACTCTTATCCCCGAATGTGATATACTCGGTGTTGTGCACGGGGTCGAGGCTGGAGAACCACTTGGCACTTCCGGTCATATGGCGTGAGCATCCGGAATCCACAAGCCAAGTCTCCTCCAGTCCTCCTTCCTACATCAATAAAAAGACATAGGGTGAGCAAACAGACCAACACTGGGGTTAGTAAACTGTGAAGGATACCAGTGTTGTCCCGCTTGCCCAAAGAATGGGTTAGGAAAAAAAACCAAACATCTCCTGTCCCATGGGAGGATAGCGATCACCACGATGGGGAAAACGTGGTCCGCTAAAGAAGGGTGGAGTAAAGCCACCGCCACGAGGCCCATAGTCATATGGGTCACGACCGGTACCCCTCCGGGCACGACCACCACGTGGTCTCGCCTCCTGAGGCCTAGCACCTTGAAGCATTGTACCTCTAGGCCTAGTAGTGCGCCTCCGAACTTCCGGTTCACGCACCCCAACTCGTGGGTGGTACATGTCCCAGTTGTTCAACTCAACCTGCCTCCGATCATCTCTCTTCCTCCTAAAGCAAAACTCACCCAAGTGCCCATCCCGCTCACAATACTCACAATGGTACCTCACCACACTCTTGGTAGGAACTCTCTTGTTGGGTTGGGTGGCTCTAGCTTTCTTAGGAAGGGGATCACTAGAGATGTCTGGCAGTGTGTCAAGTGGGTTGCGAAGATGGTTTGGTTTTGCAATCCAGACTTGCTTCTGTGGAGTGGTTTTGGGTGGCTCTTCAAACACACCATCTTTCACAGGAAACTCAGTAGGGTACATAGGGTATTCGGCCGAACCCCCTATGTCCCTAATTTTTGTCAAGTTTTAGTGCTAAACTAATTATCAAGTTTTATTTAATCTAACTTTAGTTTTCTGAATTTTAAGTATGAAAAAAATTAAAGGTTTGAACTAAATTTAAGAAAGGAAATAAAAGATAACTACCGATTTACCTTTCGGCGAAGGCTCCTTGATTTTAAGTCCTCGGAGTGGGACTCTCCTTCTTGTTCATTCCTCGGGTGCACTTGATGTCTCCGGAGGCGGAGATTGTGATGTGTGCACCTCTTTTGTTTTCCAGACCTGCCTTGGATTGGTGGGTTCATTCTTCTTGAGTTCTTCGATCTTGATCTTTGGATATTGCTTCTTCTTCCGTGGAGCTTGAACTCTTCTTTTTGGTGGTTGTGTTTTTGCCTGTTTGTTAAACTTATGACCATTGAAAGTACATTTTACCTTATGACTTGGGAATTGGAAGTGAATTTGGCCCGATCCAACGTAGATGACTACGTTGGTGGTGTTGAGGAAAGGCCTTCCCAAAATGACAGGGACTTCCGTGTTAGCTCCCATGTCTAGGATGATGAAGTCGGTGGGGATGTACTCATCTTGGATGTTCACCAAGATATCCCTTGCGAGTCCCTCAGGAAGCCGTATTGTTTGATCTGCCATCTACAAGCGAACACATGTGGGGACCAAAGGTCCTCCTAACAGATTATCATACGTTACCTTGGACATGATGTTGACGCCCGATCCGAGATCGCAGAAGGCAGTGTGGAATGTTTGTTGTCCGATTGAGCACTTGATCGTTGGGAGTCCTGGATCTTCCTTCTTCATGATGAAGGGAGGATCGAGAAGATAGCCCCAATAGGAGCGAAGTGGAGGCTTACCGAACCTCAAGTTAACCATGTTTACTTGCTCAATTGAATCTTCTGGTTTCCCAGGAATTTTACCTTGTTCCAAGGAGGGCATAGCTGCTGCTAATTGAGCTAGTTGGGTTTCTAGCATTTTATTAAAACTCAATTGATTTTTCATGGCAGTTGTAAAGCTATCCATTTTCTCACCAAAGGTTTCAAGAACTTTATCAGTGGCAATCATTTTTCTATTTATTCCATCATTAATCTTAGATTGACCAAGAACAAGATCTTTTAATGAAGGTTGGTTGTTGTAAGAATTGTAATTACCATTACCTCCATTACCTTGGTATAAGGGGCGTGAATTCCAATTTCCTTGTTGTTGGGGTCGATACCCGTTGTTGTTGTTGTTGTTGTTGTTACTGTTGCTGTTGTTGCTGATGAAGTTCACATCCTCCTTCGAAGTCTCAGGGCAATTGTTGCCTGAATGATCATTTCCTCCGCACACCTCGCACCATGGATCGGCTTCAATAGCTTGTGCGGCGGCGACTGGGTAAATGGCCTCTTGTTCCTTCTTGGAACCTTCTTCTATCTTCTTCATCAAGAGATCCATCTTGGCGGAGAGCATGTCCACCTCATTGACGGTGTGCATACCTCGCCTCTTTGGCTGGAGACGTTCGTCACCCCATCCTTGGTTGATCACCATTTTCTCGATGAGGTCCTTGGCATTCCTCACTGTGTGTTGGAGGAATGCCCCTCCAGCGGTAGCATCAAGGTGACTACGGGCCATGCTAGTCATCCCGTGGTAGAAACCTTGGATCAGGAGCCAGTCGTCTAGCCCATGATGAGGACAGGCACGAACGTACTCCTGGAGACGTTCCCATGCTTCGGGAATTGTCTTGTCAGATTGTTGTTGAAAGCTTGAGATCTTCCCGCGAAGAGCATTGGTTTTGCTTGTCGGGAAGAACTTCTTGAGGAATGCGTTAGCACACCTCTCCCATGTAGTGGCCTCTTCTTTGTGTGCGTAGAACCATTGCTTCTCCTTTCCCAATAGCGAGAATGGAAAAAGACGAAGGCGAATGGTGTCAGACGCCACTCCCTTGATAGTGAATGTGCCACATAACTCCATGAAGTGCTGGAGATGAGCATTTGCATCCTCATGGGGCTTTCTGCAAAACGGATTGGCCTGCACCATGTGGATCAATGCGGGCTTCAGCTCGAAGGTGGCATCTCCGAAGTTGACCTCGGGACCCTGAGCTACGTGGGTAGCTGACGGAGCTGAGAAGTCAGAGATCGCCTTCTAGGCCATAGTTTCCTTGAGTGGTGGTGTAGAGCCTCCTTCCTTGAACGGATCCTGGTTCGAGAGGAACCTCTGAGGGGGAATTTGCTGATGTCTAGTCCTCCTCAACAACTGCTCGGGATCTTCGAGATAGTTTCCCGGCAGTTGGAAACCGCTCATACACTGTCTGGCTTCACAAGAAAGGAAGACACAGACAGGGGTAAGCCCCTATGACTAATTGATAACTAAGTTAACGAGAAATGCTTGTTGGTATTTCTTATGACTATTGGATAAATCCGCAAGCGCACAGATTATATCGTTGTAGCACTTCACCAAGGAGTATTCCGAGGTATCGTAATTTATATTATCCCAAGGGAAAGCTGGCTAGAAATGATAATTAGAGAGAGATCCTAGAGAGCACCTCAACCTTAGTACCAACTAGTATAGGGGGGTAAATGATAAAAGTGATAGGATGGGGTTGATAAATGAAGAATCTACGGTAAAGGATACTTAGAACGGACCTCAGAGACTAGCTAGGTGGGAGGACAATGAGAAGAGAACAAGGACTCCTATGTAATTCTCTCTACTTCAATATACTTAGCTAGATAACTAGTCTAGCCACTATAGTTTGTCTCCTCAATACAAGTATGCTAGGCGAGGGGATAGATCAGTAGGAGGAAAAAACTCCTCTTCTTACGTGGGCCTTACCTTTTAAGAACTTGTGTTGACACCGTTTTTGTATGTGTCAATATGAACCCGATGCACTGATGGTAGGAGGATGGTTGCTTCTCCTTATCGGCAGTAGAATGTCACCAATCAGATTGCCGATAGAAGCAGGAGATTGAAGAAACGTCAAAGATAAAGAGAAGGGTATTTGCCGATTGAAAAGTGTTGCCGATGGAAACAGGAGAACATTGCCGATCGGGAATATTGCCAATGGACGCGGGATATAGCTGACGTCAGTGGAAAGATACCGATGGTAATGGAAGAAGGTTGCGGATGGAAAGAAATCTGCCGATGGAAAGTGTCATCGCGAAGAGAATAGATAAGGAAACTGGTGATTTTATACCAGTATTATTATATCAGTTTGAGTCCAACTCTTGCACAAGTCATTTATTTCCTTAAAAGTAGGAGTTTTGTTTAGGTATGAGTCCTGTCTGTGTACAACTCCTTCTACCGGAGTATAAATATGTACCTAGGGCCCGTATGAGAGATATTCAATACAATCAAACAAATCTATTATTTTCGTCTTACTTTTCAGCATCTCCTTTTTTCGCATTAGTTATAGTTTATCTACGAGTTCTTACGATCTCGACGGGCTGCATCTACAAGATCTCCGTCTACCTCGTGAGTTCCGCTTTTTGAGCAATCTGAGCCTTGACGTCCGGGCGTATTGCTATCGTCTCGTTCATCGTTGTTGTAGTTATCATCCTTGTTGATTAACTGGTTAAATCAACTGGCACACCTTTGGATATCGAGTTCGGGTATAAGCCCGAGGTGTTCGCAGATCCGACACTTTTTGTGTCAACAACTTGCCTATAAACACGTGGTGGAATACAAATACTAGACAAGGCTGTCACCTCTTGCTAGCTACCACAAACAATCCGTGCAGCAAGCGATAACCAAGGATAAGATGATGTATAAGCACCACGCTTACACACAACTTACTACTTTGACTATGATCAATAACCAAAGTACCCTATGACAGGCAATGATCGCATACAGGAAAGGTCACAAGGATCACAGACTATGGGTGTGAAGGCTATTAAAGAGCAAAAGCATATAGCAAGACTATATCTAGTATAGAAATTCTCAAAGTAAATACTAAGTAAAGTAAAGAGAAAGATATATATTGAATAAGATAAAGTCTTACAAAGAAGGAAAGATACAAGAGCTATACCAGACTCTCCAGAAGACGACTCCGGAAATCCCGAGCACAGCTCGACTCAACTCTAACTCCCACTCTAGACTAACTCCTAGAACAATCTAAGGAATAGAGCTTGTAGGCTTCTTCTTCATGATTAGAGAGGGGGGTGTGGCCCTCTATTTATAGCAGGAGGTGGAGTAGGGGCTACTCCGGCCCCACGTCAGCGATCCAGGGCCTTCCATTCTCCACCCTTGGATCCAACCGACCTTGGAACCGACCAAGGCATGGATGGTTGTGATCCAACACGTGGGGAGAAGCTTTGGCAGTTGGGGGGAGCCCAACCGGCTTAGGGGCATTCGGCCGAATGCCCCTATGATCAGTGGGGCCTCCCTTGCCTCCTTGGATGAGCTCCCACTAGTCAGGGACTGCGTGGGGCCTGTTTGGGCCCAAAAAGGATTCGACCGAATCCCCCTTGGGGGTTCTGGCCCTCATCTGCTCCCTGGTGCTGGTCCCACTTGTCATTTGTGCTGGTTGTTGGTTCTGTAGTGTTTGTCACGTTTATCTCCTTGGTGTGGGCCCATGGATCCATGTGCTTCACTTGTGAGCCGTTGAGAGGAAACACAGAGTGATCCAATGGATGGACTCCACTCTAGAGTGACTCTCTTGGATCATGGTCGAGAGGAGAGAGCATGGTGGTCCCATATGGCTCTCCTTTGCTCCATTTGTTCATTCCTGCACTCAAACACTCATGGACATGTGGAACTAGTTATTTGATAAAGAATGCTCATGATGTGTTTGTTTTATCCTTGATCCTTGGATTAGTGGCACCATTTTAGCTATGTAAAAGATGGTCATAATTTTTTCCAACAGCAAGATAGAGACAACCAAACAAAATTAAGAATGAAGCATGATATAAATTTCTTAGAGAAATCCACTCCCCCATACTTGGATTTTGCAACATTTTACAATGTGAAAATCCAAGTCTAGGATGTGAAATTTTCTTTTAAATGTGCTTCATTATTGAAGGATGTTTGGTTGGACATACCTTGTGTTTTGCTCCATCGTTCTTTTTGTTCAAACCTGAAATGGTTAGTGACAAAAATACCCGAAGGAATACTTTCACAAATATTCCCTTAATCTTATTTTACTAAGTCATTTTATTCATTTTAGATTTTCAGGAAAATAAAAATATTTATTTTGTTTCATATATTTTTTAAGCAAACTTTAATAGAAAAGAAGAAGACTTGGGTTAGCTCCCAAAAGTGCTTAATTTTAAGACACAAGCTTGTCTTTGGGAAACCTTCAAGTTGCAACTCATGTTGGTGAAGCGGTTTCCCCTTCAACTCCAACATTTTCGAACCTATCCTCAAGACCAAAACCACTACGAGATTTGCAAAATTTATGGTAGACAAACACATCTACAACCAACCTTGCAAAGATTTTCGAAACAATAAGGATGAAGAGGTTGTAGATCAAGTGTGTAGTGATGGTAGAGGGAAGGATTGATTTGGGAGATTTCTCACTTGAGCATGGATTTGATTGGAAGATTGGAGAATAACTCCCATGATTGCTGAAATCATTCTCCCTTTCAAGGAGTGGGTGAGAACTTCCTTTCTCATGACATTTCAAGTCATTCTCAAGGCTTGAATGGGTCATGACTGTTGGCGAGATTGACATTAGCTCACCCTTGGATCAAGAACTGGTTTGCATTTTAACCCTTTGATGAGAGGTCAGGAAGACCAAACGGGTAGATAATCTTCACCTATTCTATGACCAAGCTTCTCATTTCCTATTGTGTTCTCCTAGATTCTCGCGATTGGCCTTCCGATAAAAGTGAGATGAAAGGAAAGTCCAGGAAGGTCAAAGATATGGAAATCTTGGAAGATCTTGAGATCATCAATCATCACAAGAACACTATGAAGGACTCCTAAGCAATCAAGGATTTTGACCATTGGGGAGTCTAAGGTGTTTTTGTGATTGGGATAGATGATCCTTTGATGATGTTGGAACATGGAAATGAGGAAGGATATTGATCCCGAGACTAGCATCGTAGCAAATTTCACCATTAATGCCCAACACTTCACATGATATTCTCCTCACATGTGTGGTCATTTTAGTGACTTCCTTTGAGGATTTGGCCTCATCCAACTATTCTTGGCATACAACGGTAGATGGGTGTTCTAACCGTTGTCTTTGCTCCTCTTGGTCAGATTTATGGCTCTCATGGCTTCCAGGACTCGGGTGTCTTAATGAATTCCCAGAGTCATTAAGTGGGTCATCATAAGACTTGAATGAAGAAACACATGGGGGTCATCAGGATCAAGGATGGGTTCATAAGATAAGTCAGATGTGGGCATAGAGAGGGAGAGGATAGATTTGGCTTCTAAACATTTTAGTTCTTCTTTTATAAGCTCACTTGAAATTTCTTCATCAAATATCCCAAGCTTTTTCTGATGTGCCATGTGGGAAATTGAGGCATAAGATGATGTTGATTTGGGAGGTTTTTGAAGAGATCCCTTCATGAGAGGTCTAGAAAGATGTTTCTTAGAAGGTCTCTTTAGGAAAGGATCATTTTGGGCATTCCCAAAACCAGCAAGATCATATGAAAGGTTAGCCTCGCACTCGAAGGAACGATTTAGATGTTGAATTTCTTCTTCCTTCGAGATTTGTGGTATTTGTGGTTCAGGATCGATGGCAAAATCTTTGGATAGAAGTGATGGTAATTCGGCTATCGAGGATTCTTTTCTAGGGGCTGGTTTTTGTTCTTCCTTGGGTCCTTCATTATAATCGTTAGTAGAGGAAGTGTCAAGAATCTTCGTGCTAACGGATAAACACAGGAAGGCTCCCCTGGAAGTTATATCGAGAAGTTGTAACAATATGTAGTAACACAGGAAGGCTTCCCCGCACTAACGGATAAACACAGGAAGGCTTCCCTGCACTAACGGATAAACACAAGAATCTTTGCTAAGATCACCATAAAAGTGTTGTAATATTGTTGGCTCGGTTATAGCAAGATCAGGGCCAAATGATGATAGCTCTAAAAGACGGGCCCATGCCACACCTAGAGGTTCTTTCTCCTTTTGTGAGAAGTTGATGACCTCTTTTCAAAGACGAACAACGCGAGGAATAGGGAAGAAAGCTAGGCAGAATTTGGATTGTAACTTTTCCCATTCTCTGTTTACACCATCTACGTGGCGAAGGTACCATCGTTTGGCTATTCCCGTCAAAGAGAACGGAAATAGCTTCCACTTAAGGGTACCTCGCCTCATCCCTTGGATGTTGACACATGAACACAATTGTTCAAAGTCACGTAGGTGAGTGTATGGATTTTCGTCTTCATCCCCAGGGAAAGATTGTTCCCGAACTTTGGCTATGAAGCTAGGGCAAAACTCATAGCTAGGTGAAAGGATGGGATGTGATGATGGTGGTGGTTCCAAACTATGGCCCTTTGGAGCACCATATTCGAAAAGTGGGGTTTGATCCATATGTGTATGTGGAGTGAAAAGATGAAATCAAACAAAAGATAAAATAGGACGAAAGGGTACTAGTTAAAAGCTACCGTTCCCCGGCAATGACGCCAGAAATGCTTGTTGGTATTTCTTATGACTATTGGATAAATCTGCAAGCGCACAGATTATACCGATGTAGCACTTCACCGGGAGTATTCCAGGTATCGTATTTTCCTTAGGGAATGATAGTGATCTAACTAGGATTAAAGATATGTCCTATGATGGATCAAGGGAGATTATGATAACTGGGTTGAGAGGTTCAATATAGCACAGATGTCTATTAAGGGATAGCTGGTTATACTGGCCTTATCGCCCCTTCTCGTTCAGGAGGCGACAGGATATATTAGAAAGAGGGAAAAAACTCTAATCGGACCGCGCCGTCACGTTGTATTGAAGCCTTACCTTTTAAGAACTTATCTTACATGCGTGGTGGAATACAAAGACTAGATACGGCTGTCACTTCCTACTAGCATCCACAAACAATCCATGCGATAAGCGGTTTACAAAGGTAAGATCTAGTTTAGACACCACGTCTACACTATTCTTACTACTTTAACCCAAGCTTAAGATTAAAGCACTCTACTTAAAGTAAAGCGATGATAAGCATGAAAAGTTGTATAACAGGTAAACCAGGTTTAGAACACTAAATACTATAAAGAACTCAGAAGAAGTCACTTACAAGTGCTAAACTTACAAGAGACTCGCATCCGCTGAGGAAGAACTCCGGAGAAGATTCTCGACAGATCCGGGGCTTTCTCCAGAAGGATCTCCTCACTCTCCTCCGACTAGCATAACACTACTGAAGAGCTCCGCTAAGAGACTAGAGAGTAGTTTCTCCAATGAGGCATGAGTGAGAGTGGGGCCTACGGGGGTATTTATAACTAGAGGTGGAGTAGGGGCTACTCCGGTGCCACGTCAGCGATCTGCACCACCTCCTTCAGCCACCGTAGGATGAAACCATCATTATAACCGTATTAAATCAACGGAGGAGATCAAGTGGATGCATGGAGGCATGCAGGGAGTCGGTGGGGAGGTCGGTGCACCCTTTGGTCACCAGACCTGGTTCGGCCGAACCCCCCCTACAGGTGGGCCCTTCCCATTTCTTCTAGAATCTGACCCCACTGGTCAGGGGGCTAGTGGGAGGTCTCTGGTCCCACCTAGGTGTTTGGACGAACGTGAATTGTGGCCGTTGGCCTCCATCTTTCGTGTGGAGCATGGACCACATGTCATAGACACCTTGGCAATGGTTTGGTATTTTTCCAAGATAGTTTGTGGGCCCATGTATGCTCGTGCTTTGATCTAGAGCCCTTGAGAAGAAGCACAGAGGAGATCCAAGGGTGAATCTTCACTCTAGGAGGTCTCTTATGGATCATGGACACATGGGAGGCCTTGGTGGTCCCTTAGCGTGGTCGGCCGACCCCCTAAGTGGGCCCACAGGATCCCATGTGTCCCTATTTGCTGTTATCTGCATAGAACATACTCAAGGTACATGTGGAACCAATTATTGATAAAATGCTCTAGCTATGTTATTATACTCTTGAATCCAAGGTTGTTGACGGTATTTTGAGGGTGGAAAAACATGGTGTAATTACCGTCAACACGCCCATGGTCCCTCAGTCCGAGCTCCGCTTCCGCCCTTCACTGCTCTCAGTCCATCGGCACGGCAAGCCTCTACTCGACCTTCTCCACGCCATTGACCACTGTCACTAGGCATAGCACCTGCACCCCACAAGCCGATATACAAGCACACATTTGCTTTCGCAAAGGATTAGGGTAAGCCACTCAAACTGAAACATTCACGTGTTGGACGATTACTCATCATAAAGCTGAACATACATGAATACTTATCCACCATGTGTTTGCAATCTCCCCCTTGATGAGTGCATTGTCAACACAAGTGCATTTCAGATTTGAGCCACAAGGTAAAGCTTTCCAAATGACCAAAAAACTAAGAAAGCCAAAATGGGGTCACTTGAGAGAAGCAAAAATGAGTCCAAAACTTGGTTCCCAAAGACATGGGCAACGGCTCGACGCAACCAAGCAGAACAAAGCTAGCCCTCAAGAAGAGGCACAAAAACGGGCTCAACACCGCTAGCAAGTCCAACATACCAATCACAGTTCTCAAAGCTCAGAATGCCAATTGAAACAGCAAGGGAACTCCAAAGATACCAATTAAAACACTTAACGCTCAAGAAGCACTCGAAACCTATCGGAATCAACAAAGCAAGCTAGACCCTCTAGAAGAGGCAAAGGCTCAACACATCTAGCAAAAGCTCCCCCTGGGCAAAAGCACAGTCAAGATATCAAATGAGCTCCTTAGGGCAAAAGAAGCACACAAACTCCCCCTTGACCAAAGAAGCTCTAAACCAATGAAACCAATGAGATGCACTCTTTCTCCCCCTTGGAAGTAGATGGCTGAAAATGGAATGAAATGCATCTCTCCCCCTTGTTGACACATGTAGCTCATCAAACATCAACAATTCAAGATCCGGCTACAAATGCCATGAAATGCAAAATGAGTGCAAAAGCTTCATACTTAGAGCTAAGACAATGAATAGATGCTCTAAGTGATGTGATCCTGTGAGAATAGGAAAATCTCTACGTGCCCAACAAAGACTCAAGTTGAGCGTAAGATCACTTTAGAAGCTATTTTAGAGAGCATATCATGTGAGAGTAGAGAAAGGGTATCACCTCCTAGAGACAGCTAGACATGGCAAACAAGATAGGATCTATCTCAAAGAAGTCTCATGTATAGCAAGTAAAACTATCCCTTAGCAAAAGTTCATACAACAAGCCAATGACCCAACTAAATGAATTTTCTAAATTTCAGAGTTTTGCAGCCAATTTCAGTTTTAGGCACATTACAAGTTGTATGCGAGTGGATGTAAGCAAGGTGATGCCATTGCTTACCAACCAGGCGAAGTCAAAGGACTTGACACACCAGTTTTGGTCATACACGACACCGCTCAAGTATCAACCCATATGGGAAGCAGTCTCGAACACACGGTGAAGTGCTCACAATGCATACCCAACTCGATCTTTCCAATTCACAAAACAGAGAGCAATTTAATTTTAGATATTAATCATGGTGCTCAAAGGTAGTGAATGAAACAATGAAGAGCCATAGTTACAAGCTATATACAAGACAGCCAAGAAGGATCTTCAAAAGCCTACACATGCTAGTGCCATTTCAGAGGTGACATGGGGAATTTAAATTCAGTTTTAAAGCTTTTCTAACTTAGCTCTAATGCATATCATATAGATAAAAAAGAGTCTAAGTTAGGAAACACCATAGACACATAAAGCACCTCAAACAGAGCATAGATTCATTATATTGGCTATAAGTATGAAGCTTAAAATGAACTATGTCACAAATGAAAAAGAGATGCACAATGCATTGACACTAACTAACACTAACAAGACACCAATTGAGAAGAAGGACAAAGAAAAGACAAAAAGAACCAAAAAGAACCAAAAAGAACTATGATACACAAAAATTTCCTCATCTAAAAAGGAAAGAAAACACCCAACTCGCCCCAAAGGCGAGAAAACGCAGCTTGATCCAAAGGCTTTGTGAGAATATCCGCAAGCTGGTTGTGGGTCTCGACATGCCGGAGGTCAATGTCGCCGTTCTCGTAATGATCTCGCAAGAAATGAAAGCGGACCTCAATGTGCTTGGTCTTTGAATGAAGCAAATGATTTTTGGCCACAGTAATTGCACTCGTGCTATCACAAAGCAGAGGCACCTTAGTAAGCTCAAGACCGAAATCTTTCAAAGTGGCAATCATCCAAATCAACTGCGAGCAACAGCTAGCCGCGACAATGTACTCATCTTCGCATGTCGATTGTGCCACGCTAGACTGCTTGCGAGAAGACCAAGAAACCAAAGAAGACCCGAGAAACTGGCAAGTCCCAGAAGTGGACTTCCGATCAGGTCGGCAATCGGCAAAGTCGGCGTCAGAATAACCGCATAGCACAAGAGATGAAGAGGTGGAAAACCAAAGACCAAATTCGGGAGTGAAGCGCAAGTCCCTCATCATGCGTTTCACCGTCTGCTTGTGCCAAGTCCGTGGGGACGCCTGAAAGCTAGCACACAGGCAGACGATGAACTGAATGTCCGGCTGGGTTGCCGTCAGGTACAGAAGCGACCCGAGCATGCTTCGGTACTCGGTCTGGTCCACCGCCTCTCCTTCCTCGTCTGCATCCAAGGTAGTAGTAGTTGACATAGGCGTCGAGTGGGGCTTTGCCTCGCCCATGTCAAACTTCTTCAAGATATCCTTTGTGTACTTGCCTTGGTGCACAAACGTCCCTTCCCGGGTTTTCTTGATTTGCAACCCGAGAAAGAAAGTCAACTCTCCCATCATGCTCATCTCAAATTCCCTGCTCATAAGATCTGCAAACTTGGCAACAAGATCATGAGAAGAACCACCAAAGATGATATCATCCACGTATATTTGGACAAGGAGAGTGTCTTTGCCTTGCTTGAGGAGAAACAACGTCTTATCTACTGATCCCATTTTAAAACCCTGAGCAAGCAAAAAGGTTCGCAATCTATCATACCATGATCTAGGGGCTAGTTTCAAATCATACAAAGCTTTGTGAATTTTAAAAACATGGTTTGGAAACTTGGGATTTTCGAAACCGAAAGGTTATTTAACATAAACTTCCTCCTCTATGTAGCCGTTTAAGAAAGCACTTTTAACGTCCATTTGAAATTTTTTAAAACCCTTAGAAGCCGCCAAAGCTAGAAGGATTCTAATGGCTTCTAAATGAGCTACGGGAGCAAAGGTTTCCTCATAGTCTATTCCCTCCTTTTGACAAAAGCCTTGAGCTACCAACCTAGCCTTGTTGCGCACTACCACCCCTTCTTCACTTTGTTTATGTTTGAAAACCCATTTGGTACCTATGGGATGGCAACTAGGTGGTGGAGGAACTAAGACTCAAACACGGTTTCTCTCAAAGTTTTCTAACTACTCTCAACAAAGAGAAATCATCTCGGGAAAAAAGAGAGAGCAAAAGCAAAACGGGAAGAACACAAGCAAACCAGGGACACAATCACGAAATCGAAGCCACCATGGCTTACGGAGGTTACGGCCTCCGATTCCTTGCGACAAACTCAAGTTCTTACAAAGGTTGGTGGAAACAACCTAGGGATCTCATGAACTAGAGAGAGGGTAGAGACAGAGAGTTGGGGCAAATGATTAGGGTTCAAGAGATAGGATGAGGATACCCCTTCATCCCCTATTTAACAAGGCTTTGGCTATTTCCCAAAGACCCCCTAGATACATGAGTGAACTACCTAGCCTAAGCATTGCAGTCCAAGCTCCGGAAAATATCTTCCTCGATTTGAATGGACGGCCCCGCTTCCTGCCAGGAGTTGTCGTCACCTCGATGCAACCTCCAGGATTCCACCATGTGCCATCCTCGCTTCCTTGGAAGCTCCGCCTAGGTTTTGGGGCCCAAACCCGCGAAACCCGCCACCGGTAGCTTTGGGCTTAACTACCGAACCCTGAGTTTTGAGGCCCAAACTCGGAAACCGTCCTCGGATGGTTTTGAGGCCCAAACCACCAAACCGCTCGACTCGAGCCACCTTGTCCTTGCCCGGTCGGACTCCGAGTCCCCTGAGCCTCCGCTCGACTCATGCGTTAACGTCTTGACTCGGTCGACTCGGTCTACCTCCATGTCTTCTCGCACTCGCCGGTGCCGAGTACTAGCCACCACAGCTAGTCCTCCGGTGCCCATGGTCCCTCAGTCCGAGCTCCGCTTCCGCCCTTCACCGCTCTCAGTCCATCGGCACGACAAGCCTCCACTCGACCTTCTCCACGTCATTGACCACTGCCACTAGGCATAGCACCTGCACACCAGAAGCCGATAGACAAGCACACATTTGCTTTTGCAAAGGATTAGGGTAAGCCACTCAAACTAAAACACTCACGTGTTGGACGATCACTCATCATAAAGCTGAACATACATGGGTACTTATCCACCATGTGTTCACACTTATGTTTGAAGGGGTATACTGGTTGTGACACATCTAGGCCGGTCATCATAAATACATCGGCCAAAGTGAAAGTCATCATGCCATGGCAAAAAACAAAGGTGTTGATAGCATTAGACCAGAAATGAGAAGCTTCTATCAAAAGGGATTCATTTTTGGGCATTTCTGACAAAGACAATTCTAAGCAATGGTTGATCTCTTGATCATCCCAGTGGCTGCTGCTCTTGTCCAGCATCCTCCGGTACCAGTTTTGCCATCCGGTGATTGGGGAAATGGCTAAGTCTTTAAGGTGTTCGGCCATTGGTTTGGCGAGGTGACTCCATACTTCAAGGGGATTATTAAGGTTTCCTTCTCGATGATCTCAGTTGGGTCAGGGCTTCCAATTGGGCCAAGAAGGTAGGAGTCAGGGTTTGTAGCTTAGGGGATCAAGATGTGATTCTTGTATTCCTTCAAAGAATAGTGAAATCAGGAGAACGAATGAATCGGGAAAAAGGCAGGAAAATCAATCGGGAATTGCCGAATGTATAGAAGTAAATGAGATTTACCTCTGGAATTTTGTCCTAAGTCACCATTGAAGAATCAAGGTGAATTCAAGAAGTATGCTGGGGCTTGTATTTTTGAGCGGCGATCGCGGTGTTGAACAGTTTTGACCTAGGAGAAAGAGGAGGCTTGCGGTCAATTTCGGAATAAAACGACTTTTATCCCGAAATTGAGGGGGGATGTGTTAACACTGGATTTTGGCATGCTTAGGAAGATGACAGGTGGACCGGCGCACGGTAAATTTGCATAAGCAGGTAATCGGAGCATTCGGCAAGTATTTGTGCGGTCAGCTAATTTCTTCCAATTCGGCAAATGATCGTGCGGTCGGCTATTTTGGGGAAAGGCGGTTTTCCGTTGAAGAAGCGATGAAATTGGCAAGTAAGAACCAATCGGGCAATGAAGATTGCGATAATTAAGGAAATAAAAACTCCAAAGGAAGCTAGAGTCAAAAGTGTCGTGTTTTCTTTGATATTTTGTAGCCGTGTCCTTTTAGGACTCATGTCAAGACTAGGGTATAAATATAAACCCTTGGCCATTGTAAAAAGGGTTCACAACCAAATCAATACAACTGGCCCCGTGCCAACTTCGAGTCTTTTGTCGTGTTGTCGAGTTCTTCGAGAGGAGTCATCGACCCGTCGACCTCCGGAAGTCCCGACAACCTTGCTATCATGTCTAGTATCATGCGGTGGATTTAGATGTTGATGCAAGTAGTGTTGTTTGTTTTCAATGATCGTGCGGCGGATCCTTGCTTGACAATCAAGAAGTCTTCGCTTATGTTTCGTTTACGAGTAGATACCGTGCGGCAGGCGTTTGCTTGATATGCTTAGCAAAAGAAAGATAGTTATCGACTCTATCTGATTTGGCAAAATCTAGTAGATTCATTAAGTTATCACGTGTTGCATGTCTTATGTATATTTTACATATTTGTAACACTCTTTTGCGCAATCTAGATCGATACGGTTCGGCTCTATTTCCTTATCATAGATCTATTTATTCTCTAATAGTTATTGCTTTCATGTTATCTCTACAAACAGATCTACGTTCATAATAGCCGAATTAGTACAATCTAGATTGCTATGTGTTGCGGGTTCGTGCATGTTAATTACGATTAAGCTTTGATAAGGCTAGGTATCGTGCGGCAGATATAAGCTTTAGATTAGTTTGATCGTGTTCGCTTACATGTCCCTTCATCATGGATCCCAACTCGGTTGGATTGCCGAGCTTGGTTATGCTTTAGCTCATGGATAATTATGATTTGTCCAAACATACTTTTCTCATGCATGCACATTCGGTAATCAATGTTTGACGTACTATATGTTCGTTTTAGCCGAACGATCTATAAGATTTGTTGGCATACAACTTTTATAGTTGTATGTCGTCGTAAGTGGCTTCAGGGCGGCATATATGGAAATGTCTGGTCTCACCCGGCATGTTCCAGTTTGTATCTAATGATTTTCATCCCTTGTTAGTTTCAGGTCAAATTGACTAGCACGTTTCCAGATTTCGAAACACCCGGGCACCCCAATTGAAGTTGTGCTTTCCGGCTTGCTGTGTGTGAGGCACAATGCGTCACATTTTGTGTCAACACTTTGCTCGAAGGAGAGGCATGTCATATATGGGGGTGCATCAACACATATTTGAGAAGTCAAGAATGTTCAATTCATTCCTTAGCTTGCAAAATCTCTTCTCATCTAATGGCTTGGTGAATATATTGGCAAGTTGATCATCAGTGCCAATACTTGTAATTGTGATATCACACTTTTGTTGATGATCCCTTATGAAGTGGTGCCTTATGTCAATGTGCTTGGTTCTTGAATGTTGGGCCGGATTGTTGGTTAGCTTCACCACATTTTCATTGTCACATAGCAATGACACTTGCTTGAATTTGATTCCAAAGTCATCCAAAGTTGCTTTCATCCAAAGTAATTGAGCATAACAACTACCCGCACTTATGTATTCGGCTTCGGCGGTAGAGAGTGCAACACTATTTTTCTTCTTTGATGACCAAGAGACAAATGACATGCCTAGTAAATGACATGTGCCCGATGTGCTCTTTCTATCAACCTTGCATCCCGCATAAAGCTGGATAACTAGCCAGCTCGGCTCGTTAAGGCTCGTTAGGATAACGAGCTAGCTCGGCTCGGCTCGTTAACGAGCTAGAAAGCCAGCTCGGCTCGGCTCGTTAAAAGCTCGAGCTAGCTCGTTAAGCTCGCGAGCCAAGTATAAAAAAATCATAAAATGTAATATTTGCATTTATCTAAAACTTGATAATAGTACTAAAACAAAAATAAAATATCTAACCGTCTTAAATTGAATAAAAAAATAATATGTGTTAACATATATGTTGTAGTATACTAATATACAAAAATTAATATAAGTTATGCTACTTTTTTCCTTAAAATTGTGGCTCATTTGGCTCGTGAGCTGGCTCGAGTTGGCTCGTTATAGCTAATGAGCTAAAATCTTGGCTCGGCTCGGCTCGTTATTTTAACGAGCTGAGTCAACCATGAGTCGAGCGAGCTAACGAGCTTCGAGTTTTTCGTCCAGCCTTAATCCCGCATAGTCGGAGTCCGAATATCCAATCAACTCAAAGTTTGACCCCTTGGGATACCACAATCCAACATCTTGTGTATGCTTTAAGTACCTCAATATTCTTTTTGTAGCCTTCAAATGACTTTCTCTTGGAGAGGCTTGGAATCTTGCACACATGCATACACTAAACATGACATCCGGCATAGAAGTGGTCACATAGAGTAAGCTTCCAATCATAGACCGATACAACTTTTGATCCACCATGTTTCCACTAGCATCACTATCCAAGTGTCTATTAGTGCCAATATGAGTGCTAATGCCTTTAGAATCTTCTAAGCCAAATTTTCTTCATCATATCCTTGATGTACTTGCCCTGACTCATAAAGGTGTCATTCTTCAATTGCTTGATTTGAAGTCCAAGGAAGTAGCTAAGTTCACCAATCATTGACATTTCAAACTCATTTGCCATCATCTTGCCAAACTCTTCACAAACATCTTGATTGGTTGAACCGAGTATGATATCATCAACATAGATATGTAGCACAAATATATCCTTGCTAAGATTCTTGGTGAAGATAGTAGTATCAACCTTTCCCATGATGAACCCTTTAGATAGAAGGAAGTCCCTCAATCTTTCATACCATGCTCTAGGTGCTTGCTTCAAGCCATATAAAGCCTTCCTCAACTTGTACACATGGTTAGGCTTCTTGTCATCTTCAAAATCGGGAGGTTGCTCAACATATACTAGCTCATTGATATATCCATTCAAAAAAGCACTCTTCACATCCATTTGGTATAGCTTGATGTTGTGTGCACATGCATAGGCCAATAGAATTCTAATTGCCTCTAATCTTGCAACCGGTACTTAGGTTTTTCCAAAGTCAAGACCCTCAACTTGAGTCTATCCTTGAGCTACCAATCTTGCTTTGTTTCTCACAACTATACCATCTTGGTCTTGCTTATTTCTAAATACCCATCTTGTGCCAATCACATTATAGTTCTTGGGTCTTTCAACTATATCCCAAACTTGGTTTCTAGTGAAGTTGTTGAGCTCTTCATGCATTGCATTTACCTAATCAACATCTTGTAAGGCCTTTTCAATCTTAGTTGGCTCTATGGATGAGACAAATGAATAATTCTCACAAAAGGATACCAATCTTGATCTTGTTTGCACACCACTTGTAATGTCACCAATAATTTGATCAATGGGGTGATCTCTTGCAATGTTGGTTGGTTGAAGAGTTGGAACTTGATTGATTGAGCTTGGTTGAGATGAACTAGCAACTTATTGATCTTGCAATTGAGAACCACTAGCTTGCTTTATGGGTGAGTTGAGCACTTGATCTTTGTCATCTTCAATGTGAATTACTTGTCTTGGCCAAATATCACCAATATCCATGTTCTTCATAGCCTTTGACAATTAAGATCCACTCACATCTTCTAGATTCTCATTTTCAACTTGAGAGACCCCATTGGTTTCATCAAATTCAACATCATGAACCTCCTCAAGTATACCACTAGCCAAATTCCACACTCTATAGGATTTGCTTGTGGTTGAGTATCCAAGTAAGAACTCTTCATTACATTTCTTGTCAAACTTCCCAAGTCTTGTGCCTTTCTTAAAGATATAGCATTTGCAGCCAAACACTCTAAAGTATGCAATGTTGGGCTTTCTTCCATTCAATAACTCATATGGTGTCTTCTCCATCATTGGGTGACAATATAACTGATTGCTAGAGTAGCAATCTGTGTTGATAGCTTTAGCCCAAAAGGAATGACTCACATTATACTCACTAAGCATGGATTTTGCCATGTCAATCAATGTTCTATTCTTCCTCTCAACAAGGCCATTTGATTGAGGAGTGTACTTGGCCGAGAATTTATGTTTGATTCTCAAATCATCACATAGTTCATCAACTCTTGTATTCTTGAATTCACTTCCATTGTCACTTCTCACTTTCTTGATGGTGGTTTCAAACTCATTGTGACATCTCTTGACAAAAGATTTGAAGGTGGCAAAAGTATCACTCTTGTCATTGAGAAAGAATACCCAAGTATATCTTGTAAGATCATCCACTATCACAAATCCATACTTGTTCCCTCCAATACTAGTGTATGTTGTTGGACCAAACAAGTCCATGTGCAACAACTCAAATGCTCTACTAGTGCTCATCATGCTCTTCTTGGGATGGGTGTTACCAACTTGTTTGCCGGCTTGACAAGAGCTACAAAGTTTGTTCTTTTCAAACACAACATTTTCAAGCCTCTTACTAAGTCATGCTTAATCAACCTATTCAATTGTTTCATTCCAACATGAACAAGCCTTCTATGCCATAACCAACCCATACTTGATTTTGTGAGCAAGCAAGTAGACAATTGTGATTCACTAGTATTGAAATCAACTAGTTAGAGGTTCTCATATCTAAAGCCTTTGAAGATCAAGTTTGAACCATCTACACTAATGATCTTAACATCATCTATTCCAAATATGCACTTGAATCCAAGATCACACAAGTGAGCTACCGATAGAAAATTGAAGTTCAAGCTCTCAACTAGCAAGACATTTGATATGCTCAAGGCATTGGATATTGTAATCTTACAAAGTCCCTTGACCTTGCCCTTGCCATTATCACCAAAAGTAATACTATCAATGCCATCATTGGTGTTGGAGTTGATTGATTTGAACATTCTAGAATACCCGGTCATGTGTTAAGTGCACCCACTATCAAGCACCCAATGCCTTCCTCCGGCTTTGTAATTTACCTACAAAACAAATTAGTTTTTCTTAGGTACCCACACTTGTTTGGGTCCTCCAAAGTTAGTGACCAAGGATTTTGGCACCCAAATTGCCTTTTTCTTTGGGCCAACAATGGGTATACCAACATACTTAGCCATGATACCATCTATACCTTTGGTAATCATATAACATGAATCAAAATGGATAGAGGTAGCCTTAGACAACTTTGTTTGGCTCATGTTAAGTTTGCAATATTGGTCAACATGTCCCACTTTCTTGCATTTGTTGCAAAACTGGCCAGGCTTTGGAGTTATAAAGGCCGCCTTGCCCTTCTTGGTGGTATAGCTCAATCCTTCTTTGCAAAGGGAGAACCTTTGGCTACCCAAGCACTTTAGCAAGCGGGTATCTCCACCATATGCCTTACCCAAAGCATGAGTGAGTTCATTAACATCATTTTTCATTTTTTCATTTTCACTCACTAGTGTAGCATCACCCTTTGAGCTATCACTAGTAGAGGTGCATGTGGAAGTGCTAGTGTTGGTTGGTGCAACAATGATAGGAGTGAAAAATGATTCATTTAGAATATCACATGTTACTCCAATGTCACATGATGCAACAACCTTATCCTTGTTTTGATCAAGGAGGGAGGAGTGAGCCTTTTCAAGCTTCTTGTGAGTCCTCTCAAGTTTCTCATGGGCTTCCATTAACCTCTCATGAGTACCATTGAGCTCATCAAAGGATTGTTCAAGAGCTTTAAGCTTCTTGTTCAATTCTTTGCACTCCTTCCTCATCATCTCAAAGCAAGTATGAGCTTGCTCCATCATATCCATGAGTTCCTTCTTGGAGTATTCCTCCTCATCATCACTACTATCATCATCACTATCATCACAAGATTTTACCTTGGTTGGCTTAGCCATGAAGCATGATGGAGTGTCGAAGATAGATGGCTTGTTGTTGATAGCAATGCTAGCCAATGCCTTCTTCTTGGACTTCTTCCTCTCATCATCACTAGACTCTTCATCGGAGGAAGAATCATCACTATCCCAAGTCACCATGTATGATTCACCCTTCTTCTTCTTGGTGAATGGTAGATTCTTCTTCTCCTTCTTGTCATGCTTGCCCTTCTTATTATCATCATCATCATTATTGTTGGGGCAATCGGCTATCATGTGATCGGTGCTCTTGCATTTGTAGCACCTTCTCACATATTCTTTACTCTTGAAGTTGTCTCTTCTCTTTCTAGCCCCATAGCCCTTCTTCTTCATGAACTTGCCAAACTTGCGCACAAAGAGGGCCATCATCTCATCATCAATGTCACTTGCATCTTCATCATCACTAGATTCTTGTTTTCTTGCTTTGCCCTTGCTCTTGGATGATGACTCTTTGAATGCTAATCTCTTTTTCTTCTTTTCTTCTTCCTTGACCTCTTCTTCATCACTTTCTTCATTGTATTGCTCTTCGGTCATGATCTCTCCAAGTACTTCATTGGGAGTGATCTTGGTCAAATCATCTCTCCTAATTATTTGCCTCAAGGTTTTATATTTCTTGGGCAAACAACCAAGAAACCCGTTTGAGAAGTCCTCATCCTTCACCTTCTCACCCAAGCTCTTAAGATCATTGTTGATCACTTGGAGCCTATGAAACATCTCTGGGATAGACTCATCATCCTTCATCTTGAAGTGATATAGCTTGTCCTTGAGCATGTACAACTTGGCATTCTTTACCGTTGAAGTGCCTTCATAAGTATCTTCAAGTCTCTTCTACACTTCACTTGCCTTCTCAAGATCTTTGATTTGCTCAAACACCTTGGAGTCAATGCCATTTTATATGACATTTAGTGCCATGGTGTTGCATTGTCGGTTCTCTTGCTCTCTAGGTGTAGGACTAGCTTCATCAAGAATGACAAAGTCTTTTTCAGTCACATCCCACACCTTCTCATGAATTGAGCCTAGATGCATCTTCATCTTTCTCTTACAATAATCAAATTATGTGCCATCAAACATTGGTGGTTTGCTCCCCACATTGTTGAATGATATTTGAGCCATCACAAACACCTAAGGATGTTAAGCCTTGATAATATAGGTGACCACAGCTCTGATACCACTTGAAAGGTCCTATATGGCTAGAGGGGGGTGAATAGCCTAATAAAAATTCTACAAACCACTAGAGCAAAGGGTTAGATAACACTTAAGCAAAACTTTTGGCTCTAGCTCTACTAGGGGTGCAAAGCCACCTATCCAAGCAATTCTAGTCAATTGAGTGTCTATCAATCAATAGCAAGAACCTAAGACACTCAACTCAAGCTAGCAAGAGCAACTAACAATGGAGCTAGCTAAACAAGCTACAAGCTACACAAGATAACTAAGCAAGATATGAGAGAATGTAAATGCAAGGAGAAAGGTTATTGTTATACCAATGTCTTGTGAAGACAATATACCAATGTGAAGAACCAATCACAATATGAACACCTAGAGTAGCCAGGAGACAATGGTTGACACAATGATTTTCTCTCGAGGTTCACTTGGTTGCCACCAAGCTAGTCCCCATTGTGTCGACTACTCAAATGGTGATTCAGTGGCTAATAGGCAATCACAAGCCTAGCCCACTACTCGGGTGCCACAAGAATCCACCCAAATGAGAGTAACTCAATGACATGAGCAATTTAATAGAGTTACCCATTGGCGCTCCGCTGAGGTGGGTACAAGCCCTCTCACAATCGCCGGAATCGACCATGAACAATCACCAACTCGTGTCGACTCTCCTCCGCTGCTCCAAGCCGTCTAGGTGTTGGAAAACACCAAGAATAACAACAAACCCGCAGCAAGAACGAATCACCAAGTGCCACTAGATGCAATCTCACAATCAAATGCACTTGGTTGCACTCAAACTCAATTTTAGATGAACAATGGATCAAAGAGTTGAGTGGGAAAGGTTTGCAATATCTCACAAGTGTATGGAAAGATCAAAATGTGCAAGAGAGTGAGCTAGAGCCGTTCACAAGCAATTTATAAGCCCTCACAGAAAACTAGCCATTATTCCCCTTTTTCTCAGCTGAAACGTGAGCGTCGAACTAGTTTGTCAAGACCTCTGGACCAATGCACATGGTCCGGAGCTTTGGTCCGACGCTTCTCCGAGCGCCACGTGTCCTGTCATTTTGAAACTAGTCGTTGATGTGCAATCTCTGAGAGTCGTCGGACGACCGGTTATAGTCCGGAGCTCACTGATCCGACGCCTACGCAGCTGAGTCCAACGCTTTTCAGTTTTACACATAACGTACCAGGGCTTCGGACTTTGGTCTGGAGCTTACCTCTGGACCAATTCGCCTAGTCTGACACCTTCGCCAGTTAAGTTGTCTGCCAAGACCGAGCCACTAGACCAATGAAGATTGGTCCGACGCTCACTTGACTGTCTGGTCCGGAGCTTCCAGTTGAAGCGACCAGTGGCTAGGGTTGGCCGTCGGACCACCCGTAATGGTCCGACGCCTTCCTTGCATCTGGTCTAGAGCCTCGTACTCAGTTAGAATTCACTTCTAACTTCGCCCCTTGTTCACATGTGCCACCACCAAGTGTTCTACTACTTGTGCTCGTGTGTTGGCATATTTTATCAAGCTTTACAAAGGGTTGCTCATTAGGTTATATGCATATGCATGTATGACTTCACCTAATGGCACTTGATAACTGCAATTACATACGTCTTTCCCTCCTTGATAGTACGACTATCTATCCTAAAGGTGATCACACTCTCTATAGTGTCTTGACCACTAAACCAAAAATGACCCTATGATATACCTTTGCCTTGAGCCCATTTTTGTTTTTCTCTTTCTTCTTTTCCTTAGTTCATGAAGCACTTGATAATCCATCTAGCTTCATATATGAAGGTGGATTGCCCTATCTTGATCATACACTTAGGAGTAGGGTTAGTCCATAGGTTTCATCAATTAACCAAAACCAAACTTGGGCTTTCACTGCCGAGCATATTTCATCGACAGTTGGCGCGCCAGGTAGGGGGTGTGTACCATGACTCCATGGCTCGTCAAGCGGTCACTTTCCCCGGCTCCATGACCATCCCTATAAACGGTGCGACTCTCCAGATTGGATCTATGATCTAGACCATCGAAGACACCATTTCCATCTCAGAGGTCATGGAGCCCGTTTGACCCCTTGCACTGAGCACCCCTCCACCTGCAAATCACACCGCCAAGGCAGCGCATCAAGCGCCCAAGTCCATCAGCCCTGACGATCTAATAGAAGCCATCGACCGCGCCAACGACAACCTCACCGACTGCGTCGACCTTGTCGGCACTGCTTGACGTCAACTCCGCCTTCGTGCACTGGCGCAAACGTCTAATGAACGGTCCACCGATAAGACCCTGCTTGAATCCACACAGCGTCATTCGACGCGCGCTCCCACCGGCGCTAGCACCGGACAGAAGCACCCCCGCAATGACACACACAAGGAGATCCTCAATGGCCCATGCCCCCTCCATAGGAGGGCAAAACACACCATGAAGGAGTGCATCGCTCTCAAGGAAGGCATCCAGAACAAGCCAGACAAGAAGCAACTGCACGGTGGCCCCGCCGAGGGCGAAGAGACAAGGCCACCCGCACCCGTTTTTACGCTAGCCGCGCGCATCTTCCCCATATTCGGCGGACAACCCGATGGCAACAAGTGACACCGTTGGGTCAGCATCGATGGAGACGATACCACCAATGCACTCCGTTCAGACTGGTTGAAGCGTCAGGTCGCCTTCTCCAAAAGTGATTAGTGGTCGCATCACGGCTGCAAGCGGTCGATGCTGACACGAGGGGCATGGAGGCCGTGTTACCAAACACGGAGGTGCCTGCAGAGGGGAGCTACAAGCAGGTGAGAGAGGGAATGCGATTCACAAGTCTCATGCGTGGAGGTGTGGTGTGGGGGGGGGGGTTCTGGTGACCATTATCACTTAGCAGCGAGAGTGGTCGGATCATGAGTATGCGTGTGTTGGAGGTTCTTAGAGCGTGAATCGGAGAGTGTTATGCCTGCGAGAGTCTGAGAGAGTTGGTTGGGGTCCCTTCTTTCCCTTTATATCACGTAGGGAAAAAATGTGGGGTACATTTGTCAGAGAGAGAGAGAGAGAGAACAGTGTAATGGCTACATGTGTGTGGCGGGCCTTCATCTGTCTTCCTTCCTGGGCAAGCTTCCTAGGATTGGCATTGGAAACACGTCATGGAGTGGTCGCTGTCCTTCAGGTGTACTGTGGATATGCGTCCGCCAGTCATGGGGTTCATGTACTTCGGTGTGCTTCCCGGTAATTTTAGGAATAGTACCTACTATTTCCCGATTTGGGGATGGGCAGAGATTGGCAAAATAGGGCCAAGCCCCCCGCATCCCCTTGTACAGTGATGGATTCATGCACGCCCGCAGTCGTGTGGACTGTGCGAGCCATTCCTGGGCATGGCAAGTCCCAATCGGGGAGTAGGTAGCATGGGTAGCGTCCCACTAGGTCTAATAGGGACCGTCATGGCGGGTCAAACCAAGGTGGACCCATATCCCTAGTGAGAGAGATTGACGGCTCTGCGTGCCCCCGATCGATGGTGTCGTCATCCTCGCTCGAGCGATGCCGGGAAAATCCAAGGGGGTCATTGGCGTCGGCGGTGATGTCACCCCCAGTCGGGCGAGGCAGAGTACCTCTTGGGGGGCGGTAACGTCAGCCGTGACGCCATCCTCGGTTGGGCGAGGCGGAGTGCCTCCCGGGGAGCGATGACGTCAGCGGTGACGCCATTCTTGGTCAGGTGAGGCGGAGTGCCTCCTGGGGAGCGATGACGTCAGCGGTGACGCCATTCTCGGTCGGGCGAGGCAGAGTGCCTCCTGGGTGAAGGCGTTGGGAGCCCGATGGCTTTTGGGCTGAGCCTTTTTTGGTGCCTGGTCCCTGGCCTCTTTGTTTGTTTGGTGAAATGACTCATGGTATGCATGGCTTAGGTGGTTTTTTGTTTTTTTGTTTGAAGGTGGTGGGGTACCCTATTTCTAGGTATCCGACAAAAGGAAACAGATGTCCACATTGTCTTTAGCTGTCCCTTTGCAAAGGAGTTCTAGGCAAAGCTGAGGTTCCAGCCGCACGCCAACACCAACTGTTGGCTAAATCTTCAACATCATCTGTCCAGCACAATATCCAAGAAAATTATTCTAGCACCCATGGAAATGGATGAATTCAATAATTTTCAGAGGTGAACACCACTCGCACCGGCAGGTTTTTGTACTTATGCATAATGATGCAAAACTTTGGGGGTCATGATCGCTGAAGAAGAATAGAGGAATAGCTGATGCTTAGTGCCAACTATGGTTGCCTCTATGTAATCCATAATCTATAATACTTTTTCAGAATTGTAGTTGATGTTGTAAGCTTTCAAACTCTGATGAGCCTTAGGGCTTAGATCAATGAAATGAAGTAATGAGGTGGGAGCCTCGCCCCGTTGACACTAAAAAAGGAAGAGATTCCATGTCATTTGACTAAAGACAAAGAATGAATAGTTGATGCATTTCTAGAAAGCAATACAAGGTCATCAGTTCATAATCTCATATGAATGAAATTTGAAAGAGTAATAGGAATAATTCAATTCTATTCCATAAATATGTGTGAGTACATATGGAGGTCGGGTGGCTTATAAGCCAAACACAGTCATGGTACATGCCACAAATCAAGGGCAACCTGTCGATAAAATACGTGTCACAGTCTACCTAGGGGGTACCCCCATGGTAATAGATTGTAGGCGGAGGCGTGGCGACGACGGTCAAGCGTAACACAGAGAGCGTAGACATGGCGATTTATATAGGTCCAGGCCGGCAAATCGCCGTAATACCCTACGTCATGTGTTTTGGTGGCTGGATTGATATGAGTATCAGGTTACACGAGGTGTAGATGAGATCTAAGAGATTGTGTTTTGGGGGGGTCCCCTGTCCCTCCTTATATATGCCGAAGGGACAGAGTTACAAGTAAAGTAGCCAGTATGGTACTATTCGTGCAGTGCACGTCTTGTGCTGCATGTCTACGTCTTGTGGGCCGGGCCATCTTCTGATCGGTAGGCCCATAAGGTCCCTGGGGATATGCCGAGGTAATATCCCCAACAAGTCCTCAAGCACGTTGCAGCCTTCTGACGAGCTGCCCTGAAGCCTTCCAAGGAGACGTGGCCTGGTCGCCTTCCTTTATGGGCAATGTTGAAGATCTTCGACCAGGCGGCCTGGTCGAGACGTGATTCGGAGAAGCCTTCTGACCAGGTCAGACTGGTCAGAACCATCGAAGCTTCATTAGCGAGCAAGTCGCTTCTTCGGAGGTCTGCAGGTGCTTGTCGGGAGGATGTGACGTGCTGAAGAAAATTTTGAAAGAACATCTTGATGAAGTGTATCCACTTGGAGCTTACAAGACTATAAGGAACATCAAGATCCTAGTAGAAGTCTATACAAGTCCATCTTGGCACTTGTCGAAGAAAAAAGCAAATACATTCACCACGAGGTGAAGTGTATCCACTTAGTCCCCGAGCTTGGTAGTAGGTGTTGTAGACACGTGGTGCCAAGCTTTAGAGCATACTGTGGCTGGCGCAGTCCCCGAGACAGCAGGCATAGCATGCCCATCAAGGCCCCTGCGCTACCCAAAATCAGCACCCTGATTCGGATAGCATGGAGCAACTTGATGGCACACCAACTCAACCAGCAGGTTCTGGTCGACGACGAAGGTGAGTCGTAGACAAGGTCGACGAGAGCCAGGACGAGTCGTTGGTGAGATCGGCCAGAGTCGTGATGAGTTGGCGACGAGACCAGTCCCTGAGACTGCAGTCGATGACAAGTGCAGTCCCCAAGACTGTAGTCGGAGACGAGGGGCGATGAGGTCGGCAAGAGCCATGACGAGTTGATGACAAAGGGCAACGAGGTTGGCGAGATCCGCGATGAATCGATGACAAAGCCAGTCCCCGAGACTGTAGTTGGTGTAGTGGACACGTGGTGCCGAGCTGCAAAACATCTAGAAAAAGGCACAATTATTAAAAAAATAACGTTAGTAAACTTACTCCCCGAGTCTGCTGTAAGGAGCGATGTGGTCAGCAAGAGCCGTGACGAGTCGACAATGAGGAGCGATGTGGTCGGCAAGAGCCATGACAGGTCGACGACGAAGAGCGATGTGGTCGGCAAGAGCTGTGGTGAGTCAATGACGAGGCCAGTCCCCGAGCAACTGGGCATGTAGCTTTTAGAGATCTCAGCCCGAGCTTATCCCTTCCTTCCAGGGAAGACGGGAGCCACTCATGCACGCGTAGAGAGGTTGGGCATCACTCGGGAGGACTGCCGATGGGCATAGTGCATACGGGAGCCATTCATGTACGCTTATGGCCGGACCGATAGCCCGAGCTGAGGCACTTCAGCTCCAGCCAGGCTACTCGGAGAAGTTGGTGGCGACCAGAACGATATCATCCAAGCGCCAATAATAGGCGTGATGACGATCCTGGTACCTGCAATACAAACACATAGAATGGGTTGTACATGATGTACATATGGAATTAGGATAAACTCAACAATCATGTAAAGATCGACAAGATCCGTGACGAATCATCAATAAGGAGCACGACGAGGGATGAGGCATGTTGTCGACGAGGGATGACGAGAGGCGCCACGCGTTGTCGGCGAGGGGTGATGAGGGACGATGATGAGATCAGCGGCAAGGGTCATCGACGAGGGCTACTCACGAGGTTGAAAGCGAGGTATAACTGGGTCAACGACGAGGCTAGCGACGAGGCGAGCCCCAACGAGTTGATGACAATCTCCAAGACAAGGACGGTGCCATCGTCGGTCCAGATCATAGATCCGATTTGGTCATGGCGAGGGATGATGAGGGCGGCGGCGGCGGTGGACTGTTGATGAGGGTGAAGACGAGGGTCGTCGACGGGATCAGTGGCGAGGAGCAACGTGGGCCGTCAACGAGATCCATCGACGAAGGTCGTCGACGGGGAAGATGATCGCCTGACGAGCCATGGCGTCGTTGCACACACACCCTACCTGGCGCGCCAACTATCGACGAAATACGTGTCGCAGTCTACCTAGGGAGTACCCCCACGGTAGTAGATTATAGGCGGATGTTGACACCCTTTTTTGACACGTGTCAAATGGGCCGAAGCTTGACTGGTCAGTGACTATTCTCCATCGGCATCGGTAAAGTATGAGCTGATATGGCCGATGGGAGAGTACTGTAAAAGATCAAGTATGTTGCCGATGAAGGCTGGGTGATCTTTGCCGATAGAGGTTGATTGGTGGTTGCCGATGAAGAATCATTGCCGATTGCCGATGGAAGATAGTTGCCGATTGCAGACAAGGGTTTATTGCCGATTGCCGACGAGGGGATGCTACCAATCGGGAAAAGTATTGCCGATACCGATGAGCGTAACTTAGCGCTTGGTGGCAGCTGAAGGGTACCAATGGTCCAAAGAAGGAAGGTGCGGATTAAAGGGATCTGCCGATGGAGAGTTTCCATCGAGAAGAAGTATAAGGAAACTGCTGGTTTGTGCCAGTATTATTATAGTAGTTTGAGTCCGGCTCTTGCATGGGTCGTTTATTTTCCCTTAAAATAGGTGTGTTTGTTTAGGAAATAAATATTGTTATCCGGCTCCTGCGCGAGTCAGTTTCCTTTAAAGTAGGAGTTTGTTTTAGGAAGGATATGTGTTGTGTCATTGTACAACTCTCCTTGCGGGAGTATAAATATGAGCCCGAGGGCTATGAAAAAAATAATCATATGCAATTCAAACCAAATCAATTATTTTTTATCTTATTTACCTTTCCAGCAATTTACCCTTATTATGCATTAGTTGTAGCTTCAACGAGTTCTTCAAGCTTTCAACGGGCTGCATCACCTTGATCTCCGCCAAAATCCTTGTTAGTTCCGTGTGGGAGTACCTCTAGGCTTTGGCAATCCGGGCGCATCGCTGTTTGCCTCATCTAGCTCTGCTCTAAGTTATCCGTGATCAATCTGAGCCTTGATGTCCGGGCGCATCGCTGTCGTCTCGTTCAGTTTGTCATAGTTATCATCCTTGTCGATTGATTGGTCAAATCGACTGGCACGCCCTCGACATCGAGCTTTGGGTAATAGCCCGAGGTGTTCACAGATCTGACGCTTTTTGTGTCAACAGCGGAGCTGTGGCAACGGCGGTCAAGCGTAACACAGAGAGCTTAGACATGACGATTTATACAGGTCCAGGCTGACAAATCGCCGTAATACCCTATGTCCTATGTTTTGGTGGCTGGATTGATATGAGTATAAGGTTACACGAGGTGTAGATGAGGTAGGAAAGTGCCTAGGGGTTGATTCGGTTGGGAGAATAGGTTCGGTTCGTTTTTTATAAGAGATCAAGGGATAGCCAAGCCATACCAATCATTAGCCGGTATGGAGGGATAAAGCAGACCCTCCAACTCCATTCATGAAGGGGGAACTAGTTCTTCTCCTGAGTCCTTGTTTTGTATGAGATAACAACAGTCTTTACTTAACCGAGCATTGTAGGGCTTACTTCATCACACATAGTTGTCTTTACATTCATTTCGCTAACCGCCCAAAAGCAGGTGCGCACACACAAATTCTAGGTGAGATACGTAGTTCTCTCAACCCTTCCTATCCATCAATACAGATCGGAACTAGATCGGATTAGGTAGAGCAAGACCTGTGTTTTGGGGCATCCCTTGTCCCTCCTTATATATGCCGAAGGGACAGAGTTACAAGTAAAGTAGCCAGTATGGTACTATTCGTGTGGTGCACGTCGTGTGCTGCACGTCTATGTCTTGTGGGTCGGACCATCTTCTGGTCGGTAGGCCCATAAGGTCCCTGGGGATATGCCGAGGTAATATCCCCAACACAACCTATTATAATTACATATGCTATAATTACAATAGGCTAACACTCCCCCACAATCTAATCGGGAGCATCGCTAACATTCAGGCCAAAACTCCCACTACCAAAAATGTGATGGTTTATGACAAAACGTGAAAAACGCATGTCATAAACCATGCGCCTTATTCCATGGTTGCCGGAGAGATATACTGTTAGGAATATGCCCTAGAGCTAATCATGTAGATGATTATATTCCGATTGTATCCATGATTAATAAAGTGTTCTTTGAATATCCATTATAGACAAATAGTATTGATTGACGATTATGTGAATTGTTTGTGGAACTCAATTACCTGAATGATTATTCTAAAAGTTGTCCCTGGTCGGCATTCTTGTAAGAGCACACTTGAATATTAGACCAGCACATGTATTAGTTGATGGCTATGTTTCACAAGTCATAGACATGGAGATGTCAAACTAATAATGTGGGCACATGTGAGACATGTAGGCTGGACTGACCCAACAAGAAAAAGTCTCTATTCATGTCATGTACGTTATGTCCTTAGACCTGAGATTGTGGTATGTACTCAAGATGTGAAACGATCTACTTAGGGACTATCAAACGCTACTCCGTTATTGGGTAGTTATAAAGGTGGTCGTTGGGTGGTCGGGAAACATGCTATGAGACATAGACAATCAAGATGGAATTTGCCCCTCTCTTCGCGAGAGAGATATCACTGGATCACTCATGTGATTGGATCAACAAATGCATGGCCATGCTTGGGTTAAATGTTAACCCACGAGTTGAACCATATATCGAGTGGCAAAGGGAATAACTTGTACATGGTCATAGTGGTTCGTCTGATATGATCATAGCGTATGCATAGGAGTTGACACGCCTTGCTAGAGGCCGCTATCAACTATTGGTCGAGTAAGAGTACTTGGGCCATGTCTATGTATGCGTGAGCCCATAGGGTCGCACGCTTAAAGGGCTGGAAGCCTAATTCGGGTTTAGGGTTACTAATGGGCCTCCAACGTGGGAGCTCGTCAGGACGCCTATATAAGCAATGGGTGGGCGTAGGGCGAGATTGATTCACGCCTTTTGGCAGCCGTCGTCGCCTCCCCACGCTCGCGCCTTTTGCTCCTCGCGGACCTAGCAGTCCGGAGGCGCAACGCTTCCTCGCTGTACGTGTGGGATTCCTCGGAGGTGCTGCATCTGGAGCACAAGGACGAACCGCGCGAAGGGGACGTTGAGACGGATGACCACGCAACTGCACTGCCTGCTGCGACGCGCACGACTACATCAAGTCGTCTTCCGCTGCACCTGCGCGTCTAGTGGTAATCCCGTAACCTATAACTAGCAGTAGATCCTGTTTTATGAGGTCGAAAAGTTTTGTTTTCCGGCTAGCGTAGCAACCTCGTATTCCAACAGTGGTATCAGAGCCGTTACTGCCTCGTTATAGGTTCAGATCTTAGCATATGGTGATATGCGGGTTTTATGATGAATCTCAGACTTTGGTTCATGTCATGCTACGATGGTATTGCATCAACCTACTCGTACCGGTCGGAATTCCGCCATCCGAGTTAACAGATACAAGTAAATCCAGTCAGGGCGAGTTGGAGATCAATTAGATTGATCGAATTGAAACCTAGGTCATAAGCCGGGCGCATGTGATGCGCGTCGGGAGTAGATGCGATCTATGTAATCCCAGTCAATTTTAGCTGATGAGATCAGTCTGATGAGATTTTCATAGTGATTCCATAGATGCGATCTATGTAATCCCGCTCGGTCAGCGGGATCGCCGTTGCTATCTGTCATAGCGCCTAGAATTGTTCTACGCCTAACTTGTTTTTGCAGGAGTTGATGTGGTTGGTATGGCCTATGTGATTGTATGTAATTTTCATGCCCTGCGTGACATGTAAGCAACACGGCTGGAGCCATATGTGTTGTCTTTTGATGTATTGGCCTGCGTGCCATCTTGTGATCTTGCGACTATGTAATTAGTATAGCTTGCGGTAAGATAGTTCTTGGAGGACTTATCACAAGAAGGATGTCACACGTGGATCATAGAGTTGAAGATCACCATGATGGACAAGATGATGGAGATGGAGATCAGCATTATTTAAAGGGCCATACCAAGTCACTATGTGTGAATGTGATTCTCATTTTGTTCTACTTTTGTTGTTCGCTATTATGTTTTGTCTACATGAATATGATAGTAAAGTAGAATGATCCCTCAGCAATGTTTAAGTTGAATGCTTCCCCAAACCTTGCACTGTCACGTGTCTTGTACGATTGGTGGTGGGTCTATGAAATTAGGGTGCTACTGATTTTCCTTGACTAGACAGGTTCATGTCGGACACTTACAAGCAGAAGGTTTGGTTACTTGAACAAGGTTATCCTAACGGTTAGGGACCTTGAAGCATGGGGAGGTTGAGCGTAGCATAGAGATGCTGCCCAACAACAAGAGTCATATGTGATATGATTAGCAAAGTGTTGCTTACCGATCTACCATGTCTTCTAGCGGTGATGCTAAAGCTCACTAGTTGACTTGTTAGTTGTGGGTCTTGAATCACTAAGTATCAATTGAGGGATATTGATTTTAGTGGGAGTATGTTTTATTTTGATATAATTTACTCCTTCATGGATACATTGTCTTAGTATTTTACATTACTTTTGTTGTAGATGGCTCCCAGTAATCAACCATTTACTTTGCGATCAATTCTTGAGAAAGATAAGTTGAATGGAACAAATTATGCGGATTGGATCCGCAACCTGAGAATTGTTCTCAGGGCTGAGAAAAAGGAAGATATTCTAGACACCCCATTACCAGATGAACCTGATGATAATGCGCCTGCTGCAGAGAAAACCGCTTACAAGAAAGCATGTGATGCTGATCTTGAAGTGGGTTGCCTCATGCTTGCTTGTATGGAACCTGATCTACAGATGCAGTTCGACAACAATCATTCAGCGAACGATATGATCGTGGCGCTTGAAGATATGTTCCAAACTCAAGCGCGGACTGAAAGGTTCAATGTCTCTAAGGCGCTTGCAGAAACCAAGCTGGCTGAGGGCGCACCTGTAGGCCCACATGTAATCAAGATGGTTGGTTACACTTAGAGGTTGGAGAAGCTAGGCTTCGCAATTGGCCAAGAGTTGGCAACTGATTTCATTCTTGCGTCTCTTCCGCCCAGTTATGGAAACTTCATCTCGAACTACCATATGCATGGGGCGGAGAAGGGCTTGAATGAATTGTGTGGCATGCTTAAAACAGCAGAAGCTGATATCAAGAAGGCAGCAGGCAGTAGCCATGTGATGGCGATCCAAAACAAGCCTAACTTTAAAAGGAGGGCTGGGTGGAAGAAGAAGGCGAAGGCTAAAGATGACATCTCTAAGCCAAACCCTCCTCCTGCACCCAACGCCAATGGACCAGCTGCTGAAGCAATACACTTTCATTGTAAGGGGAAAGGTCACTGTAAGAGGAACTGCAAGCTGTACTTGGAGTCCTTAAAGAAGGATGGCGGTAGTAAAGGTACTCCCGCTGCTTGTACACTTGTCGTTTATGTTACAGACATTTTTCTCGCTGATTCTTACATTAACTCTTGGGTATTTGATACCGGATCGGTTGCTCATATTTGCAATACGATGCAGGGAATGGTAAGAAGTAGAAGCATGAGAAGAGGCGAAGTTGATTTCCGCGTGGGCAATAATGCAAGAGTTGCTGCATTGAACGTAGGGACGATGCAACTTCACCTCCCGTCAGGATTTATCATGGAGTTGAATAATTGTTATTTTGTTCCTAATTTAAGTCAAAAAATTGTGTCACCTTCATGTTTGATGAAGGATGGTTATTCATTTGCGAGTAAAGACAATGGTTGTGTGATCTCAAAGAATGACATGTTTGTGGCTTTTGCATCCATTGTGAATGGATTGTTTATTTTAAATCTTGATGATAACACCTATCTGTAATGTTAATGCTAAAAGGCCTCGGCTTAATGAGTTAAGTTCTACATATGTGTGGCATTGTCGTTTGGGTCATATAAGTGAGAATCGCATGAAGAGGCTCCATGATGATGGTCTTCTAGCTTCGTTTGATTTTGAATCATACGAGACATGTGAGGCTTGCCTACTAGGCAAGATGACCAAGGCGCCATTCAAAGGATTTCCTGAGAGGGCGTCTGACTTGTTGGAACTCGTACATACTGATGTATGTGGACCAATGAGCACGACAGCTAGAGGTGGATTTCAATACTTCATAACTTTTACTGATGACTTTAGTAGATATGGATATGTCTACCTAATGAAGCATAAGTCTGAAACATTTGAAAAGTTCAAAGAATTTCAGAAAGAAGTAGAGAATCAACGTGGCAAGAAAATTAAAGCCTTGCGATCTGATCGAGGAGGCGAATATTTGAGCCATGAGTTTAGCAATCATCTAAAGAGTTGCGGAATTGTTCCACAGCTTACGCCACCTGGAACGCCTCAGAGAAACGGCGTGTCCGAGCGACGTAATCGGACTTTGTTGGACATGGTTCGGTCTATGATGAGCCAGTCAGACCTACCACTCTCATTTTGGGGATACGCTCTAGAAACAACCGCTTTCACATTGAATAGGGTATCGTCTAAGTCCGTAGTCAAGACACCATATGAGATATGGACTGGTAAGAGTCCCAGTTTGTCTTTTCTAAAGATTTGGGGTTGTGAAGTTTATGTCAAACGACTTATGTCAGATAAACTTACACCCAAGTCGGACAAATGCTTTTTCGTGGGATATCCAAAGGAAACGTTAGGGTATTACTTCTACAACCGATCAGAGGGCAAAGTGTTTGTTGCTCGGAATGGTGTTTTCTTAGAGAAAGAGTTTCTCAACAAAGAGAAAAGTGTAGAAAAGGTGTATCTTGAAGAAGTTCAAGATGAGCCAATAGGAGATAACTCTACGAGTGATGCTAATGTATCAGAACAAGTTGAGATACCTGTGGCAAGAGAAACACCACCACAACCACGAAGGTCAGCAAGAATCCGTGAGGCACATGGGGAAGTGTTATTGTTAGACGATGACGAACCTGCAACATACACGGAAGCAATGATGAACTCAGATTCCGAGAAATGGCAAAGTGCCATGAGATCCGAGATAGATTCCATGGGAGACAATCAAGTTTGGAACTTGGTTGACCCGTCTGATGGGGTTAAACCTATTGAGTGCAAATGGGTCTATAAAAAGAAAAAGGATATGGATGGAAACGTTCACGTCTATAAAGCTCGACTTGTTGCAAAGGGTTTTCGGCAAGTTCAAGGAGTTGACTACGACGAGACATTCTCGCCGGTAGCGATGCTTAAATCTATCCGGATCATTCTAGCAATTGCTGCTTATTTCGGTTATGAGATTTGGCAGATGGATGTTAAAACAGCCTTTCTAAATGAAAATTTGGAGGAGGATGTGTATATGATACAGCCCGAAGGTTTTGTTGATCCTAATAATGCTATAAAAATATGCAAGCTACAGAAATCCATTTATGGGTTGAAGCAAGCATCTCGGAGTTGGAACATTCGTTTTAATGAAGTGATCAAAGGGTTTGGCTTTCGTCAAAATGAAGAAGAACCTTGTGTTTACAAGAAGGAAAGTGGGAGCGCTGTTGTATTTCTAATCTTGTTGTGGATGACATACTATTGATTGGGAATGACATTCCTATGTTGCAATCTGTAAAGACTTCACTGAATAATAGTTTTTCTATGAAGGATTTAGGAGAAGCAACATACATTTTGGGCATCAAAATCTATAGAGATAGATCAAAGAGGCTTATAGGATTAAGTCAAGAGACATACATTGACAAGGTGTTGAAACGGTTCAACATGGAACAGTCCAAGAAAGGGTTCTTGCCTATGTCACATGGTATACGTTTCAGCGAGAAGCAGTGTCCTTCGACAGCTGATGAGCGGAAACGAATGAGTAAGGTTCCATACGCTTCGGCAGTTGGTTCCATCATGTACACCATGATATGTACTCGCTCAGATGTCTCATATGCTCTAAGTGTTGCGAGCAGGTACCAAGCCAATCCAGGTGAGAGTCACTGGACGCTTGTTAAAAACATTCTTAAGTACTTGAGAAGGACTAAAGATGTGTTCCTAATCTATGGAGGTAATGAGGAGCTCGTTGTAAATGGTTACACCGATGCTAGCTTCCAAACTGACATAGATGATTCACAATCTCAATCAGGTTTTGTGTTCACAATAAATGGTGGTGCTGTAAGTTGGAAAAGTTCCAAGCAGGAGACGGTGACTGATTCTACAACAGAAGCCGAGTACATTGCAGCTTCTGCCGCTGCAAAGGAAGGTGTTTGGATGAGGAGGTTCCTCATTGAGCTTGGTGTGTTTCCAAATGCGTCCGGCCCATTGAATATACATTGTGACAACAATGGGGCGATAGCGCAGGCTAAGGAGCCAAGGAATCACCAAAAGAACAAACATGTACTGCGGAAGTTTCATCTTATTCGAGAGTTCGTCGGTCGAGATGAGATCAAAATGTGCAAGATACATACGGATTTGAATGTTGCAGATCCTTTGACAAAGGCTCTTTCACAGGCTAAGCATGAGGCACACTTGAGGTCTATGGGATTAGACATCTAAGAGATTAACTCTAGTGCAAGTGGGAGACTGTTAGGAATATGCCCTAGAGCTAATCATGTAGATGATTATATTCCGATTGTATCCATGATTAATAAAGTGTTCTTTGAATATCCATTATAGACAAATAGTATTGATTGATGATTATGTGAATTGTTTGTGGAACTCAATTACCTGAATGGTTATTCTAAAAGTTGTCCCTGGTCGGCATTCTTGTAAGAGCACACTTGAATATTAGACCAGCACATGTATTAGTTGATGGCTATGTTTCACAAGTCATAGACATGGAGATGTCAAACTAATAATGTGGGCACATGTGAGACATGTAGGCTGGACTGACCCAACAAGAGAAAGTCTCTATTCATGTCATGTACGTTATGTCCTTAGACCTGAGATTGTGGTATGTACTCAAGATGTGAAACGATCTACTTAGGGACTATCAAACGCTACTCCGTTATTGGGTAGTTATAAAGGTGGTCGTTGGGTGGTCGGGAAACATGCTATGAGACATAGACAATCAAGATGGAATTTGCCCCTCTCTTCGTGAGAGAGATATCACTGGATCACTCATGTGATTGGATCAACAAATGCATGGCCATGCTTGGGTTAAATGTTAACCCACGAGTTGAACCATATATCGAGTGGCAAAGGGAATAACTTGTACATGGTCATAGTGGTTCGTCTGATATGATCATAGCGTATGCATAGGAGTTGACACGCCTTGCTAGAGGCTGCTATCAACTATTGGTCGAGTAAGAGTACTTGGGCCATGTCTATGTATGCGTGAGCCCATAGGGTCGCACGCTTAAAGGGTTGGAAGCCTAATTCGGGTTGGACCCGAATTAGACTAGGTTTAGGGTTACTAATGGGCCTCCAATGTGGGAGCTCGTCATAACGCCTATATAAGCAAGGGGTGGGCGCGGGGCGAGATTGATTCACGCCTTTTGGCAGCCGTCGTCGCCTCCCCACGCTCGCGCCTTTTGCTCCTCGCGGACCTAGCAGTCCGGAGGCGTAACGCTTCCTCCCTGTACGTGTGGGATTCCTCGGAGGTGCTGCATCTGGAGCACAAGGACGAACCGCGCGAAGGGGACGTTGAGACGGACGACCACGCAACTGCACTGCCTGCTGCGACGCGCACGACTACATCAAGTCGTCTTCCGCTGCACCTGCGCGTCTACTGGTAATCCCGTAACCTATAACTAGCAGTAGATCCTGTTTTATGAGGTCGAAAAGTTTTGTTTTCCGGCTAGCGTAGCAACCTCGTATTCCAACATATACAACACTCATGTTGTCGCAATATACCAAGGTGGCACGGCGAGGGAGGTGGCGAAGCTCAAGAAGCAGCTGACGCAGCCAGGTAGCTTCAGCAACACCATTCGCCACAACACGATATTCAACTTTGACACTCGATCTAGAGACCGTATGCTGATGCTTGGAGGATCAGGACACCAAGTTATCCCCGAGAAATATTGCATAGCTAGAGGTCGACCGGCGAGTGTCAGGACAGTCAGCCCAGTTGGCATCCGTATAAACAACAAGATCTGCAGGTGAAGATTGGCGCATGGTCAACCCAAGTGATAATGTGCCCTGCAAATAGCGTAGGATCCGTTTCAGAGCAGCAAGGTGCTGCTCCCGAGGATCATACGTATAGAGGCATATCTACTGAACTACAAAGGCAATGTCTGGTCGGGTAAAGGTCAGATACTGCAAGCGCCAGCTAGGCTGCGGTACTGTGTAGGGTTAGCAACAAGTGGTCCATCAGCAGATAATTTGGAGGTGTGTTGCACGGCTTGCACGCACTCATCCCGACACGCTCCAAAATATCCTAGTTGTACTATCGCTGAGAAAGAAACATACCATCTGTAGAGCGTGTCACAGAAATGCCAAAAAATGATGCGCTGACCCATGTCCGTCGTGGCAAACTCATGTTAGAGAGCCTCAATGATGTGCTTGAGAAATCCAGCACAGGAGGTTGTAACATCTTGTAATTCTGTGTAATACAAAAATCCCTAGACTTTCAAAAAAATTCGTTGCAATGTGTGTTACATGTAAAAGTTAGTTCAAATGTAAGCCAAATGTTTTTCCTTTCTGCCCTGAATTCAAATTAAGAACTTCAAAACCTTTTACAACAAATCACTTGTCATGAAGACTGATCACCGATGTGACAAGAGATGTTTTCAAATAAAATGTTTTCAGTAAAAATTAAAACCTTGGTTGAATTCGAGCCGCACTCGAATTCAGCATGCAACACATATCCATGATTCTAAAACCTAACTCTCACTAGTACAGAGAAGGACATCACTGCCGGTTCAAAACCCTCCTTCACTGGCGGTTTTTGAGCCGACATAACCAACTCGACAGTGATGAGTTGATCACATCACTGCCGGTTATGCCAAAAAGGAAGTGATGTTTGTTCACAAATCGTGTTTCTAAAATAGAAAAAAAAATTGTGGGACGAGTCCACTAGTAATATAGTCCGCACGTCCGTCTTTGTTGTAAGTCGTGCATTTTTTTCGCGTAAAATCGTGAACTGCGCTCCGATGAGGTTCGAACCCAAGACCCCACTCTGACGCGATCCCTCCTCTACGACTCCATTCATAAGTCACTTGTATCTAGATTCGGTTTTGGTTCACCACATTCTATATTAAACCGAGTGTAAATTGATTGTTTGAGTCACTAAACGAATTCAAATGAAAAGGTTGTAAACTACAAAGTTTCATAACTTTTCGAGATCTACAACTTTTATTTAGCAAGTTTTTATATCCGATGTTGTTTACAAAAATAAAAAAAATTAGTGTCCAGGTACATCACATGCGGTTTAAGCCAAGAACCGACAGTGAAACTCATCATCACTGTCGGTTCGTGGCTGGAACCAGCCCCAATCATTTGATCGACAGTGAAGGTTCATTACTGTCGGCCCAATACAAACCGATAATGATGTTCGAATTTGTAGTAGTGTCTCCCACATCTTCTTCAAATCGAGTTCATAAATAATTGGCACATCCGCATTTAGTATTAGATGCATGTATGATTTGGTCTTCCCTATTGTGCTTGGAGGTAGCTTGTCCTTCTAAATCCCGAGAGCTAAATATTGAAAGTCCTTAATCTCCTAATCAATGAACCCTCTCCTTCCTAATTTCTATCTACTAAATATCTTGAGCGTGCACCAGTTGCGGCATCACTCTAGACCGTTTGCATGCTCCAGTGTCTTTACCTTGGGCTGCACCTGCTCATGTCCGCACCTCAAGACATGAACTAGCAGACCAATGCTAGCCTGGGCAAGCCAGAAGTGCACAAGCGTGCATGCCCCAGTAGCCAGTACCATTTGCTTAGCACGTACGGAGTACATTTTAGACAAGGTATTCATGCACAGAAAAATACCTGTCTTCCCCTGTCCAAAGAACGGAAAAATTACAGGCCGAGGCACGTTGAGTCCACCACGACGCCAACCACGGCATCGCCGTGGCGCAACAGCAGCATCACGCCACCACCGTACCGTGACCTGGCCCATCGTCGACGCCGCGCTGAGCCGCCTCGCTACCCGACGCCGTAGAGCCGCCCAGCCTGCTCAACGCAAGCCAGTGCAACTCCGACGTCGCCCGGCGTCGCTCGGACAACCGGACACCACCGGCGCGTGCACAGCCGTGCACGAGTACGCACGGCCACCAGCACGCCAACACACACGTCGCAGCCTGGCCTTGCCTTGCCGCCACCCTCGCCTGGACTAGCACCTGCACACGGCCGTTCACGGTCGAGCTCGCGCTGGCACAGCCAAGCCAACCACCACCACTGTGCCTGCACGTGCGCACGGACACGGAGCCCACCTTGCCTTGCCGCCTCACCCCTGCGGCCTCGTCTTGCCGTTGTCTAGCAGCACGCCTAGTTGCGATCCGCCACAGCTCGACGCTCGTGGTACACACGCACAGCACGACGGCCAACCGGTCTTGCCTCGCCGTTGCGCACACCCACCGGCGACCCTGCGCCATGGAACCACCCCCGGTCAAGGCCTCGCACTTAGTTACCACACCCACACACGCAAAGGATCGGGATTTTTCCTCGCTTCACGCGTCCACGCCGCGAACACTGGATTGCTGCCTTGCAGTCCATTACCCGGACACTGGCACGCGAGCACGTCGCCAGTAGCCCACGGAAGACAAACCAGGTCCCGCCTTTCTGCCTCGCCACCGCCTCGGCTTTCATGGTTCCTGAGCACGGCCTTGCTGTCGTCGATTTCACTTCCGGCGAGCCCACCTAGTCCTGGCACCGAACACCTGGAGGGCGTCCCTTCCCTGCCTTGCCTCCTGCGCCGCTGGAGCTTAGATGGTAAAGCCAGAGTAAGGCCGGATTGGGCCAGCTGCAGGCCGAGTCCACCAAGCTGCAAGGCCGGTGGCAAAACAGCTCGTAGCACCTTCAGAGCCGAGTGAAAACCCTCATATGTCCCTTTTCTTTTCTGATTTTCAGCAACCTAGCCACCTTCCAGAATTCATAATAAATTCATCCTAGCCCCAAAAATTATGAAACCAGTTTCATAATTTTCCTAAAATGCTTCTCTACCTCCCAGTACAATTTTGAGTCTAGTTGAGTTAGGTTTTTATCGTGGTTTTATTGCTTCTTATTGGTGGCCGTTCTCGGCATTTTCTCGCGTAGCGACGACTCGAGCTCGGATGGATTTGATGACGTGCCCGGAGGTGATGGACCCTGATGGTGAACGTCCTCGACTTCAGGAGACGCGTACCACTACTTCCTCGACATCGCAGGTGATGACGGCAGCACCTTTACTTAGAGAATCCTATTAGACATTACAAAGTAAATATGGCTAGCGCTTTACATTTATTCATTTGCTAGTATTTATGATGCATGCTTTTTCCTGAGCCTTGATTTCCTTGATTGAAACCTCTTAAACCTACTACCTAGATTCGTGCTCGCACTTATAAATTGCCTACCTGCTTGCTTGCATTTACTTCCAGCATAATTTCATATATGCCTTGTTATGTGATTGTGATGGTTGGATGGTGATGTGGTTGGTGGATCAGGGTTTGTCGTGAGGTTTCTCCGTGAGATAGATGGTAGGTTAGCGCGACGGGAGCGTTGAATCCTGAGTGGGTGGTGGTGATTAAGGAGTTTTGGACATATTCCTTGCCTTGACCTGTTTCTTTGGAGATATCGGCCGGAGTGAGAGGATTTGTACTAGAGGGGTGCACTAGGTGCATGGAGTGCCCCGGTTTTTGTGGATATGTTAGATATCTGACAGGTGTGGTTGTGGTTACCCGTGAGAGGTAAGCTACGTGATATTGGTGGAAGGTGCTTGCTCTGGCCACTTAGGAACCATCCGTAGGTTGATGCCTAGAACATGGGACTTTGTCAAACGTGCACGCCACAGGCCCTGTATGAGGCGGGACTCGTTCTGTTGGGTTAGTGCAGACTAAGCCAGTTCTGTGGGAGCAAAGGTGCATGGGGTGTTGCCCTAAGAGCACAGTGAGAAGGATGTCGATTGTCGTTCCGGCTACCCTAATCACGATCCCAAGCGTATGCATCATGCCGTATGCTACTCCACTTGGGAGCAGTCTGGTGAGGAATGTGCTAGTTCTTGAGCGGTGTTTGTCTAGACCGCGGCCACGGTCGATGATGGTGATCCTGTTGGGTACAGGTGTACACACTCTGCAGAGTTAAATCTATACGTATAGCCGTGAAGAATCATGGCCCTATTGGTTTCGGTGATTAATGACAATTAGAGATTATTATGGCTAATGTGTGTTTTGCAGAGGCTATGCGTAGTTTAGCCATAGTGATCAACATGAATGGGCATCAATGGTTATCACTTAGCCCCCAAGATGGATATCGTTTTGGATTTCAAAGAGACATGATGAAGACCCTAGAGTGATAGGCTAAGTGCCATAAGGTGATGAAGGACACTTAGTAATAGATAGGTCTTTATTTGATCTTTGGCCGAACTATAAAGAGGGGTTGAGTCTAGTAGCTTGACTTAGGAGAGCTTCATGATTTAGGTGTGGTGCACACTTGACTTCCTTAGCTCTAAGCAAACCTATGGTGACTGTAAGATAGCCTAGAACAACTTCCATATTCATCGCGACGAAAACCGAAGTTGAGAGAGACTTTCTCTGGGCGTCAGACGCTGAGTGCAGAGGCGACGGACGCTGTCCGTTGCGCCGAACGCTAGTGTCAGACGCTAGGGTATGCACCCTGAGCGTCCGACGTGCTAATAGAGAGTTACAAAGAGGGCAGTTTTGCGACGGACGCGTCTGTCGCAAGGGCGTCAGACGCTAGCGAGTGTCCGGGAATATTTTCCCAGAAACCCGAGAGCAGCCAGTTGGCGCCAGACGCTGAGGCGCAGTGTCCATCGCCAAGCGATGGAGCGTCCGTCGCCTGCTGACGTGAACAGGAACTAGCCGTTGGGGCTAGCGACGGAGTGTCCATCGCCAACATAAAACGCCTGTTTTTCTCAGCCCAAGGGCTGAGTGTGTGGGGGCTATAAATAGCTCACCCCTTTCTCTCCCACCTAGCATTTGCTCATTTGAGTTGCTGAGATCTTTGAGAAGGTTGGGAAGAGAGCAAGAGCCCTAGAGAGAGAGAGAGTGATTCGCGAATCCATCCATCCTCTCCTCTAGTTCATTCAAGAGTTCAAGTGTGCATCCACTCTAGTTGTGAAGCTTGAGTGAGTCAAGTGAAGATCAAGGCTTGTTACTCTTGGTGATCGACATCACCTAGACGGTCCGGTGGTGCTTGGGAGGAAGGTGATTGCCGGAGGATTGTCGGTGGCCCTTCTCCATCAACTTGTGATCGGTTGTGGGCGGTTCACCGAGCCGGACTAGCGAAGAACCATCCCGTAGAGAGCACTCTACCCTTGCACGGGTAGAGGGGGAGCAATACCCTTGTGCGGGTGCTCCAACGAGGACTAGGGGGAGTGTCGACTCCTCCATACCTCGGCAAAACATCATCGTGTCACGCTTTCTCTCCCTACCTCTTTCATACCGATTTACTTACCGCATCGTCCTTTTCTTTCTTTGAATTGCTACCGCTTTCTAGTTAGGACACACTACAGGTAGACACTAGGGGTAATTGGCATTGCTAGGATTTCATATTGCTTTAGAAATTTGAAATAAGCCCAATTAACCCCCCCTCTTGGGCATCTTGATCCTTTCAAGTCGCGATCTCGGTCATGATCATTCCTGTGAACTGTTTCATCCTACTAGTCTTCTCTTGTGCTGCTTTTCTCCCCCGAAGATAGGTCCAGCTTGAGGCCATTAAGATGAGGGGCGTGCAAAGGCTGCCTCATCACCTAGACTGAGAGTATGTGGATGATGTGAGGGATGATGAGTGGTGAGATGTGATGATGAGTGGATGGTAAGATTGAAAATGTGGGTTGGGACTTTGAGAGAAGAAATATTATTTATACTTATTGATGTTATTCTGCATGCGTTGGGATGCAAACTACAGCCAAACTAATAGGATCGCCATATCCATTTATTTCCCACTTTTCCACTAAAGCTAATTGGTGCTGACCATGGTCTGCACACATCTAGCGGTGTGCAGATTTCTTGACTTGCAGTGATGTTGAGAATAGTAATTGGTTTGCGATCTACTCAAGGATGCTCGTGGATTGGAGTTTTTCCAAGCTTCGCTACTTCGATTAGAGCCTCGGTGTTTTATTTGACCTTTGACCTAGAGGGCTTGTAATTAGTCTAGTTTTATTCTAATTTTGTATTGTCTTGTTGTATGACTTTGTAATCAGTTGAAAAGTGGATGTCCGTGATAGCCTAGATATCCTGGGACTATCATAGAGGGGCAAGAGAGTCAGTATTTCAAGTTTTGAAATCCTGGTTAGCTTCAGAGGTGGTGAGGACAATGTCATGCACATAGAGCAGTACATAGGATGTGTCTGAACCGTGACGATATATAAAGAGGGAAGTATTTGACTTTGTTTCAACAAATCTAATTGACACGAGGTGAGAGGCGAACCTGTGATGTCAAGCACGAGGAACCTGCTTCAAACCATATAAGGACTTGTTGAGCCAACAGACAAAATCTGAGCAAGAAGAGAATCCACAAAAATAGAGGGATGCACGCAATACATTGTCTTAGTGAGAGTGCCATGGAGAAATGCATTCTTCATAGAGAAACAACTCGAACTATCACATGCTTGTCAACAGGACTGAAAGTTTCATCATAATCAATACCAGGCCATTGTGTGAAACCCCGTAGTACCCAGCGAGCCTTGTAACGATCAAGAGACCCATCAGCGAGCAATTTGTGTCGATAAATCCACTTGCCAGACACAACATTGACACCAGGAGGGTGTGGCACGAGACTCCAAGTGTCATTGGCAATTAGAACATCATACTCAGCCTGCATAGCAGATCACCAATTGGGGTCGGACAGTGCATCACGAATAGAGCGAGGAAGAGACGACATGGGAACTGCGTGGAGGTTGAGGCGATCCACGTGCTATCCAATGCTGGCCTTGCCATGTGTGCGCATGTAGTGCACATTCTCGAACGGAGGGATGGAGACTACTCTAGTCGTAGTGGTATGACTGGTTCCACTGGCAACAACCTGTGTGCGAGCAGCAGAACCGGTAGTATGAATCGATGTCATAGTGTTGGTACTGCTGGCAACAACCTGGGCAGGATGCACAAGAGCAGCAGCACCGATCATCACAAGTGTCGAAGTAGACGAGGCATTGCTAGCAGCGGTCTGTGTGGAGGACACAGGGGCACCAGCGCCAAACGGTATGGTCGACATAGTGGAGGGGGCGCTACTGGAAGCAGCCTGTGTTGAGGACACAGGGGTAGCAGCATCGGGCAGCAAGCAGCCAGGAAGTCGAGAACTTGCAGCCACAACTCTTGGCCCAACGGGCAAAGAGGAATCGTCATCATCGCTCAAAAACTCTAGTGCGGTGGGATCCTGAGGGGAAGTAGACATCTCAGAAAAAAGGGAACAGAGTCTCATCGAACACGACGTGTCGAGAGATGATGATCCAATTAGAATGGGCATCAGGACACCGGTACCCTTTGTGATCGGAGGAATACCCAAGAAAGACACAAGGAGGATGAAAGCCCTAGTTTGGTTTTGGTTAATTGATGAAACCTATGGACTAACTCTATTGCTAAGTGCTTTATCAAGATAGGGTAATCCACCTTGACACATGGAGCTATAAGGATGACAATGGTACATTGATTAAGTACTCCATGGACTAAGGAAAAGAAGAAAGAGAAAAACAAAAATGGCTCAAGGCAAAGGTATATCATAGGGCCATTTTTGGTTTAGTGATCAAGACACTATAGAGAGTGTGATCACATTTAGGATAGATAGCCGTACTATCAAGAAGGGAAAAACGTGTTGTGATTGCGGTTATCAAGTGCTACTAGGGATTATCATTCATGCATGTGCATTAATTCACCTAGTAACATAGCCTTGCTTAAAAGACAAAAAATATATGCTAAACATTTGCTCTAAGGAAGTACCTTAAGTGTTTGGCACATTGGAGCAAGGTTGGGAAAGAAATAAACAAAGAAGAAGCAAGACAGGGGCAACGGACGCTGGCGCTAGACGCTGGCTCTAGGCATCGGATGCGTCCGGCGGATACACTCCAGCTCAGGAACCTACAGATCTCGCGACGGACATTGAAGAGCGTATGACAACTCGGCGACAAATGCATCCGACGGTTTGGGGAGCTGTTTGTGTGCTCTATGTTACCACGACAGACGCAGGCGACGGACTCTGGGCAGAACACAGGATAGCATCCGTCGGATTGAAGAACTCAATGATACAAGCGACGGACGATGGAGATCGTCCGACGACAAGGCAACAGACGCGTCCGACGCACATGGGAGCTCTCTGGATGCTCTCTGTGTTGCATTGCATATCCATTTAAAACAAACCTAAGTGACACAAACATGAACTAAAATCCATGAACTATATTGTAAAAGGCTAACACAGGTGAACAAGTGATGAATCACAAGGTGTTAGCACTTGGAAGCATGGAGAAGAAGAGGTGGCTCGGTTTTGCCACTCAGAGAGGCACCGGACACAAGGTCCGGACGCAGGGCAAAGGCCGACCGGACCAATGGACTTGCGTCCGGTGGCATACCCTAGCCCTTGGACTCTCTGGACAGGAGGTCCAGACGCAAAAGTGAGTCCGGACGCTGACTCCGATCACGCGTCCGGAGCTCGGCGCTCACTGGATTTCTCTGGATGTATTTATCCGGACGCTAAATGCGGTCCGGACGCAAGAGACCGGATGCGGGTCCGGAACTGAGGAGCTCTCGACCCTCTCTGGATTGGGTCCGGACGCAAGAAACAGGTGGACCGGACGCTACTGTGCCTTGCATCCGGAGGCGACACGCAGGCACAGGCAAGGGCGCCAACGGGCGAATTCAAATGGCATAGGGTCCGGATGCATGCGCGATGGTCCGGACCCCCTGTGTAACTTGCGTCCAGACTGGCGTAGTAAAGCGTGGAAGATGGGCAAAATGGCTAGCTCGGTGGTCAAAGCTATATAAGTGTTTTGGCCGGCTCAAGAAGCACACTCTTGCACCTCCTATTCATTTTACATACTTGTGCTTGCTTGAGATAGCCCCAACTCACTCTCTTCACTTTTGTTGCATATTTTTGAGAGTTTGAGTGAACCAAGTGCATTGATCTTTGCATTGAATCTTAGTGGCACTTGGTCATCGTCATCGCCGCATGGTTTCTTGTTATTCTTGGTGTTTGCCAACACCTAGACGACTTGGCGATTGTGGAGAATTTTCAACGCAATTGGTGATTGTTTGTGGCCGGCTTCGGTGATTGTGAGAGGGCTTGTACCCACCTCGGCGGAGCGCCAAATGGTAACTCTAGTAAATTGCTCGTGTCATTGAGTTACTCTCACTTGGGTGGATTCTTGTGGCGCTCAAGTTGTGAGCTAGGCTTGTCATTGCCTATTAGCCACCGAATCACCATTTGGGTAGTCGACACAACGGGGACTAGCTTGGTGGCAACCAAGTGAACCTCGGGAGAAAAATCATTATGTTCATCTTATCTCCCGGCTACTATTGGTGATCTTATTGTGATTGGTCTCTACATTGACATCCATACATCACAAGGCATCGGTATAACAATCACCTCAATCCTTGCATTTACTTTCTTCCTTATCTTGTCTAGTTAGCTTGCTAGTTAGTTCTTTTGTTTAGTTGTTCTAGCTTGCTTAAGCTAAGTGCCTTAGGTTCTTGCTATTGTGTGTAGGCACTTATTCAACTAGAATTGCTTGTATAGGTGGCTTTGCATTCCTAGTAGAGCTAGATTAAAAAGCTTCGCTTAAGTGTTATCTAACCTTTGCTCTAGTGGTTTGTAGAATTTTTATTAGGCTATTCACCCCCCTCTAGCCATCTAGGACCTTTCAGAGGAGCAGGGTTGACAATTTATGTGGAGCTGTGTAGAACAAGTTGGGGTAGCAGGCACAACCAAAAACTCTAAGATGAGAGTAGGAGGGTTGTGTGCCATAGAGTGCAAGAAAAGGAGTGCGACCATCTAGGATTTTTGTTGGGTGATGATTTATCAGATAGGTGGCGGTGTGAAGAGTGTCATCCAAATAAACTAGAGGGAGACTGCCTAAAAAAGAGGGATCGCACGATGTTATTAACTATGCGAAGAGTGAGCTCAGCACGTCCATTCTGTTGTGAGGTGTATGGGCACGACAGACAGAGGACTACACCGTGGGTGTGGAAGAACATGCGGGCCCAGGAGTGATTGAAATCACGACCGTTGTTGCACTGAACTGCCCTAATGGGCGAGTCAAACTATGTGCACACAAATGAGAAAAAGTTAGATAAAACACCAAAGTTATCGGACTTGAGGCATAAAGGAAACGTCCAAGTCTTGTGGGTGCAATTATCAAGAATGACAAGATAATATTTATAGCCAGAGACACTAACAACTAGAGATGTCCAAAGACCAGAATGTATTAAATCAAAAGGATGAAACGCTCGAGAATTTGATGTGCTAAAAGGAAGGCACACATGCTGACCTAATTGGCAGGCATGGCAAATATGATTAGGGTGGTGCTTACTATAGAAAATAGCATTGGAACTAATGAGTTTTGACAATGCCTCATGACTCATGTGACCAAGGCGACGATGCCAGAGGGTGGTAGAGGATGAGACGACAGTAAGGGCGGTGGTGCTAGTTGGTGCTGGTGGAAAAAACGGGTAGAGGTTACCCGTGGTATTGCACCTGGCAATCACTCTCTGTGTCTATAGTTCCTTCATAGAAAGGACAAAGGGGTCAAACTCGATGGAACAATTATTATCAGTGGTGAAACGACGAACAAAAATCAATTTTTTTGCGATGTAATCAAATTCTTAATAATGATAGGTGAGACTAAACATTACAAAGAAAAAGAGGACGTCATGAAATGGGAAAGGAGTGTGACCCAACAGAGGTAACGGGAAGCAAAGCTCTATTACCAACAATGATAGATGAAGACTTCACAATGAAGGAGGATGATAGGAGGATAGTATATCGGCGTTGTTGACCATGTGAGAGCCAATGCCAGAATCAGTAGGATAGTACCTACACTTAAGTTCCTGCTTTAATACCATGAAAGAGTAATAGGAATAATTCAATTCTATTCCATGAATATGTGTGCGTACATATGGAGGTCGAGGTGGCTCATAAGCCATCCGCACAGGTGTGGTTGAAGAATCATGGCCCTATTTGTTTCGGTGATTAACGACAATTAGCAATTATTATGGCTAACGTGTGTTTTGCAGAGGCTATGCGTAGCTTAGCCATAGTGATCAACATGAATGGACATGAATGGTTATCACTTAGCCCCCAAGATGGATATCGTTTCGGATTTCAAAGAGACATGATGAAGACCCTAGAATGATAGGCTAAGTGCCATAAGGTGATGAAAGGCACATACATGTCCGCACAGGGCTTCTATTCTATCTTTGACCATACTATTAAGAGGGGTTAAGACTAGTAGCTTGACTTAGGAGAGATTCATGACTTAGGTGTGTTGTACACTTGACTTCCTTAGATCTAAGCAAGCCATGGTGACCGTAAGATAGCCAAGAACCTCTTCCGAATTCATCACGACGAAAACCGGAGTTGAAAAAGAAGTTTACTGGGCGTCGGACGCTGAGTCTGAAGGCGTCGGCCGCTGAGTCTGAAGGCGTCGGACGCTGTCCGTCGCATCGGACGATAGCGTCAGACGCTGACGTCAGGATGACGCAGCGTCCGTCGGCTGCCCAGTGTGGTCCCCCGAGTTTAAGAGGGCGTCGGACGTTGTCCGTCGCCAAGGCGTCGGACGCTGTGACAGCGTCCGTCGGCCTACCAGTGGGGATGTTTTCAGTGCAACTCGGCAAGGGGCATCGGACGCTAGTGTCTCAGCATCCGTCGGTACGCGCAGAAGCGTCCGTCGCCTAAACCGAGGTTCAGAACTAGCCGTTGGGTATTGCGACGGACCGTCCGTCGTCTAGGCGTCGGAGCGTCCGTGGCCAACTTGCATTGCTAGCCCGAGGCAGTTTTCTGGGGGGCTATTTATAGCTCCTCACACTTCTCTCCCACCTGGCCTTTGCTCATTTTAGTTGCTGAAGTTTTTGAGAAGGTTGGGAAGAGAGTAAGAGCCCTAGAGAGAGAGAGTGATTCGCGAATCCATCCATCCTCTCTCTAGTTCATCCAAGAGTTCAAGTGTGCATCCTCTAGTTGTGAAGCTTGAGTGAGTCAACCGAAGATCGAGGCTTATTACTCTTGGTGATCGACATCACCTAGACGGTCTGATGGTGCTCGGAGGAAGGTGATCGCCGGAAGATTGTCGGCGGCCCTTCTCCATCGATTTGTGATCGGTGGTGAGCGATTCACCAAGCCGGAGTGGCGAAGAATCAGCCCGTAGAGAGCACTCATCCCTTGCGCGGGATTGAGGGGGAGCTATACCTTGCGAGGTGCTCCAACGAGGACTAGGGGGAGTGTCGACTCCTCGATACCTCGGCAAAACATCGCCGTGTCAGGCATCTCTTTCCCTAGCTATCTCATACCGCATTACTTTCCGCACTTGTCTTTCAATTCATATTAGAATTGTGTAGGAAGTTTTCGCTTTCAATTGGCTTGCTACCGCTTTCTAGCTAGGACACACAAACGGTAGGCACTAGGGGGTTAATTGGCTCTTGATAGGTTTAATTCTTGTCTAGAAATTAAAAAGAGCCCAATTCACCCCCCCTTCTTGGGCATCTTGATCCTTTCAATTGGTATCGGAGCAAGGTTTGCTCTAAATTAGGCTTCACCACCTAGAGCAAGATGTCCCATGGGATGGACCACCTCCCATGTTCGATGGAGACGACTTTCCATATTTGAAAGTTCGTATGGAGGCCTATCTAGAGGCCGTAGACACTGGCGTGCTCAAGGCCGCCACAAAGGGGGGTTCCTACTTTGCAGAGGACCCTTACTTTGAGAAGCACAATGCCAAGGCAAAGAACATACTTTTTCGTGGCATTTGCAAGGACGTCTTCAACCGAGTGTGTAACGCCAAAGACGCATTTGAGTTGTGGACCACTATTTGTGCTCTTCACGAAGGCACAAAGAGTGAGCGTGAGGAACGCTATCACTTGGTCATGGCTAAGCTCAATTCTTTTTCTATTCTTGGAAATGAAAATGCTAATGAGATGTACTCACGTCTTAACATTCTTGTAGAAGAATTGAATGGACTTGGTCTCAACCAAATAGCACCGGCCGATGTAGTGCGCAAGATACTTTGTGTCTTGCCAATTGACAAGTATGGCCACATCGTCACGGTTCTTCACCAAGGGGACCTCTCCGCCGCTACACCAACACAAGTCTTGGGAAAAATCAATGGTCATGAGATGTACATGAAAATTGGTGATGGCGGCTCTTCATCTTCCTCCAAGAAGAAAGAAAAAGAGAAGGAGGAGAAGAAGGACTTGTCTCTCAAGGCATCCTCCTCGGAGAAGTGCAAGATGCAATTTGTGTATGAGAGTGCAAGTGATGAAGAGGATGATGAAGACCTCGCCCTCATGGTGAAGAAGACAACAAAGATGTTGAAGAGGCTAAACAAGAATGGAGTCAGGTTTGACTCAAAGAAGAAGAAATTCTTCACAAGCTCTTCAAGCAAGCCTCTCTCCAAGATGGATTGCTACAATTGTGGCAAACTTGGACACTTGGCTCATGCTTGCCCCGAAGAGAAGAAAGACAAGTACAAGAACAAGAAATTCAACAACAAGTTCAAGTACAACAAGGCAACAAAGATGAGTCAAGTGATGAGGAGAAGAAAGATGACAAGCCATTCAAGAAGAAGAAGAACTTCAACTTCCACAAGAAGAAGAAGGATGGCAAAGCCTACATTGTTGGTGATTGGCTCACCGACATTGAAGACACAAGTGACTCATTTGGAGATGAGAGTGAAGATGAGAAGGTGGTCGCCTTGGTGATTGGGTCATCTACTCCACGGCCACCTCCTCCATCATCTCCGGGCTCATCCTCTACACGCCTATGTCTCATGGCTAAAGGTGACAAGAAGGTACAAAAAGAGGATAATGATGATGAGGCTAACTCTAGTGATGATAGTGATAATGAGTTTGAGGCACCTTCCTATGATGAGCTAATTGTGATTTGCAACAAATACACTAAGCTCATTAGGAAGTACAAAACTAAAAGTGAAACTCTAGAGAAAGCAAATGATAACTTGCATGCAAAACTTGATGACTTGTCTAGTGCTAATGATGATTTGAAGCTTGAGAACAAATCCCTCTCATCTAGCACTAGGGAGCTCAAAGACTCACTCAAGAAAGCTAGTGAGAAACATGATAAGCTTGAGAGGTCAACACAAGAGCTCCATACAAGATACAACTTGCTAAAAGATGACTACAACCAAGTTAGAAATGAACATGGCACACTTGTTGTAGCTAATGAATTGCTTACAAATGATCTTGCTACACATGTTGCTATTAACCCGGTTGTTAAGTGTCACATAGCTACTTCTTGTGAGGACTTGCTTGATGAAGTTGCTAGTGAGCAAAATATTAAGTGCAAGGGCAAGAAGGTAGTTGAGGCCGAGAAATATGATGACTATGTGAAGATGAGGCAAGAGAACTCAAAGCTCAAGGAAGAGCTAATCAATCTCAAGGCCAACAAGCCATTCACCATCAAGTCGGCCAAGCAAGATGACAAAGATGCTATCACCTTGATCAACTCTCTCAAAGAAGAAAATGCAAAGCTCAAGGTTGAGAAGATCAAGCTAGCAAGTGGAATGGAGAAGTTCACCAAGGGCCACAATCTTCAAAGAGAGATCTTGATGAACACTATCATGAAGACCGACAAGACCAGGATTGGGTTCAAGGAGAACCAACTCATGAAGGCCAAAGTCAAGATAGAAGCAACGAACTACTACAAGAACAAGACCATGAGCAACAACTATGACTTGCCAAAGCCCAAGCCCAAGAAGTGCTTTGGATATGGACAAGTCAGTCACTTTGAGTTTCAATGCAAGACTCCACCTCCCAAGACCTTGCCCAAGCATACAAGGCCTTCTGCTCATGATGCACACTTCATCATCAACAAGGACTCTAAGGGTAGACCCCTAGTTGTGTTTCTCGGTCCTAAGATGAAGAACAAGCCCAAAGTGCTATGGGTTGCTAAGGAGTTGGTTGACAAGGCTATGGGACCTCGCCAAGTGTGGGCTCCCAAACAACAAGCTTAACTTCAAGTTGCTTGTGTGTAGGTGAACTACAAGACCGGTGGAAGTCATTGGGTGATTGATAGTGGTTGCACTCAACATATGATCGGTGACTCCCGGATGTTCACCACATTTGAGAAAGATTGTGAAGGGCAAGATAAGATAACATTTGGGGACAATTCAAAAGGCAAAGTGCAAGGCCTAGGCAAAGTGGCAATCTCCAATGATCAATCAATATCCAATGTCTTGTTAGTGTAATCTCTAAGCTTCAATTTGCTATCGGTTGGTAAACTATGTGATCTTGGTTTCCAATGTCTATTCACTCCAAATGAGGTAGTTGTGACCAAGATTGAAGATTCATCTTTAATATTCAAAGGGTTTAGGCACAACAATCTCTATCTAGTGGATTTCACAGCTCTTTGGGTTGGCTATGGCATAGAAGATTAGCACATGTGGGAATGTCAACCTTGAAGAAACTTTTCAAGAAGAAGATGGTTAGAGGTGTGAAGGATGTGGTGTTTGAGAAGGACAAGTTGTGTAGTGCATGTCAAGCCGGCAAGCAAGTGGCCAACACCCATCCCACCAAAGCTTTCATGTCAACGTCAAGAGTCCTAGAGCTACTTCACATGGATTTATTTGGACCTACCACCTATGCTAGCCTTGGAGGAAATCTCTTTTGCTTGGTGGTAGTTGATGACTACTCTAGGTACACTTGGGTGTTCTTTCTTCAAGACAAGGGAGAGACTCAATCAATATTCAAGAAGTTTGCAACTAGAGCCCAAAATGAGTTTGATGTGAAGATCAAGAAGATAAGAAGTGACAATGGGACCGAGTTTGTGAACACCAAGATTGAATATTATTGTGATGAAGTTGGGATCAAGCATGAAGTGTCCGCCACCTATACCCCACAACAAAATGGTGTAGTAGAGAGGAAGAACCGGACACTAATCACTCTTGCAAGATCAATGCTTGATGAGTACAACACCCCTGAGAAGTTTTGGGCCGAAGCAATCAACACCGCATGCTATGCGGCCAACCGGCTCTTTGTCCAAAGTCTTCTCAAGAAGACCCCCTATGAGCTTGTGAATGGGAAGAAACCGGATATATCTTTCTTCCGAGTGTTTGGATGCAAAGTGTACATCTACAAGAAGCATCAACACTTGGGCAAGTTACAAAGGCAATGTGACATTGGTTTCTTACTTGGCTATTCACTTAAATCCAAGGCATATCGAGTATTTAACAAAGCCTCCGGCCTAGTTGAAGAAACATATGACTTGGAGTTTGATGAAACTAATGGCTCTCAAGAAGAGCATGAGAATCTTGATGATGTAGGTGATGAACCCTTGAGGGAGGCTATGAAGAATATGCCCGTTGGTGCCATCAACCCATTAGAGGTGGAAGAAGTAGAAGATGATGCAAATAAAGTACTTTCTCCACCACACACGCCTCAAGTTGATGAAGAACAAGTGAGGGAAGCACAAGAAGATACCTTCATCCCTCAAGATCAAGCCGAGGCACAAGCTAGTGATGTTGATGCACCACAACCTCCTCCCCAAGTGATTGATAGAAGATCTACACCTATGCTTCAAGCTCATCCACAAGACCTCATTATAGGGATTCCATCAAAGGGGGTAACAACTCGATCTAAACTTGCTTCTTATGTTGAGCATCACTCTTTTGTCTCCTTTGTTGAGCCTTCTAGTGTGGAGGATGCACTTGCGGATCCGGATTGGGTAAACGCCATGCATGAAGAGTTGAACAACTTCACCCAGAATGAAGTGTGGACACTAGTAGAAAAGCCCAAAGGAGCAAGGATCATTGGCACCAAGTGGGTGTTTAGGAACAAGCAAGATGATCAAGGCGTGGTTGTGAGGAACAAAGCAAGATTGGTGGCAAAAGGGTTCTCCCAAGTTGAAGGCTTGGATTTTGGGGAGACCTTTGCACCGGTTGCAAGACTAGAAGCCATTCGTATCCTTTTGGCATATGCTTCACATCACAAAATGAAACTATTTCAAATGGATGTGAAGAGTGTCTTTCTAAATGGTTTCATTAATGAACTTGTCTTTGTCTCACAACCTCCCGGGTTTGAAGACCTAAATTGTCCTAATAATGTGTATAGGTTGTCCAAGGCACTCTATGGATTGAAGCAAGCTCCAAGAGCTTGGTATGAGAGGCTAAGGGACTTCCTACTCAAGAAGGGCTTCGAGATCGGTAAAGTGGATACCACACTATTCACCAAGGTGCTAGATGGAGAGATCTTTGTTTGTCAAGTATATGTCGATGACATTATATTTGGGTCAACAAACCAAGATCATAGCAAGGAATCTGGTGCATTGATGTCCAAGGAGTTTGAGATGTCAATGATTGGCGAGCTAACCTTCTTTCTTGGCTTCCAAGTGAAGCAATTGAGGGAGGGCACCTTCATATCTCAAGAGAAGTACACAAATGATGTGCTCAAGAAATTCAATATGGAGGGTTGCAAGCCAATCAAGACCCCAATGCCTACTAATGGGAATCTCGACCTTGATGAGGGAGGTAACCCGATCGACCAAACTCTTTATCGCTTGATGATCGGTAGTTTACTTTACCTCACCGCTTCTAGGCCGGATATCATGTTTAGTGTGTGTATGTGTGCTAGGTTTCAAGCAAACCCTAAGGAGTCGCACCTAAGTGCGGTTAAAAGAATCCTTAGGTACATAAGGCACACCCCTAGCATTGGCCTTTGGTATCCCAAAGGAGCTCCCTTCCTACTTTGTGGCTATTCCGATTCAGATTATGTCGGGTGTAAGGTTGATAGGAAGAGTACCTCCGGCGGTTGCCACTTGCTAGGAAGATCACTTGTTTCTTGGTCCTCTAAGAAGCAAAATAGTGTGGCTTTGTCTACCACCGAGGCGGAATACATAGCCATGGGAGCTAGTTGTGCACAAATCTTATACATGTCCCAAACACTACTTGATTACGGCGTGGCTTTAAAAGATGTTCCACTTTTGTGTGATAATGAAAGCGTCGTAAAGCTTGCTAATAACCCGGTTCAACACTCTCGCACCAAGCACATAGATATTCGCCATCACTTTCTTAGAGATCATGTGGCTAGGAAAGATATCACACTAGTGGGAGTTTCTAGCAAAAATCAATTGGTGGATATCTTCACTAAGCCTCTCGATGAAGCAACCTTTTGTAGGTTGAGAAGCGAGTTGAATGTGCTTGATCACTCAAACTTCACTAAAAGATGATCTTGTCTGAACCAAGCTTGCATCATGTGTAATATAATCATGTTAATCTAGTAATGCACATAGGCTTGGCTAACATGGTTGGAATAACCATTCTTGAACGTGCGAAAAAGTCCAAATCATGGTTTAAACTTGCAAGCAACCTAGATTCAAATTCTTGTAATGCATTGCATTTGCATGTGTTGTTTGCCATTTCTTTTTGGTTAAGTTTGAGCATCCTCTGTGTTCGTCCACTTAGGGGGAGCATTCCAAGCTCAAGACACTTCTTTACCCCTCTTGTGGCCATATGATGTCTCCTTGAAGTTTCCATTCGAATATTTTGAACTAAAAACTACTTAAGCCTAAGGCAAACTATTTGCAAATGAGTGGTTGAGAGATGGTTCTCATATCAAGTCCAATCAGGCTTTATTTGGATCTTATGGGACTGAGACTTGGTTGGGAGAGAAGAAACAAAAACAAGATTTGAAATTTTTTGAAAAATTGGCGACGGACGATCTCGACGGACGCTACGTCATGCGTACCTTAGCGTCCGTCGCAACCGTCCGAACAAAAAATGTCGCCTGGTTGAGGGGCGACGGACGATCTCTAGCGTCCGTCGTAGAGCGTCCGACGCATTCAATGTAGGTCGTCTCAAAACCCGTTCTCGAAGACCGACGGACGATCCCGTCGGACGCTCTCCAGCGTCCGTCGTAGTCCGACGGAGCGTCCGTCGCTCCGCGTCGGAGCGTCCATCGCGAACTTAAGGGCTATATTTCGTTTTTCGAAAAACTTTTACCCCTCAGTTCTTTTCCAATCCATAACCGCCTCCGCCCGACCCTGTTTCCCTCCTCCACTTGCCGGTTCCCGTCTCCGCCACCATTTCGCCGCCGCTCGGGTGATCTTCTCCTCGTCGGTGGGCCTAACTCGCCGCCCCCTGTTTCCCCCTCCTTGCTTGTGCGTTTCTAGCCGAGCAACAGGAGGCATTTCGTCACTTGATTTGAGGAAGATCTCCTCCTCTGATTTCCTTGGTTGAACCAAGGATTGAATCTCCTCCTTCCTTCTCAAGGTGATGACTTCCCCGACATCCTTGATCCTTGATACGCTCCATCCACTGTTTCCTCCCAAACCCTAAATCTTTTTATCCTTGTTTAGGTTGTGGATTTGGACTGGATTGATAGAGGAATCTCACCCCTTCTCGGTTACTTGGTTACTAGTGTGAGGTATGAATCATGGGAAGATCGATTCCACTCTTATCTATTTCATGCTTCTATAGTCATACTCCTCTCTAGCTATATGCTTATGGTTATATACTCTATCTATCTACCGTACAGGTGACAGTTTGAGCAGTGACAGTGAACTCGGGGCAAAGCCCACGAGTAAGGAACGAGGAAAAGCCTCGAAAGGATAGTCCAGGGCTGTCGTGCCAATCTTGTTTGCTTGTTTTGCTCAGTGGATTGTCAGTTGGTAGTGGGCAATGAGTTTGTGCTTTGACAGTTGAGGATTCTTTGACAGTGACAGTTTGGTTTGACCAGTGCATGTCCATGGCAAGGACGAAGAACGTCGGCCCCATTCCTGGTAGTGGTGGTGACCCTCCACCTCCACCGCGTCCACCCACTAATCGGGGAAGGGGCAACAAAAGATTGTTTCGAAGAAGCACAAGAGGCTACTTATGGATCCAGACTCCGCAGCAACAGTTGCAGTGGCCGAGGCAGCAGAAATCGCGGAGCGAGGTGGACGTCGCGCCGGTTTGAGGCTCTCGCCTCGCCGTGGAGCGCATTGTGAGTCCCCTTCGCGTCTAGAGACAGAGCCCGCAGAGGTTACGGAGACAGAGGAGACAGAGTAGGCTTCACAGACTGAGCAGCCAAAGGCCGCTAGCCACTCTTCGATTGGTGAGCTGATGATCAGACGTGTCACTCGCTCACATGGGTCTGGAGCACCACCCAGTCCACCAGGACCTCAGCTACCAGACCCAGTGAGGCATCAGGTCAGGGTTCTCAGAGCCAAGCAAGTCCAGCTCCGTCGCTTCATAGACTTTCAGTCTTGGTTCCCAGGTCAGAGGGATCCCCGTGCTGGCCGTAACTTCTATACCACCATTCACGAGGATTTCTATAGAGCTTATGTTGAGACCGACGCTCCTCTTAGGGCTCACAGAGTTTGCCCACCTGCTCACATAGATGGTGTCGGTGGTCCAGAGATTCTTCAACATCTACAATATCTTCAGGGTTTGTCTGACTTGATGGGACGATCCGGTGCTTATCAGAAGGACTGGGTCTATCAGTTCTATGCCTCGCTGTGGATCTCCCCTGACCATGAGTTCTTCCACTTCGGCTTTCAGGGCTGCGACTTCAGGTTCACTGCAGCTCGCTTCAGAGAGATGTTCTATCTAGAGTCCTCCCCTACGAGGATTCACAGTTTGTGCTATGGGGACCAGGAGGCACCTCGTCGACCTCACGATGGGATAGTGCCATTCACCAACTATGTGAGGCCGTGCTTCCAGCTGCCTTTCATAGAGGGTTCAAGCCGCACACCGAGAGACCTTACTCCTCTTGCTCGGATTCTCCACGAGGTACTGAGGCGTACCATTCTTCCCAGGATTGGAGCTCGGGACACTATCACACGTCTTGAGTTGTGGCTTCTCGCTCATATCATCCAGAAACAAAAGTTTGATCTATGGGATCTGATCGTCAGCGAGCTAGAGGACATCATAGCTACGGGTTTCAGAGGTCACTGGCAGCTACAGTTTGCACATTGGATCTCCTATCTGTTAGTGGCTATGACTCGATCTGGATCAATGCAAGTCACTCTTACCAGGTCAGCTACTAAGTTCCCCGTCTACTCGATGAGCCAGTTGGTCATCCACGAGAACCTTCCTCGCCCCAGCAGAGCATACCGTCCAGGCACCAGGCAGGCAGGTGTGCCACCTCAGTCAGAGGAGGACACTGATGCTATAGTTGAGCAGATCGCCCAGGCAGAGCTTGCAGATCTTGATGCTGAGATTGATACAACTGTCAAGGCTGCTTACAGAGAGGACTTGGACTCTGATAGTTCAGATGAGGACTACAGGCCGATGCCCGAGTACGCACCGATGACTCATGACCATGAGGCAGGAGGGTCAGTTGCAGCTCCAGCTCCAGTTTCAGGCACCTCAGAGGCCACAATTCTTACCCTCCTTACGAGGATGCAGGAGGAGCAGTCACGACAGACAGAGGAGCAGAGGAGGCAGGCTGCAGAGGTTCGGAGGCTCACAGCACAGCAGCTTGCAGCTCAGGCTCAGACTTAGGCTAGGCAGGACGAGTTTCAGTGCCAGTTCCTATCCTATCAGATGCAGCAAGCTGAAATTCAGAAGACTCAGACCATGATTCTAGAGCGTCTCCTTAGCTCGAGCTCCAGGCAGACCAACACTCCTCAACTTCAGTTGCCTAGGGTCTCACAGCAGCAGCAGTACACTTCTCAGGCACATCAGCCTCCAGTGGTCATAGTGCCGACTCCCACGCTACCGTACAGAGGACAGCAGAGTCAGGCACCCGTTGCTCCACCCTACCAGGCACCAGCTTCTCCAGAGTGCCAGTCTCCGAGGACACAGGTGTCCTCATGGTTAGTTTCGCCCGACGAGCTACAAACAGGTTTCACACCTATCCGGGGAACTACCATTGCAGAGGCCTCGCGTGACCTCTCGGCTTCTTACTTGGAGATCACAGGAGATGACTCTCCAGGAGCCGCTCAGCCAGACTCACGAGCTCCAGAGGTTGAGGTGGATCCTCCGGCGACGGGCACTTACCTTTCCTCAGTTGCCTCGTCGGAGATCGCACCAGATCAGTCTACGCAGACCGTCACCACTCCTCCAGCTACAGTTCAGACAGATGTTATCTCAGTAGCAGTAGAGGAAGTTGCACCAGAGGCTCCAGTCTAGACATAGGAGCAGGATGAGGCAGTTACAGTGGCAGTATCCTCTCCACCTCAGTCCCAGCCAGCAGAGCTTGTTGCAGCAGTGTCTCTAGTCGCTTTGGCAGTGTCTACTCCTCCACCGCCTCGAGTTTTCACTCGTCGGGCTCCCAGACCCATTACTTCAGAGGCAGGACTGTCAGAGGCACCAGCTGAACCTCAGGGGGAGCCAGTTGAGTCAGCAGCTCCAGAGCTTCCAGTGTCAGCTCCAGAGGTCACCCCAGCTGCGCCTACACCTGCAGAGCCCGAGGTAGATATTGATTCAGATGAGTCAGACCTTCAGGACTTCATTATGCTCGATCGCCAGGTTGCAGCTTCTTCGCCTCCTCCTCCAGCTCCAGATGCTTAGTTGTTGGTGCTAGACGCCAAAGGAGGAGATAGGGTCGAGTATAGACATAGGGGGAGGGATTTGTTTCTTTGTGTGATTTTATTTCCCCCGTACTCATGTCATCATGTCTATCTTTTGTGCATTTGTGTATATGAGTGTGATGGATGATGTTTGTGAGATACCTATTGTAGGGTCGAGATGGCGGACTAGAGGGCGGGGGGTGAATAGTCTTTTCTAAAACTTAAACGGTCCGGCTAACCGAATCAAATACGGAATTAAAACTATCGGTCTAGCCAAGACTACACCCCTCTATCTATTACTCTAGCACCTAGCAAAGTATACTAATTAGGCTTACTAAGGTTCCAAGCTAGGAGGCTCACCTAAACAAGTCTAGGTTGCAAGGTCACACAAACCTATGCAACTAGTACTCTAAGCACAAAGGGAGCTCCTACACATACTAGTAAGCAAAGCACAAAGCACCTAAGCTCACTAGCAATGCTCTCTAGAAAGACTACACAAGTCAACTAGAGAGCTCAACTTATTTAGCTACACAAACTAAGCAATGTGACTAACAAGGCTACACAAGCCAATTAGCCACTCAAGAGCTACTTCTATGCTACACAAGCTAGAAGGCAACTAGTTAAGCTACACAAGCTAACTAGTTACAAGAGCAACAACTAACCACTAGCACAAGTAAGAATAAGTAAATACAAGCTAGTGATTTGGAGAATGCAAACCACCGAGAAGATGTACAAGGTTGACACGGTGATTTTTCTCCCGAGGTTCACTTGGTCGCCACCAAGCTAGTCCCCGTTGTGTCGACCACACACTTGGTGATTCGGCAGCTAATAGGTGTTCACAAGCCTAGCCCACTAACTCAGGTGCCGCAAGAATCTACCCACAAGTGAGGGTAGCTCAATGACACGCTCAACTAGAGTTGCTCTTCGCGATCTCCCGCGGGGCGAGCACAATACCCCTCACAAGCACTTCTCCGGAGCGCCACACAATCTTCTTGTGCGCTTCGACGGAGCCTCAAGCCACCAAGCCGTCTAGGAGGTGGCAACCTCCAAGAGTAACAAGCACTCCGGCTTGCAACACGATCACCTAGTGCCACATGATGCAATCTCTCAAAGCAACGCACTAGAAATCGCTCTCTCACTCAATCGGATGAACACTGTCGAAGTATGAGTGAGTTAGAGGGCTCCCAAACCAAGCACACTAGAGGCAACAAATGCCCAAGGTGCTCAACCAGCCCCAAGGGCCGCCCATGAGCTATTTATAGGCTAGCCAAACAAACTAGCCGTTTTCCCCTTTCATTGGGCTCTCTGCAGAGGGTTCGGACGCACGCAACAGTGCGGGTCCGGACCATGCAGCCTGCGTCCGGTCTCTTGACCGTTTGAAACTTCCCGTTGGCACGCTCACCGATCGCCGCCACGCGTCCTCCGAACGCTACTGTTCACCGGGTCCGGACGCACTTCACCGAGCGTCCGGAAATATTTCCCGAACACCCGAGAGCACCCGAGAGCTCGCAGCACCTCCGGACGCACTCAACAGTGCCACACCGGACCAACACACGTGCGTCCGGACCTCTATTCCAGAGAGGTTCCAGAGAGCGCCGAGCTCCGGACCCGCGACCGGAGTCAGCGTCCGGACCTCCTGTCCAGAGAGGCCGAGGGCTAGGGTTTGCCTCCGGTCGCAAGACCAATGGTCCGGTTGGCGTCTGGCCTGCGTCCGGACCTTGCGTCTGGAGCCCCTCAGGGTTCCAAACCAAGCTGCCTCTTCTTCCTTGCTTCTCATATGCTAACACAAATGTGTTCTTCACCTTGTGCAAGTGTGTTAGCATTTTCACAAATATTTTCAAAGCATTTTCACTTGCTTCTCACCACGCCACTCGATCCAAATTCATCGCAAAGTTAGATCGCTCACAGTGGCACTAGATAACCGATATGCAAACAAGTTTGCTCCTCTTGATAGTACGGCTATCTATCCTAAACCCGGTCATAATCTTCTCTACACACCTATGACCGGTGAAATGAAATGCCCTATGGTTATACCTTTGCCTTGCGCATTCCATTCCATCTCCTTCTCCAATGTTGATGCAACACATGCACCAACCTATCACCAAATGATATGATCCACTCCATATCATCACATGATCGTGTTGGTTCATCGATCTTGACCTCACTTGCTCTTCACTGTTGCCTTGGTCCATCGGCGCCAAGCATCACCCGCTTGCCCTTCACACTTGCAATCGGTCCATCAAGCCAAGCCTCGTCTTGATCTTCTCCACCTTGATCACATGACTCCATGTCATGTTTCATGTGCAATAAGCTCCTTCATCACACAATCATATGTGAACTAATCTCGTGTGTATATATCACTTAAACACATATTAGTTCACCTAAGTTGTCACTCAATTACCAAAATCACATAGGAACTCTCACCTATGCTTGTGTGACATACTCTTGATTATCACTAATACATATTGTGAGTTGCGACTTGTTCATGATATGTCTCATTGATAAATGCTTCTTGAGCTTCTGCGACTTACTCCGATATTTACTTGAGAATATCATGAGGTACTCCGTTTAAATTTTCATATTCATGAGTACCATGTTTGTGTTTTGGTTTGGGTGAGCAAGTATGCTTCATTACTATTTCACTAACCCTTGCTCAATCATTCCAAGTCACCTGAAATCTTGTCCTTCCACTCTTATATCCATACTCGAGAAGTTATTGTCGTCAATCACCAAAAAGGGGGAGATTGAAGAATCATGGCCCTATTGGTTTCAGTGATTAACGACAATTAGCGATTATTATGGCTAACGTGTGTTTTGCAGAGGCTATGCGTAGCTTAGCCATAGTGATCAACATGAATGGGCATGAATGGTTATCACTTAGCCCCCAAGATGGATATCGTTTCGGATTTCAAAGAGACATGATGAAGACCCTAGAATGATAGGCTAAGTGTCATAAGGTGATGAAGGGCACTTAGAAATAGATAAGGCTTCTATTCTATCTTTGACCGTACTATTAAGAGGGGTTAAGAGTAGTAGCTTGACTTAGGAGAGCTTCATGACTTAGGTGGGGTGCACACTTGACTTCCTTAGCTCTAAGCAAGCCTATGGTGACAGTAAGATAGCCAAGAACGTCTTCCGAATTCATCGCGATGAAAACCGGAGTTGAAAAAGAAGTTTACTGGGCGTCGGACGCTGAGTCTGAAGGCGTCGGACGCTGTCCGTCGCGTCGGACGATAGCGTCGGACGCTGACGTCAGGATGACGCAGCGTCCGTCGGCTGCCCAGTGCGGTCCCTTGAGTTTAAGAGGGCGTCGGACGCTGTCCGTCGCCAAGGCGTCGGGCGCTGTGACAGCGTCCGTCGGCCTACCAGTGGGGATGTTTTCAGTGCAACTCGGCAAGGGGCGTCGGACGCTGGTGTCTCAGCGTCCGTCGGTATGCGCAGGAGCGTCCGTCGCCTAAACCGAGGTTCAGAACTAGCCGTTGGGCAGGGCGACGGACCGTCCGTCGCCTATGCGTCGGAGCGTCCATCGCCAACTTGAATTGCCAGCCCGAGGCAGTTTTCTAGGGGGCTATTTATAGCTCCTCACACTTCTCTCCCACCTGGCCTTTGCTCATTTCAGTTGCTGAAGTTTTTGAGAAGGTTGGGAAGAGAGCAAGAGCCCTAGAGAGAGAGAGTGATTCGTGAATCCATCCATCCTCTCCTCTAGTTCATCCAAGAGTTCAAGTGTGCATCCTCTAGTTGTGAAGCTTGAGTGAGTCAAGCGAAGATCGAGGCTTGTTACTCTTGGTGATCGACATCACCTAGACGGTCCGGTGGTGCTCGGAGGAAGATGATCGCCAGAAGATTGTCGGCGGCCCTTCTCCATCGATTTGTGATCGGTTGTGGGCGATTCACCGAGCCGGAGTGGCGAAGAAGCAGCCCGTAGAGAGCACTCATCCTTTGCGCGGGATTGAGGGGGAGCTATACCTTGCGAGGTGCTCCAACGAGGACTAGGGGGGAGTGTCGACTCCTCGATACCTCGGCAAAACATCGCCGTGTCAAGCATCTCTTTCCCTAGCTCTCTCATACCGCATTACTTTCTGCACTTGTCTTTCAATTCATATTAGAATTGTGTAGGAAGTTTTCGCTTTCAATTGGCTTGCTACCGCTTTCTAGTTAGGACACACAAACGGTAGGCACTAGAGGGTTAATTGGCTCTTGATAGGTTTAATTCTTATCTAAAAATTAAAAAGAGTGGCAACCTATTATAACTACACATGCTACACTCTCCTTCCTTCTTCAGAACATCAATGTGCGGTTGGACTTTTTCAGCTGCGTCGACCTTTAGAGGCAATGAATGAAGTGCGACATGAAGGATTGCAGGTGATCACTAGGATAATGACTTTTGGTCTTAAAAATAGTGATTAAAGAGTCCTTTCCATGGTGTCAAGGTGGCGGCGTCGCTTGGTCAGCTCTGGACAACCAAAGTTCTCCAAAAGCGTTGCTCCGGAATGTCGACGCGGAAGCGCCGTCTCCTTCTCTCGAAGAATGAATATCAGGAACGAATGGAGATGACGTCGTATCCTCCATGACAAAGACTTTGCTAGACGGACGAGCTAGACTCAGGGCTGGACGGACGGGCTGAGTCTATGGTGGTGTTTGGTTCGGTGTTTTTGGACCCGGAACCATTCACGGTGTAATCAAATTGAGTTAGGTCTTGTTCGTTTGTGCAGGATTTAATCTAGGAGCTAATTCATTCCGGAGCAGGAACGAGTGAATCCATCTCTGTCACTAATTCCAGCCCAGAATTAATTCCAAAGGGTAGAAGTTCCGATTTCGTTCCAGGCCATGTAGAAAAAGAGAAGCAAGTTTTTGTTCCGGTCGATTTTTATTACGAGTCCAGTGAAAACGAACACACATTTTAGTTCTTATCCGGATTGAAAACAGGTCGCAACAATCCACCCGGATTATGATCAATCCGATGGAAACGAACAAGGCCTTAGTCTTGTTTGGTTTGTCTTCCCAGGAGTTGATAACAGAAGGACCTGATCCGAGCTAGTTCAGCTCCGTTAACGCTCCTCTCCCACGCTGGTATCGATCACGCTAGGCGGAGCCACTGATGCGGATGTGAATGAACCAAACAAAATTGTATTTCTCTTCCGCTGTGACAGATTGCGCCGCTTCCCGATTACATTGCTGTTACATCTCTCAAGCTCGAACCAAACGGTACCTAGTGTGACCCAAATAGAGACTAATTAGCAAAAAAAAATATTATCTTAATTGGCTGCTTTAAAATTGGTGCAAATCCTTCGAGAGAGGAGTACCGGCACAGACGTCCCACATATATATCTCTGTCACCCTTTCTGTAACAATCGCATCAAACATATCTAAGCATGCTTGTCATCAACCAAAACACATAGCCTATAATTCAGATCTTTCCCATGAAAAAGCCAATGCAGCAAAGTGTCATCTTGAACAGCACAATTATTATACTTTAAAGGATAACAACTTTTCGCAGTGGTACCTTATCAGTTATGATAATTCCACCTTCCACCAACATGATGCAGTTTCCCTATCATTTATAAACTCATTGAAAAAGAATCTAAAAATCAGCATGCTCAACGCATCGATCACATACACTAATAAACATAATAAACAACTAATTTAAGTCCTAGCTAATAGTACATCCACCCAACTTGGAGCATTGCTTAGCTAATGACGACGCATATAAAATAATGCAGATCTAAGCTGTTTTAATAACCTGCACACTAATTAACCAATCTCTAATTACGCAATGTATATTGTCGATGACAGAACCAGTAAGATGAAAAAGGAGGCTAGTGTGGCCATACAAAATAGAAGGATCAAATGAAAATAAAAATAACCTATGAATTAGATTCCTTATGACATAACAAATGTATTGAGTTCAAGTCTCAGAATCAATTTAGATCTTTTTAAGACTTTGCAAATTTGTGATAGGCTGCATTGATCAATGTGATCACAGTCACAAAAGCTCCCGGATCAGTAGATCGAGAAACGGGGTACGCTACTTAATGGTAATTTTAATATTACGAGAGCGAAATTGTACCATGTTTGCGCGACATGAACGCACTTAACGGTAATTTTAATACTCCAAGGACAACATGATTGTGCCCGGGAAAAAGAGCCCGAGATGTTCCATGTTCAACGAACGTGCCACAGTCTCCACGTGCGGCTGCTCTCATCGCAAGGACATGGAGTGGACAGGAGGACAGCGCAACGAAGCAACGTGAGGCGACTTTGCTCCATCGATGACACAATCCATGTGTATAAAATGCCGAGCAAAGACCAAAGTATGTCGACATCAGGAGCCCCAACCATGGCGATGACAGCGGCGGCAGTCCTGTGCGTTCTGGCCGCGTCGCTCGTGCTCGCGAGCGGCCAGCAGTGCGGGTCGCAGGCCGGCGGCGCGACGTGCCGTGATTGCCTCTGCTGCAGCCGCTTCGGCTTCTGCGGCAGCACCTCCGAGTACTGCGGCGCCGGGTGCCAGAGCCAGTGCACCGGCTGCGGCCCGGGCCCCGGCGTGGCGTCCGTGGTGCCGAGGGACCTCTTCGAGCGGATGCTCCTCCACCGCAACGACGCGGCGTGCCTCGCGCGCGGGTTCTACACCTACGACGCGTTCCTCGCCGCCGCGGCCGCGTTCCCGGCCTTCGGCACGACGGGCGGCGACGAGCAGCGGAAGCGGGAGGTGGCGGCGTTCCTGGGCCAGACCTCCCACGAGACCACGGGCGGGTGGCCGACCGCGCCTGACGGGCCCTTCTCGTGGGGCTACTGCTTCAAACAGGAGCGCGGCACGCCGCCCGACTACTGCGAGCCGCGGCCGGAGTGGCCGTGCGCGCCCGGCAAGAAGTACTTCGGCCGTGGCCCCATCCAGATCTCCTTGTAAGCAAACCAAACGTGCATTTCACCCGTCCAACGTACGTACGTATTGGTTTGCATCCATTGTAATTATGCCTCTTGATGTCCAACTCGATCATGATCAGCAACTACAACTACGGCCCGGCGGGGCGAGCCATCGGAGTGGACCTCCTCAACAACCCGGACCTCGTGGCGACCGACGCCGTGGTATCCTTCAAGACGGCGCTGTGGTTCTGGATGACCGCGCGGGACAACAAGCCGTCGTGCCACGCCGTGATCACGGGGCAGTGGACGCCCACGGCCGCGGACAGGGCGGCCGGCCGGGGCGCGCCCGGGTACGGCGTGATCACCAACATCATCAACGGTGGGCTCGAGTGCGGGCGCGGGGCCGACCCCCGGGTGACCGACCGGATTGGCTTCTACAAGCGCTACTGCGATGTCTTCCGCATCGGCTACGGGGGCAACCTCGACTGCGACGCCCAGAGGCCGTTCAATAGCGCGGTGGCGGTTGAGCTGCTGGCAGCACAGTGAAAACGTTGTTGTTACGTGCCTCCGGTTCCATGGGCGCGAGGGGACAAGTCGTGTTACTGTTATATATAGTGGCAGTGTGAACACCAATAATCGACGAGTTTGCTACGTTATGGGCGTGGTGTGGGCGTCTTTTTCACCAATCGGCAAAACCACGGATGCTTCGTCGAATCGTCGGTCTGAATAAAGTTCGTGTAAAAACTAATGTTTAACTAGTTGAATGTCCGTGCGTTGCTATAAGATAATAAATTTTATAAAAAAATACATAGATCGTACAATAATATAACAATGTTTTTCATAAGAATAGGCATCATTGATTCATATAAATGTAAACGTGTTACATGTCAATTGTTGACATTAAAATTAAACATGTACAAATGATTTTTCTGTAGGCATGTAGTGTGTATACATAATCTCCATATAGAGTCTGATAAAATATACATTAAAATACCTAAAAATAGTAAAAAGTATAGTGTTACACAAATAATATTTATTATACAATACAAAGGGAATGAAAAATACATTATATTAGTGAAATGTTATATTACCTCGTCTATAGCATTAGAACCTCCTTAAATACAATATTCTTCGTGAAAATTGCAGGCATTATTTAGGTCTTCTTATCCAACTTTTTTATTTGATGTATTTTTTATGACATTCTTTTGAGCCTTTTTCGTTGTCTTCTTTTTTGGCATTCACTCCCGGCCCCTCATCTCGAGTAATACCTGATCAAGTGCTATCCATGTTTTGGTAGCTTTCAATATACTATATAGTTTCCATAGGTAACTAACCTCAGTGACACAATCACTATGCTTGTCAGGTAGCAAGTTCTCAGTTAAAAGCTCTTGCACATGCATGTCCCTGAGTCCCTGACACCTTCAATTGTTAAGGAAGAGGCATGGCGATCCACCTTTAGTTTATACGACATGTAACCTAGTGACCATGATTTTCACCACGCAACCTGATTCATCTCTATTGTAGCCTTATGGTTGAAGCAGCAGTGCCCAATCATTCATGTTCTATCTCTCTAAAGAACAGTAGCCAATCATTTGTTTTTTTTAACTGAGTGAGGAGCAATTATCCCTTATTTGAAAAGTCTAGGCTTCACTGAGTTAACTCTAAAATGCTATCTTGTTTTAACAAAGCCTAACAGGTGTGTTGCCATACATGGAACAAATACAAGTGAAGAACCCTCAGTGACAACTAATTGTAATGGTTTGCCTGTCTGCAGTATCCATGCAACTGAAAATTCATATATAATATTTAAATATAATCCCTCCAGGATTACCCCTCCTTGTTCATAAAATAATCCATTAAAACCAGAAACTAAAAGTAACAATTTATACATGAGGAAATATACTGCATAGATGTTGAGATGATAACCTGCAAACATCATTGCATATTTCCCAAACTCATCAATAGCAGCCTGGCAGAAGGTAGAGAGCAGCAGCACCCTCAAGTCTCCTCTACAGCAAGGAATCAGACATAGCAGCAGTGAGAGAGTGGGATGTGCACTCTATTATATTCCATGTGCACTCAATTAATATGACAGTTCTTATTCAAGGAAAGTAGTGTGTTCATGCTAACGCTACGATAAAATACAAAATATAGCATACAGATATATGCTCCAGTCCACCAGGAAAATGTTCCATTCCCTAATGTATTCTCTAGGGCTTCCATCATCAACAGTCAAGAATATCAAAATTCATAAATATTCAGTAGTTGTACTCAATATAATCTAAGTTTGAGTGTGTTATACTTTACCAGAAGGGATACATTCATATGTGTTGTTTGCAATTCCGTTTGTATGCCAATCATCGAGGTTAAAAAAACATGTACAAAATTTCTCTATTCTCCTAACAAGAATCACTTTTCCTGAAGATCGACATTGGAGCAGACCCAAAGTATTTGTTAAATAAAAAAATGGTATGCAACAGAAGATAATTACCAAGATGTATGTGTTAATTAAGTTGCCGGGACTTGATCTTTCCAACGATCATTTTCATGTTCTCCTTCTCCTGTATTAAGGGCATTTCTTCAGTAAACAAACAAATATCCAGCAAGAGTACACATACCTGTTCTTCCTGTCAATAAACGCCAGTCTATTAGGAACCCTGTAGTACTCAAGTACGCCCCCTAAAATGAGCAATTTTGCATCCTATGCTCGGAGACCATGCTTTTGTGTTTTATGTTCTTGGAGCAAATAATTCGAACAAAATTACTGTACAAAAAAAATACTCATCAGTTCCACATGATGGCGAGAACGGCCATGTAAATTTTAGTCAACGAAAATACTATTGATAAAAAAACAAAGCTATCTCTTGGATCTCGTGATGCTATACATTTGACATCCACATAATCAGTAGGATCCATGCTACCTCCTTTCTTGGCATCTGGCCTCAGATAGCTTGTGGCTTGCCAAGTTAAGGTTGACACAATATGAAGCCAATTTTTTGGACCCACAATCATTTCCTATTTCGATGTCTTCTGCCTCACAGTCTTCAGACCCTCTTTCTAAGAAATAATTGTGACCTTGTCAATATAAGATATTTTGTTAGCACTAAACATACCAGAAACAAGAAGCAAACTTGAGTCTCTGACCTCATCATGCCAATGAAAAACTGGAAAAATAAAGATTTTTACACCAACAAGACCAATCCCATCTACCAATATATGAGAAATTCAGAAGCAGTCATGATCCCACTGATTAGTTACAACCTACCCTGTACTGAAACAATTTGACTCAACTCGACGAAGCAAAGGCAGCATAGAACTGTATAATTCATATAAAGTATAATTCATCCCTGGCAAAGGCAGCATCAGATTGCATAAACCCAATTCAGTTAGAAAGTCACACACATAGAAATTCAGTTAGAAAGTCACACACACATATAGAGAGAGAATCAGTCAGTACGAACAATCAGTGAAAAGGCATCAGGATTAACATTGCTCGTTAAGCCTATCACGACATGAAAGAGCACGGCACTTGGCTAGCACAATCAAATGCTCAGAGTACTTACCGAGAGCAATTTAGGCCAAACTCAGCGAGGACTAACTCCAATTGACGCGTCAGAGAGAGAGAGAGAGAGAGAAAGAGAGAGAGAGAGAGAGAGTACCAGTGCTAGCCATGATGATGGTGACCTGAATTCTGGGGATCATGTAGGCGATGTTGCAGAGGTAGGACATCATGGAGTACTCCTTAGCCTCCCGGAGCGACGCCTTCCGCAGCAGCCGCGAGAACGACGCGCGGTCGAACACCTCGCGGTCGTCATACCCCACGGTATTCCTTTCGTTCTTTCGACATGCCTTTGAATCAGTCATTTAACCATCACTGGTATTCTAATGACTACATTGTTGCCTTGTGCTTTTCTTACCCCAAACTGCCATGCTGAATTTCTGATTGGCTCGGCAGCCACTAAGCTTGATTGAAAGACACAGCTGTTGTTAATCAAGACTAAACTATACATCACATCACAAGAGGGCATGACTGTCAGATGCCACTTCTTTTCCCCTCCACTGAATTGCTGAGGTAATGAACATTGAGCTGCTGCTCAAGTGCTCAACTTTGTACACGGTATCTCCACCCCTAAATATATTGCTTAAATTGTCATGTATCAATCTGCCAACACGCAAGCCCTTCACTACCGCAAAGGCTTCTCACTAATTAAGCTTTCTTCTGTAAATGCACACAAACCTTGCACTGGGCAAACACCTCCTGTTTACTACCACACAGACCATGTGATCTGGTACCATGTTCACTTGTGAACTGTTGCTTCTTCTCTGACACATACGCCAGTATATCTTCCTCTACTACTTGCATATACTGCCACCTAGCTCTTGCTTTCATGGCTATCGAGGCCCTCCTTCAACTCACACTGATCTTGTGATGCCAACACACAGGACCTACACGACAACCATCTTCTCTAGTGTAGTTGCAATCTCTTCATATCTCCTGAACCGGTGATCAACAACTTCACCATCTGCCCAACTATACCTTACTACTCCATGCCCTCTTGTACTTCCTGTGCTACAACCTTAATCTTGTGAAGACAAACTAACATATTAATCTTGTGACAACCTGTCGGTGTTTAGAAACTACCAACGAGTAAATTTGTACGCGTGTCGGGATCCAAATGGTGAGATAAAGAGACAAGAGGTTTATACTGGTTCGGGCAAGAAATCTCTACATCCAGTGTGGAGCTGCTCGTGTTCCTTATCTCTGCTTGCAGGGGGCTACAAGTTGGTCCGAGAGAGGGGGTATGAGCCCCAGTTCCCTGGATGGTGTAGTGAGTGTGTATGCTATCACCTAGCCATGTTCTTCGGATGTGTGTGAGATCTCTTCTCTGAAAGCTTGAGAGTAGAGAGCTCTGGGATCTTCTTGATTCGTCCCCCATGTCCTCCTTTTATAGTCGCAAGGGGAGCAGGGGAGTTACAAACATGCGTCGAGAGATATCTACCTAGGATACCGAGCCCCCTTCCTTCTTCGTGAAGGATGTTGGGCATTTACAATACTATATTCCTATTGTCTTCGTACTTGATCGGAGGAGGGGAGTCGTGTCGGCTCCTTGTTGCATCGCCAGAGGATACGGGGGGGGGGGGGGGGGGGTCCGGTTGAACCCGTAGCGTAGTAGAGGCATGAAGTTCGTTGTACCGTTGGAAGGTACACGGCTGTACCTTCTTACGATTCTTTTTGTATATGGTAGATTCCTCCACTCCGGGCCAATGGGTTTCGTTACCTGGCGGGCCCCATGTACGTGATGTACTTCTATTCGAAGGGTTCCTGTAGGGGCCCAGAAGCCGGAGGGGTTGTCGTTGCTTCTTGGGGCGTGGGTCCCTCCTGTACAGAAGTCTGATTCCATCCCGTCCTTGGCTGGAGGACTCGTCGTGTCTCCGTTTCGGTAGGGAACTAGGGTGTTATCTTGCGCTCCGGTTTATACGGGGTGTACGATCTTCAGGATAACGTACCTCCGTTTTTATCGGCGTTCGCACCGTCAGCGCCTACAAGGCAATAGTCGTCACCTTCTAGAAGGGGCAAATGGACATTTTCCCTATCAGCGGCGCCCTGCACGTCTTCTGCTAACGGTGGGCTCGTCCCGCTTCCCACGTCGGGCGAGACGGAAACACGTCTGCCCGGGGGCGCGTCTGCCTACCCGGGCCGGCGAGATTCTGTGGATCACATGCCCTTTCTTCGTGGGCCGACGGTGATTTATCCCTGATGGGCTTTTCATCCCTATCTAGATGACCGTCGTGGGGCCTTTAGCTTATGGTTTTATTTCTGAAAGTTTATCATTAAATTAGATCTCTGACAGTAGCCCCCGAACCTTAGGAAGATTTCCTAATTGTCTTGCTGAGGCTTTATATTCGCTGCCTTGGAATCTATTTTAATCCTTCGCCGAGAGGGTGCGCGGCGAGCGCACCCGCAGGGTGTAGCCCCCGAGCCTGGGTGAGAGTGTAACTCTTGTGCAGGTTTAGATTTCATCGTTTTCGTCTTGATGTTTTGATCGCAATCGGTGGATATGCTTGGACTGCTTCGCACTGCAATCTTTTGATGGTGCAGACGGACGGAACCGGGTCGATTTCGAGTTCCGTTCTGACCACCTGTCGTTGTTGTCGGCGGCACTGTTTAGTCATGATGCTATGAGCATCGAAACTTGTTCTCCTTTAGCCTACTGCCACGCTTCGTACCTCCCTGCTATCGACGCCTTGGCTTATCTGTCGTGATCAGAGATAATGGAGAGGCTACCTTGCCTTCTCACGCATCCATTAACGAGCTTTCTGCGTACGGCGATTTTCTATGGCGTGAAGCCCCCGGGTGTGTGCTAATATCTGGTTTTTCCCTATGGTTATGGCCGTTCATTCGGGCCGCAGGGATCGGTTTGTGCCTGAGTCGGAGTTGGAGCCGCGGTAGTGACCTGTCAATGACTGGGACACCACTGCGGCAGGCCTAGGGTTTAGGACGACTTGCGCCGCGCCCTAGCCTGGTGGCGCTTGTTGGTGCCCCGCGTGTCACGCCCCTCAGCGTGTGGTGCATCGACCTTCTCACAGTGACGACTTGGCATAGCTCGTCCTCGCGTTCCCCTGACCATTTTCGCAAGTTGAAGATGGGAATGGCGGGCCCCGTCTGATATAGAGCGGTTTTGGTGTTTGTTGACCCCATCGCCTGGCCCATTTAAAGCGACGAGATGAGCGAACTGTTTCATCTCGTTCCTTGCTTTGCTCCCTGTCTGAATTCCCTCTGCTTGAGCCACTGTCGTTTGTTAAGTCATGGACCGTGGTAAGCGTCCCTTGGAGAGTGGTCTCGTCGGAGGGAACGCGTCCGATCCTCGGAGCCTTCGTCGCTGGATGACTGAGGCAGGATGGTACTCGTGTCGTGCCATTCTGGATATCTTCTTTTTTCTTGTTATGGCCCGAATACTTATCTGTCTTCTGCCTTTTGATTAGGAGGCCTTATTCGTCCCCTAACATCTCCGCCCCTCGCGGTTTCGAGGTGTGGGCGGCGCCTTCCAACTTGCTTACACCGACCTGTCCAGTGTTCGGCGTGGGTCTAGGAAGCATTCTTCGTCCGGCTGTGATTCCTGCACCTCCGGAACCAACACCAGTGGCTCCCATGCATCGATTTCGGAGCTTGTTGGAGGAGCTGCTTAGTCGCCCAATGCCGAACCTTCGTCGTGTTCAGGACACGGAGCTGCTCTATCGGATGATCGAGGGCTTTCGCCAGAGCCTTCTAGGGTCCGTTCAGGTGGGCTATGGTCTTCGTGATCAGCTGGCTGAGGCTGACAGGCGCGTCGTGGGTAAGCTTTCATGTTTTTCCTTCAGACGCGTTCTGTCGCGCTTTGCTCGTGACGCATTGTGTCGTCTTTTCTCTCACAGCGGTGGAGATGGAGCTACAGACGCTCCGCTCTGCTGTGAACGATATTGTCGGCCTTCTTCATGCGCCTGGGGACACCGTGGTCGATCGTCTTTAGGTTGTTCCCGCGTGCGTACGCAATGTCATTGCGCGCGCCGTCTTCCGTGGGGTGGGAGTCGCGTTTGCCATGGCCGAGGTTCGCACTGGAACGGATATGATGGATGTCGTTGGGTTCCCTCATGGCCGGAGCGTCGACAAGTATGTTCATCTTATCGAGCGTCTTTCTGACGCGGCGGAGGCCATCGTCGACGTTGTGCCGGCCGAGGAGGTCCTGGCGGAGGAGCCGAGGGTGGCGGCTCCATGATTGTTAGCCCTCCTTAGAGTTGGACATGTTTCGCTAGCTGATGTGCTTTTATTCTGCTTGTAAGGACTAGGCCTGCTGAGTCCTTATCTTTAGCTTCTGCAATCGTCGTTTCTAGCTATCATTTTCGTTTCATAGGCCTTTGTTAGTTTACCTATCGTGTTTGTTGGACCATGCGTCCAGGGGGCTATCGCAGTCCCCATGTTTCTTCCTCGCACCCCATGGTCTAGGATGTGGAAGTGAGCAATCTCGAATCTTACCTCGATGGCCGAGATCGAGCGCTCGGTGAGATGCAAACGGGTAATCTAGGTGAGACCCCGGGTCCTCATCCGTGGAGACGCGCACCGGCAGAAGTCCATCGTGGACCGATCTCTAATCTTCGACAGTCGATACGTATAGTACCCAGACCCGTTCTATGGGGTCTGAGGGCTCGATGCCGCCCCTCGTGGGGTTTACCACATATTCTGTTATCTGTCAAAGCCTAAACACGTTTACTAAGCGCGTTCAACGTGAAGATGTCTACGTTCCGACCGCTAGGGTCCGCTTAGCAACGTCCCTCACTCTTCATTTTTTGGCTAGGGAGGCTGTAGAACCCGTAATGTTTTGGGCCAACCAAGATCCCTTGGCCTAGTTTTTTCTCATTTGTTAAATGAGTACTACGGTAACAAACGGTCTTTCGGCCGTTACCCCGTTTTTGGTCCCTGCACTTTGCATAGTAGGGATAAAGAATTTGACGTTCTTTTAAATGACGTACTTACCGGTTGCGCTCACCTTTTTATTGACCGCAGTGGACTGGTTGTGCTCTCGCGACGCCTGCCTGTTCCTGGGGAGTTGGCGCTGCGTGCGCTCCGTGGGCCCTTGCAGTCAGTCGCTTAGTTTGGTGAAGTGGCATACGTGTCCTCTGGCTGTTTGCTGATGTCGTCCGTGCCTAGGAAATGAAGAGTCGCACCTCTGCGGGCCCGAGGGGTGATCGCGTGGAAGCCGAAGAGGTAGTAGCCCTGTGCTATATATTGGACAGGGTCTGTAGTAGTACTACTTTCCTTCGCTCTTCTCAGTCTTCTTCTTCCCCTTTGCGTTAGCCTATAGTAGTAAGAAAGGATGGTTTCTTGGCGTTGTCGTCGTCGAAAGGGGTCGCAGGAAGTGCGTCAGCCTCGTCTTCACGCTTGCTTTGCCATGGCGGTCAGCACCCTCCTGACGCTGCCGGAGGAGCTTCTCTTCCAGATCCTTCTCTGCGCCATCGACCATGGGGCTAGCTACACCTAATACATGGACCTTTGCCAGGTATGCGGCCTTTTCCGGAGGATTTGCAACAATGGCGAGATGGTTCGGCTTTTGTCGCTCCAAATGATGCAGCGCTAGTGTCGGTCGATGGGCCATATGCTTCGGGAGGCGGTCTTGTGCATCTCTTCGTCGAGGCCGATCAACGGGAGGCCTTGTTCTTCCGCGGCGTGGAGAAGTTGATGTTGTGCGGTCAGGACCCTTCTGGCTGGGAGTTCGTTAGGCTGGCGATCCAAGCTGGGGATGTCGGGGCGATGTACTTCAAAGCCATGCTGTTGTACTTTGCAGATCCGACAAACCCCGCCGCTCTCGCTCTCCTCAACCGGACTACTGATGGCGTGCTTCCCAGTGGCCGTTGGGGCAGCCGCGGCCTCAACGTGCTTCGTTTCGACACCCAGGAGGATCTTCACTCTATTGCGAAGGGGATGGGTCTTTGTTGCTCGAAGCGACTGCCGATGATATCGGTCAACCGCTATCCTGACTGTACCTGGGAACGGTGTAGGACCTCTGGACTGCCGCGCGGGAATCTGTTCGGAGCTACTGTGTTTTGTAGCCCGGAATGTCGTCTTAGTTACGAGTTCGATCTCTGGTGTATGCATCTTTCCGACGTGGTTAACTGTTGTATCCGTAGGATGAGGCTATGATATTGAATAGCTCGTCCAATTTGTGGTTCTTTTGCTTTTGGAATGGTTGTAATGAACTTGGATTGTATATATCTGTTCGAGTTTTTCTTTTTCTTCGTGTGTATCGGGTAGCCCCCGGGAAAGGGGTTTCTTTGCTTATCAACTATGGCAGAAAATCTCTTTCCCAAGACTTTGTGAAAAGAAAACCTCGATTGAAATGTTGTAAAAGGAAAAATTTCCAGGGGTAGAAACGACGTAGCTGTTGTATGTTCTAGGCGTTGGTGAAGATTTTGCCGGCGAAGGTTTTGAGTCGATAGGCTCCTGGTCTTATTACTTCGTGGATAATGTAGGGTCCTTCCCAGGGCGATGTGAGCTTGCGCCGCTCCTTATTGCTCTAGATTTTTCGGAGTACTAGATCGCCTGGCTGGAAATCCCTTGGTCGGACGCGTCGATCGTGGTATAGGCGTAGCGCCTGTTGGTACTTGGCCGAATGTAGGAGGGCGGCGTCTCTTGCCTCGTCAATCTAATCTATGGCGTCTTCCAGGAAAATGTCTGCCTTCTTGGGATCATAGGCTTCCACCCTTGGGGATCCGTATTCAAGGTCGGTGGGTAAGACGGCTTCCGAGCCGTAGACCAGGAAAAACGGTGAAAAGTCGGTAGCCCTGCTTCGTGTTGTCCTTAGACTCCACAGAATGGCGGGGAACTCTTTGAGCTATTTTTCCCGTATTTTTTAGCTGGTCGAAAATCCTTGCCTTGATTCCCTGTAGGATGAGTCCGTTGGCACGCTCAACTTGCCTGTTGGACTCTGGGTGTGCGCGACGGAGGCCCAATCAACCCTTATGTGGTGTTCGTCACACCATCCTAGGAATTCATCCGTGGTGAAGTTTGTCCCGTTATCGGTGATAATAGAGTTGGGCACTCTGAAGCGCTGAATTATGTTTTCAAAGAAACTGACAGTTTCTTCCGCCCTGATGTTCGTGATGGGGCGTAATTCAATCCATTTGGTGAACTTGTGGATGGCGACTAGTAGGTGTGTGTAGCCCCCGTTCGCTTTGTCAAATTTTCCAACCATGTCAAGCCCCCAAACCGCGAATGGCCATGTAAGAGGGATGGTTTGGAGTGCCTGGGTAGGCATGTGGATCTGCCTGGCGAAGAACTGGCAACCCTCACAGGCGCGGACCAAAGCGTACGCATCGGCCACGGCCGTCGGCCAGTAAAAACCTTGCCGGAACGCATTGCCCACGAGGGTTTTAGCTCCCGCGTGGTGTCCGCAAACCCCCTGGTGGATGTCTTGCAACAACGTTTTTTCCCTGTTCGGTGGGGATGCAGCGTTGCAGGATGCCCGTGGCGCTCCGCTTGTAAAGTTCGCCTTCCACAAGAACGAATGCCTTGGCTCGTCTGGCGAGCCGCTTAGCTTCCACCTGGTTCGTGGGGAGCTTTCCTTTGGCCAGGCGATCTATGTATGGTTGCCTCCAGTCTTTTTCTTTTGGTGTTGGCTCTTCCGACTCTATGTTCATTGCCTCCGTCACCTCGTCGTCCTGAATAGTCGAGGCCTCGGTGGCGCCTGAGGCCGTTGTCGCCGCTCTTGAGATGCGCTCCGCGTCCAGGGCATCGCCTGACCGGCTCTTAGTCCCTCGCGGGGGTTGGCCTTGGTCTTTCGCGAACGGAATTTTCAGGCTGCGGTGTGTTGGGAGCACTGGAGAAGGCTCCCTCTCTCTGTCGCGCCGAGCTCTCTGCCTGCTGAGCTGCCGCGCGGTCGAGGAGGAAACATAGATCCCCTCTGAGCTTCTTTTCCTCGGGCGTTGCGGGCTCCGAGAACTGCCTCATGAGCATGGTGGCAGCCGCTATGTTTTGCTACGCCCTCGGGAAAGAAGGAGGGGACGCGTCATCCTCGACTATGCGACACTGCACGTCCCGGGCTCGAGCCCAGGGGTCGACCTCCGGTCTTGGCTGGAGTTGCTGCTCGAGGAGAGCGCACTCATCGTCGACCTGGCGGCGAGCGTCTTCGAGCTCCTCCTGGCGAGCTTGCATGGCGTCTATGTTGACGTGTGGTGGCGTAAAGGCCTGAGGATTGCCCGGAAGGATTTTGTTGCCATCCTCGTCGACGTCGCGCACGGCTCCCTCAGGGGTGCCCTCCCTTCCGTCGCACATGAAGCATTCCCGTGAAGGGATCTCGCTGACCTCAGGGGTGGTGCGTTCGGTCCCCGTGCTATCAGTGCCAGAGAGAGCCAGATCGTCCTCAGTCAGGAGGTCGTAAAACGAATCGATGGTTCCTACGAACTCGTCGTCGGCGGCGTCGGTCATCTTTAGGGCCATAAGCCATTCAAGGATGGACGCGGCGCTGACGAGACCAAAAGGGTACATTACAGGGACGCCTTCTTCTATCGGCGCGGCTCCCTCGATCTGGATGGCGGCCTCGACGTAGGCGAGTGCCTGTCTCTGCGCTCGGGTCGGCGAGGGCCGTGGCGCTCTTCGGCCTTCAGAACGCTGACGTAGCCTGCCCCGGTGGAGGAGCGGGCGGTCACTGCCCTCATAGGATTGCTCATCCGAGGCTTAGTACGTTGCTTGCCGTGGGACGGACTCCCTTCCTATGACGAGGCTAGGGAGGAGGCTGCCGACCTGTCCCTCGGCGTCCTGGTGGGCCCTTTCAGTCGAGATGACGGCCTCGAGGCAGGGGTCGCTCGACAGCGCTTCGTCGCCATCGGAGCTGGGGTCCGAGTCCAGGAGGTAGTCGTACTGAGAGTGTACGAAACGCGTCACAGCGTGCTCGGCCGTGCGGTCGGTTTTGTACTCGTCGCCGTCAGAGCACCATGCCGCTCATGAACGCCTCGAGCGAGTGGAGTCCTCTGTCGTCGCTCCTGAGTTCGGTGCGGATGGATCCAGGGCTTTGTGGCCCCGGTCCTTCGACCGGTGTGTCCCTGCAGGGAGCAGGGAGATCCTCGTTCGACCGTGCCAGGGTGTCGGCGACCTGGACCGGCGAGGACAGCAGACGGGTGACAGTATCGTCCGCGGAGTAGGTAAACTCCAAGCTCCCGAAGCGGATGATGGAGAGCCCAGGCTTGCCGAAGTTGAAGGTGGCCATTTGGAACCACTAAATCGTCATGACACGCGATGCCCCTACCTGGCGCGCCAACTGTCGGTGTTTAGAAACTACCAACGAGTAAATTTGTACGCGTGTCAGGTTCCGAATGGTGAGACAAAGAGACAAGAGGTTTATACTGGTCCGGGCAAGAAATCCCTACGTCCAGTGTGGAGCTGCTCGTGTTCCTTATCTCTGCTTGCAGGGGGCTACAAGCTGGTCCGGGAGAGGGGGTATGAGCCCCAGTTCCCTGGATAGTGTAGTGAGTGTGTATGCTATCACCTAGCCATGTTCTTCGGGTGTGTGTGAGATCTCTTCTCTGAAAGCTTGAGAGTAGAGAGCTCTGGGATCTTCTTGATTCGTCCCCCATGTCCTCCTTTTATAGTCGCAAGGGGAGCAGGGGAGTTACAAACATGCGTCGAGAGATATCTACCTAGGATACCGAGCCCCCTTCCTTCTTCGTGAAGGATGTTGGACATTTACAATACTATATTCCTATTGTCTTCGTACTTGGTCGGAGGAGGGGAGTCGTGTCGGCTCCTTGTTGCATCGCCGGAGGATTAGGGGGGGGGGTCCGGTTGAACCCGTAGCGTAGTAGAGGCATGGAGTTCGTTGTACCGTTGGAAGGTACACGGCTGTACCTTCTTACGATTCTTTTTGTATACGGTAGATTCCTCCACTCCGGGCCAATGGGTTTCGTTACCTGGCGGGCCCCATGTACGTGATGTACTTCTGTTCGGAGGTTTCCTATAGGGGCCCAGAAGCCGGAGGGGTTGCCGTTGCTTCTTGAGGGCGTGGGTCCCTCCTGTCCAGAAGTCTGATTCCGTCCCGTCCTTGGCTGGAGGACCCGTCGTGTCTCCGTTTCAGTAGGGAACTAGGGTGTTATCCTGCGCTCCGGTTTATACGGGGTGTACGATCTTCAGGATAACGTACCTCCGTTTTTATCGGCGTTCGCACCGTCAGCGCCTACAAGGCAATAGTCGTCACCTTCTAGAAGGGGCAAATGGGCCTTTTCCGTATCAGCGGCGCCCTGCACGTCTTCTGCTGACGGTGGGCTCGTCCCGCTTCCCACGTCGGGCGAGACGGAAACACGTCTGCCCGGGGGCGCGTCTGCCTACCCGGACCAGCGGGATTCTTTGGATCACATGCCCTTTCTTCGTGTGGTCGGCGGTGATTTATTCATGATGGGCTTCTCATCCCTATCTAGATGACCGTCGTGGGGCCTTTAGCTTATGGTTTTATTTCTGAAAGTTTATCATTAAATTAGATGTTCGACACAACCCTTCTTCCTCTACGCCATAATCTTGAGTTCATCAAGCATGCCATCTTTTACTTCTCTGTCTGCATTTACACCAGGACGACTAACACTAACACCACGCCACTTTCTCTTTGATTGATTTACTGAATCTATCTTCAGCCCTGCTTCTCTGTCCCTTCTTTGCGGTTGCAATCTCCTCACTCCTGATGGCATCACTCTGCAAAAAATGCTCTGTATAGGCTCCTTTAATCAAAGCCTCTGAATCTTGCGCTAATCACCACTCGCACATTGCTGAACCGATTTGACTTCTGCTCTCCCACGCTTATAACAACACAGCAGCCAGCACTCGATCTTCTCCACCTTCTTTTTGATTAATTTACTCAATCTATCTTCAACACAGCTACTGTGTCGCTTCTTTGCACTTGCAATCTCCTCGCTCCTCATGGCATCACTGCACATCGCTTTTTCTTCTCTTCTAATTAACTGCAACATCTACGCCCCTCACATACTTGCATCACGCCTCCACTGAATCGCCATCTTGCGCTTCTCTTGCACTGGCCACCCCACGTCGGCCAGCCAACAAGGGACCTAGCAAAAGAATAAAGCCCACTGATGGGGAGTCTCACCCGTCGATGTAACCATGGTGGTTGATCTCCGGCGGCGCGTGGCGTCAGCTTTCCTCGGTGCGACGACGGCGGCGGCGGCAACGGCAACGGCAACGGCGGCGGTGTGGTGCTGTGTGGTACGACAGCGAGAGGCGAGTATGCGTGTGCAGCCCTGAAATGCAATACCTTCCCTACCAGCGCTCGTGGAGCTTACTCGGCCACGTTCATTGGCTGCTTTACTGCGTGGACCCCATGTGCATGAGCACTTTTCGCAGGCCATGTACTATGTGCATGCACCTAGCCGGCTCAATACAATCGGCTTGTTTTCTTCGGCTCTACTGAAGACTGCTGCTCGGCTGCCCAACTCTGTTCAAACTCTGTTTTCTCCCTCTATCAGCCCATCCCCATTATCGATCGAAAGGAAAATGTCTCTGTCTTCTCCCTCTCCCTCTCTCAGTCTCTCATTCTCCTCCCTCGTCGGCATCTCTCTCTCTGCCCATCTCTATTACTGAAGCGTTGTTTCTCTCTCCTCCGTCTCCCTCCATCTCTCTCCTTTGTTGTTCCTCTCTCTCAGAAAGTCCGACCATCTCCATTAATGTCCGCAGCAATAGTAGCTGCAGAGGCGAGCTCGATGGAGCAAATATGTTTTTTCGCTCTCACCCATAAAACACAGGTACCACTTGGTTTCTTCTCCTGCTGCAGCTAGAATCTTTATTGAATCGGATTTTCAGTCCTTTTCTCATCTATTTCTTTTCATTTGATTTCCAGATCTAGATTTGTCAAGTTGATGACCGTGTTCCTCTTTCTCCTCCAATGATGCCCGCTGCAAACACAATGGGTCGACTAGATGGGAATCAGTCTTCTCCGAATCTGATAGGAGCTCAGACAAGCGCTAGCAATGGTGTATGGGTTCCTGGGGATCTTTTCAGATTGAACAACAACTCCCATTTTTTCAGGCACCTATGCGTTCCCAGTACGGGGGTAGTGCATTTTCCCCATCTCGTGCAGCAATGCACAAGGCTCGTGAAGAAATTGCCTATGTAGGCGATAACTTGGTTCTTCCAAACAATGCAAACAGTTTCTTCTTGTTGTCACCATATCAGTACCCTAAGGTTGGCTTCATCCCGTCTAATCAGCAGAAAGATTGGAGACCTGATACAGGTTCGTTTATTATTTACATGCACATTTTTGGTCCCTCGATGGAAGCAGTTGTCTGTTGATCAATAAAGTTCAGTCAATATATTCAGCTAGCTCTAGTCTGAAACTTAGTATGTCATTTTTATGAATTTTGGAGAGAGATGGATCATAGAAATTTTATTCTTAATCGTCCAGATGGATCATGGAATTCCTTGTCACTCGCTCTTTGATGCGGGGCGGTTAAGACTGTTGCTGTAGCATTACAAGTAAGAAGAAGGACCTTTTCACCCGGCTGAGAAAATCTCCGAACCCCTGCCCCCATCCATACACGGTGGCTTTTCGTTGCCCAAGTGAGAATTGGCACTACTACAGAATAGGCATTCACTGCCGGCCCATCACTGCCGGTTTTGTTTGGACCGACAGTGATGCTTCATCACTGCCAGTTCATGCTCTGACAGGCCCCCAATTATTGGGGGCAGGGGGTGAACCGGCAGTGAAACTTATCATCACTGCCGGTTCGTGGCTTTGAACCGGCAGTGATGCTTCTCGGCCCTATCCCTGCCGGTTCAAGCCACCAACCGGCAGTGATGATAAGTTTCACTGCCGGTTCGTGGCTAGAACCGGCAGTGATGTTGTGTACAGTTAAAGCACACGATCTCCTCTCCCACCTCTGCCCCAACAGTACAGAACAGTGCGTGAGGAGCTCTCTCTCTCCATTGTTGCGGCTGGTGGATTTCTTGAACACCATTGTTGGCTCCTCTTCACTCTTGGATCCTCATATCTTCTTGCTCTTGGTTAGTAACAAGCATATTTCTTTAGAATTGTTGGTTTACATTGTTTTTGTGTGTAAATCCATAATTTAGAGCTATGCTATTTTTCATGATCAAGAAGAGGGTTGTTGCAATTTGTGTCCATTTTTTGTAGCTTTTAGATCCTAAATTACTTAGAAAAATTGTTGCACTTTGTTTTTATTGGGTAATTATTGTCCAATCATTGAGTAGCTAGGTTCGAAAGATTCGTCTCAAAATTATGGATAAAAATTGTAATTAGTTATATTTATTACTTACATTTAATACTCCATGCATGCATTTAAAGATTTGATGGGATGTGGAATAGATTCGGTATTTATTACTTACATTTAATACTCCATGCATACATTTAATACTTACATTTAATACTCCATGCATCCATTATTATCTATTTATTGTCTCACTTTTTATAGCGTGACCAAATTCAAATTATATCGAAGAATATTGTTCAAAAATGCTCCTATTAATATGTTCCTATGTTTCCTCTGTTCTGCCCATTTTATTTTATCAGTGCAAACATGGCTCGAGGGTGGATGTACGATCTGTCACATACAGACCCACGGGACGGGCATCGACGATTTCATCAAGCGAGCTAGAGCCAATGCTAGGGACTCACATCTTGCATTCTGTCCATGCAAAGACTGCAAGAATACGAGAAAATGGGGCGACGTGGAGCATATACGTTTGCACTTGATCACAAGGGGGTTCATGAGAAACTACACGATTTGGACTTTGCATGGGGAGGTTGGTCAAAATGTTAATGATGATGTGCTCATGCCTAGTGTAGCATTATTGTCTGTTCATGATTACACAGAAGATGTGCCTACCAATGATGATGTGTTTGTGAATACATTAGCTGACGACACAAAGGAAAATGATGGCATTTCACAGCTTCTACATGATGTGCATGGGGGATTCCTTAGTGCTTCACAGTTGAAAAAACTGGAGATGATGAGAAAGGATACAAAAACACCATTGTATCCGGGCTGCCCAATAAGCAAACTGGAAGCCAACATCATGCTATTGGAGTTCAAATCAACGAATGGGTTAAGTGATAAAGGCTTTGATAACTTGTTAGGTATACTACATAAATTGTTCCCGAAGGATACCGAGTTAGCAGAAAAGACTTACCTTGCGAAGCAAATGATTTGCCCAATTGGCCTTGAGGTTGAGAAAATCCACGCGTGTTTCAACGACTGCATATTGTACTGTGGAGAGAAATACAAAGACTTGGATGCATGTCCCAAGTGTAAAACTCCCCGATACAAGCAAGGGCCATCAAATGATGGAAGCAAGACTAGAGGAGGGCCCGTAAAGTCCGTGTGGTATTTTCCTATAGCTCCACGAGTGCATAGGTTGTTTGCAAATGAAAAGTCGGCCAAGCTGTTGCGTTGGCACGGCGAAGAGCGAAAGAAAGATTCAATGATGAGGCACCCCGCCGATGGTTCGGACTGGAAGACTATCAACACTATGTTCTATAAGAACATCGGTGGAGAGGTAAGGCATTTGTGGTTAGCTTTGAGCACGGATGGGATGAACCCGTTTGACTAGGTTAGAACCAATCATAGCACTTGGCCAGTGACGCTATGTATATACAACCTTCCACCCTGGCTTTGTATGAAACGGTCATACGTCCAGATGCTATTACTAATCCAAGGACCAAAACAACCTGGTAATGATATTGATGTGCTTCTAGAACCAGTGATCGATGAACTACTACAGATGTGGGAGACGGGTGTGAAGGATGTTTGGGATGAGTACAAGAAAGAACATGTCACGGTAAAGGCTGTACTTATCGTTACAATCACCGATCTACCAGGGCGAGGTTCCTTGTCTGGAGAGAAGACAAAAGGATACACTGGGTGTGTCGAGTGCTTGGACGAGACTGATGCTACACATCTACCAGAAAATAGGAAGATGGTCTACATGGGACACCGTAGGTTCCTACGTCGTGATCACCCTTACCGTAGGAATACAAAAGATTTTAATGGGACTACTGAGAAATGTGGACCTCCAAAGTATCGAGACGGGAAACAGATGCTTCAACAATTAAGCAAACTCACAAATGTTGTCCTTGGGAAGGGGGACGGGGTAGTAATAGCGCCAACCGATAGTATCTGGAAGAAAAAAATCAATCTTCTGGAAACTACCTTATTGGTCACTTTTGAGTGTACGTCACTGTCTTGATCCAATGCACATAACTAAAAACATGTGCGGTAACACACTTAACACATTGATGAACACGGGGGAACAAGCAAGGATTATCTCGCGACACGCTTGGACATGCAACACCTGGGCCTCAGGAAGGAGTTACACCTAGTAACTCTTGAGAATGACCACTTGAAACTTCTGGTGGCATCTTGGACACTGAAAAAGGAGGAAAAAGAAATGCTTATTTCTTTCTTTAATGATCTCAAAGTACCGAGTGGCTACTGTGGGAACCCGAAGAGGCTAGTTAACATGAGAGAACTTAAGTTTAACTATGGTTCTATGAAGACCCATGACTGTCATGTCATAATGACTCAGCTGCTCCCAGTTGCCCTGCGAGGTATCCTCCCTGACAAGGTCCGCGCTCCAATCATAAAGTTGTGTTCGTTCTTCAACGCGATCTCTGAAAAGGTCATTGAAGTGGGAAGACTAGACCACCTGAAGCAGGAGATAGCCGAGATTATATGTAGGCTTGAGATGCATTTCCCACCGACTTACTTCGACATTTCAGTGCATCTACTTGTTCATCTTGTGGATCAAATAAAAGCCCTTGGCCCAATGTACCTACACCAGATGTTTCCTTTCGAGAGGTTGATGAAAGTTTTTAGGCGGTATGTTAGGAATAAATTCAGACCAGAAGGGAGCATGGTAGAAGGATGGTCAACAGAGGAGGCTATTGAGTTCTCCAGATATTATCTAGACATCAAGCGGGTTGGAGTTCCAGTATCTCATCACGATGGAAGACTAGGGGGCAAAGGAACAATAGGTGAGAAAGCTGTCAAAATAGACGAAGTCGTCTCCTTCAGACAAGCACACTTCGCTGTTCTCCAGCAGGCCGACGGTGTGATGGCATACATCGATGAGCACAAGCAGTTTCTGCAAAGTAATCACATAGGGAGGTCACAGGCTTGGCTTGAGAAAAAAACATAAGGAGGAATTCGGTGACTGGTTTCGACACCAAAGGCTAGGAAAGGTGATGGGATGTCAGCTAGATCTCTTAGCCCCCGGACCTTCGACTATGCTAATGAAGTACCAAGGATATCAAATAAATGGTTTTACATTTTACACAAAAAAACAGGACGGAAAGAGCACCAACCAAAATAGTGGTGTTCGTTTCGACGCCCACGATGAGTACGGCACGGTGGTGGCAACATACTATGGTTTCATAGATGAGATATGGGAGCTAGACTATGGACATCAGTTGAAAGTTGCTCTTTTCCATTGTCTGTGGGTCCGGCTGAATGAAATCAACATCGACAAGGATGGGTTCACTACCATTGATCTATCCAAGACCGCATACAGAGATGACCCCTTCGTCCTTGCAAAGGATGTTTTACAAATCTTCTATGCAAGGGATAACAATACAAATGGAAGATGACATGTAGTATTGCAAGGCAAAAGGAAGATTGTAGGTGTCGACGGAGTGACAGACGAAGAAGAGTACAAAGGTTATGAAGAAATGGCTCCTTTTGGGGCGGACGTTACCCTACATGTCCTTGAAGAGGGTGGCGAACCTGCTTACCTCCGGAGTGATCATGATGAGGCCATCATCGTGCCTGCGCTGTGAATTGTTAGAGTATCATAAACTATGTAATCCTTAATGAAATGTTGTTTTAGTAATTTGCATCGAATTTGAGATCATATGGAGTTGTAGATTGATGAGTTGTACCACGTTGTTGATTGATGTATGCCATGTCAAAAGGAATTCAAAAACTATGAAGAATTAGACCTTGAGTGTATAAGAAATAAGGTAGAGCTCCTCAAAACTAGCAAAAGCTATGTTGGAAGATTTTCAACTTCTATTCAAATTTTTGGAGTAATTACAAAGGGGGTAATTGAATTTTAAACCCTTATTCAAATTCAAAATGGAATTTAAAAACTGTAAAGAATTAGACCTTGAGTGTATAAGCAATAATGTATAGCTCCTCAAAACTAGCAAAATCTATGTTGGAAGATTTTCAACTTCTATTCAAATTTTTGGAGTAATTACAAAGGGGGTATTTGAATTTTAAACCCTTATTCAAATTCAAAATGGAATTAAAAAACTATAAAGAATTAGACCTTGAGTGTATAAGCAATAATGTAGAGCTCCTCAAAACTAGCAAAAGCTATGTTGGAAGATTTTCAACTTCTATTCAAATTTTTGGAGTAATTACAAAGGGGGTATTTGAATTTTAAACCCTTATTCAAATTCAAAATGGAATTCAAAAACTAAACATAATTTGAATATGCTCCTTCAGCAAAAGTTGTAGAGAATTAAAAATTATGCAACTTCTATGTTTGGAGTTTTTCAAGTTCTAGTAAAAAATCAGGAGTAATTTGAATTTTAAGGCAAAAGGCAGTTTTAAAAAAATACAAATCACTGCCGGTTTGTAAGGAACCGACAGTGATGTTACCCTTTCATTGCCGGTTCTATCTACAAACCGGCAGTGATGTCCTCTAATCACTGCCGGTTTAAACTAACCGACACTGATGCCTCCACATCACTGTCGGTTCTTGTTACAAACCGACAGTGATAGGGTACATCACTACCGGTTTGTAACAAGAACCGGTACTGATGTGCCCGTGTATATAAGGAAAGGGCGCGGTCTGAAATTTTCAGACTCGCGCCCGTTCCACACATAGCCATTTCTGCTCGACGCTGCCGCTCTGGCTCGATGCCGCCCGAGCTCGCCACTGCACGCCGCCGCCGCCCCCTCGACCTCGACGCCCTCGACGCCGTGAGGAGCTCCCGCCACTGCACGCCGCCACCACTGCTTGCCGCCGCCGCCCGCTCTGCTCGACGCCGGTAGCTCGACGCCGCTCTGCTCGACGCCGGCCAGCGAGCTCGCCCGCGACGGCACCCAGGACCTCCACCGCGACGGCCAGCGACCTCGCCAGCTACCTCGCCGCCACCTAGGAGCTCGGAATCCGCCCCCCCACAACCGACGGTGAGGTCTAACCGCCATGCAACCAAGGTGTTCGAGGGAATGCCGCAGTGGACTGCTATCTTCAAAGGAGAAGGAGGGAGAGGAGGAAGAAGGAGGGAGAGGGAAGGAGGGAGAGGGAGGAAGGAGGAAGAAGGAGGGAGATTGAGGAAGAAGGGAGGGAGAGGGAAGGAGGAAGATGGAGGAAGGAGGGAGAAGGAGATAGAGAGAGATAAATTAGAGAGATAGATTAGATAGATTAGAGGGATAGATAGATTAGAGAGATAGCTTAGATATATAGCTTAGATAGATAGCAAGATAGAGAAAGAGAGAGAGAGATAGAGAGAGAGATAGAGAAAGAGATAGGTAGAGATTAGAGATAGATAGAGAGATAGAGAAAGAGATAGAGAGAGAGATAGAGAAAGAGATAGGTAGAGATTAGAGATAGATAGAGAGATAGAGAAAAAGAGAGATATATAGATAGACTTGTATGTCATACTTGTATCCTTGTATATATATATCATGATTCAATTTTTTATGGATAGAGAGATGCATGATTAAAGAGATATCGAGATACTTTGAGCAAATTTTCTTATGATTAAAGAGATATAGATGTATAAATGTCATATCATATATACATGTCAAAGATAGAGATAAAGATAGATAGATAGAGATAGATAGAGAGAGATATAAAGATAGAGAGAAAGATAGAGAAAGAGATATAGATGTATAAATGGCATATATCTTATGCTTGTATATATGGCATCATCTTATGCTACACTTATGCTTGTATATATGCCATCATCCTATGCTTGTATATATGTTATCTACCTATGAGTTAATATCAATAATCGAAATTATTGTCTAGAAACATGACAATTAAGCGTCGATTCACCACCCGTCGCCCTGCGGCCGAAGCCGATGACCAAGGAACTAGTGGTGGCGGTGCTGAACGTGACCAAGGATCCGATGACAACCAGCAAGGGGATCAAAGACCTTGGAGCCCTAGCCATATTCTAAACCTAGAAGAGGGCCAAGGAGATGAGGTAATAACTTAGGTCATACCTAAAAACACGGTAGGTCAAGTTTGATGGGGACTTATTCATAAATTTTGAAGCAGGTTCCGCCGGAAGGTTCAAGTACTGGTGAGAGTTCCAGAAGGACTAAGCGTGGTGCAACAAAGCTCCCTCAGACAACTAGACTCTGGCACATCTCTCAGTTCGATCAACTAGGGGAGCCGGTGGAGCCACTTAAAGCATTGGGCCCATACAAGAGTACCATCGGGGCACTTGTAAGGGACTTCATCCCGATCAAATACAGGAAGTGGAATGGCAGTGAGCAAGACCCGTGGAGGGTTCCAGAAGTGGAGAAGGAACTAGTTTGGAACAAGCTCAGAGGGTATTTCACTTTCCCTAATGATTGTGATGAAGCGACAGTCAAGAAGAGGGCCAAGGAAATCATGGGTCACTCCTTCAAGAATTTCAAGGGAAAGTTGCACAAGCTTATCAAGGAAGAAAAAGAACCGAATTTTGCGGGAGGTGAATTCAGCAAGCAGAGGGACTTCTGGGAGGAGTTCAAGGCTTACAAGCTATCCGAAGAGGCCAAGGCAGCAAGCGAAAGAAATAAAGCAAACTCTCTTAGGTCAAATAATCCTCACCGCCTAGGATCGCATGGGTATGTAAGGAAGATTCCGGAATGGGACGCCCGAGTCGATGAACTAGAGTGGAGCGGCGTTACACCTCAGACAAGCGATTGGCAGCCCAGATCAGTGAACTACCTACTTGCAAGGGGGGCACAATACAATCCTGACAGGAGCCTTTCCGCCAGGGCTGAACCCGTCACCGAGCTCCTCCAGAAGATTTCCACGATCACTGAGGAAGTGCATAGAGGGGCCCGCAAGACTGATAGAGAAAATGACATGCTCACGCAAGCACATGGAAACAAGGAGCACCCCGGTTGCACTAGAGGAGTCGGGGTAATTCCTTGGGAGAAAGCATTTGAAGGTGAATCCGCTTCCTATAGGAGCCGGGCAAGGGCTAGAACGCAAAGAGAAGAGGAGTTCCAAAGGATGCGAGAGGAGCTAGAATAGAGCATGGAAGCACGGATAACTGCTCAAGTGGCGAGCGTTATGCAAACCATGTGTTTGAGTCAAGGGCCGCATGCAATCCTGGCTTTGAATAGCCCAGTGTCCGGCAAGGGCCGCAGTAGCTGTGGCTCAACCCCTATGCCTGACGATGAAGAGGTCAATGCTCCTCATCCAGTGGATGACATCAAAGAACCTATGAATGTCAGGTTGTACATCCGTCACCAGTGGACCAAAGACAAGGTGGCGGTCGGACAAACATTTCCTAGAGGAGAGATCATCATTCATGGCAAGCCAGTGCCACTCGGGTATGCCAGGGTCAGCATTGATAAGATATTGGACAAGAAGTACAATAAGATACATATTGATTTCCCAGTGGAGGAAGATAGGCCGCGTCTAGTTCACAACTTGGGCACTCATGCCGCCTGGCGCAAATGCTTCATCAAGCTAGATAACCAGCCATCTTCGGATGATGATGATGACAGTGAATCATCCCGGTCGCCTCCACCAAGAGGTTTCTCTCCTCGTCAAGATCCACCGACACCTCCTCCACCGCCAAAGGAGAAGACTCCTTCTCCACCGCCAAAGGAGAAGAATCCTCCTCCTCCTCCTCCTCCACCAGCTTCAAAGTCCTCAGGACTGGGATCTCGACGGCCTAGCTCTAGATCAGGTTCGACTTCGCAACAGAGGAGGTCATCAGCTTCAGTTGGTAAAGATCCCAAGATGACTAGTAAAAGGCGACAGCCAGTGCCGACTAAGGACGATATTCTACGAGCTCAGATTGCAGAAAAGGCCACCAAACTTGCCTTGTATGAACGATTGGCTTATATAACTGAGAAACAGAGCCAATTTGAAAGGCAAAGCAAAAATCGGGGTAACCAAGAAAGATCTAGAGAAATACACACCTTTCAGCAGCTAGAGATACAAAACTTGGTCGCGGACCTGAATATAAGCATGGAGGATGCCGAGACACTTTTGGTTCAAAACCTCCAGTTCACTTCCTGCGTACTTTTGGTTGTGTGGCACACGTGAAGGTTCCTGGAGCTCACCTGAAGAAGCTGGATGACCGCTCTACGCCAATGGTGTTTATTGGGTACGAGCTGGGGTCGAAAGCTTATCGCTTCTTCAACCTGGACACTGGTCGTGTGATTATCTCGCGCGACGCAGTGTTTGACGAAGCTAAGGCGTGGGACTGGAGCAGCATAGCTGAACCAGGCACGGAGGGATCAGAGCCGTTCTACGTTGAGTTTACGGCGGCACCAGTCCATCGTGCAGTTCAGGCCACACCTGAAGACGGTGGCGGGGTGGACTCGCCCTCTGCACCAAGCGTGGCGGGATCTGCTTTGGACGCTGGACAGACCCTGTGCACACACCACTTGGGGCGGGAACGCCTACTGGAGCAGGGACACCAGCCCCCTCGTCACCAGCGGGGTTCGTGTCTCCTCCCGAGTCTGCTCCGAACCTCGACAACGACCACGACATCGACGCGCCTCTACGGTTCAAGGCACTGGACGACGTGCTTGGACCGGTGGAGATTCCCGGATTGGCGGAGAGGGATTTCGTGGTGAGTGAGGAGCTGCTCCTTGCCAGCGGCGAAGACGGCCAGCCACGTTCGAGGAGGCGAAGGGGAATGCACATTGGCGCAAGGCCATGATGGTGGAGATGGCGTCCATCGAGGAGAACAAGACTTGGGCGCTGGTTGATCTTCCCCATGGCCATCGCCCAATCGGCCTCAAATGGGTGTACAAGCTGAAGCGCAATGAGCAGGGCGCTGTCATCAAGCACAAGGCCCGTATCGTCGCCAAGGGGTACATCCAGCAGCCAGGGATCGACTATGAAGAGGTGTTTGCCCCGGTTGCACGCATGGAATCAGTGCGGATGCTGCTTGCCGTCGCGGCTCAGAAGGGCTGGCTGGTCCATCACATGGATGTCAAGTTAGCATTTCTGAATGGAGAGCTCAAGGAGGAGGTGTATGTCTGGCAGCCGCCGGGCTTTGTCGCTGCTGGGCATGAAGGGAAGGTGCTGAGGTTGAGGAAGGCTCCATACGGACTTCGCCAAGCGCCGAGGGCGTGGAACGCGAAGCTGGACAGCAGCCTGCGTGACCTGGGCTTCATCCGTTGCGGCAGAGAGCATGGTATGTACACCAAGGGCGCTGCGGCGTCACGCGTGGTGGTCGGGGTATACGTTGATGACCTGATCATCACCGGAGTGAAGCATGCAGACGTCGAGGCATTCAAGGATGAGATGCGCCGCCTGTTCAAAATGATTGATTTGGGTCTCCTCTCCTTTTATCTTGGGCTGGAGGTGAAGCAGGGACCGGAAGCTATCACTCTTGGGCAAGCTGCATATGCCCGTAAGCTGCTGGAGAAGGCTAGAATGGCAGCCTGCAAACCGTTGCCAGACGCCCATGGAGGTCAAGCTGAGGCTCTCTTCCAAGAGCTCGTCACCAGAGGTTGATGCAACATTCTACAGGAGTCTGGTGGGAAGTCTTCGGTATCTGGTACACACCAGGCCCGACATTGCTTTTGTTGTAGGCTATGTGAGTCGTTTCATGGAGAAGCCACGACAAGATCATTTGGCTGCAGTGAAGCATATTCTTCGATACATCGCTGGTACAGTTGAGTTTGGGCTCCACTACTCCAAACGTGGCAGCGCCAACAACTCGTTGACAGGATACACGCTGACGGGATACACCGATAGCGATCTGGGAGGCGATGTTGATGAGAGGAAGAGTACTGGCGGACTGATCTTCTTCCTCGGCGAGATGCCTGTGTCTTGGCAATCTCAAAAGCAGAAGGCGGTGGCCAACATCAAATTCTGTAATTTTTTAAGCCAACATCAAGGTCTAGCGAGGATAATGTTTATTTTTTGTCGATACTTGTGAGCGTTCGGAATCTAAGGGGTATTGGTTCTTATACAAGGAGCCCAAACTTCACTTATACATATACTACACGTTTATGTTATTCCTACTCAAGATAATTATTCAATTACCTTTATTTTTCCCACCCTGTATTCATCTATTGAATATCTATTCTTATATGACTTGAGCAAGTTTCAATTCTACTTTTATACATACTTTAAAAATTTACATTTCTGAAATAATATTTCAAAGATTCCACAGCAACACGTGTGGTACCACTTAGTTCAATGGCAAACCTAGCCAAAAATATGAGCCAGGGCGGACTGCTATTACCATTTGTTGTCTCCAAAGCCTGTGGGCGATCCTTGCCGGAGATGAGGAAGACACCCCAGAGATGACACAAGAACTCACACAAACACAACGCGAACACAGTAGAACACGAACGAGTTTGGTGCCGCTAGTAACCGCAGCGTTTTCTGTTGCTATTGATATGCTTTATACAGACTCGATAAAAGACTTAGACAACGCCATCACACGATCCCCTACAAGTCCGTGCCATCCCACGAACGGGCTCATGCAGAGCGTGATAACTAATGCTGAAACGAAAACAACGGAAGGCCACTGCATGGACAAGCATGCATCTGGCTGTTACAGAACGTGTCATGACCCCCAACGATCAGGCTGACTTATTCAATTGAAAGAAACTAACTAGCAAGCAGGAGCTGAACTGAGCTGGATTATGCAACAATCTCCCCCTAAGCCTGTCTCAGTTCACTTCAACTTGACGACGCCAATCTTGCTGCAGAGTTCACAGAACCGCATACGCCCAAGTGACTTCGTCAGTACATCCGTAAGCTGCTCCTCGGTGCTCACACAGATCTTCCCGGACTCCACACATTCACGTATGAAATGAAATTTTGTGTCTATGTGCTTACTTATGTCATGGAGAACCGGGTTCTTGCTCAGCGCAATCGCGGACTGATTGTCCATCTTCAGCAGGGGCGGCTGGACCTTGACGCCGGTGATGTCGCCCAGCAGCCTCACAAGCCACACAGCCTGGCACGCTCCAGCCGCGCCGGCCATGTACTCTGCTTCGCAGGATGAAAGGGCCACCGCCTTCTGCTTTTGAGATTGCCAAGACACAGGCATCTCGCCGAGGAAGAAGATCAGTCCGCCAGTACTCTTCCTCTCATCAACATCGCCTCCCAGATCGCTATCGGTGTATCCCGTCAGCGTGTATCCTGTCAACGAGTTGTTGGCGCTGCCACGTTTGGAGTAGTGGAGCCCAAACTCAACTGTACCAGCGATGTATCGAAGAATATGCTTCACTGCAGCCAAATGATCTTGTCGTGGCTTCTCCATGAAACGACTCACATAGCCTACAACAAAAGCAATGTCGGGCCTGGTGTGTACCAGATACCGAAGACTTCCCACCAGACTCCTGTAGAATGTTGCATCAACCTCTGGTGACGAGCTCTTGGAAGAGAGCCTCAGCTTGACCTCCATGGGCGTCTGGCAACGGTTGCAGGCTGCCATTCTAGCCTTCTCCAGCAGCTTACGGGCATATGCAGCTTGCCCAAGAGTGATAGCTTCCGGTCCCTGCTTCACCTCCAGCCCAAGATAAAAGGAGAGGAGACCCAAATCAATCATTTTGAACAGGCGGCGCATCTCATCCTTGAATGCCTCGACGTCTGCATGCTTCACTCCGGTGATGATCAGGTCATCAACGTATACCCCGACCACCACGCGTGACGCCGCAGCGCCCTTGGTGTACATACCATGCTCTCTGCCGCAACGGATGAAGCCCAGGTCACGCAGGCTGCTGTCCAGCTTCGCGTTCCACGCCCTCGGCGCTTGGCGAAGTCCGTATGGAGCCTTCCTCAACCTCAGCACCTTCCCTTCATGCCCAGCAGCGACAAAGCCCGGCGGCTGCCAGACATACACCTCCTCCTTGAGCTCTCCATTCAGAAATGCTAACTTGACATCCATGTGATGGACCAGCCAGCCCTTCTGAGCCGCGACGGCAAGCAGCATCCGCACTGATTCCATGCGTGCAACCGGGGCAAACACCTCTTCATAGTCGATCCCTGGCTGCTGGATGTACCCCTTGGCGACGATACGGGCCTTGTGCTTGATGACAGCGCCCTGCTCATTGCGCTTCAGCTTGTACACCCATTTGAGGCCGATTGGGCGATGGCCATGGGGAAGATCAACCAGCGCCCAGGTCTTGTTCTCCTCGATGGACGCCATCTCCACCATCATGGCCTTGCGCCAATGTGCATTCCCCTTCGCCTCCTCGAACGTGGTTGGCCGTCTTCGCCGCTGGCAAGGAGCAGCTCCTCACTCACCACGAAATCCCTCTCCGCCAATCCGGGAATCTCCACCGGTCCAAGCACGTCGTCCAGTGCCTTGAACCGTAGAGGCGCGTCGATGTCGTGGTCGTTGTCGAGGTTCGGAGCAGACTCGGGAGGAGACACGAACCCCGCTGGTGACGAGGGGGCTGGTGTCCCTGCTCCAGTAGGCGTTCCCGCCCCAAGTGGTGTGTGCACAGGGTCTGTCCAGCGTCCAGAGCAGATCCCGCCATGCTTGGTACAGAGGGCGAGTCCACCCCGCCACCGTCTTCAGGTGTGGCATGAACTGCACGATGGACTGGTGCCGCCGTAAACTCAACGTAGAACGGCTCCGATCCCTCCGTGCCTGGTTCAGCTGTGCTGCTCCAGTCCCACGCCTTGGCTTCGTCAAACACTGCGTCGCGCGAGATAATCACATGACCAGTGTCCGGGTTGAAGAAGCGATAAGCTTTCGACCCCGGCTCGTACCCAATAAACACCATTGGCGTAGAGCGGTCATCCAGCTTCTTCAGGTGAGTTCCAGGAACCTTCACGTGTGCCACACAACCAAAAGTACGCAGGAAGTGAACCGGAGGTTTTGACCCATACCATGGAGGACCTGAATATAAGCATGGAGGATGCCACACGAGGAGGAGGAACTGCCGGTTCCCACTGGGAGTCTCCGGTGTAATTGGCCCGCACAGGTCCGCGTGCACCAGCTCGAGTAAGTGTGGCGCGCGGTACTTGTTCGCCGCCGGGAACGGGCTCCTCCGCTGCTTCCCGGCAAGACACCCGTCGCAGACCTGATCAATGTGATTGATGGTCGGGAGTCCGCGCACCATGCCGCCCTTGGAGAGTGTCCTGAGCGCCTGGAAGCCAAGGTGTCCAAACCTAGCATGCCACTGCCAGGCCACCTCGGTGCTCCACGCGGCCAGGCATACCGGCTGATCGACGTCGGTGTCGAGGATGTACAGCCGATTCGCCGTCCGCTTCACCTTGACCAGTAGGCACCACTGCAGGTCCCAGATCCTCAGCACTCCTTTCTCAATCAGCACCTTGTGCCCATCCTCGTCGAGTTGGCCGAGGCTGATGATGTGCGCCGTCAGCCGGGGAATGTAGTAAACCCTAGCCAGCATCTGATGCTCGCTGCCCTTGCATCTGAAGAGGATGATTCTGCGCCCCTCGATGGCGACCATGGAGCCATCGCCGAACCGCACAGTGCCACGAACCTTGGTGTCGAGGTAGGAGAAGGCTAAGCGCTCCCCCGGCATGTGGTTCGTCGCGCCGGTGTCCAGGATCCAGCGTCTCGGTGTTTAGAAACTACCAACGAGTAAATTTGTATGCGTGTCGAGTTCCGAATGGTGAGAAAAGGAGACAAGAGGTTTATACTGGTTCGGGCAAGAAATCCCTACGTCCAGTGTGGAGCTGCTCGTGTTCCTTATCTCCTTGCAGGGGGCTACAAGCTGGTTCAAGAGAGGGGGTGTAGGGTCGAGATGGCGGACTAGAGGCTGGGGGGGGGGGGGTGAATAGTCTTTTCTAAAAACTTAAGCGCAACGGCTAACCGAAACAAATGCGGAATTAAAACTATCGGTCTAGCCAAGACTACACCCCTCTATCTATAACTTTAGCACCTAGTAAAGTATACTAATTGGGCTCACTAAGGTGCCAAGCTAGGAAGCTCACCTAAACAAGTCTAGGTTGCAAGGTCACACAAACCTAAGCAACTAGTACTCTAAGCGCAAAGGGAGCTCCTACACATACTACTAAGCAAAGCACAAAGCACCTAAGCTCACTAGCAATGCTCTCTAGCAAGACTACACAAGTCAACTAGAGAGCTCAACTTACTTAGCTACACAAACTAAGCAATGTGACTAACAAGACTACACAAGCCAATTAGCCACTCAAAAGCTACTTCTATGCTACACAAGCTAGAAGGTAACTAGGCAAGCCACACAAGCTAAACTAGTTACTAAAGCAACCACTAAACACTAGCACAAGTAAGAAATAATAAGTACAAGCTAGTGAATAGAGAATGCAACCCACTGATTTGTACTACCGGTAGTAGGACCGGTACTACTGGTGGCTGACCGGATAGTCGAAGCTATCTCCACAACATCAAGCACACGAGACTCACGATTTATACCGAGGTTCGGCAACTCTACACTAGAGTTCCTACTCCTCGTTATTGAGGTGACCGCGAAGGTCGGAGTCTCTTTCACCTCCTTGCCTCTCCCTTGAGGCCCACACAAAGAGTGCCCAAGGTTTTCACTAAGAACGGATGGGGATTACAAACACTTCGATTGCCCTCACTGAAAGGATCAAGATGCCCAAGAGGGGGGGTGAATTGGGCTTGTTTTAAATTTCTAAAGCAAATATAAAAACCTATCAAATGCCAATCACCCCCTAGTGCCTACCGTCCGTGTGTCCTAACTAGAAAGCGGTAGCAGTTCATAGGAAATAAAAACAACCTAAGCAATTCTAGTAGGAAAGGTAAAAACAAGATGGAAAAGTAAAGAGCTAGGGAAAAGAGAATCTCATGGACGCAGCGATTTTTTCCCGAGGTATCGAGGTGTCGACACACCCCCCTAGTCCTCGTTGGAGCACCTCGCAAGGTATCGCTCCCCCTCTACCCGCGCAAGGGTAGAGTGCTCTCTACGGGCTGATTCTTCGCCACTCCGGCTCGGTGAATCGCCCACAACCGATCACAAGAGCTTGGAGAAGAGCCGCCAACAATCTCCCGGCGGTCACTTCCTCCGAACACCACCAAACCGTCTAGGTGTTGTCGAACACCAAGAGTAACAAGCACAAGACCTTCACTTGACCCACTCAAGGCTAGGAAGGTGGATGGATGCACACAAGTCACTCCTAATCACTCTAGGAGGGAAGAACAAGATGAACTCTCTCTAATCTCTCCCTCACTAGACTCTTGGCTCTCCAAAAGATTTCTCAAGGTGTCACCAGCTGAAACAATGGCCAAGAAGAAGTCTAAGGTCCAAGGGGGCAACTATAAATAGTCCCCACCTCCAAAACTAGCCGTTTTTTACTTTTTCTTCTTTCTGCGTAGCCACCGGACTAGTCCGGAGCTCACACCACCGGACCATGCACACTGGTTCGGAGCTCACTCTCGTTCCAAACTCAGCCACCGTCGGACTACTCTGCTTGGTCCGACGCACTGGTCCGACGCTCTGGTCCGGAGCCTCGGTGCTCTCTGAGTGAAAACTGATCTCTCTTTTTACACACCACTGGACCACTCTCCTTGGTCCGGTGCCCTGGTCCGACGCTTTGGTCCGGAGCCAGGGTGCTCTCTGCATAGACCAAACTTACTGTCTTGAGGCGTCGGACTAGCCGTCGGACACACCGTCGGACTAGTCCGGAGCCTTCTGACTCTCTGAACCAAGCCACCGGACCACTCTCCTATGGTCCGGTGCTTTCCAGACAGGTGGTCCGGAGCTCCTCGAGCTGAGAATCTGCCTAATTCAGGGACCACCGGACTACTCTCCTTGGTCCGGTGCCTACTTAGCAGAGTGGTCCGGAGCCTCTTTCTCCCTCTCTATCAACCGATTTCGCTGAGGTTTCTCAAGGGATCTTTCTCCTACCACTTCTAGGGTTTATCAAAGGCTGAAAGCAAGGTCTCTAGGACTAGTTGTGACAAGTGTGTATATACCCACTTTCCTAAACTCTCCTAGGTCAAGCTACTAACCTCATACCCCCCTTTATAGTACGGTCAAAGGAAAAACAAAATCCCTAGCTATACTTAGTGCCCTTCTCAACCTTATGGCACTAAGAACTAGCCTAGTCTTCGTCGAGAATCTCCATCCTTTGCAACCGAAACGATTTCCATCTTGGGGGCATGAATATCCATTAAGCCATTCAAAACACATCACTCATGACCTAACATAAATGACTTTGTCTCTGCAAAACACACGTTAGTCATAGTGATCTGGTATTGTTGTTAATCGCCTAAACACAAGGGTCCATGATTCTACAATCTCCCCCTTTTAGGTGATTGACGACAATACAAGCTCGAGTAGAGAATAATGAGTGAATTTTGATAAGAGAAACCATGACTTGACATGAGATAGGCATGGGTTAGTAATAAGAGAGACAAGTACATGCCTAACCATTCAAGCCATGGCAAGCACAATAGATATGAAATGAATATAGAACTTGATTTCAAAAAGGATATGCTATAGCCAAAAGATCAGAGATTAGCGCGGAAGCAACATAGCATAACCAAGTGACATGATATATAAATAGGAAAGTCCACACAGGTCACACAACCATCAAGTCTCAAACATCACACATATCATACAATGCAATAAGACGGTAAACGTGAAGCATGATGCACTAGAGTTTATACACAACAAAATACACAACAAAAGAGCGAGTCCTACTAGCTCCCCCTAAAGCTAGCCCATCTACTCGACTCTCCCTCTCCCCCTTTGGCGTCGAAACACCTAAACTAAGCATCTGGAGGTGGAGTGGAAGCAGCCGTGGAGCGGTCGAGGACCCTGAAAGCTGCCAGATATGTCTCATCATCTGAATCCTCCCCCTGAGTGTCCGTAGCTGGTAGTGAAGCGGTCTGGGGGTCGGAAGCTGACAGGTCTGCTGCGGTCGACGACTCGGGAGCAGTAGCTGGAGAAGAAGTAGGAGCGGTAACCAGTGCTGGTGTCTCTGTTGGAGCCTCTGGAGCTGCGGTGACCGGTGGTGCCTCAGGCACTGACTCGTCTGGAGTCTGAAGAACCGGAGACGGCTGAGGCTGGACTGGAGTGGAGGAGACAACCGTAGCATCGGTAGCGACTGCAGCTGTCGGAGGGGTAGAAACGGCTGGAGCCCGACTGTCATGGGTAGCCTCTGAGGAAGCTACTGAAGAGCGGTGCTGATCAGCTGTGGGAGCGACAAGCGCGGCCTCGACCTCTGCTGCAATCTGAGGACCAGTGGGGGATGGCTGACCTGTGATATCACTGAAAGAGGCTGACAGATCTCTAGCAGTAGCACCCAGTGTAGCGGTAAGAGGAGTGAAACCTGTAGTAAGCGGGGTGAACTGCTGAGTAGGTCCAAAACTGTCCAACCACTGAGTCACCTGAGTCGCCGGTGACTGGAACGGAGTGGTCAGTCCAGCACCCTGAAGTCCACTGGACTGTACGGCTGGGGTGGGAGTGACTGTCTGACCGGCTGAGCTGACAAGGGCCACTGAGGGGCCAACTGAGGGTCCTACTGAGAACTGAGGCCCTCCAGGCTGCCCAACTGACTGAGAGGGCTGTGAAGTGCTCATCATCTGAATCTGAGGAGCTGCAGGGAACTCTAGTGGAGGAGCGCCAGTCCACTTCATCACGTGAGCCATGAATGCCATGTTCTGCTGCTGCAGCTGCTGGGACTGTAACTGCAGACGCTGAGACTCTAGCTGCATAGCAAGCATCTGTCGCTGCATCTCGAAGTGGCGCTCCTCTGACTGTCGCTGCATCTCGTCCTGACGCTGCTGTATCTGAGTGACTGCAGTGACTAGAGAACTCTGCTGCTCATTCATTCTGTCAAGGATCTTGAGCATCATCGTCTCTGTGGCAGATGCAGAACCGCCAGCCTCAGTGTCGTGCGCCCGTGGGGGCATCTGTGGAACCGGCTAGAAGTCTGCATCTAAGTTGTCTGATGTATCCTCTGGAGTCACATCCGCTCCTGTATCTAGACCATGGAGCTCCTGCTGCTCAACACTCCGAATGGCCTCATCCTGATCATCAACATCTGCCCTGTCAGCTGGTGCTGTCCTCTCTCTGACAAGACGGAGGACCCGGTTTCCAAACCGGCTATCAAACGACCCCAGGACTCTGTACTCGGGGAAAGAAGTAGGCGCCTAATCCAAAAGAGCACGGAGTCCAGGGTGTGCTCCCTCTAGCTCAATAGCAAGCATCGAAGAAATCCAGTGTGCATAGGGAAACTGTCGTCGGGCCCTCATGCCATCTGCTATCACATCCTCTATCTCTGACACTAGAAAGTCTGCAATATCGAATGGTGTCTGAGATACCAGAGTCTGAAGGAGAAGCTGCTGCATGTTGGTCAATCCTTCCTTGTACCCTGTGCGAGGTAGCAGAGTACGACGGAGCACCTCGTTCAATCTATGAACGGTAGGCCTGAGCTCAGCTGGAGTGCGCCTGGAGCCCTCTGAGAAAGGTGGCTTGAATAGAGGAGCCACCTCCTGAACTGACAAAGTACGGCCTCCGCGAGCTCGGCAAGGCACTGAGGCTCCTCGGTAACACTCGTAGTGCAGGTCAAACTCACCACCCTCCTGTCTGAAGCGAAAGATCTCTCTGAGTCTGGTCAAGTACAGCCTGTATCTCTCGCCTCTGAAGGTGTACTGCACAAACTTGTGCTCCGGATCTACCCAAACTGATGCATAGAACTCTCTGACCCATCGCTCGATGTAGTTACCAGAACGCCCGAACAGATCGGCGAGTCCCGGCTGGTAAGTCAGGTATGGACGGATCTCCTCACCTGCTAGCTCAACAATGCTCTCTAAGGAGCAAACCCTGTGCGGTCGAATCTGAATACTGGTCAACTGAGCTGCTCGATAGAAATCCTCCATGAGAGGTGTATGCCAACCAGGTGAAGCTCTGGGGTCTCTCTGATCCGGACACCACTTCTCTAAAGCAACGAACCTGAGCTTCTTCACTTGCTTCGCTGTAAGGTTCCTCAGGTCAAGGTGAATTGAAGCTGACGCTGCTGTGGGAGCCGCTGACTGCGGTGACTGAGCAGACTGGGAGCGGGTGGAGCGCCCCCAGGAAGAAGGTGCCAACGGTGTCCCAAGAGCCTCTGTGACAAGCTCTGGCTCCTGTGGAGTGTCCTCAGTATGTGACCCAGCTGGAGGAGAAGTGGGAAGATCCCGCGGAGGGGTGCCGAGTCTCACGGTACCTCGGCGACCGCCTCGCTTTGCGCGGTCCGCTGCATCGGCCACTGCCTCGGCTTTCTCAGCCTCTGTAAGTTTGCGCTTCTTCTTCTTAGCTTTCTCAACCACTGGCTTCTTGCCCTTGTCTCTGGAAGGACGTGGAGGAGGAGGAGCATCACCACCAGACCCAGCTGCCTGAGCACGAGTACTGCGAGTCATACTGAAACAAGCGAAGTATCACTGCCCACTGACAATCACAAGATCCACTGTCCACTGTCAGAACCACTGATCTCTGTCACAAGAAATACTGATCGCTGCAAGAGTCAACTGATCAAACCAAGCAACCACTGACAGAGAGGGCCTCCAAGCCACTGAACTGAACCTCGGGAGGCTTTGCCTCAATCCCTACTCGCAAGCTTTGCCCCGAGTTTAACTGCCACTGACTGCTGCTGGATAGAATAGACAGGGTATATATAAGCATATATAATATCTAGAGATAAGAAATCGTATGGAAGCAAGCATCTAGATGAGTGATAGAATGAAATGCTGACAATATACCTGAGGTAAGAGAGCGTAACTATTCAGAGCAATCTCAAGTACCAAAGCACTCTCCGAACGGGATATACCAGCTGCGAATTACAATTGGCAATCGAATTTAGTGAATTGGATTTTCAAGGAATAAACATAGGGCATAACTCAATCTCGACTCGACAAAACGCGATATCGAAAGTGAAATCATACCCTAGAAGCGAAGGACGGAATCGACGTCGACGAAACGGTCGCGGACGAAGTCAACGAAGATGACAGGAGGTCGGTCGAGGACGAACGCGTCGAAGATGGATTCGTTCGAGGGCGAACGTCGAAACCCGAATCCTAGGGTTAGGGCAAACCCTAGACTTGACTTGCAGTGGCAATGGAGATGGAGGGAGGGAACCCTAAGTGGCTTGCGCTCGAGCTTGGCAGGCAGGGAGGTGAAGCAGAGCAGTCCGCCGGCGGTGAGGAGGAGGACAACGGCGCGGCGGCGGCAGGCAGCGGTGCAGGGTGGCGGAGCAGCGGCGCGGCGAGGAGTGGAGGAGGAGTGGTGGCGGCGCGGCAGGGAAGACTTCACCGGCGGCAATGGCGCGGCGGCGAGGCTAGGGCGGAGCTGCAGCGACAGCGGCGAGACGGCGTACGGACTGCTGAGTGAAGGAAGTGGAGAAACAGTCGCACACGCGGGGGGGTTATCGCAAAAATTCGAAGCGTCGGACCACTCCGCTTGGTCCGGTGGCTGGTCCGACGGGAGGTCCGACGGTACCAGAGAAAGAAACACAGAGAGAAACTGACCACCGGACAACAGCATCGGACGACTCACCGGACTAATCCGATGGGGGCACCGGACTGGTCCGACGGTGAACAGATCAGAATGACAGAGGCACCGGACAACTTGACATTGGTCCGGTGCAGCGTCAGACACTGGTCCGACGGATTCTTTGGCTGGAGACGATTTATGCAGAGAGGGACCGACCACCGGACCACAGCGTCGGACCAATGCAGAGTGGTCCGGAGGGTGGTCCGGTGCTTAAAATTGCTCTGAAATTTTCTATTTTTCTCTCCAATCTTTTCTCTTAGCCAAGTACCAACACAAAAGAGCAAAGAGGAACACATGTCGGACTTAGCATAAGAACCATCTCTCAAACCCTCAATTTTAAAAGTAGTTTGCCATAGGCTAGACTTAGATTTCATAAGAGAATAGTTCAATAAAGCTCCAAGGGTCACCTTAGGGGCACTAGAGGGGTATTAGCTGAAGCTAGAGCGTTGAATTGCTCCCCCTAAGTGTTGAACCTAATGATGACCAATAAACTTAACCGAAAAGAAACGAAGAAGCAACACTAATGCAAATGCAATGCAAAACGGAATTTGAATCTAGGTTGCTTGCAAGTTTAAACCGCGGTTAAGCTTTGTCACACGCTTTGAGGGCGGTTATCTTAACCGCGTTAGCCAAGCCTATGTGCATTACCAAATTAAACATGTTATATTACATATGAATGCATGAAACACACAGGCTCATCTTTTAGTGAAGTTAGAGTGATCAAGCACATTTAACTTGCTTCTCAACCTACAAAAGGTTGATTCATCGAGTGGTTTAGTGAAGATATCCGCCAATTGATCTTCGCTCTTAACTCCAACTAGTGTGATGTCTTTCCTAGCCACATGATCTCTAAGAAAGTGATGGCGAATATCAATGTGCTTGGTGCGAGAGTGTTGAACCGGGTTGTTTGCAAGCTTTACGGCGCTTTCATTATCACACAAAAGTGGAACTTCTTTTAAAAACACGCCGTAATCAAAGAGTGTTTGGGTCATGTATAAGATTTGTGCACAACTTGCTCCCATGGCAATGTATTCCGCCTCGGCGGTTGACAATGCCACACTGTTTTGCTTCTTTGAGGACCAAGAAACAAGTGATCTTCCTAGCAGGTGGCACCCGCCGGAGGTACTCTTCCTATCAACCTTGCACCCGGCATAATCCGAATCGGAATAACCAACTAGTTGGAAGGGAGCTCCTTTGGGATACCAAAGACCCATGCTAGGGGTGTGCCTTAAGTACCTAAGGATTCTTTTAACCGCACAAAGATGCGACTCCTTAGGGTTTGCTTGAAACCTAGCACACATACACACACTAAACATGATATCCGGCCTAGATGCGGTGAGGTAAAGTAAACTACCGATCATAGAACGATATAGAGTTTGGTCGATCGGTTTACCTCCCTCATCGAGATCGAGATGCCCATTAGTAGGCATTAGGGTCTTGATTGGCTTGCAATCCTCCATCTTGAACTTCTTAAGTAGATCATAAGTGTACTTTTCTTGAGAGATGAATGTCCCTTCTCTCATTTGCTTCACTTGAAAACCGAGGAAGAAGGTTAGCTCGCCAATCATTGACATCTCAAACTCCTTGGACATCAAGTCACCAAACTCCTTGCAATGGTCTTGGTTTGTTGACCCAAATATAATGTCATCGACATATACTTGGCAAACAAAGATCTCTCCATTAAGCTTCTTGGTGAATAGTGTAGTGTCGACGATCCCGATCTTGAAGCCCTTCTTGATTAGGAAGTCCCTTAGCCTCTCATACCAAGCTCTTGGAGCTTGCTTCAAACCGTAGAGTGCCTTGTACAACCTATACACATGATTAGGCAAGTTTGGGTCTTCAAACCCGGAGGTTGTGAGACATAAACAAGTTCATTAATGAAACCATTTAAGAAGGCGCTCTTCACATCCATTTGAAAGAGTTTCATTTTGTGATGTGAAGCATACGCCAAAAGGATACGGATGGCTTCGAGTCTTGCAACCGGAGCAAAGGTCTCTCCAAAATCAAGTCCTTCTACTTGAGAGAACCCCTTTGCCACCAATCTTGCTTTGTTCCTCACAACCACGCCTTGATCATCTTGCTTGTTCCTAAACACCCACTTGGTGCCTATGATTCTTGCATCCTTTGGCTTCTCTTCAAGTGTCCACACTTGGTTCCGGGTGAAGTTGTTAAGTTCTTCATGCATGGCATTCACCCAATCCGGATCCGCAAGTGCTTCTTCTACACTAGTAGGCTCAACAAAGGAAACAAACGAGTGATGTTCAACATAAGATGCAAGTCTAGAGCGAGTCATTACTCCCTTTGATGGACTCCCTATGATTTGATCATGGGGGTGAGCTTGAAGGATGGATGTTGATTTTCTATTTGTTTCTTGAGGAGGAGGATGTGGTGCTTCAACATTGCTTGCTTCGGCCTCGGCTTGATCTTGAGGAATGTGAGTGTCTTCTTGAGCTTCCCTCACTTGATCTCCTTCATCAACTTGAGGCGTGTGAGGTGGAGAAGGATCTTGATTTGCTTCATCTTCAACTTCTTCCACCTCTTGCGGGTTGATAGCACCAATTGGAATATTCTTCATTGCCTCCCTCAAGGGTTCATCACCTACATCAATATCCTCAAGCGCTCCTTGGGAGCCATTAGTTTCATCAAACTCCAAGTCATACGTTTCTTCAACTAAGCCCGTGGCTTTGTTAAATACACGGTATGCCTTGGATTTAAGTGAATAACCAACAAGGAAACCAATGTCACACCGCCGTTGGAATTTGCCCAAGTGTTGGCGCTTCTTGTAGATGTACACCTTGCAACCAAACACCCGAAAGAATGAAATATCCGGCTTCTTCCCATTGACAAGCTCATAGGGGGTCTTCTCTAATAGCCTTTGGACGAAGAGACGGTTTGCCGCATAGCAAGCGGTGTTGATTGCCTCCGCCCAAAATTTCTCGGTAGTGTTGTACTCATCAAGCATAGACCTTGCTAGAGTTATGAGTGTCCGGTTCTTCCTCTCTACTACACCATTTTGTTGTGGAGTATATGTGGCGGACACCTCATGCTTGATCCCAACTTCATCACAATAATCTTCAATCTTTGTGTTCACAAACTCGGTGCCATTGTCACTTCTAATCTTCTTGATCTTCACATCAAATTCATTTTGGGCTCTTGTAGTAAATTTCTTGAAGATGCCTTGTGTCTCTCCCTTGTCTTGAAGAAAGAACACCCAAGTGTACCGAGAGTAGTCATCCACTACCACTAAGCAATAGAGATTTCCTCCAAGACTAGCATAGGTGGTAGGGCCAAATAGGTCCATGTGTAGTAACTCTAGGACTCTTGAGGTTGACATGAAGGCCTTGGTTGGATGAGTGTTTGCTACTTGCTTGCCGGCTTGACATGCACTACAAGGTTTGTCCTTCTCAAACACCACATCCTTGATTCCTCTAACCATTTCCTTCTTGACTAGCTTCTTCAAGGTTGACATGCCCACATGAGCTAATCTTCTATGCCATAGCCAACCCAAAGAATTCTTGGAGAATAGACACGCTTGCAAGTTTGCTTCATTGGAAGTGAAGTCCACTAAGTAGAGGTTGTTGTGCCGGAACCCTTTGAATATCATTGATGAATCTTCAATCTTGGTCACAACCACCTCATTTGGTGTGAAGAGACAATGAAACCCGAGATCACAAAGTTGACCAACCGATAGCAAGTTGAAGCTCAATGATTGTACTAGCAAGACATTTGAGATTGATTGATCTTGGGAGATAGCCACTTTGCCTAACCCTTGAACTTTGCCCTTTGAATTATCCCCAAAAGTAATTTTGTCTTGATTTGCACAATCCTCATCAAGTGTGGTGAACATCCGGGGGTCGCCGGTCATGTGTTGAGTGCAACCACTATCAATTACCCAATGGCTCCCACCGGTCTTGTAGTTCACCTACACACAAGCAATCTTGGAGTTAAGCTTGTTGTTTGGGAACCCCCTTAGTGCGGGGCCCCATTGCCTTGTCAACCAAATCCTTAGCAACCCAAAGAACCCTAGGCTTGTTCTTCATTGGTGGTCCAAGAAACACCACAAGTGGTCTACCCTTGGAATCTTTGTTGATGACATGTGAGCATCATGAGAAAATGGCCTAGTGTGCTTGGGCAAGGTCTTGGGAAGTGGAGTCTTGCATTGAAATGATAGATGACCAATTTGTCCACATCCGAGGCACCTCTTAGGCTTCGGCTTTGGCTTCTCTTGATTGTAGCCATTGTACTTGTTCTTGTAGTAGTTCTTGGCTTCAATCTTGACCTTGGCCTTCATCACTTGATTCTCCTTGTATCCAATACCGGTCTTGTCACTCTTCATGATGGTGCTCATTAGAAGCTCACTTTGGAGGTTGTGGCCCTTGGTGAACTTTTCAAGGCCACTTGTAAGCTTGGTCTTGTCATTCTTGAGCTTGGCAATTTCTTCTCGAAGAGAGTTGATCAAGGTGATAGTATCTTTGTCTTCTTCTTGAACCGGCTTGATGGTGAAGGGATTGTTTGCCTTGAGGTTGATGAGCTCTTCCTTGAGCTTTGAGTTCTCTTCACTCATCTTCACATAATCATCATACTTGTTGGCTTCTACAACTCTCTTGCCCTTGCACTTTGCACTTTGCTCAAGAGCCACATCATCAAGCTCGATATCACAAGAGGTAGCACTTGCACACTTAGCACACGGGTTAGTAGCAACATGTGTAAGATCTTGAGTAAGTAATTCATTTGCTACAACTAGTGTGCCATGATCACTTTTCACTTGATTGTAGTCATCTTTTAGCAAGTTAAACCTTGTGAGGAGCTCTTGGGATGACCTCTCAAGCTTATCATGTTTCTCATTGGCTTGCTTAAGAGAGGCTTTGAGCTCCCTAGTGCTAGATGTGAGAGAGTTAATCTCAAGCTTCAAATCATCATTAGCACTAGACAAGTTATCAAGCTTATCATGCAAGTTTTCCTTGATTTCAAGAAGTTTGTCATTTTTACTCTTGTACTTCCTTATGATGCTAGCATATTTGTTGCAAATTTTAATTAGTTCATCATAGGAAGGTGCTTCTTCATCATCACTATCATCACTAGAGAGGTCATCACCATCATCCTCTTTTTGTACCTTCTTGTCACCTTTAGCCATAAGGCATAGGTGTGTAGAGGATGACCCCGGCGATGAAGGAGGAGGTGGCGGTGGAATCGAAGAACCAATCACCAAAGCGGCCCCCTTCTCTTCTTCACTCTCATCATCGGAGGAGTCGCTTGAATCATCAATGTCGGTGAGCCAATCACCCACAATGTAAGCCTTGCCATCCTTCTTCTTCTTGTGGAAGTTGAAGTTCTTCTTCTTCTTGTATGGCTTGTCTTGCTTCTTGTTGTCATCACTTGAGTCATCATTGCCGCCCTTGTTCTTCTTGAAGTTCTTGAACTTGTTGTTCTTGAACTTGTCTTTCTTCTCTTCGGGACATGCATGGGCTAGATGACCAAGGGTGCCGCAATTGTAGCACTTCATTTGGGAGATTGGCTTCCTTGAAGAGCTTGTGAAGAATTTCTTCTTCTTTGAGTCAAATTTGACTCCATTCTTGTTTAGCCTCTTCAACATCTTGGCGGTCTTCTTCACCATGAGAGCGATGTTGTCTTCATCATCGTCATCACTTGTGCTCTCAACAACATATTGAATCTTGCACTTCTCCTTGGAAGATGCCTTGAGAGCCAAGTCCTTCTTTTCTTCCTTCTCCTTCTTCTTGGAGGATGATGAAGTTCCATCATTGATCTTCATGTACATCTCATGAGCATTGATCTTGCCCAACACTTGTGTTGGTGTAGTTGCGGAGAGATCGCCTTGATGAAGAACCGTGACGATGTGGCTATACTTGTCTATTGGAAGGACACAAAGTATCTTGTGCACCACATCGGCCGGTGTCATTTGAGAGAGTCCAAGGCCATTCAACTCTTCTACAAGCACATTCAAGCGAGAATACATTTCATTAGCATTTTCATGAGATAGCATGGTGAAAGCATTTAACTTAGCAATGATAAGGTGATAGCGTTCTTCTCTTTCACATTTAGTGCCCTCGTGAAGAGCACAAATGTTTGTCCAAATCTCATGCGCGGTTTTGCAATTCCGCACACGGTTGAACACATCCTTGCAAATGCCACGGAAAAGAATATTCTTTGCCTTGGCATTATTCTTCTCAAAGTACGGGTCCTCGGCGAACACCGGTCCACCTTGGGTGGCGGCTTTGTGAACGCCGACATCCACGGCCTCAAGGTAGGCCTCCATCCGCACTTTCCAATACGGAAAGTCATCCCCATCGAACATGGGTGGCGGTCCATCCCCATGGGACATCTTGCTCTAGGCGGTGAAGCCTAATTTAGAGCAACCTTGCTCCGATACCAAATGAAAGGATCAAGATGCCCAAGAGGGGGGGGGTGAATTGGGCTTGTTTTAAATTTCTAAAGCAAATATAAAAACCTATCAAATGCCAATCACCCCCTAGTGCCTACCGTCCGTGTGTCCTAACTAGAAAGCGGTAGCAGTTCATAGGAAATAAAAACAACCTAAGCAATTCTAGTAGGAAAGGTAAAAACAAGATGGAAAAGTAAAGAGCTAGGGAAAAGAGAATCTCATGGACGCAGCGATTTTTTCCCGAGGTATCGAGGTGTCGACACACCCCCTAGTCCTCGTTGGAGCACCTCGCAAGGTATCGCTCCCCCTCTACCCGCGCAAGGGTAGAGTGCTCTCTACGGGCTGATTCTTCGCCACTCCGGCTCGGTGAATCGCCCACAACTGATCACAAGAGCTTGGAGAAGAGCCGCCAACAATCTCCCGGCGGTCACTTCCTCCGAACACCACCAAACCGTCTAGGTGTTGTCGAACACCAAGAGTAGCAAGCACAAGACCTTCACTTGACCCACTCAAGGCTAGGAAGGTGGATGGATGCACACAAGTCACTCCTAATCACTCTAGGAGGGAAGAACAAGATGAACTCTCTCTAATCTCTCCCTCACTAGACTCTTGGCTCTCCAAAAGATTTCTCAAGGTGTCACCAGCTGAAACAATGGCCAAGAAGAAGTCTAAGGTCCAAGGGGGCAACTATAAATAGTCCCCACCTCCAAAACTAGCCGTTTTTTACTTTTTCTTCTTTCTGCGTAGCCACCGGACTAGTCCGGAGCTCACACCACCGGACCATGCACACTGGTTCGGAGCTCACTCTCGTTCCAAACTCAGCCACCGTCGGACTACTCTGCTTGGTCCGACGCACTGGTCCGACGCTCTGGTCCGGAGCCTCGGTGCTCTCTGAGTGAAAACTGATCTCTCTTTTTACACACCACCGGACCACTCTCCTTGGTCCGGTGCCCTGGTCCGACGCTTTGGTCCGGAGCCAGGGTGCTCTCTGCATAGACCAAACTTACTGTCTTGAGGCGTCGGACTAGCCGTCGGACACACCGTCGGACTAGTCCGGAGCCTTCTGACTCTCTGAACCAAGCCACCGGACCACTCTCCTATGGTCCGGTGCTTTCCAGACAGGTGGTCCGGAGCTCCTCGAGCTGAGAATCTGCCTAATTCAGGGACCACCGGACTACTCTCCTTGGTCCGGTGCCTACTTAGCAGAGTGGTCCGGAGCCTCTTTCTCCCTCTCTATCAACCGATTTCGCTGAGGTTTCTCAAGGGATCTTTCTCCTACCACTTCTAGGGTTTATCAAAGGCTGAAAGCAAGGTCTCTAGGACTAGTTGTGACAAGTGTGTATATACCCACTTTCCTAAACTCTCCTAGGTCAAGCTACTAACCTCATACCCCCCTTTATAGTACGGTCAAAGGAAAAACAAAAGCCCTAGCTATACTTAGTGCCCTTCTCAACCTTATGGCACTAAGAACTAGCCTAGTCTTTGTCGAGAATCTCCATCCTTTGCAACCGAAACGATTTCCATCTTGGGGGCATGAATATCCATTAAGCCCATTCAAAACACATCACTCATGACCTAACATAAATGACTTTGTCTCTGCAAAACACACGTTAGTCATAGTGATCTGGTATTGTCGTTAATCGCCTAAACACAAGGGTCCATGATTCTACACTCACAAATGAACAAATCATGGGCAAGAATGAAGAACGCCTAGCCGGCTAGGATTCCAAGAATCCAAGAGCAACAAATGCAAAGCAAACCGGCAAGAAGAGGAAATCGAATGCTCAAGTTGTAGATCGATCCTCTCCACTCTCAAATCTCACTTCTCTCTCACAAATCCACCAAGGATTGAAGCCTAGGATCATAGAAGGAGAGAGAGAGGCACTTGGGACCCTTTTTATCAGGTGTAGGAGTGGAATAATGGGGGTTGCCACCGCCCAAGGGAAGGGGCGGCCTATTTATTCCCGTAGCTCTCGACGCACTACCGGTACTACCGGTGTCCCACCGGTACTATCAGTCCAAGGAATCCGACCGTTGGAGCTTCCCGACCGTTGCGCAAAGTTAGCCAACCGATACTACCGGTTGCTCGCCGGTACTACCGGTGGCTCACCGGTACTACCGGCAGTTCATTTTTCAGCACACCTTCAAAGTGCCTTCGCGTGCGAGAAAACCCCTCCGGGAGCTGACCGGTACTACCAGTGGGAGACTAGTAGTACCGGTGGCTCAGCAGAAAGCCACCGAAGCACTCTTCTAAGTAAATGATTTGCATTGCTTCTCTCAAACGTCTCTAGATTAGTAACTTGAGCACTCTTATCCTCACCAAGCTAGTCTACTTGAATCCCTCTTGATAGTACGGCTTTTCCTATAACTCAACCCGGTCAAACACTTCTCTAAACCTCTATGATCGGTGAAATGAAATGCTCTAAGTTATACCTTTGCCTTGTGCATTCCATTTCATCTTCTTCTCCAATGTTGATGCAACATACACACCAACCTATCACAAATGATATGATCCACTCCATATCATCACGTGACCGTGTTGGTTCATCGATCTTGACCTCACTTGCTCTTCACCGTTGCGTTGGTTCATCGGCGCCAAGCATCACTCGCTTGCCCTTCACACTTGCAACCGGTCCATCAAGCCAAGCCTCATCTTTATCTTCTCCACCTTGATCACATGACTCCATGTCATGTACCATGTACAATAAACTCCTTCATCACCAAGTTGAGCACCATCAATATGCACAAGTCATCTCTCCACCATGACTTTATTGGTTGCTCAGACTTGTGTACCTAAGGACTAAATCACCTATGTGTCTCACATTAAACACATATTAGTACACCTAAGTTGTCACTCAATTACCAAAATCACACAAGGACCTTTCAGGGGGTATGAGCCCCAAGTCTCTGGATGGTGTAGTGAGTGTGTATGCTATCAACTAGCCGTGTTCTTTGGGTGTGTGTGAGATCTCTTTCTCTAGAAGCTTGAGAATGGAGAGCTCGGTCCCCTTGAGCCGTCCCCCATGTCCCCCTTTTATAGTCGCAAGGAGGGTAGGGGAGTTACAAACATGCGTCGAGAGATATCTACATAGGATACCGAGCCCTTTCCTTCTTCATGAAAGATGTTGGGCACTTATAGTACTATATTCCTATTGTCTTCGTACTTGGTCGGAGGAGAGGAGTCGTGTCGACTCCTTGTTGCATCGCCGGAGGATATGGGGGGGGGGTCCGGTTGAACCCGTAGCATAGTAGAGGCATGGAGTTCGGTGTACCGTTGGAAGGTACACAGCTGTAGCTTCTTATAATTCTTTTTGTATACGGCGGATTCCTCCACCCTGGGGCAATGGGTTTCGTTACCTGGCGGGCCCCATGTTCCCGATGTACCTCCATTATAAGGGTTCTTGTAGGGTCCCCGGTGGCCGGAGGAGTGGCCGTTGCTTCTTGGAAGTGTGGGTCCCGCCTGTTCAGAAGTTCGACCCCGTCCCGTCCCTAGCTGGAGGACTCGTCGCGTCTCTATTTTAGTAGGAGACTAGGGTGTTATCCTGCGCTTCGGTTTATACGGGGTGTACGATCCTCAGGGTGGTGTACCTCCGTTCTTATCAGTGTTTGCACCGTCAGCGCCTACAAAGCGATAGCCGTCACCTTCTAGAAGGGGTAAATAGGTCTTTTCCCTACCAGTGGCGCTCTTCACGTCTTCCGCTGACTGTGGAATCGTCTCGCTTCCCGCGTCGGGCAAGACGGAAACACGTCTGCCCGGGGGCGCGTCTGCCTACCCGGGTCGACGGGATTCTGTGAGTCATACGCCTCTTCTTCGTGGGCCTGTGGCGATTTCTCCTAGATGGGCCTCTTATTGGTTGGTTTGTTTTTGAGAATTTGTCATTAAATTAGATCTCTGACACAGCGCGTGCAGCCGTCCCTCGTGGGGTTTACCACGTATTCTGTTATCTGCCAAAGCCTAAACACGTTTACTAAGCGCGTTCGACGTGAAAGCGTCGACGTTCCGGCCGCTAGGGCCCACTTAGCAACGTCCCTCACTCTTCGTTTTTTGGCCAGGGAGGCTGTAGAACCCGTAATGTTTTGGGCCAACCAAGATCCCTTAGCCTAGTTGTCTCATTTGTTAAATGAGTACTACAGGTAACAAACGGTCTTTCGGTCGTTACCCCATTTTTGGTCCCTGCATTTTGCATAGTAGGGATAAAGAATTTGATGTTCTTTTAAATGACGTACTTACCAGTTGTGCTCACCTTTTTTATTAGTCGTGGTGGATTGGTTGTGCCTCTTGCGACGCTTGCCTGTTCTTGGGAAGCAGCCGGTTGCTTGGTTCGGCGAAGCGGTGTACGTGTCCCCCAACGGTTCGCTGATGTCGTCCGTGCCTGGGAGATGAAGGGTCGCGTCTCTGTGGGCCCGAGGCGCGCGCGTGTGGAAGACGAAGAGATAATAGCCCTGCGCTATATATTGGATGGGGTCTGGAGTAGTACTACTTTCCACCGCTCTTCTCAGTCTTCTTCTTCCCCTTTGCACCAGCCAGTAGTAGTAAAAAAGAGGGTTTCTCGCCATCTTCATCGTCGAGAAGGATCGTGGGAGGCGTGTCAGCCTCTCCTTTGTGTCGACCGCACTTGGCTCGCCATGGTGCCCGGCCTTCTGCTGACGCTACCGAAGGAGCTTCTCTTCCAGATCCTCCACGTCGTCAACTATGGAGGCGACTACCAGGAGTACATGCGTCTTCGCCAGGTTTGTAGTGTTTTTCAGAGGATCTGCCATGACGGCGTGATGGCTGGACTCTTGTCTCTTCGAGCTATACAAGACTTTTGCCGGTCTTGCCACAAGTTTCGGGGGAGGGCTCTCGAGCAGCGCTTTTTTGAGGTCAGTCATCGAGAAGTTTTGTGTTTCTGTGGTGTGGAGAGGTTGATGCTGCGGGAGACGATCCCTCCGGTTGGGGGTTCATCAAACTGGCGATCCAGGCTGGGGATGTCGGGGCGATGTACTTTCGGTCCATGATACTGTATCTTGCAAATCCGGCGGACCTTGAGGCCGTCGCTCTTCTCAACCAGGTCACTAGTGGTGTGTTCCCGAATGGTAGATGGGGCAACCGTGGCCTGGCTGTGCTGCGTTCCTCCCTCTGCCAGGACCTTCACTTCACCGCGCGGCGGTGGAGGATTTGGTGCCCATGGGATGTGCCGGAGTTGGACGCCGACAATCCTCCTACTTGCACTCGGGAGTTTTGCCGGCGCTTTGGGCCAGTGAGCGAGGGTCTGGGCGGAGTCATTATGTACTGTAGCCCGAAGTGTCGCCTTCGCCATGAGTTTGTGCTCTGGGCTAGGTGTCTTGATGAAGTGTCCTCCTTTCGCGTCTGTTGCATTAAGGCGTTGCCTTGAGCGATTCGTCTAGCCTCTGGCTCTTTTGCTTTTGAAATGGTTGTAATGAACTTTGAGTTGTATATATGTGTTCAAAATTTTCTTTTGCTTCGTATGTATCGGGTAGCCCCGGGGAAAGGGGTTTCTTTGTATGTCGTGTATGGAATGAAAACTCTTTCCCAATACTTTGTGATGTGTGAAAAGAAAACTTCGATTGAAATGCTGTAATGGGGATTTTTTCAGGGGTAGAAACGACGTAGCTGTTGCATGTTCTAGGCGTTGGTGAAGATTTTGCCGGCGAAGGTTTTGAGTCGATAGACTCCTGGCCTTATCACTTCGTGGACAATGTAGGGTCCTTCCCATGGCAATGTGAGCTTGCGCCGCTCCTTGTTGCTCTAGATTTTTCGGAGTACTAGATCCCCTGGCTGAAAACCCCTTGGTCGGACGGGTCGATCATGGTACCAGCGTAGAGCCTGTTGGTACTTGGCTGAGTGTAGGAGGGCAGCGTCCATGGCCTCGTCAATCTGATCTATGGCGTCTTCCAGGAAAATTTCTGCCTTCTTAGGATCGTAGGCTTCCACCCTTGGGGACCCGTATTCAAGGTCGGTGGGCAAGATGGTTTCCGAGCCCTAGACCAGGAAGAATGGTGAAAAACCAGTAGCCCTGCTCCGTGTTGTTCTTAAACTCCATAGAACAGAAGGTAGCTCTTGGAGCCATTTTTTCCCAAACTTGTTTAGCCGGTCGAAAATCCTTGCTTTGATTCCCTGTAGGATGAGTCCGTTGGCACGTTCGACTTGCCCGTTGGACTCTAGGTGTGTGACGGAGGCCCAATCAACCCGTATGTGGTGCTCGTCACACCATTCTAGGAACTCGTCTGCGGTAAAGTTCGTTCTGTTGTCGGTGATGATGGAATTGGGCACTCCGAAGCGCTGGATGATATTGTTGAAGAAACTGACAGTTTCCTCTGCCCTGACGTTAGTGATGGGGCACAATTCAATCCACTTGGTGAACTAGTCAATGACGACCAATAGGTGGGTGTAGCCCCCGGGTGCTTTATCGAACTTGCCAACCATGTCGAGCCCCCAAACCGCAAATGGCCACGTAAGAGGGATGATTTGGAGTGCCTGGGCGGGCATGTGGATTTGTCTAGAGAAGAACTGACAGCCCTCGCAAGCGCGTACCAAGGTTTGCGCGTATGCCATGGCCATCGGCCATGGCCGTCGGCCATGGCCGTTGGCTAATAGAAACCTTGTCGGAACGCGTTGCTCACAAGGGTTTTAGCTCCCGCATGGTGTCCATAGACCCCCTGGTGGATGTCTTGCAGCAGTTTTTCCCCTGCTTGGTGGGGATGCAACGTTGCAGCACACCGGTAGCACTTCGCTTGTACAATTGGCTGTCGACGAGGGTGAACATTTTGGCTCATCTAGCGAGCCGTTTAGCCTCCACCTGGTCCGTAGGGAGCTCACCCTTGGTCAGGTGATCTACATATGGTTGTCTCCAGTCCTTCTCTTATGACATCGACTCTTCTGATTCTATGTTCATTGCCTCCGTTACCTCGGTGTCGCGAGTGGTCGAGGTCTCGGTGGCGCCCGAGGCCGCTGAGGAGATGGCGTCAGCAGAGCTGGAGACTTCTGATCCTCCGGTGTTGATGGACGGTTTTGGTTGATCACTTGCGAAAACCCTAGGTGGCGCGGGTCCTTGGCTTGAGGCTGCCTTGGCCAGCGTGTCGGCCTCCTCATTCTGACGTCGCGGTATGTGATTGAGCTCGAGACTGTCAAATTTGGATTCAAGCTTTCGCACTTCCTGACAATACGCTGTCATGCGTGGGTCGACACAGTTGGATTGTTTCATGACCTGGTTGACCACTAGTTGGGAGTCGCCGCGGGCGTCGAGCCGTCTTATGCCTAAGTCGACTGCGATCCACAGTCCGCTAAGCAAGGCTTCGTACTCGGCCTCGTTGTTGGACGCTGGGAACAGTAAACGCACCATGTATCTCATGGTCACCCCATGGGATGACGTCAGGACGATTCCTGCTCCTGCTCCAGTTTTCATGAGGGACCCGTCGAAGTACAAGGTCTAGTACTCCTGTTCAAAGGCCGGAGTGGGGAGGTCCGCATCCGTCTACTCTGCAATGAAATCGGACAGGACCTGTGATTTGATGGCGTTGCGTGAAGCATAAGTAATATTTTTATCCATCAACTCCAATGCCCATTTGACGAAGCGATGGGCGGCGTCCCTGTTCTGGATGACCTCTCCTAGCAGCGCGTCGCTCACGATTGTAACTTTGTGTGACCCGAAGTAATGCAACAACTTTCTTTTAGTCATGATCACCGCGTATACCAACTTTTGCAGATGGGAATACCGGGTTTTCGAGTCGCTTAGCACTTCGCTGACAAAATACACAGGTCTCTGTACTTTGAGTACGTGCCCTTCTTCTTCCCTTTCGACGATAAGGACTGTTCTTACCACCTGCCTCGTGGCAGAGATGTACAGTAGCAGTTCCTCCTCGTCAGTAGGAGATACCAGGATAGGTGTGTTGGTTAGCAACTGCTTGATGTGTTCAAGAGCCGATTGAGCCTCGGATGCCCACGCGAATCGCTCTGATTTTTTCAAAAGTTTGTACAGAGGCAAGCTTTTTTCACCGAGGCGGGAAATAAAACGGCTAAGTGACGCGAGGCATCCGGTGACCCGTTGAACCCCTTTCACGTTGTGGATCGGCCCCATCTTTTCGACGGCGGTGATTTTTTCAGGGTTAGCTTCGAGCCCTCTTTCGAAGACGATAAATCCTAGGAGCATGCCCTTGGGGACCCCAAAGACACATTTCTCTGGATTAAGTTTGATGTTGTTCTTTTTGAGTTTTGTGAACGTGAGAGCAAGATCAGCCACAAGCCCGTCGGAGTGCTAGGTTTTGACGATGATATCTTCTACGTAGACCTCGACGGTCTTGCTTACTAGTTCATCAAAGCATCGGATCATAGTCCACTAAAAGGTGGCCCCCGCGTTTTGGAGTCCGAAAGGCATGGTGACATAACAAAAGGATCCGGACGGGGTGATGAACGACGTCGTGAGCTGGTCTGACTCGTTCATCTTGATTTGGTGGTACCCTGAGTACGCGTCAAGGAAGCAGAGAAGTTCGCACCCCGATGTCACGTCTACTATTTGGTCTATGCGAGGCAATGGATATGGGTCTTTTGGACAGACCTTGTTGAGACTCGTGTAATCAACGCACATTCTCCATTTCCCATTCTTTTTTCGCACCAGTACAGGGTTGGAGAGCCACTCGGGGTGGTACACCTCTTTGATAAAACCCGCGACGAGGAGCTTTTTGATCTCCTCTCCGATTGCAGCACGTTTCTCTTCATCGAAACGGCGTAGTCGTTGCTTGACGGGTTGGGAGTCCAGCTTGATGTGCAAGGAATGCTCGGCGACGTCCCTGGGTATGCCCGACATATCCGAGGGCCTCCATGCAAATACGTTGATGTTTGCACAAAGGTAGTCGACGAGCTCGCATTCCTATTTGGGGGAGAGGGAGGTGCTGACGCGCACGGTCCTCTCCTCTCTGTCCCGAGCATCGAGCACAATTGTCTTCGTGGATCCCGTAGGCTCTAAGGATCCGATCTTCTTAGTGTTTGAGGCCTCTTCTCGTGACGCGCTGGCCTCGGACGCCATATCGACCGTGAGTTGTTTCGAGGCCACGAGTGCAGATGTGTACGTGCATCACTCGACGTCGCACTTGTACGCAGGTCGGGGCGCCGTGCCCACCGTGATGACACCCCTTGGTCCCGGCATTTTAAGCTTCAAGTAAGTGTAGTTCGGGACATCCATAAATTTTGCATAACATGGTCGTCCTAATATGGCGTGGTACGTTCCCCTGAAGCCGACGACCTCAAAAGTCAATGTTTCCTTTCGGAAATTGTTCGGCCCGCCAAACGTGACGGGCAGATCAATTTGTCCGATGGGATCCGCCTTTTTGCCGGGAATTACCCCGAAAAACGGAGCCCCCGAGGGCCGTAGTCGTGACCGGGGTATTCTCATTGAGTCAAGGGTCTCGGCATACAGGATGTTTAGCCCACTCCCACTGTCCATGAGGACCTTAGTGAGGTGCTTGGTGCCAACAATGGGATCAACAACTAACGGATAGCGCCCAAGATACAGTACATAGTCGGGATGATCATTACGGTTGAAAGTAATAGGAGCCTCGGACCACTTGAGGAAGGTGGGAACAGCGGGGACAGTTGCGTATACCTCTCTGCGGGCGACCTTCTGTTGACGCCTGGAGCTGCATGACATTGGGCCGTAGAAGATCATCAGGGTCTCGTCCGCCGGGATGTAGCTGTCGTCCTTTGCTCCGCCGTCCTCGCCGTCGCCCTCTTTATTCTTCGTCGATCTCTTCTTTCTCACACCGTCGCCAAGGAATTTCTTCATGAGGTTGCAATCCTTGAGAAGATGTTTTACTGGGGTCGCGTGGTTCGGACAGGTCCGTTCCAACATCTTCTCAAAGTGATCATTCGCCAGTACGTCCTGTTTCTCCTCGCCTTTCTCCGTCACGGCGACGAAAGACGAGTTGTGCCGTTGTCGGTTGCGCCCTTTCTTGTAAGGTCGGGTGGAGGGTCCCTCGGCCTCCGCGTCGTCGCGCTTGCTGCGGCTCGTCGCGCCTTGGAAGACGGCGCCGACTGCCTCTTCGCCCGAGGCGTGGTTCGTGGCAATGTCGAGAAGCTCTTTCGTCGTTTTGGGTTTTTTGCGTCCTAGTTTATGAACTAAGGACTCGCATGTTGTCCCCGACAAGAAAGTTGTGACGACGTCACCGTCGACTATATCCAAGAGCTCGTTACACTGTTGAGAAAAGCGACGAATGTACTCTCGGAGGGTTTCACCTCTCTTTTTCTTACAGTTCTTGAGGTCCTAGGAGTTGCCGGGTCGGATGTAGGTCCCTTCAAAGTTTCCGACGAAGGCCTCTTTCAGGTCCTCACAGTTCCGTATTTTTCCTTTCGGGAGGTGTTCTAGCCACACGCAAGCTATGTCCGAGAGGTAAAGCGGCAGATGACGGATTATGAAATTCTCGTTGTTCGCCCCGCCTGGCTCGCAGGCGAAATGATAGTCCTCCAGCTAGAGGCCGGGGTTCGTGAGCCCCATGTACTTCTGGATGTAGGTTGGTGGTCAGAAACGTGATGGGATCCGCGCGGCATGTATGCGAGCGGAAAAACACCGTGGTCTGGTGGGCTCTGGGATAGACTCCCGGTCCTTGGCAGGGTTGTGTCATCCTCCCCTGCGCGGGTGACGCCCGCATCGCTTGTCGCCGTCGTCGCTGTCGCTCGGCTCGCGGTCGTCACTTTTGTGACGCGCCGTGCGGCCGGGATGCCGCCTAACTGGCTCCTGATCCCTTGCAGGGGTTCGCTTCGGTCATTGACGAACGGAATGTTCAGGCTGTGGCGTGTTGGGAGCAATAGAGAAAGCACCCGCTCTCTGTCGTGCTGAGCTTTCCGCCTACTGGGCTACTGCGCGGTCAAGAAGGAAACACAACTCTCCTCTGAGCTTCTTTTCCTCGGGCGTTGCGGGCTCCGGGAAATGCCTCATGAGCATGGTGGCAGCTGCTATGTTCTGCTGCGCCCTTGGAAAGGTGAGAGGAGACATGTCATCCTCGATGATGCGGCGTTGCACGTCCCGAGCTCGGGCTCGGGGGTCGATCTCCGGCCTCGGGTGCAGTTGCTTCTCAAGAAGAGCGCGCTCGTCGTTGATCTGACGACGAGCGTCGTCGAGTTCCTCCTATCGGGCTTGCATGGCATCTAGGTTGACGTGCTGCGGTGTAATAGCCCGAGTGTTGGCCGGGAGGATTTCTTTACCATCCTCGTCGACGTCGCGCACGGCTCCCTCGGGGGTGTCCTCCCTTCCGTCGCACATGAAGCATTCCCGCGAAGGGACCTTGTTGACCTCCGAGGTGACGTGCTCAGTCCCCGTACTATCGGTGCCGAAGAGGGCCATGTCGTCCTCAGTCAGGAGGTCGTAGAATGAGTCAATGGTCCCCACAAACTCGTCGTCCAGGGTATCGGTCATCTTCAGGGTGATGAGCCGTTCGAGGATGTACACGGCGCTGACGAGGCCGAATGGGTACATTACAGGGATGCCCTCTTCTACCGACACGCCTCCCTCGATCTGGATGGCAGCGTCAATATAGGCGACCGTCTATTTCTGCGCGCGGACCGGGGAGGGTCGCGACGCTCTTCGGCCCTTGGTGCGCTGACGTGACCGGCACTGACGGAGGAGCGGGCGGTCGCTGCCCTTGGATCACTGCTCGTCTGAGACGTAGTACGCCGCTCGCCCGACGGCAGGCTCCTTCCCTGCATCGGATCTTGGGAGGAGCTTGCCGACGCATCCCTTGGTGTCCTAATGGACCCTTTCCGTCGAGACGACGGGCCCGAGGTGGCTGTCGCTTAACTGTGCTTTGTCATCATCGGTGCTGGGGTCCGAGTCCAGTAGGTAGTCGTACTGAGAACGCACGAAACACAACACGGCGTGCTTGGTCACGTGGTTGGTTTCGTGGTCATCGTCTTCAGGGTCCCCCAAACCGTGCGCGAACGCTTCAAGCAGATGGAGTGCTCTGTCGTTTGGAAGGGTTTCCTCCCCAAGTCCGGTAAGGTTGGCTTCAGGGCTCCGTGGACCCAGAGCCTCAACCGGTGTGTCCCTGCGGGGAGCTGGGTGGTCTTCGTTCGTCTGTGCCAGGATGTCGGCCTGGTCCAGCGAAGATAGCATGTGGGTGACAGTTCCATCCGGGGAGCAGGTTAACTCCAGGCTCCCAAAGCGGATGAAGGAGAGCCCGGGGCTGCAGGAGTTGAAGGTGGCCATTCGAAACCACTAAATCGTCGTGACACGCGATGACCCCTACCTGGCGCGCCAACTGTCGGTGTTTAGAAATTACCAATGAGTAAATTTGTATGTGTGTCGGGTTCCGAATGGTGAGACAAAGAGACAAGAGGTTTATACTAGTTCGGGCAAGAAATCCCTACGTCCAGTGTGGAGCTGCTCGTGTTCCTTATCTCTTCTTGCAGGGGGCTACAAGCTGGTTCGAGAGAGGGGGTATGAGCCCCAGGTCTCTAGATGGTGTAGTGAGTGTTTATGCTATCAACTAGCTATGTTCTTTGGGTGCGTGTGAGATCTCTTTCTCTGGAAGCTTGAGAATGGAGAGCTCAGTCCCCTTGAGCTATCCCCCTGTCCCCCTTTTATAGTCGCAAGGAGGGCAGGGGAGTTACAAACATGCGTTGAGATATATCTACCTAGGATACCGAGCCCTTTCCTTCTTCATGAAGGATGTTGGGCACTTATAATACTATATTCCTATTGTCTTTGTATTTGGTCGGAGGAGAGTAGTCGTGTCGGCTCCTTGTTGCATCGTCGGAGGATACGGGGGGGGGGGTCCGGTTGAACCCATAGCGTAGTAGAGGCATGTATTTCATTGTACCGTTGGAAGGTACACAACTATACCTTCTTAAAATTCTTTTTGTATACGGCCGATTCCTCAACTCTGGGCCAATGGGTTTCGTTACCTGGCGGGCCCCATGTACCCGATGTACCTCCATTCGAAGGGTTCTTGTAGGGGCCTGGTGGCCGGAGGAGTGGCCGTTGCTTCTTGGAAGTGTGGGTCCCACCTATTCAGAAGTCCGACCTTGTCCCGTCCCTGGCTGGAGGACTTGTCGTGTCTCCGTTTTAGTAGGGTACTAGGGCGTTATCCTGCGCTCCGGTTTATACGGGGTTACGATCCTCAGAGTGGTGTACCTACGTTCTTATCAATGTTTGCACCGTCAACGCTTATAGAGAGATAGCCGTCACCTTCTAGAAGGGGTAAATAGGTCTTTTCCCTACTAGCAGCGCTCTTCACGTCTTCCGCTGACTGTGGAATCGTCTCGCTTCCCGCGTTGGGCGAGACGGAAACACGTCTGCCCGGGGGCGCGTCTGCCTACCCGGGCCGATGGGATTTTGTGAGTCATACGCCTCTTTTTTGTGGGCCTGTGGCGATTTCTTCTAGATGAGCCACTTATTGGTTGGTTTGTTTTTGAGAATGTCATTAAATTAGATCTCTGACACAGCGCGTGCAGCTGTCCCTGCCCTTCTCTCCGAGCTGGACGAACAACCTGTTCTCCTCTAGGTGGATCTCCGGCGGCGCGACCGGTTGTGCCTCCACAGCACCGGCGTACACCAGCGCGACGAGCGCCACCGGATCTGGCTCCGGGTCGGCGAACTCCCACTGGGTTTCACCTCCCCCCTCGATCTGGACAGAGAGCCCATCGCCGACGATTGGTGAGTTAGCTTCCGCCGGCGGCGCGATTGGAGCGCGATGGATTTCGTCGATGGTGGCAAACTCCAACATTAGCGCTCCTTCTGTGGGATCCTCCTCTCCATGGGTCGTGTGGGCTACCTGGGCCGCCTCGTCATGCTTCTTCTTGAGACATTCACGGACCCAGTGGCCCGATTTGCCATAGTATGCCCACTCGTTATCGGTGATTTTTTTCCCTTTCGAGGTTCTGCCGTCGGATTTCGGTGGCCTCGAGCCACCTGCTCTCCCAGCGTCATGACCGCGCGCACCACCGCGGCCACGCCCCTAGCCCGAGGACGACGAATGGTTCCCGCCCCCGAGTTGAAGCCGAGACACGACGCAGGCCACCAGTTCATCCTCGGACAGGTTCAACTTGGCCACCGCGCCACTGCTGTTGCCACCTCCGGGGTCTTGGCGCTCCTCCACCGCCTTCAGACGCACGATTAGCTCCTGCACAGAGACCTGGCTCAAGTCAAGCATAGTATCAATGGCAAGCGAAATTTGAGAAAACCTCACCGGAACCTCTTGGAGAAATTTGTGGACGACGTCTTCCGCCTCCACCTCCTCTCCTAGGACCGCCAGCTCGTGCACGATCCCGTTCATGCGGAGGGCGAAGTCGTCGATGGTTTCCGAGTCGCGGAACCGCAACGCACCGAGCTCCCGCTGGAGCGTGTTGGCCTTGGCGCGCCACACCCGCTCGACACCGACGTGCCTGGTGTGGAGCGAGTCCCACGCCACCTTTGCCGATGGCTTGGTTGCCATCATGCCCATCATCTCCGGCGGCACAGCCTTGGAGATCACCTCCAGCGCCATTCGGTCGTCGGGGAAGTCCTCCTCGATGTCGGCCCCCAGACGCATGACGTCCCAAAGGCCGCTGAAAGGTCCTTGTGTGATTTTGGTAATTGAGTGACAACTTAGGTGAACTAATACATGTTTAAGTGATATATATACTGTTAACACCGGATTTTTGCACGATGACAAGTGGACCAGTGCATGGTGAGTCGACAGAGATAGATGCTCAGAGCATTCGGCAAAATTCGTGCGGTCGGTTAATTGCCAGATTCGGCGATCGATCGCGCAATTGGTTAATCAGAAGAAGGGCGGTTGTTATTGGAGCGACAAAGGTGGCAAGTAAGAGCCGAATTGGTAACGCTAGCTGCGATAATTAAGGCAATGAAGACTCCGAAGGAAACCAAAGTCAAAATATTGTATTTCTTCCTTTAATATTTTGTAGTTGTGTCCTCTTAGGACTCATGTCATAGCCAGGGTATAAATATAAGCCCTTAGCTATTGTAAAAGGGGGTCACAACCAAATCAATACAATGGGCCCCGTGCCAACTTTGAGTCCCTTTGACGTGTCGTCGAGTTCTTCGAGAGGAATCATCGATCCGTCGACCTCCGTAAGTCTTGGCAACCTTGTCCAATTGAGATTGATGAGGTTCGGCTTTCCTTTTTTCATCATAGATCTATTCATGTTTTAACAATTCAACACTTCCACGTTGTTTCCACGTTAGATCTTATGTTTCATAATAGCCGAATCAAGTTCAATCTAGATTGTTACGTGTTGTGGGTTCATGCATGCTATTTCACGTTTGAGTCTTGATAAAGCTAAGTGTCGTGCGGCAGGCGCAAGCTTAGATTGGTTTGATCGTATTTTTTCTTACATGTTTCCTTCATCATGGATCCCAACTCGGTCAGATTGCCGAGCTTGGTCATGCTTTAACTTTTGGATATTTGGTTCATTCATACGTACTTTTTCCCATGCATGCATATTCGACAATCAAAGTCCCACGTGCTCTTTGCTTTAGCCAAATGATCTGTATATACTCTGTTGGTAGATAGCTTTTATAGTTGTATGTCGTCGTAAGTGGCTTCAGGGTCATACATATGGAACTGTCTGGTCTTATCCGACACGTTCTAGTTTATATCTAATGACTTTCATCCCTTGTTAGTTTCAGGTGAAACTGAATGACATGTTTTCGGTACTCGAAGCACCCGGGCACCCGATTGAAGCCACACTTTTCGGCTTGCTGTGTGTGAGACACAGTACGTCACTTTTTGTGTCAACACACTTTTTGGCATGCTCGGTGGGACGCACCATATTTTCAAGATGCCTGAAATCGACAATGCAGAGATTCTAAATGTAACCATTGAGGAATTGCCTGAGGAGATGAGGGCCGCGGTTCAGAAGGCGTGCAATGAGTTTCAAGACAAGTGCTTGCTGTCCTTCTCAAGGAACAAAAGCAGTAAGGTTTTTCAGAAGCAGTCCCTCCCGAGAACTCTCCTCCCGCATCAGACTGACTACACTGAGGAAGAGGACGCACGAAAAGTGACTGAAGTGGTTCACAAGGCCATAAGCGATACTATGAGGAACCATCACACCGCTTTCATGAATACCTTTCGCTCAATCATGGTTAATACATTCGGTCCGACAGTTGACAAATGCTTTGAGGAGTTTGTTGGTCCGATGCAGGGACCGACGTTGTTCAATGTACCAAAGAGGCAGGAGAAAGCGGCCGAGGATGGTGGAGCATCTGGCATGATCCAGGGGGGATTGCTTCCTCATCAGTAGCAACAAACCTACGATCAACTCACGTTCGGCATGACAGGAGAAATCCCACATTCCGCTTCCAAGGTGTCTCCAGTAGCGAATAGACTGCAGAACAATATGTATGGGGGAGGATATCAAGAGTTTGCCGATTACAGCGCCATCAATGCTCTCTCGAATCTGGGATACGAAAACCCAGCAGGGCTGCCTTTTGATGGGCATGCACGTGGAGCTCCTAATTCCAATGTTGATCTCATCATGGATAGGATGACAGACATGATGAAGAATCAGTTTGGCTTAAAGCCAAAGAACCAGTCCTATGCATACAAGTCCCCTTATCCAAAGTGGTACAACCGAGTAGCTCTCCCTCCAAGGGTTAAGGCTCCCACAGATCTGACCAAGTTTTCTGGACAAGATGACACCAGCACTATAGAGAACATCAGTGGATACTTGATGCAACTGGGAGAAGCATCCACAGATGACGCTTGGAGGATTCGATATTTCCCTTTGTCTCTGACAGGACCAGCTTTCACGTGGTTCGTGTCTCTGCCAGCAAACTCCATCGGCAGCTGGGCGGATTTAGAGCAGAAATTCCATGCGTACTTCTTCACGGGCACCAATGAGAAGAAGCTAGTCGATCTTATGGGCTTGAGACAGAAGGCTAATGAGACGCCCCAAGAGTATCTCCGTAGGTTCAGAGAGACCAAAAACCTCTGCTATTCTCTGAATTTACCAGATGACCAGTTGCCGGGGATGGCAGTGGCAGGCATGCAACTGAACATCAGAGAGAAGTTGTTCGGCATGGACTTCGAGGATCTTGGTCAGTTGTCACAACGTTTAGCGATGATGAGTAACTAGGCTCAAGGGTTCAGAAGAGACAACCGTTTTCAGAAAGGTGATATGGCTAATATGGTGTATTAGAGTTTCCTGGAAGAGGCAACGGAGTTCGGAGACGAGGATGAGGTCGCCGCAGCCGAACTGGTCTGGGCAAAGGAACCAACTCAAGTCAATCAGCGATGGTTGAGGCAACAGAAAGGCACTTACGACTTTGATTGTTCAGGGAAGGGCACATCAAGCTGCCTGAAGGGAACCCCATGCTGCGTCCTGAAGGAGTAAAAGACAAAAGATTTTGCGGATACCACAACACCAATTCTCATGCCATCAATGATTGCCGGGTGTTCAGAATGAAGATCCAGAAAGCTATTCAGGAGGGACATTTGAAGTTTGATAGCAAGATGAAGATTGACGCTAATCCTTTTGCACAAAACACAATATCTTTCTCTATGAATATGGTTGTCGTGGAAGACTCCAAGGGCAAGGGCGAGATGAAAGTGCTGACCTCAGATAGAGCGAAAAGGACTAGTGTTGTTGACCCTAATCGACAGATTATAGATGAGGAGCTTCGGCAACGAGGACAGTTCCAGAGTAGCCGAACTGAGAGAGGGTAAGCTTCCAAACCTAGGGTTACAACGCGGATCCTGTTAAACAAATGGCAACGGGAGCAAGAGCAGTATCAGAGGCAGATGCATTACGAGGAGCAGAGGTTCATAGAGGAACGTGAGAGGCATGAGGAAGAAGTGTATCAGAGAGAAGAAGAGTGCTTGAGAGAGCAGGAGCAGTCTCATTGGGGGTGCTCGTTTTTCAAACATTGTTGGAACAAAGGCCTAAAGTTGCCTACTAGAGATAATTGCCCCGAATGCAGTGATCGGTATTCAGGGTATAGGCAGTCCCGGGTCAACCGCCGTTCGGTCCAAGAAAGACTTGGAGCACATGTTCCTGGGGACGATCGGCGTTTAAAAATAGGCGACTCAGAGGATCGGCATGGTAAAAGGTTTGCCCATCAAGAATGGGTTCGTTCTGAGGAGCGAGAGCACCGGGAGTATGCATGGCAGAGCGGGCAGTGGTGTCCACCAAGTCTGAAGAAGAGCCAGAAAAGGAGGGTGCAACGCTTGAGGAACAGAGAACTAGCGCAAGTGACTGCCGAACAGAAACCAACATGGCGTCCTAAGGGAAAACCCAATGGACACGACCGTTCGGCTGATACGTGCATGGCCTTCTTCATTCCATTAGAATTTATAGCTCCCGAGGACCAAGATATCCAAGAAGAAGTGTCTTCAGATGCTGATGAGAGAGAGTATCAGAACCTAATGGCCCAGCTTGTCCTGACTCAACAAGCAGTATTCGATAAACCGGCCAGACATCGACACTTGAAGGCGCTTTACGTGAAGGGATACATCAATGACAAGCCCCTGACCAAGATGCTGGCTGATGGAGGAGCTATCATCAATATCATGTCGTATACTACCTTTAGGAAGCTCGGGATGACCAATGAGGAGTTGTTGAAAACCGACTTGGTACTCAGAGACTTTGCTGGCAACCCTTCCGACACTCAGGGGCCAGTACATGTCGAGTTGATGACTGGATCAAAGACTCTGATCACTACGTTCTTTGTCATAGATGGCAAGGGGCATATAGTCTGCTCTTGGGAAGAGATTGGATCCATGCTAACTGCTGCATACCCTCAACCATGCATCAGGCTCTCATTCAGTGGATTGGAGATGATGTTGAGATTGTTCATGCCGATGACTCGGTAAGTATTGCTGCCACAGAACCTGTCTACTGGGAGTATGATGGCTTTGATTGTTTCTCTGGAAAGATTTGGGGAGAAGGTCCTGTGAATGTCTCCGGCAAGGGCCAACAGCCGATCCAAGCAGTCGGCTCTGAGAGCAATTTTTGATGGGGAACACAATCGATGATAGTGAAGGGAAGCTGGGACGTGGCTTCATGTCGGTTGATAAGCTAGAGGAGATAAATGTTGGTGATAGTGTTAAACCAAGGCCGATGTTTATCAGTGCAAATTTAGACCAAGAGAATAGGTTGAAGCTGATAGGCCTACTAAAAGAATTCAAAGATTGTTTCGCTTGGGATTATACAGAGATGCCAGGACTGGATCGTTCTATCGTTGAGCATAAATTGCCGATCAAGCCTGGATACCGTCCTTTCAAACAACCTCCCCGGAAGATTTACAAAGAGGAGGTACTGGCTGATGTAAATAAGTTAAAAGATTATTGGAAGCAAATTTCATTCGGCCATGCAAATATGCAGATTGGGTTTCAAACATAGTCCCGGTATACAAGAAAAATGGAAAGATGAGGGTCTGCATTGATTTTAGAAATCTCAACAAAGCTACTCCTATGGATGGTTACCCGATGCCAGTTGCTGATTTGCTCGTCGACGCGTCGGCTGGTTATGAAGTCATCAGCTTTATGGATGGTAATGCTGGTTATAACCAAATCTTCATGGCAATAGAGGATATTTCAAAGAAAACCTTCAGATGCCCTGGTCATATTGGTTTGTTTGAATGGATTGTCATGACTTTTGGTCTAAAGAATGCCGGTGCAACCTATCAAAGAGCTATGAACTATATCTTTCACGAGTTGATCGGCAAGATTGTGGAAATCTATATTGATGACGTGGTGGTCAAGTCTAGAAACCATGAGGGACATTTGGTTGATTTGAGGAGGACCTTGGAGTGCACTAGGAAGCATGGTTTGAGGATGAACCCGAATAAATGTGCCTTTGGAGTCTCGGCTGGTGAGTTTTTAGGCTTTCTAGTCCATAAAGGAGGGATCGAAGTCGGCAAGAAGAGCATGGAAGCAATGGAAAAGGTGGTACCTCCAACCAATCTCACAGAGTTGCAATCATTGCTGGGCAAGATTAATTTTGTGAGAAGATTCATACTAACTTGTCGAAAAGAGTGTTGCCCTTCTCTCCACTACTGAAGCTTAAAAAAGATCAAGAGTTTGTGTGGGGTGACGTACAACAGAAGCCTTTCGATGAGATCAAAGAGTACATGAAGGCGCCACCCGTATTGGTACCTCTGCAACTTGACAAGCCTTTTAAGTTGTACGTGGCGCACGACAACCTGACAATAGGGTCGGCCCTCATGCAAGAGTTCGAAGAGAAAGAGAGAGTAATAGATTACCTTAGCCGAAAACTACTAGATCCAGAGACAAGGTATTCGGCTATAGAAAAGCTTTGCTTGTGTGTGTTTTACTCATGTACTAAGCTTCGACATTATTTGTTAAATGCCGAATGTGTAGTAGTTTCTGAGTTCGATGTGATAAAACACATGTTATTGATGCCAATTTTAAATGGAAGAATTGACAAATGGATTTTAGCTCTGTCAGAATTTGATTTAAGGTACGACTCGGCAAAAGCAGTAAAAGGTCAGGTTATTGCTGATTTTGTTACCCAACACCGTGATCCCTCTGCTAAGATGGTGACCATTGCACCATGGACTTTATTTTTTGATGGTTCATCTTGTAGCAAAGGTGGTGGGGCTAGTGTTCTCTTGATTTCTCCTAGAGGTTTGACCTTTGAGTATGCCATCCCTATTGGATTCTTGGTTACTAACAATCAAGCAGAATATGAGGCATTGCTTAAAGGGCTACAACTACTTGTCGAAATAAAGGTTGTTGCTGTCAAGGTTTTCGGGATTCTGAGATGGTGATTAACCAACTGATCAGCCAATATGAATGTAAGAGTGATATGTTAAAGGGATATTATGAAGAGTGCCGAGAGCTTCTGAAAAGTTTCCAGGTAGCCACCTTGCATCATATCCCTAGGGTGCAGAATGAAGAAGCAAATAGACTGGCTCAAAGTGCTTCGGGATACCGAGAGGATCAGGAAATTCATGCTCTGGATGAAGATCGGGTAATTAATGACTGGAGAAATGAAATTGCCGATTATTTAAAAAATCCATCACAAAAAGTTTCCCAAAAACTCAGATATAAAGCTATCAAGTTCGTGCTCCTTGATGACTAGTTGTACTACAAGTCCATAGATGGAGTACTCCTCAGATGTTTGAATCAAGAGGAGTCCAGAAAGCTGATGTATGAAGTGCATGAAGGAGTATGTGATGCACATCAGTCGGCTTACCGAATGAAATGGATAATAAGGAGAACTGGTTATTTTTGGCCAACTATACTTGAGGATTGTTTTGAATATTACAAGGGGTGTCAAGACTGTCAAAGATTCGGTAATATTCAGAGAGCTCTAGCGTCGGCTTGAAACCCAATTGTCGGTGTTTAGAAACTACCAACGAGTAAATTTGTACACGTGTCGGGTTCCGAATGGTGAGACAAAGATACAAGAGGTTTATACTGGTTCGGTCAAGAAATCCCTACGTCTAGTGTGGAGCTGCTCGTGTTCCTTATCTCTTCTTGCAGGGGGCTACAAGCTGGTTCGAGGGAGGGGCTGTGAGACCCAGGACTCTGGATGATGTAGTGAGTGTGTGTGTGTGCTATCGACTAGCCGTGTTCTTCGGGTGTGTGTGAGATCTCTCTCTCTCTGAAGGCTCGAGAGTGGAGAGCTCTGGGTCGCTTTGAACCGTCCCCCTGTCCCCCTTTTATAGCCACAAGGAGGGCAGGGGAGTTACAAACATACACTGAGAGATATCTACCTAGGATACCGAGCCCTTTCTAATACATGGCTTTTTCTTTTACGGTTGCAGCCGTCCGGTCGGGCCGCATGGATCGGTTTGTGCTTGAATTGGGGCTGGAGCCATGGTGGGGCTCTGTCAACGACTGGGACGTAGCCATGACAGGCTAGGGATTAGGACGACTCGCGTTGCGCCCTAGCCTAGGGGTGCTTGTGAACGCTCCGCATGTCGCGCCCTTCAGTACATGATGTATCGGTCGGCCCGCCTTGACAAGACTCATCGTCGCGCCCCTTTGTCCGTTTTACGGGCGAAGGAGCGATGATGTGGGTCCCGGAGGCAGGTGGTTCAATTTTTGCCTTGTTGAATCTTCTTATTTGGCTTGGACGTAGCACAGCGGCCAGACTTTGGCACTCCTCCTTTTCTTTTGCCTCTTGTCTGCCGTTTAGAGCACATTCCTTCTAAGCCATGGATCGTGACAGACGCCCTCCGGCGGACAGCTCCACCGGAGAGGGCGCATAGGATGCCCGGAATCTTCATCGTCGGCTGATCGCGGCCGGATGGTTTCTGCATCATTCCATTTCCTTTTTCCTTTCTTTACCTTCGTTTGTGTGCTTACCAAATCCTATGCTTGGGTCAGGATGCCATCGCCGACCCATGATATGTCGCTCCCGCGGGGTTTTCAGACGTGGGTGGCGTCGTCCGACGTGTTAGCACCATCTCGCCTTCCCTGTCGCGCGGGGTCGGAGTCTTCCTCCTCGTTGGGGCCCGTGCCGGCATTTCCAGCTCTCAAAGACCGCAACTTGATAGAGGAATTGCTTAGTCGCCCGGTGGTACGTCGGGTTCAGGACGCCGAGCTGCTCTATCGGATGCTCGAAGGGTTTCGTCGAAGCCTGTTGGTGTCCGTGTAGGCGGCCTCTCGTCTCCGGGACCAGCTCGCTGAAGCCGATTCGCATGCTGTGGGTAAGTGATCGTTATTTCCCCTTTCCTTAACACGATTCATTTGTCGCTTCATCTTCTATTTCGCAGTGTTGGAAGAGGAACTGCGGGTGCTCCGCTTTGCCACAGTTGGCGTCGTCGATGTCCTTCACGTGTCTGGGGATTCCATTGCTAGACGTCTTCGGGCCGTCCCGGCGCGTGTCTATAACGCCACCGCGTGCGCTGTTTTTCGTGGGGCTAGAGTGGTGCTAGCCATAGCCGAAATTCATTCAGGCGTGGACATGACTGACGTCGCAGAGTTCGTACCCGAACAAAGCATCGGTCCACGTTCTAACCTCGTCGAGCGGCTTTCAGAAGCGGCGGAAGCTGTTGTTGGCATCGTACCCGCGGAAGAAATCCTAGCGGCGCGGCCCAGGGCGGAGACCCCATGACGACCGGTGTTTAGCAAAAGGAGATGTGTACTAGTGAGCGGGAAGTTTTACCTTCTTTATATGGTCTTGAATCGTTAATTCCTTGCTCCGTGTTTCAACTGGTGTTTTAGCTGCTTTATTTCATAGGCCCGCGTTCGTGGCCTATGATCTTAGTTGGATCATGCGTCTGGGGACCATGGTCGCACGGTTCCCTTCTTCCTCGCACCCCCATGATCTAGGATGTGGAAGTGAACTGACTTGTGTCTTTCCTCGATGGACGAGACCGAGCGCTCGGCGAGTTACAATCGGGTGATTTAGGTGAGATCCCGGGTCCTCATCCGTGGAGGCTCGCACCGGCAGAAGTCTATCGGCGACCGATCTCAATCCCAACAGTCGATATGTATAGTACCCGGTTCCGTTCGCTGGGAACCGAGGGCTCGATGCCACCCCTCGTGGGGTCTACCACATATTCTGTTATCTGTTGAAGCCGAAACACGTCCACTGAGTGCGTTCGACGTGAAGATGTCTACGTTCCGGCCGCGAGGGCCCACTCAGCAACGTCCCTCACTCTTCGTTTTTCGGCCGGGGAGGTTGTCGAACCCATGGAGTGGGGCCAGCCCAAGATCCCTCAGCCTTATTATTTTTACCTGAATTCACGTCGCGGAGGGTCGGAGGACTGGCGGCCCATTAGGTTATGACATGAGTATTGCGGACGGAGCGGGCTGTGTCCCTGCTGCTAAAACTCATCACCGATGCCACTTCCCCTATGTTCTAGATACAGGAAAACGAAAATCTGAACGAAATTTCATCGGGTGGACGAGCTTATCGATTATTCCCACCTTTTTTGCCGTCCATGGGTCAATGGTTGCGCTCCACTGTGTTCCATGCTCAGTTGGAGGAGTTGGTCCATGAGGGAAGTCTCCCTCCGTCTTCCGATTCATCATGGTGGTTGCTGCCTGGAGACGAGCTTTCCCCTACTCCTCCCGACGGTTACGTCGTTTCTTTCGTCGAGTTTCATCAGCGGGGGCTGGGCGCGCCTCCGCATCCCTTCCTTTGAGGTCTGCTTGAGTACTATGGGCTTGAGCTTCATCACCTTAATCCTAATGGCGTCCAGCAGATCTCGACCTTCATAGCTTTTTGCGAAGGATATTTGGGGATTGAGCCTCACTTCAATCTGTGGTGGCGGCTGTTCTCCGTGGATTTCATAAAGGGGCGACTCATGGGGTGCGTCGGGGTGAAACTCCGGCCTGGACGCGCGGGGGATTTCATCGTCGTGCCTACTCGATCGGCGAACAAAGGCTGGCATACGTCGTGGTTTTATCTTCGGAGTGACGAGGATGCCCCGTTTCCTTGCTACACCAGGATACCCCTCGATGCTGGCCCTCCTTCCTTCTACTATGGGATCGATGAGAAAGTCTGGAAGCAACTAGATGATGTTTTCCGCGCCATCAGGATCTTGAGGGAGACCGACGTATGTTCGTGCGACGTGACCGGCGGTTATTTCTCCAGGGGGGTGCCTTTGCGCCAGCGGACACTGATGTTGTTCCAGATGGCCGAGGACGCGTCTCTTGAGGGGACGGTGTCAACTCTGGGGGTGGCGGACGCGAATGCTGTGGTGGCGCGCGTCCGCCTAGTCACCGGTTTGACCGGCGCGTCTTATCCTGTCGACAGCGTCCTGAGGATGCTTCGTGACCGGACTACGAAAACCTTGGTATCTTATTTCTTTCCGTCCTTCTCTGGTTCATGGAATTTTGTCTCTTTACTTCCCTGCCATTGACCGATTGAGGAGGTTTCCGCAGGTCGGTCGCGTGGACGTTCGTCCTAGTCGTCCTCCTCTCCTGATGGTCGTGTCGAGACGGGCGAACAGGGAGTGTGACGAGAGGGTACGATCACAGAAAATCCGCAGGAGGGATCGTAACCTTCGGAATGAGGCTCGGAGGGTGAGAGAGGAGAAGGGAGAGTAGGTTTCATCGATGTCAGAAAATACTGACGATGGGGACGATGATCCTATTGACTCAGAGTGCTCTCCTTCTCATGAAGCGGGCAGCCCGTCGTTGCAATCCGGGCCCTCAAGCCCTCCCCCGAGTACGAGTTTGCCCGAGGCGGCGAAAGCCTCGGATGATGTTATGGCGCCGGAATTGGGGTCCATTCTGACTGATTCTGCCTCACCGGTGCCAGACGACGTACTCGTAGCATCGCGCCCTCAGTCGACTCCGTCTCCTGAGATCGTCCCTGTTCTTGCGTCTCCGGATGTCCCTATGCCCGCCGTCGCTTTGTAGGTACCAGAGTCTGGTCGGTTGGAGCCGAAGGTTTTTACCCGTAAACGTGGGCCGGCGCTACGGAACCTGTTGTCGGATCCTCGGCCGAAGCGTCCGATGCTGGCCTCGAGGTAACTTTGTTTCGATCTGTTTTACTTTCCCAAGAGCTCGTATTCCTTGCTTCATCATGCCTTTTCTTTAGTCGGAGCGTGGGCCGCTCGACCTTAGCTCCGGCGAAGAGGTTGGCGGTCTCGTGTCCCCAGGGTTCGTCGAGGAACGTGGGTGTCGTCATGCTTGCGGGTCCGAGTGGTGTCGGGGGCAAGGTGGACGACGCTACTTCGTCCGAGCCCGGTGTCCCCGGTGCCGATGCTTCTTTGGCGGAAGGCCTTTCGTCGGTGAACATTCCGGTGGTGGCTTCGTCGTCGCCTTCTTTGCCGGTTGTTGGAATCGTTCCGTCCTCGGACCATATGTTCTTGCCTCGGGTCCTGGCTCCGCGCCAAATAGGATCCCTCTCAGGTGTCGAAATCGTCCCCGTGGAGGCGCGGGAGACGATGGATATCCTCCCTCCTTTCTGAATGCTTCCTGGGGAGGTAACTGCGAGGCCTCGGGACCGACCTGGCCACCCCCTTGTTTGGGCGCGCGTGGACGAACCAGGAGTTGTGTTCGCCCTGGACGATCGTCTGGAAGATTCTCGCTGGTAGGCTGCGAACCAAGGCATGCGAGATATGGCGAAGATTTGGGGCGACGTGGTAACTCCTAATGTGGAGGTGATGTGTCCCAACCTCTGATTTACCTCTCATTCGTTTTACGATGTTCTTCTTATGCCCCTTCCTCTGTAGGCGATATGCGAGAGCAATATCCCCAACGTCGGCTTTCCTTTACGGGCAATCCGGTGTCTGGCCGGCCGCCGCTGAGAGCCATCGGCGAATCGCCGCCCTGGAGGCTGAACTGATCGAGGCTCTTGTTCATGTTAGCAACTCGCGTCAGTCTGAGGAAGTAGCACGTCAGGGGTTCGAGGCTCAGGCGGACGCTCGTAAGGCTGCTGAGGGGATGCTGAGGAACACCGAGGAGGATGTGAAGTGCATAGAGCGCGCCCGGAAGTTGGCCTTGGACCGGATAGAGGTGGAGAAGAACGCGCGTCGTCAGGCTGAGGAGGAAAGGGACAATCATCGCGACTCCGTCCTTGTCCTGAACGCTGATTTGAAGTCCGAGTGAGAGGAAGTCAGTCGCCTGGCGGCTCAGACTCGACACCTTACAGAGGAGCTTGAGGGTGCGTGCCTCTCTTGAGGTATTCTCACTTTTGTTATTAAGCTAACCTCACATTTTTCAGACGCCCGGAGCCGACTGGGGTTGCCGGCGGTTGGCGAGAAACGCCTTCAAGAAGAGGTGACGGAGGCGAAGGCGTTTGCGGCAGAGTCTACTAGCTCGAGGGTGAGGCTAGAGGGCGTTCTCATCTCTGCTCTTCAAGACCTTCGAATATCCGTCGACCCTGAAGACTCTCTCGAAGCGGTTGTTTCTAGCTTTTCTGACCGAGTTGAAGAGTTTGTCAAGGCTGGGATAAAGAGAGGCGCTCTGCGGGCGGTGTCCATCGTGCGTTCTCATTACCCCGAGCTGGGTTTTCTAGCGATGGGCTTGGGATGGTGTCCTGAGACTACCTCCTCCCTGGTGGCGGAAATTGAGAAGGAGATGGAGCCAGTCGCGGCCGGGGTGCTCCGCACGTTGGAGGACGAGGCAGCTAACGAGGAGGAGGATATCGCACCCGCGCAAATCTCGTAACCCTGATCGTTGCCCTTGTGTCTTTATTTAGCCCGTGTCTGTATTATTATGTTTGCCGCGAACTTGGGACATGTTTTTCGCATGTACCTGGTTTTATTATAGGGAAACCAGGTATACTTTTGCCCTTCTTGATAGGTTTTAGGAGGTATTTAATGCTAATGACTGGAGTATCGATTTAACAGACGTTATTTCAAACATAAAGAAGGTGGTGGGTGTGATCAGCTATCAAAGGCACTGATAAGTCCTAGCCACCCGATGGGGAGGAAGAGGGGGACGATCGCGTATACCTCTTTGTGGAGTAAATTTCTAACGATGTTAGGGGCCGCGTGCGCCTGGGTTGTCGAGGATGGTTGAGACTTCGCTTGATGAAGCGAGACCGTCGTCATCTCCTCCACCGTGTTTTCCGTTGTCGCCTTTTTTCTTCACCCACCTTCTCTTTTTCAATCCTCCGTTGAGGAACATTTTCATGAGGTTACAGTCCTTGAGGGGGTGGCTTATAGAAGTCGCATGGTTGGGACAAGGTTGCCCCAGCATTCTCTCAAAGTGGTTGTTACCCTACCCGTTCTTCCTCCATGCGCCTTTCCCTTTTGCCATGATGAATGATGGACGGGGCCATATCTGGTCCTGACATCTTTCATATGGATGGGTTGAGGCCATTCGGAAATCCACGACGACGTCGCCGTCATTTGCACCTTGGGAGTTCTTGGAAAATCCAAGTGGGGCACGGGTCCTTCGGAAATTCTTGATGAAGGATTCCTTCAAATCTCCCCAGTTTCGAATCCTTCCTTCCGGGAGGTGTTCTAACCATACACGAGCTGCGTCAGAGAGGTAAAATGGTAGGTGGTGGATTATAAAGTTCTCGTCTACCGCCCCACCCGCTTCGCAGGCAAAATGGTAATCCTCCAACCAGAATCCAGGGTCCGAGAGCCCGGCGTATTTCCGGAGGTAAGTCAGTGGCCAGAATCGTGTCGGGATTCGTGCTACACGTATATGTGGGGAAAAGCATCGTGGCCCAATGGAGCTCAGCCTGATACCTTGGTCCTCGCCGGGTTTGTGTCGACCATCGTTGCACAAGGACTGCGCGGGTTGTCGGTCACCGTCGCTCCCCCTACGATTGTGATATGTCTGGTATGTTTCGGCGCCAGAATGATGCTTGACCGGGGCCCATCCTGATCCTCCCCGGGTAGAGTTTTTAAGGAGTGACGCATCTCGAGAGCTGGGGAGGCTCCTTCCCTTTGTTGCGCTCGACACTCCATCAGCCTGACGGTTGTCAGGCCCGGGAGGGTGCGCGGCCTTCTCCCCATCATTCCTTCCTCGGGCGTGATGGCCTTAGGAGACCGTCTCATAAGTACGGGGGTGACAACTATGCTTTGCTGCCCCTTTGGAGGAGTAGGGGGAGGCATGTCGTCTCCATTCATACGGTGTTGCGTACCATGAGCTCGGGGTCAGAGGTTATTCGCCGGCCACGGATGTAGCCACTATTCGAGGAAGGCACACTCGTCGTTGATCCGGCGACGGGCGCCGTCAAACCCACCCTGCTGGACTCGTGTGAGATTGGCGTGCGGTGGTGCGAGAACTCGCTGGCTCTCGAAAGGGGTTTCGTTGCCGCCTTCGTCGTTGTCGAGCGTAGCTTCCTCAGGGAGAGCCTCTGTTTCATCGCACGCAAAGCATTCCCTTAAGAGGGCCTCGTCAATCCTAGGAGTGGTGCGTTCAACTCTCATACCATCAGTGTCGACGAGGGTTAAGCTGTCCTCAGTCGGGGGATCGCAGAATGAGTCGATGGTTTCCACGAACTCATCATCGTTGCCAACATTGGGCATCTTCCGAGTGATAAGCCGTTCGAGGATGGACGCGGCGCTGACGAGACCAAAAGGGTACGTCAGAGGGACACCTTCTTCTATCAGCGCGCCTCCTTCGATCTGGATGGCGGCGTCGATGTAGGCGAGTGCCTGTCTTTGCGCTCGGGTCAGCGAGGGTCGTGGCGCTCTTCGGCCTTTGGAGTGCCGACGTGGCCTGCCCCAGTGGGGGAGCGGGCGGTCACTGCCCTCAGAGGATTGTTCATCCGAGACGTAGTATGTTGCTTGCCGTGGGACGGACTCCCTTCCCATGACGAAGCCAGGGAGGAGGTTGCCGTCGTGTCCCTTGGCTCCTGGTGGGCCTTTTCGGTCGAGATGATAGCCCCGAGGCAGGAGTCGTTCGGCAGCGCCTCGTCGCCATCGAAGCTGGGGTTCGAGTCCAGTAGGTAGTCGTACTGAGAGCGTACGAAACGCGTAACGTTGTGCTCGGCCGTGCGGTCGGTTTCGTACTCATCGCCGTCAGAGTCCCCCATGCCGCTCATGAACGCCTCGAGCGGGTGGAGTTCTCTGTCGTCGCTCCTGAGTTCGGTGCGGTTGGATCCAGGGCTTTCTGGCCCCGGTCGTTCGACCGGTGCGTCCCTGCGGGGGGCAGGGAGATCCTCATTCGACCATGCCAGGGTGTCGACGACCTGGACCGGCGAGGGCAGCACATGGGTGACGGTACCGTCCGTGGAGAAGGCAAACTCCAGGCTCCCGAAGCGGATGACGGAGAGCCCAGGGTTGTCGGAGTTGAAGGGGGCCATTCGGAACCACTAAATCGTCGTGACACGCGATGACCCCGACCTGGCGCGCCAACTGTCGGTGTTTAGAAACTACCAACGAGTAAATTTGTACGCGTGTCGGGTTCCGAATGGTGAGACAAAGAGACAAGAGGTTTATACTGGTTCGGGCAAGAAATCCCTATGTCTAGTGTGGAGCTGCTTGTGTTCCTTATCTCTGCTTGCAGGGGGCTACAAGCTGGTTCGAGAGAGGGGGTGTGAGCCCCAGGTCTCTGGATGCTGTAGTGAGTGTGTGTGTGCTATCGACTAGCCGTGTTCTTCGGGTGTGTGTGAGATCTCTCTCTCTCTCTCTGAAGGCTCGAGAGTGGAGAGCTCTGGGTCGCTTTGAACCGTCCCCCTGTCCCCCTTTTATAGTCACAAGGAGGGCAGGGGAGTTACAAACATACACCGAGAGATATCTACCTAGGATACTGAGCCCTTTCCTTCTTCTTGAAGGATGTTGGACATTTATAATACTATATTCCTATTGTCTTCATACTTGGTCGGAGGAGAGGAGGCATGTCGGCTCATTGTTGCATCGCCGGAGGATACGGGGGGGGGGGGTCCGGTTGAACCCGTAGCGTAATAGAGGTATGGAGTTTGTTGTACCGTTGGAAGGTACACGACTGTACCTTCTTATAATTCTTTTCGTCTACGGCGGATTCCTCCACCCTGGGCCAATGAGTTTCGTTGCCTGGCGGGCCCCATGTACCTGATGTACTTCTATTCGGTGGGTTCCTATAGGGGCCCCGGTGGCCGGAGGGGTTGCCGCTGCTTCTCGAAGGCGTGGGTCCCTCCTGTTTAGAAGTCTGATTCCACCCTGTCCCTGGTTGGAGGACCCGTCGTGTCTCCATTTTAGTAGGAAACTAGGGTGTTATCCTGTGCTCCGGTTTATATGGGATGTACGACCTTCAAGATAACGTACCTCCGTTCTTATCGGTGTTTGCACCGTCAGCGCCTACAGGGCAATAGCCATCACCTTCTAGAAGGGGAAATGGGCCTTTTCCTTGTCGGCGGCACCCTGCACGTCTTCTGCCAGCTGTGGACCCGTCTCGCTTCCCACGTCGGGCGAGACAGAAGCACGTCTACCTACCCGGGCCGGCGGGATCCTGTGAATCACATGCCCTTTCTTCGTGGGTCGGCGGTGATTTTATCCCTGATGGGCTTCTCATCCCTATCTAGATGGTCGTTGCGGGGCCTTTAGTTTATGATTTTGTTTCTGAAAGTTTATCATTAAATTAGATCTCCGACACCAATTGTCAAGCCTAGGCCGTTCAGAGGATGGGGCATAGATTTGATCGGTCAAATTCATCCTCCTTCTAGCAAAGGACATAAGTTTGTGTTGTTGGCCACAGATTATTCCACAAAGTGGGTTGAAGCTATTCCCCTGAAGAAGGTTACATCAGAAAACATGGTCAATTTTGTTAAGGAGCATAAAATTCACAGATTCGGGATTCCTCAAATCATAACAACAGATCAAGGGACTCAGTTTACTTCATCCAAGTTTTGTGATTTTGCCGAAGAGATGGGAATAAAATTGTACAATTTTTCTCCTTATTATGCGCAAGCCAATGGCCAGGCTGAAGCATCAAATAAAATCATGATCAAAATTATTCAGAAGAAATTTGATGAAAAGCCGAAGAAGTGGCATTCGGTTCTTAACGAGGCTTTGTGGGCTTACCGAATGACTTGTCATGGATCTACTCAAGTGTCTCCCTATGAGCTGGTTATGGGCATCATGTTGTGCTGCCATGGGAATTACAATCGGGATCAAGATGGGTTACATTGCAGAACGATTTGAGGAAAGAAGATTACAAAAGTCTGATGATGGACGAATTGGAAGATTTGCATTTAGTTCATCTCAAAGCATTGGAAAATATTGAGAAAAATAAACCACGTGTTGTCAGGTATTATAACAAGAAGGTTAAGGAAAAACAATTCGCAGAAGGAGATTTGGTATAGAAAACCGTATTGCCGATTGGGACAAAGGACAGAGCGTTCGGCAAATGGTCTCCAAATTGGGTTTCGAGTGGTAAGGTGTGCGCCTGGCAATGCGTATATCTTGAAAACTCTATTGGGAGAGGAATTCGCTAGAGCCATCAATGGAAGGTTTCTTAAGAGATTCCATCCTAGTGTTGAGGTTGGTGCATAAATAGACTTAAAGAAACTTATGCACAAATAGCCGATACGGAGATATCACCTTTAGCCGAAAAAATTCTGTGAAAAAGCTTAGAAAATAGCCAACACGGCATGTGTCGCCTTTAGAGTAAAAATCAAACACATCGTGCAAGCATTCTCTAGATTGGCCATTCTTAGAAAAATTCAAACAAGGAGAGAACCAGTAGGGGTCCTGAATATTTCACAGAGCAAGGTTTTTTACATAAGGCTCCTAAATACAAACTACTCATCAAACAGCCTGTTGAGGACCGACTGGGCATCTGTGACTTCAGCAAGGGCGGTTGCATGATCTTCATAGCTCTCCAGAAGATCGTTGATGTCTTCGACATTTTTTAGAGGCACTTGACCACAGAAGCCGGTTGGCTGGACAGAGAAGTCCTCACCGCGTTGGGTAGTCATTGCCGACAGCCCCAGAGTTACGCCGTGGTGCACGCCATGGATGGCGACTTGATTGATGCGGCCGTCCACATTGTCAAGGCGTGCCTCGGCGGTCTCTCCTTGAGCGTTGACCTTGTCGGCGATCCTGTTCGCCGCAGCTTTCAAGCGCTCATTCTCTACAGAAAGCGCTGAACGAAGATGCAAATTGGATGAGCAGACACGATTAAAAGAGAAGGTCACACAGGATTACTTTCGGCTAACCCGTGATGGCGTCGCAGAGCTGCTTCCGCTGGTCCTCCCACTCGAGTTGATCAATGCCGTATTGTTTGGAGATCTTCTCCAACTCTGTGCGGGCCTCATCTCTCTCACCCTTGAAGGTGACCGCCTCCACATAGGTGTAGGGGAGGTCCGAGGCGTCTAAACCCGAACCCAAGTCCCAGGGGTTGGAATGGTAGGAGCCTGAAGACCAAGACGAAGCGAGCAATGGACTCCCTGGCTGACCTGCTGCCGCCGTGGGGAAAGGGATACTGTGGCTGGTGGAGATGGAATTGATCCTGATGAGGAACAGAAATCAGGGGTAGAAGGATAAATAGAGAGCAAAGATGCAAGGGGGCAAGGAACTAATTCTTACCCGCGCTGCCGATTGCGCCATGCTCGGCTCCCTTCGGGCGCTCCTTCGGCAGGACGCTTGTCGCCATTGTTACTGTGTGAGTTACGGTTTACCTCTGGATTGATTACGACAGAGAGGGTGAAGACGAAGGCGAGAGTGTTTGAGTGGAACCGTTGACAGGGGTAGAAGAAGGGACCTTATTTATAGGCCGAGTAAGAATCCCAAACGGCAGACTAGGGTTTTCCCTCTCAAGTGGGCCATTACCGGAATGCGCCAGGCTCGGGTATATCAAAGGTCGCTCGGCTATATCCCTAAACCAAAAATGATCGGCTATCTGAGAGCTAGAGGTGAATCAGCTATGCTGTGATCGGGAAGAATAACAGAGCCGATTATACTATCATACAGGTAGGAATATATAAGAGGTAAGATAGTAATGAACATCCGATTGGAAACAAAATGTGCAATGCTTGGCCTATTACAAGCCAAATTCATATTGGTTCAATAGCTGACCAATGGCATCTAAGGCTTCATTCTTGATTCGGTTGACCTGGTCCAGGACCTTCTGGTCTGCATCTTCAGAGCTCTGGATGCTAGACAGCTTTGCCTTGAGCTGTTGGTCTTCTTTAAGGATAGCAGAAAGCTTTGATGAAGCAGCCCCCATGGAATTTGGCAAGTCTAGCATCTTGGATTTGTGAGATTGGATTTTGACGTTCAATTCGGCTAGTTGAGCCTCTAGCCTAATCTTCTCATCCTCCATGGTCTTCAGCTCCGGCTCCAGAGTTTCCAGTAAATTCCTAGCAGTCTGAATTTGGGAATGCAGGACTCTAGCTTCTTGTTTCTTCAGAGATCTATTATCTTGCAGGACAGCTCTGGAAGCTATGTTTTTATTGGCTCTTTTCACCACAGCAAAGTGATCATCAAGATGAGTTGTAGATTCCAAAGGAGCCTTGATGGCAGATGAGAGATCTTGATTGATGAGCTCAAGGATATCCTTTATATGATCTGAATCTTGGACCAAGATATTGATGTCTTTATTCAGCAGATTAGCTATATCCTGCAGCCGAGCTTGATTTTCTACTGATAAAGTTTGCTGGGAGGTGGCTTCTTCACCCTTTTCACTGATGAAGTCATCAATAGTGAAGGAGTAACTGGTGGTCGGCTTGGTAGTATCCTTGAGAGAGGAAGGAGCGTTAGCCGATTGGGTAACAAATTGCTGAAAAAATGGTTTAAGGTAGTGTATTACCTGCTGGGTTGATTGAGCTTCAGGATGTGTTGTGCCTTGGCCTGGTTGACTTGACTGGGTGCCCTGAGGAGGTGAATCTGGAGCCGGACCAGAAGAATGTTCTCCTGCTAAATTGTCTAAAATTTTATCTGTTTTCCAATAATACAGATGCATGAGCAGGAATTGGATGACATATAAAAGAGGAAAGTGATTAGCCGAATAATATTACCAATGCGCTCAATAGTTTCTTGAGCATCAGTGCTTTCGGCTTCATCAATTTCAGTGTCCTCAGTTTCATGAACTTCTGCCGATGGTTGGGTTTCTGCATCTTCAATAGAAATTGGGAGAGGAATGTCCACGGTTGGTAAAGCATTGCTTGATCTAGGGATATCGACATGTGGCTGCAGTGAAGATGATTAATATAAAAACAGGCAGTTTTATTCCAAAGTGAAATTTATTACTGAATAAAACTCATACCTTGGGAGATCTCTGAACTTTCTTGGACCTTACCTTTCTGGTCACATGAATGTCCTCAAGTATCTTCCTCTTGCCTTTTTCTTCTAAAGGAGCAGTAGCTAAAACTGCAGGAGTCTTCATGAAGATTTTTAAAGTGGGAGCATTGTAGCCCAATGCAGGTTTAGGCCCAGCTTTATAATACTCCACTACTTTATTAGGAGGAGTAGGCTCGAAATCCTATACATGGTCAGATTTTAGAATGGGAGATAAAATTAGAAACAGGAGATAACTAGTGCAATGAGATTACCTCACTATGAGGAGCAAATTGAGGATACAAATCTTGGCACAAGGGGTGAACTAGTATGTTGAAGATGTGGTTGTGCCACTCTTGCCGCAAAGCAGAGAAAAGGGGATGAGCATCATCTACTAGTCCAAATGGGGAAGGTTCATATGTTGGCAAATCTTTTCCAAGCTCAAAGACTTTTCTAGCTTCTGTTTCATTGGTGATCAACTCCCTGTATCTTATGATTGATGAGAAGAAAGGTCTTGGGGGCAGCTGTCCACATCCTAATTGTATGGATGCCATATTGGGATTGTAGAATTCATAGGTGGGTTGCACCATTCTCCCATGATGAAATTCGGCTGGCACGATGCATGGCTTGATGAAGGAGTTGAAAATTTCAGTGGATACCTTATCAGAACAGCCAGACTCATAGCTGAATTTGTAAGGAAAGGTCAAATTGTCATTTTCACTATAAGGGAGCACGAGCACATTGTTGAAACCTTTGAAGAATAGCTTGAAGAGGTGACCAATATCCATGTCGATGCTGATAGATGATGCTGCTTCTCCATAGGTTTGGCAGCTCTTGGTCTTTGCTGGGCTGCCTTCGGCATAGTTGACCGAAGGAAAACTCAAGTTATGAAGGGGTACAGTCACTATCTGATGCATATAGAGTTGCAACCAGATTTGGATAAACCACCAAGGGCCACTCACGCAGAAAATCTCCTTGCCATGGTACATTTGGACAGAAATCTGATGCATCATGTGGTATACAGATCCTAGGAGATATTTACCTAGGGGGATTAGTGTGCCTGCAGCTAAATCTTCAGCCATTATCATGTGATTTAGGGTTGGCTCATTGGATCTTCCACAGAAGATAAACCTGCATAGCCACATGTTCATAAAGGCTCTGCTTTCCTTTTCAGAGACAGTGTCAGTTGCTTCCATGTAGGTTTGAATGTACCCAACCCATCCACCTCCTGATTTAACAGCACTCTGGTTACTTTTGCCCTTATAGTGACAAGGGTATACTGGTTGGGACACGTTTAAACCAGTCATCATGAACACATTGGCTAAAGTACGAGTCATCATACCATGGCCGAAGACGAAAGCGTTGATAGCGTCAGACCAGAAGTGGGAAGCTGCTATCAAGAGGGGTTCGTTTCTAGGTATTTCTGACAGAGATAACACTAGACAGTGGGTGATGTCTTGACTGTCTGAAGGACCGAGAACGGCGACCAGAGGGGGGGTGAATGGGAGCCTCAAATTTCTCTTGAAATGTTCGGGCCACTCTTCCCAAAAACCAAACCCAGTTGTTGTGTGCTTGGCCTTCACCTTGTCGATCACCTTCTTGGAGGACCTTCGGTGGTATCCACCCTTGGGCTTGTGCTTGTCCTCGAAGTTGTGCTCGCGCTTGTCCTTGCACTTGGTGAAGTCGCCCGCTGCTTTCTTGGGGTAGTTTGCGATGAAGTGATCCTCATCACCGCAACGGTAGCACCCCTTGGCTGAGCCACCACGCTGACGGTTCAAACATTTGTTGTGAAACCGTGAGAACTTGGTGATGACCAAAGCCAGCTCATCATCTCCAAGAGCCTCCACTTGATCCTCTGTCACAGAAATCAAAGACAAAGCAAACAAAGAGTGTGAGGGTTCAGAGGAGGAAGAAGACATACCGTCGGGGCCAGAAACCAACGCCATAGATGGTTTCGACGGGTTTTCAAGCTTGGCCCGGGTCTGGTAGTCAATCTCCGAGGACTTGAGCTTGTTGAAAAGCTCGTCCATGGTCAGGGCATCATAGCCCGGTGACTCCTGAATGGTAGCCACCTTCATCTCCCACACCTTCCGATCAAGAGCATGCAAAAGCTTCATAGCCATCTCATGATCATCATAAGGCAAGTTGGCTCGATTAGCACACATCTTGTTGACGATAGATTGGAAGCGAGTGAACATCCCGTCAACATATTCGCCGACCAACTGAGAAACGTTCTCGTACTCTCTACGGTACGTGCCGAAGAGTCTGGACTTGATCTGAGTGTTACCCTCATGATATCGCACAAGTGTTTGCCAGATCTCCCGTGCCGTAGTGAGACTCGAAACTCTCTCAAACTCAGGAAGAGACAAATTCGAGAAGAGGATGCTACGGGCTCGTTTGATGCATGTCGCGTGATTTGCAGCTCATTAATCCGAGCGCCAAGAACCACGTAGTTAGCACTCTCACAAATCTCCCAATACTTCGTATCAAGCCCTTGGAGGTAAGCAGACATGTGCACCTTCCAATAGGCGAAGTTTGTTCCATCGAAGAACGGAGGTTTGTCAGCACCTCTCTCCATGTCGCCTTCACGGATCAAGAACCGTGTAAGGTGGATTGATCCTTAACTGGCTCTGATACCAATTGAAGGACCGAGAACGGCGACCAGAGGGGGGGTGAATGGGAGCCTCAAATTTCTCTCGAAATGTTCGGGCCACTCTTCCCAAAAACCAAACCCAGTTGTTGTGTGCTCAACCGGCAATGGAGAATGGAGAAAAGAGAGCTCACCGGTAGTGGAGAAAAACTCACCGGAAACCCCAAAACATAGGTTCTCAACCCCTAAGGGAAAGAGGCAAGAACCTAGGCAAAACGGGCGAAAACAGCAACCGTTGGACTACTCTGTCAAGACCACCGGACCAATGGAAGTGGTCTGGTGCCTTTGGTCCGGTGCACAGCGAAGCACCACCGAACTAGTCCGACGCCCACTTTGGAAAGTCCGGAGCTCACCCCAAAAACATGCAGTAAGTGCCTAGGCTCCGGACACCTAGTCCGACGCTCACCATCGGACTATAGGAAGTGGTCTGGTGCACACACTCGCCATAGAGCAAAAACCACAGCAAGCACCCTACCTCCGGACACCTCATCCGACGCTCACCGTCGGACTAACGGGCCTAGTCCGACGCGTGAGTGAAACCCTTAGCAGAGCCACCGGACTACTTGCAATGGTCCGGTGCTCACAGGCTGGGTGGTCCGACGCCCACAGACAGAAAATTGTTCCCCGCGAAAACGAACTTCTCTCCGCCAAATCTTCCCAAAACTCAACCAAATGATCACCAACTGCAGCCAAACTTTGTAGGCATGATCCTAGTGCAATTGGGGAGCTATCCCGAAGAAATCATCGCTCAATTTGGAGAGGATAAACGGGAACACCTGGATTTGGGGGAGAAGAGAGCAAAACGAAGAACGCCACAAAGAAATCGCCCGATCTATGCACTCGTGAGGTTTGAGGGGAACTCCTTCGGTGCAAAGAAGCTCCTCACGATTGCCAACAACTTGGTTCAAGTCGATTTTGCAAAGCTACTCTCAACAAAGAGAAATCATCTCGGGGAAAAGAGAGAGCAAAAGCAAAATGGGAAGAACACAAGCAAACCGGGGACACAATCACAAAATCGAAGCCACCATGGATTACGGAGGTTACGGCCTCTGATTCCTCGCGACAAACTCAAGTTCTTACAAAGGTTGGTGGAAGAAACCTAGGGATCTCATGAACTAGAGAGAGAGTTGGGGACAATGATTAGGGTTCAAGAGATGGAATGAGGGATACCCCTTCACCCCCTACTTATCGGGCTTTGGCTATTTCCCAAAGACCCCCCTAGATACAATGAGTGAACTACCTAGCCCAAGCATTGCAGTCCAAGCTCCGGAAAATATCTCCCGCATTTTGAATGGACGGCCTCGCTTCCTGCCGGGAGTTGCCGTCGCCTCGACGCAATCTCCAGGATTCCGCCACGTGCCATCCCCGCTTCCTCGGAAGCTCCGCCTAGGTTTTGAGGCCCAAACCTAGGAAACCCGCCACTGGTAGCTTTGGGCTCAACTACTGAACCCCGAGTTTTGCGGCCCAACCTCGGAAACCGACGCAGATGGATTTGAGGCCCAAACCACCAAACCACTCGACGCGAGGCACCTTGTCTTCGCCCGGTCGGACTCCGAGTCCCCTGAGCCTCCGCTCGACTCGCGTGTCCACCGTCTTGACTTGGTCAACTCGGTCTACCTCCATGTCTTCTCACACTCGCCGGTGCCAAGTACTAGCCACCACAGCTAGTCCGCCGGCGCCCATGGTCCCTCAGTCCGAGCCCCGCTTCCGCCCTTCACCGCTCTTAGTCCATCGGCACGGCAAGCCTCTACTCGACCTTGTCCACGCCATTGACCACTGTCACTAGGCATAGCACCTGCACACCACAAGCCGATAGACAAGCACACATTTCTGCTTTCGCAGAGGTTAGGGTAAGCCACTCAAACGGAAACACTCACGTGTTGGACGATCACTCATCATCAAAGCTGAACATACATGGGTACTTATCCACCATGTGTTCGCACTGTCCCAATTGCTGTTGTTCTTTTCCAGCATCCTCCGGTACCAGTTTCTCCATCCGGCTATTGGGGGAAGTGGCCAGGTTTTGAAAGTGTTTGGCCATTGGTTTGGCGGAGTCACTCCAGACTTGAAAGGAATCCTCAAGGTTTCCTTCTCAATGATCTCAATTGGATCAAGGTTACCCATTGGACCAAGGAAATAAGAATCGGGATTTGCAGCATAAGGAATCAAATCTCATTCTTGTATTCCTTCGAAAAAATAGGGGAATCAAGAAAAAAATGAGTTAGGAGAGAAGCAGGAAAACCGATCGGGGATTGCCGAATACGCGAGAATGAATTGGAATTTTACCTCTGGAATCTCGTCCTGAGTCGCCATTAAGGGATCGATGCAGATTTGAGAATGCCGAAGTATGGATTTCTTGGATGGCGGCTGCGGCGTTGAACAGTATAAACCTAAGGGGGAAAAGGAAGGTTGCGGTCCATTTCAGAATAAATGGCTTTTATCCCGAAATTGAGGGGGCATGTGTTAACACCGGATTTTTGCACGATGACAAGTGGACCAGTGTATGGTGAGTCAGCAGAGATAGATGCTCAGAGCATTCGAAAAAATCCGTGCGGTCGGTTAATTCCTAGATTCGGCGATCGATCGCGCAATCGGTTAATCAGAAAAAGGGTGGTTGTTATGAGAGCAACAAAGGCGGCAAGTAAGAGCCGAATTGGTAACGATAGTTGCGATAATTAAGGCAATGAAGACTCTGAAGGAAACCAAAGTTAAAATATTGTATTTCTTCCTTTAATATTTTGTAGCGGTGTCCTCTTAGGACTCACGTCATAGTCAGGGTATAAATATAAGCCCTTAGCTATTGTAAAAGGGGTTCACAACCAAATCAATACAACCGGCCCCGTGCCAACTTCGAGTCCCTTTGTCGTGTTGTCGAGTTCTTCGAGAGGAATCATCGATCCGTCGACCTCTGTAAGTCTTGGCAACCTTGTTATCATGTCTAGTATCATGCGGTGGATTTAGATGTTGATGCAAGTAGTCTTGTTTATTGTCAATGATCGTGCGGCGGATCCTTGATTTATGATCAAGAAGTCTTTACTTATGTTTTGTTTACAAGTAAATACCGTGCGGCGGGTGTTTGCTCGATATGCTTAGCATAAGCAAGATAGTTATCGACTCTCGTAGATTTGGCAAGATCTATTGGATTCATTAAGTTATCGTGTTGCATGTTTTAGATAATCTTTACATATTTGCAAACACTCTTTTGTCCAATTGAGATTGATGAGGTTCGGCTTTCCTTTTTTCATCATAGATCTATTCATGTTTTAACAATTCAACACTTCCACGTTGTTTCCACAGTTAGATCTTATGTTTCATAATAGCCGAATCAAGTTCAATCTAGATTGTTACGTGTTGTGGGTTCATGCATGCTATTTCACGTTTGAGTCTTGATAAAGCTAAGTGTCGTGCGGCAGGCGCAAGCTTAGATTGGTTTGATCGTATTTTTTCTTACATGTTTCCTTCATCATGGATCCCAACTCGGTCGGATTGCCGAGCTTGGTCATGCTTTAACTTTTGGATATTTGGTTCATTCATACGTACTTTTTCCCATGCATGCATATTCGGCAATCAAAGTGCCAAGTGCTCTTTGCTTTAGCCGAATGATTTGTATATACTCTTTTGGAATATAGATTTTATAGTTGTATGTCGTCGTAAGTGGCTTCAGGGCCATACATATGGAACTGTCTGGTCTTATCCAGCACGTTCCAGTTTATATCTAATGACTTTCATCCCTTGTTAGTTTTAGGTCAAACTGACTGGCACGTTTTCGGTTCTCGAAGCACCCGGGCACCCGATTGAAGCCATGCTTTTCGGCTTGCTGTGTGTGAGACACAATACGTCACTTTTTGTTTCGACATATACACAGGAGATTAGTTCACATATGATTGTGTGATGAAGGAGCTTATCGCACATGAAACATGACATGGAGTCATATGATCAAGGTGGAGAAGATCAAGATGAGGCTTGGCTTGATGGACCGGTTGCAAGTGTGAAGGGCAAGCGGGTGATGCTTGGCGTCGATGGACCAAGGCAACAGTGAAGAGCAAGTGAGGTCAAGATCGATGAACCAACACGGTCATGTGATGATATGGAGTGAATCATATCATTTGACAAGTGATAGGTTGGTGCATGTGTTGCATCAACATTGGAGGAAATGGAATGGAATGCGCAAGGCAAAGGTATAACTTGTAGGGCATTTCATTTCACCGGTCATAGGTGTGTAGAGAAGTATATGACCGGATTTAGGATCGATGGATGTACTATCAAGAGGGGCAAACTTGTTTGCATATCGGTCATCTAGTGCCACTTGAGCGATCTAACATTGCGATGCATTAGGATCGAGTGGCGTGGTGAGAAGCAAGTGAAAATGCTTTGAAAATGATTGTGAAAATGCTAACACACATGCACAAGGTGGTGAACACATTTGTGTTAGCACTTGAGAAGCAAAAGAAGAAGTGCAGAGGAGTCTCGACTGAAAACCGAGCTCCGGACGCAAGGGCCAAGGGGGGTCCGGACCATTGCGCTTGGGTCCGGAACCTAACCCTAGGTCTGGCCGAGTCTGCTGACTCCGGACGCAGGGGGCTTGGGCGGTCCTGACCATTGGGTCTGCGTCCGGTCGCCTACCCCCCCCCCAACTGAGCAGAGCTGATAGAGTGGGTCCAGACGCAGTTGTTGGTCCGGACGGTGAACTCCGGACCCTGCGTCCGGAGGTTGGAGCTCTCTATAAACGGCTCTGTGTTGAGTCCGGACGCAGCGTGTGTTGGTCCGGTGCGGCACTGTTGGCTGCGTCCGGAGGCACATGGCAGGGCGTGGTGAAGGCGCCAAATGGCCGTTTTAAACGGTTAGGAAGGTCCGGACACGGGCTGCATGGTCCGGACCCGCACTGTTGAGTGCGTCCGGACCCTCTGCAGGAAGCCCAGTGAGTGGGCAAACCGGCTAGTTTCGTGGGGATGGCTATTTATAGCCCTTGGCCGGCCCATGGGGCTGGTTGAGCACCTTGGGCATATGTTGCCTTTAGTGTGCTTCGTGAAGGAGCCCTCTAACTCACTTGTGCAAGCAAATAGTGTGATCTAATTGCGAGTGAGTGATCTCTAATGCGTTGCTTTGAGAGATAGCTTCGTGTGGCACTAGGTGATCGTGTTGCAAGCCGGTGGTGCTTGTTACTCTTGGAGGTTGCCACCTCCTAGACAGCTTGGTGGCTTGAGGCTCCGTCGAAGCGCGCAAGAAGATTGTGTGGCGCTCTAGAGAAGTGCTTTGTGAGGGGTATTGTGCTCGCCCCGCGGGGATCGCGAAGAGCAACTCTAGTTGAGCGTGTCATTGAGCTACCCTCACTTGTGGGTGGATTCTTGTGGTGCCCGAGTTAGTGGGCTAGGGTTGTGAACGCCTATTAGCCGCCGAATCACCAAGTGAGTGGTCGACACAACAGGGACTAGCTTGGTGGCGACCAAGTGAACCTCGGGAGAAAAATCACCGTGTCAACCTTGTACATCTTCTCGGTGGTTTGCATTCTCCAAATCACTAGCTTGTATTTACTTATTCTTACTTGTGCTAGTGGTTAGTTGTTGCTCTTGTAACTAGTTAGCTTGTGTAGCTTAACTAGTTGCCTTCTAGCTTGTGTAGCATAGAAGTTTCTCTTGAGTGGCTAATTGGCTTGTGTAGCCTTGTTAGTCACATTGCTTAGTTTGTGTAGCTAAGTAAGTTGAGCTCTCTAGTTGGCTTCTGTAGTCTTGCTAGAGAGCATTGCTAGTGAGCTTAGGTGCTTTGTGGTTTGCTTACTAGTATGTGTAGGAGCTCCCTTTGTGCTTAGAGTACTAGTTGCTTAGGTTTGTGTGACCTTGCAACCTAGACTTGTTTAGGTGAGCTTCCTAGCTTGGCACCTTAGTAAGCCCAATTAGTATACTTTGCTAGGTGCTAGAGTAATAGATAGAGGGGTGTAGTCTTGGCTAGACCGATAGTTTTAATTCCGCATTTGATTCGGTTAGCCGGAGCGTTTAAGTTTTAGAAAAGACTATTCACACCCCCCCCTCTAGTCCTCCATCTCGACCCTAAAAGTGGTATCAGAGCTTGGTCTCTCGTTTGTGGTCTTTACCGACCCGAGAGGATGGCGACTTATGGGCTAGATGTTGAGTGTCCACACATTTTTTATGGCACACACTTTGCACGGTGGAGAAATTGGTTGACATGCAATTTTAAGTTTATTTCTCCCCAAATGTGGTGGATTGTAGATGTGGGACTCTCTTGTGTAATTGAGAGACAGGATGCAACTCAAGCACAAAAGAAGTGCCTACATCTCGATTGCCAAGCTACTAACATTCTCTACCATTCTATGAAAGATAATATCTTTGGTGAGATAATGGACATGAAGAGCGCTCATGAGATTTGGACCTATCTCATTGAAAAATATGAGAAGGTACCAAACAATGATGATGATGTGTCCAAGTTGGTGGCAAATGAGGATGTTGAGCATGACCACAACTTGGTGGTTGTGGAAGATTGTTCCACCTCATGGTCAAGTGATGAAGATGATCTATCTACCAAGAGATCACTTGACAAGGAAGATGAAGGTCCAACATCAAGTGTTGCAATTAATGATGCTACTCCAAGCACACTTGATGATGATGATGATGATGATGATGATGAGGCATGCTTGGGCTATGAGAGTGATGCTTCCACAAGCTCTTCCACTTCATCACAATGCTACATGTCACATGGTGACACTAAGGTATCAATTGGCAATATGATTGTAGATTAAGAACGTAAGCACTTACATGATGTTCTTAAATCTTCACATGAAGAACTAAAACTTGATCATGAGGAGCTTCATATGTCTCATGAAAGTTTAGTTCACAAACATGGTTCTCTCATTAATGAATTGTTAAATCTTAAAAATAAAGAGAGCTCATCACTTGGGTCAAATGATCAATCACATGTTGTTGCTAACCCTTGTGATGTAGGGAAGAAGAGTGTATCCACCTCTTGTGATGATTTACTTGACATGCCATGTTCTTCAAATATATATGCTTGTTCTACTTCTATGTCTTGTGAGACTAACCTTTTGAAGGAGAACAATGAGCTCAAAAGTGAATTGAAGAACATGAGCAACAAGCTAGAGAGGTGTTACACTTCCAAGGTCACCTTGATCACATGATGAACAATCAAAGAAGACATGGTGACAAGAGTGGAATTGGTTTCCACAAGGGCAAGGGCAAGAAAGAGAAGAAGCAAGAACATAAGAAGCTATCTCATTTCATGTGCTTCAAGTGCCATGGGATGGGACATCTTGCAAATATTTGCCCAACCAAGAATGCTCGAGCTAAGCCACAAGTCAAGCCCCAAGTGCAATACAAGATCAACCATCAAGATGGTGATTTGGGGATGACAAAGAAGAAGAAGACAAGAAGAGGTGGCAAAGCTAGAGCAAGGCATCCAACTCCTATCCATGATGCCAACAAGATGATGATGAGCAAAGATCAAAAGAAGAATCATTTGGCTCACATCAAGTGATTCAAGTGTGAAGATATGGGAGCGAAGTGTCCTACCAAGCTTGAGATGAATATTCAAGCAAAAGAGAAGAGGCAAGACAATGAGAAGCACAACATGAGCAAGTAAGAAAAGGCTCAAGCAAAGAGAGTGTGCTACTCATGTCGGGAAAAGGGACACATGGCTAATTCATGTCCCCTAGGTATAAATTCTAAGCATATTTCAATTGATAATGATCATATGCTTAGAAAGGATGGTAGTGGTACATCTATGGTTGCTATTGCAAAACATCCCGCTATTCATACTAAGGCATTGCCTAAGTATGTTGCACCTAACTTGAGAGGACCCAAACTAGTTTGGGTACCATCAACAAGTGGATGAATGTGTGTAGGTACCATTGGCATTGGAGGCTTGATTCAAAGCATTTCATATTATCATATGATTGAGTCAAGTAATGAAGCTTAATGCTATCCTTATCCCAAAGCCAAGACAAAAGAATGAAGTCCAAATGCTAGAACATACAAGTGCATGATCAAGTTGTGGTGGCCTATTGGATTAGTTGAAAGCTTGCAATGGATTGATCATGATCTACTAAGGTATATTTCTTGTTGATAAAGTTCATTTGGGTGTGTATAAGATGTTTCAATTGGATATACACATGGTGCATATGAGTTGATTGAATTGGATACATATATATGCACTAGTTGCTTGCTACAAGTTGATTGAATGGATTAATGCTTAGTGATCAATTTGAGTCGATTTGAATGGGTATGATCAAGAGACTTCTTTTAGTAAGTGGATTTAATGGATATAAGTCTTGAGAAAGTATTCAAACAAGTTGAGTTCAAGTTTGATTCAATTTGAAGAAGCATAGCTCAATGTGTCAAAATCTGTCTTTTATTCAAAATCTGAGCTAGCTGTGATCATAGCCATGTTTAAGAGATCAAATCTATTTGGATTGGCTTGAAATTTGGTACACATTCTCTACACTTATAGTATGAGTTGCTGTGAAAGTTTCATGATTGGTGGATAAGGGATACTTCGGTTTTGGAGTGGATCTTGTCAACACATGTGCAGCAGTTTTCAGCATGTACCTATGTGGGAAGATGTGAAATCTGGTAGTAATCTAGAAGTCCAATGATGCTCAATTTTTTATGGATGTTAGATGAATTAGTGAAGCACATCTCCACCAAATTTCATGATCATTGGATATGTGTCTTGGGAGATATGATATATTCTTTGAAGAGTACAAAATCTGCCAGAAAAGTGACAAATATTGGATTGTTCTAGTCACTTAGATTGAAAGGTCCTCAAGTTGGAATCATGTTTATAAGTGATTGAGGCACCTATGCTTGATTTTGGTATAATATAGAATCATGACAAGCAATGAGTACAAGGCCATTTGATTGAGTGTATTTGGCACATGTTTAGTACTCAAGATTGAAGATCAATCAAACCAAGTCATTTCAAGTGAGTATCAAGGATGGTTCTTGGATAGAGGTCACTTCTCCCTTTTGTAGGGGCTTGCCGCCTTTTGTAGGTGAACCAAGGACGTTACTTGGAAGGCTAACATGGAAGTGGTGATCTAGGGATCATTTGGAGATGCTTAGTTGAAAGCTATCAATAGGATTGATCAAAAGAAAGCAAGCAACACCCAAGAGAGATTCATGATCTTAACTTACAAGTGGTATCACCTTCTACAAGTGGTACATCATTTGGTATTCTCTCATGCAAGAAAAGATCAAGAAAGAAGCAAGTAAACCACAACAAGAAAGTGCACTTGATCATTAGTGGGACTCAAATCATATGGGTGAAGATTAACATTCCAAGTGGTATTCATTGGTCTTCACCATGCTCTTAATGGGAATTCACATTGCTAATTGGAGATGAAAATTTGACTATCCTCTACTCCAACATAGCAAAGGTGAAATTGTTTGACATATTCATACATCTATTGCTTAGGACATGTTTAGTGCATGTAGTCATACATAGTGATCATTCATTGAAAATCAAATGAATTTTATGTTTATAGCCTACCACTATAGCTTGATTGAGTTGTTTGAATCTAGTGGTAGTATATGAGTTTGTTCATGAGCTAGTAAACCCAAGTACTTGATCTATTTTGGATTGCAATCAAGTGACAAGTACAACCTCTATAAGATAACCGCTCAATGCGTGTGAACAATCTTAGAGAGGGTTTAAACCGGACTTGGAAGCTCATGCTATTCATATTAGTCAAGTCCAACATAGAAGCTCATGAAGATGAATCTAGTTCAAGCACAAGACAACTATGCAAATGGATATCAAGATGTAACCTACAAATGGTATCTAGACTTATGCTAATCTTTCAAAGAGTATCAACTTTCATATCGGTACTTGCAAAAGATGTCTAGTTCTAGCATACTTGTGATGATCCACATTGAGTTAATTCAAATAATTCTACATGTGGTAATCTCACAAGTGATATCCTACAAGCTAACAAGTGATCCTCAACTTTAAGTGATCAAATCAAAGTTCTCTTACTTGCAAAGCTTATTTGGATGACAATTGCTTTGACCAAAAGGGAGTTGCCCTACTCATTGGTATAATGGTCAATGATCTTACACATAGAGTCATTCCAATATAAATGTGTTAGTGTCCATCAAAAAGTATCAACCATCTACCCTAGTGCAACCTTTGCATCAATATGAGCATACCTTTTATGGAAATTGATGACAAAGGGGGAGAGATTAGTGAACAAACATATATTAGTGAATGGACATGCACTAAGGGAAAGAGACATGGACATGGACAAGGGAACAAGATCAAAGGATCAAAGTCTTGGACTAAGAGATGCACACAAGTAGGGGGAGCAAGCTCATGAACTTAATTGATGGCATTTGACATGTGCATAATCATGTGCTTGCTTGCATATTGCATAAGTCTTATCTTTATATGCATGCTTATGTGGTGTATGCTAGCTATAGGATTTGAATGATGAATTGATAAACTAGCATGCATAGGTTGGTAAGCTAGATAGTTGATCTAATAAGTGGTATCTAGAAACCTTGCTTATAATGTTGATCTCATGATGTTTCTAGTGTTTTTGATGCTATCTAGCTAACCATGGTGGTGCTAAGGATGAACTTCAAAGTGCAATTACATGGGTATCTTCAAAGGTTTATTCTATATCCCTTAGCATCACTTAGTAGTGCTAGCACTCCCACAATGTCTATTCATGCATGTGTGCAAAAGCTTAATTCAAACCTTCACATGTAGGGGGAGCTAACACTACCAAGTTGGACTTTGTGGCATTTATCCAAATCTTGGTATAGAGCTTAAATGTTGGATAAATGGCATAATGTCCTAAAATGATCTTAATTTCCATATCTTTGTAGAGTTGTCATCAATTACCAAAAAGGGGGAGATTGAAAGGTCCTTGTGTGATTTTGGTAATTGAGTGACAACTTAGGTGAACTAATACGTGTTTAACTGATATATATACACAGGAGATTAGTTCACATATGATTGTGTGATGAAGGAGCTTATCGCACATGAAACATGACATGGAGTCATATGATCAAGGTGGAGAAGATCAAGATGAGGCTTGGCTTGATGGACCGGTTGCAAGTGTGAAGGGCAAGCGGGTGATGCTTGGCGTCGATGGACCAAGGCAACAGTGAAGAGAAAGTGAGGTCAAGATCGATGAACCAACACGGTCATGTGATGATATGGAGTGGATCATATCATTTGACAAGTGATAGGTTGGTGCATGTGTTGCATCAACATTGGAGGAAATGGAATGGAATGCGCAAGGCAAAGGTATAACTTGTAGGGCATTTCATTTCACCGGTCATAGGTGTGTAGAGAAGTATATGACCGGGTTTGAAAATGCTAACACACATGCACAAGGTGGTGAACAAATTTGTATTAGCACTTGAGAAGCAAAAGAAGAAATGCAGAGGAGTCTCGGCTGAAAACCGAGCTCCGAACACAAGGGCCAAGGGGGGTTCGGACTATTGTGCTTGGGTCCGGAACCTAACCCTAGGTCTGGCCGAGTCTACTGACTCCGGACGCAGGGGGCTTGGGCGGTCCGGACCATTGGGTCTGCGTCCGGTCGCCTGCCCCCCCCCCCCCAACTAAGCAGAGCTGATAGAGTGGGTCTGCGAACACATGGTGGATAAGTACCCACGTATGTTCAGCTTTGATGATGAGTGATCGTCCAACACGTGAGTGTTTCAGTTTGAGTGGCTTACCCTAACCTCTGCGAAAGCAGAAATGTGTGCTTGTCTATCGGCTTGTGGTGTGCAGGTGCTATGCCTAGTGACAGTGGTCAATGGCGTGGAGAAGGTCGAGTAGAGGCTTGCCGTGTCGATGGAGTGAGAGCAGTGAAGGGAGGAAGCGGCGCTCATACTGAGGGACCATGGGCGCCGGCGGACTAGCTGTGGTGGCTAGTACTTGGCACCGGCGAGTGCGAGAAGACATGGAGGTAGACCGAGTTGACCAAGTCAAGACGGTGGACACGCGAGTCGAGCGGAGGCTCAGGGGACTCGGAGTCCGACCGGGCGAAGACAAGGTGGCTCCCGTCGAGTGGTTTGGTGGCCTCAAAACCATCCGCGTTGGTTTCCGAGTTTGGACCGCAAAACTCGGGGTTCGGTACTTGAGCCCAAAGCTATCGGTGGCGGGTTTCCTGGGTTTGGGCCTCAAAACCTAGGCGGAGCTTCCGAGGAAGCGGGGATGGCACGTGGCGGAATCCTGGAGGTTGTGTCGAGGCGACGGCAACTCCCGGCAGGAAGCGGGGCCGTCCATTCAAAATGCGGGAGATATTTTCCGAAGCATGGACTGCAATGCTTAGGCTAGGTAGTTCACTCATTGTATCTAGGGGGTTCTTTGGGAAATAGCCAAAGCCCGATAAGTAGGGGGTGAAGGGGTATCCCTCATCCCATCTCTTGAACCCTAATCACTTGCCCCCACTCTCTCTCTCTCTCTAGTTCATGAGATCCCTAGGTTGCTTCCACCAACCTTTGTAAGAACTTGAGTTTGTTGCGAGGAATCGGAGATCGTAACCTCCGTAAGCCATGGTGGCTTCGATTTCATGATTGTGTCCCCGGTTTGCTTGTGTTCTTCGTATTTTGATTTTGCTCTCTCTCTTTCCCGAGATGATTTCTCTTGTTGAGAGTAGCTTTGCAAAATCGACTTGAACCAAGTTGTTCGTAATCGTGAGGAGCTTCTTTGCACTGAAGGATTTCTCCTCAAACCTCACAAGTGCGTAGATCAGGCGATTTCTTTGTGGCGTTCTTCATTTTGATCTCTTCTCCCCCAAATCTGAGTGTTCCCATTTATCCTCTCCAAACTGAGCGATGATTTCTTTGGGATAGCTCCTCAACTACACTAGGATCATGCCTACAAAGTTTGGTTGCAGTTGGTGATCATTTGGTTGAGTTTTGGGAAGATTTGGCGAAGAGAAGTTCGTTTTCATGGGCTTCAGCTTCTCTGTTCATGAGCACCAGACCAGGCGTCAGACGACTTTGTTTAGGCTCCGGACCATTGCAAGTGGTCCAGTGGTCAAGTCCCGGGAAACCGCCTAACTACTCAGAGCGTCGGACCAGAGCCTTTGGTCCGACGGTGAGCGTCGGACGGGTTGTCAGAAGCCTGTGTGCTTACTGTTTTTGGAGAGGGAGTTTCTCAGTGAGCATCGGACCAAGTGTGATAGTCCGATAGTGAGCGTCGGACTGGTAGTCCGGAGCCTCGGCACTTACTGTCTACTTTCGGCGTCAGATTACTCAAAGGAGGCACCGGACTAGTCCGGTGGTGCTTTGTTGTGCACTAGACCAAAGGTACCGGACCACTTCCATTGGTCCGGTGGTCTTGACCAAGGTAGTCCGGAGCCTCCTGTGCTTTGCTGTTTTCTCCCGTTTTTGGCTAGGTTCTTGCATCTTTTCCTTAGGGGTTGAGAACTTGTGTTTTGGGGTTTCCGGTGATTTTCCTCCACTGCCGGTGAGCTCTCTTTTCTCTGTTTTCATCTGAGCACCCAACAACTGGGTTTGGTTTTTGGGAAGAGTGGCCCGAACATTTCGAGAGAAATTTGAGGCTCCCATTCCCCCCCCCCCTCTAGTCGCCGTTCTCGGTCCTTCAATTGGTATCAGAGCCGGTTAAGGATCAATCCACCTTACACGGTTCTTGGTCCGTGAAGGCGACATGGAGCGAGGTGCTGGTAAACCTCCCTACTTCGATGGAACCAACTTTGCCTATTGGAAGGTGGGCATGTCGGCTTACCTCCAAGGGCTTGATACAAAGTTTTGGGAGATTTGTGAGAATGAGAACTACGTGGTTCTTGAGGCTCGGATCATCGATGCCCAGATTACACAGCATGCGTCAAACACAAGAGCCCGTAGCATTCTCTTCTCTTGTCTGTCTCTTCCAGAGTTTGAGCGGGTTTTGAGTCTCACTACGGCACGGGAGATCTGGCAAACACTCTTGAGATATCATGAGGGCAACCCTCAGATCAAGTTCAGACTCTTCGACACGTACCGTAGAGAGTACGAGAACTTTGCTCAGTTGGCCAGCGAATCTGTTGGCGGGATGTTCACTCGCTTCCAATCTATCGTCAACAAGATGCGTGCCAATCGGGCCAACTTGCCTTATGACGATCATGAGATGGCTATCAAGCTTTTGCATGCTCTTGATCGGAAGGTATGGGAGATGAAGGTGGCTGCCATTTAGGAGTCACCGGGCTATGATGCCCTGACTGTGGACGAGCTGTCCAGCAAGCTCAAGTCCTCGGAGATTGACAACCAGACCCGGGCCAAGCTTGAAAACCCATCGAAACCCTCTATGGCGTTGGTTTCTGGCCCCGGCGGTACGTCTTCTTCCTCCTCTGACCCTTCACACTCTTTGTTCGCTTTGTCTTTAATTTCTGTGACAGAGGACCAAGTGGAGGCTCTTGGAGATGATGAGCTGGCTTTGGTCATCACCAAGTTCTCACAATTTCACAACAACCGTTTGAACCGTCGGCGTGGTGGCTCAGCCAAGGGGTGCTACCGTTGCGGTGATGAGGATCACTTCATCGCAAATTGCCCCAAGAAAGCTGCGGGCGACTTCACCAAGCGCAAGGACAAGAGCGAGCACCACTTCGAGGACAAGCACAAGCCCAAGGGTGGCTACCACCGAAGGTCCTCCAAGAAGGTGATCGACAAGGTGAAGGCCAAGCACCGAGCCTTCCTCGCCTCCCTCAGTGACATCGATGCCTCCTCCGATGGAGGTGCTTCTTTGAGCGATGATGAGTCCAAGGGAAAGGTTGAGGACAAGCTCAACGGCCTATGCTTTTACGCCGACGCCAAGCACGGTGGCTTTTGCACCATGGCGATTGAAGAAGGCAAGGTCGGCAAGCGCAAGGAAGGCCCCGACTACGACTACGACTCCGACACATCCGAGGTACCACCCACCATCGAGTCCCTCTCTCTTGAGATTGAGTCTCTGAACGATGCCTTGATGAGTCAAGATGCGTTGCTCAAGTGTGCCGCTGTTGAGAGGAACGATTTTAAGGAGAAGTACCTTAGCGCGCTTCATGAGCTAGATTTTGCTAAGGCGTCTGTGGTGGTTACCGAGGAGGTAGAGTGTGCTGCTTGCGTCATTCACATGTCTCATCTTGTCACTCTCCGGGACAAGTATGGCACTCTACTTGAGGAGGTCAGTGAGCTGAAGGCTAGGCCAAGCTTACTTGGTGCGTGCAAGTCTTGCTTAGGCTTGCGTTCTGAGCTGGCACAGAAAGATGCTAAGATCGCTGTGTTAGAGAAGGTCAGCTTAGATAGCACTAGAGAGTCAGATCGCTTTGAGGCTTTGGAGCTTGAGATCGCGTCGTGCAGACACGACAAGATGCGTACCGAGGAAGAAAACACATACCTTCGGTTCCATCTTGAGTTGGGTGTCTTGCCGAGAGCCGCAGTTGGGGATGATGCTTAGCCAATGCAAAAGGGCTGGCAGCACGGGAGTAGGCTTTGCTATAGGTGGGAAGGACGGTAGCATGTTCGGTAAGATCGGTGAGTGCAGTGGTTTGAGTGAGAATGAGAAACCCACCACAACTCCCAAGCTTACCAAGATCACTCCACCTAAGCCTACCAACCCCTCTGAGTTTCCTGTGAGAGATGGTGTGTTTGTAGAGCCACCCAAAACCATTCCACAAAAGCAAGTGTGGATTGCCAAACCGAACCATCTTCGCAACCCACTTGACACACTGTCAGACATCTCTAGTGATCCCCTTCCTAAGAAAGCTAGAGCCACCCAACCCAACAAGAGAGTGCCTACCAAGAGAGTGGTGAGGTACCATTATGAGTATTGTGAGCGGGATGGACATTTGGCTGAGTTTTGCTATAGGAGGAAGAGAGATGATCAGAGGCAGGTTGAGTTGAACAACCGGGACATGTACCACCCACGAGTTGGGGTTGCATGAACCGGAAGTTCGGAGGCGCACTACTAGGCCTAGAGGTATAATGCCTCAAGGTGCTAGGCCTCAGGAGGCGAGACCACGTGGTGGTCGTACCCGGCGGGGTACCGGTCATGACCCATACGACTACGGGCCTCGTGGCGGTGGCTTTACTCCACCCTTCTTTAGCAGACCACGTTTTCCCTATCGTGGTGATCGCTATCCCTCCGTGGGGCAGGAGATGGTTGGTCTTTCTCCTAACCCATTCTTTGGGCAAGTGGGACAACACTAGTATCCTTCACAGTTTACTAACCCCAGTGTTGGTCCGTTTGCTCACCCTATGTCTTTTTATTGATGTAGGAAGGAGGACTGGAGGAGACATGGCTTGTGGATTCCGGATGTTCACGCCATATGACCGGAAGTGCCAAGTAGTTCTCCAGCCTCGACCCCGTGCGCCACACCGAGTACATTACATTCGAGGACAAGAGTAAAGGTAAGGTTGTCTCCCGGGGGTCCATCTGAGTCAATTCGTCTTTTGTCCTCAAGGATGTTGCTTTCGTTGCGAATTTGCATTTTAACCTTCTTTCGGTTTCGCAACTCCTTGATGACGGTTTTGAGGTGAGCTTTAAGCCAAACCTCTCTCGGATTTTGGACTCTCGTGGTGAGCTTGTTTGCCGGATTTTACCCTTCGGGAAGGTTTTTCGTGCGGATTTTACTATCTCTTCCGGACCTTCTCATTGTCTTCTTGCCGGTTCTTCCTTCGAGCTTTGGAAGTGGCATAGGAGATTGGGACATTTGAGTTTTGACTTGCTTGCAAGGCTTAGCTCAATGGACCTTATCCAAGGATTGCAAAAGCTAAAGTTCGAGAAGGATTTGGTTTGCCATCCTTGCAGGCATGGCAAGATGGTTGCCGCTTCCCATCCTCCTGTGACGGAGATCATGACCACTAGACCCGGCGAGCTCTTACACATGGACATAGTTGGTCCAGCTCGGGTTAGATCAGAGGGAGGGAAGTGGTATGTGGTTGTAGTCGTTGATGACTACTCGAGGTACTCTTGGGTGTTCTTTTTGGAGAGTAAGGATGAGGCTTTTCCACTTGTTCGAGATCTGATTTTGAGATTGCAAAATGAGCTACCTAAGAATTTCATGAGAGCTATCCGCAGTGACAATGGCACAGAATTCAAGAATGCTCAATTTGCAACTCTTTGCTCCTCTTTGGGTCTCGATCACCAGTTTTCCTCACCTCACACTCCCCAACAGAACGGTGTTGTTGAGCGCAAGAATCGGACCCTTGTTGAGATGGCCAGGATGATGCTCGATGAGCATAGGACTCCTAGGCGGTATTAGGCCGAAGCACTCAGTTCTGCTTGCTATGTTTCCAATCGCATTTTCCTCCGAGCTTTCAAGAAAAAGACTTCTTATGAGTTGCGTTTTGGGAGACCACCCAAGGTAAGTCACCTATGGGTGTTTGGGTGCAGGTGCTTCATCCTCAAAAAGGACGGTAAGTTGGATAAATTTGAATCACGGTCTTCTGACGGTATCTTTCTTGGTTATTCTACTCACTCTCATGCTTATCGTGCACTTAACCTTGAGACTAACCGAGTGATGGAGACTTGTGAGATTACCTTCGATGAAACTATGCCCTGTGTTTCTACTGCTTTTGAGCTTGTAGGGATGATGAGGTGAACACTAGCATCTTTGTGGAGGAGGAGCAAGATGATGCCGATTGGGGTGATCCCGAGCCAACTCCACTGGCTGCCCCCGTCGACCCTGCGACGTCCACTTCGGCTCACGGTCCCGATCCGACTACTTCCTCTACATGGGGGCCGTTCGAGCAGCTTCCTCAGTCGGTGCCCGTTGCACCTGAGGGAGCTCCAGCTGCTGTCGAGGGGGAGGCCACTTCGTCCAGGCAGGCTCCCCGCCACATCCAGCAGCAGCACCCGCCGGAGAACATCATCGGAGAACTCTTTGATCCAAGAATTTCAGGACTCTGCCAGGTTGTTGTTTATGTAGTCACATTTAATATCTTCTGAGAACTTGCTCCTACACCACTTTAGTTTGTGATGCTCATTTAACCAAGGCCAAATGTCTAACCTTCCTGCGGTAGCCTTTGCAATTAGTCTGTCAAACTTCTCCTCTGAGTATGCTCTAGCTGCTGGCCACATGTACTGACCAGCAAAGGTGGAACCACAAAACCTCTTATTCATGTTCTCCATCAAATGCCTAAAGCATTCCCTCTGCTCTGCCCTTGGGAATACTTGCTTAACTGCACCCTCTAGGCCCTTGCAGGCATCTGTGCAAACAGCCAACTTCTCTATTGGCCCAAGTGCCTTAGCCAACTGCTCCATGAACCAAATCCAGGACTCTTTGGTCTTAGTCTGAAAGAATCCAAAGGCTATTGGAAACATCCAATTATGATCATCTAAACTAGTGGTTGAAGGCAACTGACAACTCCATTGACCAATAAGATGAGTAGAATCTATGCTAATGTATGTTCTGCAACCCTCTAAAAACCCATCAATCTGAGCTTTGAATGCACAGAAAAAACTACTGAAGTGAACCTTATCTCCTACTTTCATAGTGTCTATCTCAACCACACTTTCAGGTGACCTAAGCTCTACCTCTGCTTTGAATCTAAACAACCAATCAAAAGAATCATCCCACTTACCAAAAGCTTATCTGTATCCCTCTGCCTACCATACCAGCAAGTCTGGTAGTTGATCTTGACATTGTATAGCTTCTCAAGTTCCTTTCTGACTGCCTTTGCCCCCATTGAGGGATCATCTCTAAGCAAGTGAATTGCTTTCTTAGCAATCCAAGCCTGGGATGCCATCCTACTGTACTCTTGATCTAGAAGCACAAGTTTGAGTATTCTTGTTTATTTGTATCTGCAAAAGAACATTGACAGAGATGTTTATTTGAGATGTCACTTATAAAATTCACATACAAAACAATGACAAGCATTAGAAACAATGATAAGTTACTCAAAAAACAATGCCAAGTTATTAGAAAAAATGCCAAGTTAGTATTATACCCTCACACTGCCGTCAATCTGAGTTTTTGCTCTAATAATCCATGGGCACCCTCCAGATCTGCAGAAACCTCTAAACCTCTGTTTGTCTGATTTTTCAGTGCCCAACTCAAACTCTTTAAGTATAGAATGTTGTTTCACTGCCATTCTAAATTCAGTCATTGATGGATAGATTTGGCATACAGACATATCAGGATTATCTCTGTCATACATATGCAGAGGCTCAAACTCAGCATTATCATCAACTAGCATAGCTGCTGCATCCATCTCTGCTTGCAACTCAGGAGGAATGACTGGCACAGGTATCTCAGCTGCACCATCACCACCATCTACAAGATCATCTGCAGCTTTGAAGCCCATGGCTTCATATATTTTGTCTCATCTACTAAAACAGTGGCATCCCCATCTAATTCTTCCTCTGGTAATATAGTGTAAGCTGACCAATCAATTTCACAACCATCTAAGTTACTATGATCTGGACTGCTACAAGCATCATCAGTGCATTCAACATTAGCCTGAGCATTAGCTTGCTCTGCTGTTACACCAGATGTGGAATGAACACTATGCTCATTTGGCACATTTGCCTTTCCAGCATCCCAACTAGGTTGTCTAGATGATTCCTTGTCGCTATCAAGTACCTAACAATTCACATCCATCTCCTTGTCATCTCATCTAGCCTCTACCATATCCATGAACTGCTCATCATTAGTAACCTTCCACTCTGTCCTACTTTCTTTGTCCACACTCCAAACAAGTAACTGCTGATCCCTGTCCCAAATGATGTTTGTCCTCATTTCTTCCACAAACTTAGACAGGGAGCACTGGGTGCTAAGATCAAACCACACATCATGCTCTTGCTGAACCATTTCCACACTCTCATCATAATCACAAGTTGTTGTGTATTTATCTACACACACATGGATTCTAAAAGCATTTCCAGCATCAATCCTGGACAGAACCAACCATAAGCACATTAAAAAAAATAAAAATGATTGTTGGTATTTATCTACAGCAAGTTAGTCACTAAGCTCGAACTTATCAAGGAGGGCAGCCAGTCCCCTTCATCTTAACGCATACGTATCAACAATAACCGCGATTACTACAATAACTGCATTCGAATCAAAAATAAGATTGAAACCCTAGGTTGAGCAAATTTGGGCGACATGGTGTTCTGGGGAGTACGATTCGTACCTACTGCTCGTCGTGCGTCAAAGAATGGATGGGGAAGTGGCCGCCGCCGCGCTCCCTTACTGGTCGCCGCTGCTGACTTCACCGGCGCGCCGCCACTGCCTTGACGCCGCCGCGGACAAAAGAAAAATGGGGGAGAGGAGGTTAGAGGCGGGAGCCGGAGTGGGGGTTGCGACCCGGCCCGAGGCCGGCCTGGCTACGCCGACGGGGAGGTCGTCGGCGCCGCCCCCTGCTTGTCTGTCGTCGCCGCCATGAGGTTGATAGAGTCAAGTTGGGGGCGGAGTCGCTGCGTGGAGTCGAGTCGGAGTCGGAGTCGGGGGACGGGGGCGGCCCGCTCTCTCCAGGAAAATAACGCAGAAAGATAGAGAGGGGCAGGAATGTCATTTGACACGCCCAAACATGGTTCCCTGGCTGCCTTCCACGCTGGCAAGTCCATCTGGCACGACGCGTCTGCGAAAATGGCAAATCCGTTGGTGGCGAAACCGTAAGAGTGGCAATTACGTAGGGGCGCGTTTAACGCTGGCAACTCAAGGAGCGGGAACCATAAGACTGACAAATAATTAAATTGGCCGATCCTGCTGAGCGCCGAGCTTCCGAGACAGCGGCTGGTCGCGCGTGGTTGCTTTGCTTCTGCTTGCTGGCTGTCCCTAAGGGCCGAAGACAATGGGCTTAACAGGCTAGAAAATAGTCTATTTGGTTGGGCCTTGTGGGTCAGATGGCCCAGCAACGCTGGTGCGTCTTCAACCTCCCGTCGCTGCGACCTGCGCTCGCACGTGGGGCTTGGCGGACGCTGTTACGGAGGATAGCAGGGTAGGGGTGGTGGTCGCCCGAGGGGACCTAGAGCGGCCGCCCAAGCTTACCGTCGGTCCGTCTCTGACTTAATTATTACTCCCCTCGTCCCAAATTATAAGTCGAAAGAATTTCGAAGTGTCAAAATATATCAAGTTTTATAATAATATTTATGATGACAGCTAAGTATTTTTAGATTCTTTATTAATTATATTTTTATAGTATATTTATTTGATATTATAATTTTTTATAATTTTTTTCTATATTTATTGGTTAAACTTAAGATGCTTTGGTTCTCTAATATTTTTGAACTTAAAATTTGGGACGAAGGAAGATTTTTGGAACTTAAAATTTAGAATGAAGGAAGTATTACGGCATGTTCAGTTTGGTCCATGTATAAAACCTCGATTCGAAATTAAAAATATCACTGAAATTAAGATTTTTTTTGGGTATTTAAAAAAGTTGTACAGTTACAAAAGATAATAATGTAGCAAAGAAAACTGGTAAGATAGTGAAGTGATGTCTCTGCAGTTTAGTTGAAACTATCCAATATTTCTTCTTTGATTTTCACTTTGCATGTGTTGTCTGGAATACCTTGCATATCACTTTTAGAATAAAACCATATATTAGTGTTGCTAATCTGTCTGGTTCTTAGCTTCATGGACTACGTCCTTAATCAAAAACCAAATTCTCCTAGGAGTAGCCGCACTTTGTTAGGCAATATGATTGAATAGATAGGACTGATCTTAATATCCCTCGCCGTCCCAAATTAAATCAACTTTAAGAGTTATCTTAAGCCAATCTATTTTAAATAGTACTAACTTTATTACAAAAGACATAAATATTTATGACACTAAATTAGCATCACTAAATATATCATCAAATATATATTTATAATATTTTTTGGTGTTATAGATGTTATTGTTCTTTCCTATTATAAGTTAGTTATAAACTCTTGTAAAAAAGGTTAGTTATAAACTTACGATAATTTGATTTTGGATAGTTTCAGAAATTATTTTTTTTAGTATTGTGGCGCACTGATCGATATTATTATCCCATATCTATACCGAATAATAAAGAGGCAAAATTTCTCTCCTCCCCCTAATTTTGGTCCGACCCATTCTTTAAGAAACGGCGTGACCAAATTCTCAACAAACTCGGATGGTTAAAAAAATGAAACAGACTCGACCGATAATAAAGGTGGACACGAACAAGGACAAATAAAAAAAATTACGTATGTGCGTACATGACGCACAAGGGACAGGGACTCCGTACGGTAATAAACGTAAAAAAAGCAAATCGTATTAGCTGAGAACTCTCAAATATGTTTCCAAAAGTCATGTGCACGCTCGTTTTCGTTTTTTCCAAAACAAATATGGATCTGTATTGTATATCTCTCCTCTCCAAAACAGATTAGTCTCCAAATCAAATACGGTTATGGATCGGTTTCCTCTTCAGCTATAAATAAAATGTCCGTGTCACCCATGCCAAATCAGAACGGACGTGAAATCAAAATAAAAAAGGCCATAAGGAAACAACAACGCCAATCACAGTACACAGCTCTGCATCACGACACCCAACAACGCTCACATGAAAATTGACAAATGATTCTTATTGCATTGATAATCATTTATGATTTGGAACAATGTGAGTATTTTAATTCGTACGAGCCGGCTTAATAGGACATTGCCATATTATTAACCAATATTAACTTATTATAGCCACTTGCCTCTTCGGCTATAAATAAAACGCCTGTGTCACTCCACGCCAAATTAGAACGGACGTGAAATCAAAATCAAAAAGGCCATAAGGAAACAACAACGCCGATCACAGTTCACAACTCTGCATCACGGCACCCAACAACGCTCACATGAAAATTGACAAATGATTCTTATTGCATTGATAATCATTTACGATTTGGAACAATGTGAGTATTTTAATTCGTACGGGTCGGCTTAATAGGACATTGCCATATTATTAACCAATATTAACTTATTATAGACACTTGTTGGGACAGAAGTCGCGAAGGTCCCCCGTTAGGCCAAAATCAAGCAAGGCGAATGTCCCCCTCCGTCGGAGGCTGCGTCCTTCAGCAGAACGGAACAACCCCGATACGTGCACGAGCAAGGCCACGGCGAAGACCGGTAACCCTTCGCCCGCGGGGCACCAAGGACGGAAGGCGGAGGCTGCCTACCGCCCCAAAATAACAAGGTAACACTGAAGATCACGTCGCCATTTTGTGTGCAGGTACCATGGCGACAAAGGGTCAGAGCCTTCGCTCAGCAGCTGAGGCCTCCGATGCGAAGGTCCCAAGGCGGGTAACCAAGACCTCCAACCCACCAACTGGGCCAAGGCCGGAAGAGAGACGAAGGTCCTCGGTGCGGAGGCCCCGGAGAGGAGCCCCTGGGGCGCAGGAGCCGCAGCCGGCCGTCCGGAAGACCGAGGAGCACCTCAGGGAAGGCGGCCAGGGCCGTCTGCTGGGCCCAGGCGAATGGGCCTCCACCGGTTCACTCCCCGGCCCAGTGTTTCTTGCTGATTACAGCGTACCCAAAAAGGCCCCGGAGCGCCAGAGAGGCCTCCGGAATATTCCGGAGCTGGTAGAAGGACAATTGTGTAATAATGATTGTAACATGAGCAGTGTACTATAAAAAGGGGTCACCACCCAACATAATAAAAGAGAGACATCACCCCTTAATTCTAGGATTTCCCGTTTTACTGTCGGATTCCGCCACCATACCCGCGGGCGTCTTCGGCATACGCGAAGACCCCTCATCAACACGTTGTTCTCGTCAAAGGCCTTCGGCATCGCGAATGCCCCTTTTTTCCCTCCCGACCATTCACCTCGCTAGGAAGGAAGCCTTCGGCATCCGCGAAGGTTTTCCTGCGACTCGACCGAAGGTTGACCGGACAGGGCCCCTCGGCGTCTAGCGAAGGTCCTGCCCCCTCGACCTTCGGTTCTTGTTCGGAGAAAGGCTTTTTCCAACACCACTAAAATTTATGAAAAATGTAAAATATAAATAGATGTATATAAATTTTTTGTCCTTATTTCTAATTAATGTTTAATAATTTTTTTCTTCTCATTGCAACACACGGACATATTTGCTACTTATTACCTAGTTATTATTACGCTGCTATTCCCTCTCACCACAGCGACCACCAGATATGTACTACTATGATCAGCCAAATCCGGTAGCCAGGCACTATCTTGAATTGCATCAGCAGTGAGATCACACACAGTACCCTTGCCACTTGGCACTTGCTATCTTTTTCTACAAAAACTCTGAGTCAACGCCTGCTCTCGAGTCTCGACGGCCGCTTCACTTGATGCCATTCCTTGTTACTTGACAGACTATGGAGTGATTCGCTTGAGCGCCTCCAGACTCCAGTCCAGCGGCAGCACTCTGCAACTGCAATTAGGAAAAACTAAAGAACTGAGGGGATGGCGAGCTCGCACTGCTGGGAGAGCCCGCCAGCCCTGAACCCGACAGGCGGAGTGGCTGAGGTCGTTGACGACTTCGGCGGGCTCAAGGCCTACGTCGCGGGCTCGCCGGAGTCCAAAGCCGCCGTCATCCTCGTCTCCGACGTCTTTGGTAATTGCCTGAGTTAAATTGCAAAGATCGAAGTCTTGTAGTTTCCAAGATTCGCCTACAAGAATCACCCGAACTATTCCCCTTCATTACAGGATTTGAGGCGCCAAAGCTGAGGTACCCCTCCGTTTTTGCCCCTCTGAAATAGACAAGGTGGAACCCTACCATGTGGATACACACGGGTTAGATTTAAACCCATGGGTGGAGGAGTTTAAGTGAAAAAAACCTCAAACGTTGGATTTAGATCATGTGACCTTAATTGGTGGTTGCATAGGTTGCACACGAAGCTGAGTTGCATATGATACGTTGCCATTTGATTTGTTACTTGCAGCACCATCGCCCTTTTTATTGATTTAGAGCTCTTGCCCGTTATGACTCTGAAAGTGTGTATTATCCCATCTCATCATATGCTAGTTTACACCTAGTCTTGTATACGTTGTACAAAATTTTTGCCTTTGCTAATCCTTAATTCTAGCCTTATAGGGACTGTTGTCAACAGATTTTTTTTTTTTGGTAAAGTGCATAAAAAGAAAACCCCAGCCAGACTTGGGTGATTGCTGTAGACAGTCTGGAGCAAATTGTTTCACAGCTTAGTGTTATAATTTGGCCAAGGGTTCTTTGAATTGCAAGTTGCTGCTACTGCTTTCTAAAAGGTTTTTTTTTTTTTTGACACTGATGGTAAAAGTTTTTCTCATGAAGGAAGATAGCAGATAACATTGCTTTGTCAGGTTACTTGGTTGTATTGCCAGATTTCCTGCATGGGGATCCATTCGACCCCAGCAATCCCAATAATCGTGCAATGTGGTTGCAGGCACATTCTCCGGTATGTTGTCTTATGAACTTTTCATCGATCTTTTGATTAATACATGACCCAGGGCATCTTGTTTCAGTGATGTTTATTGGGTGGGTGAGTGGGGGAGGGGGGTTCTTGTCCAACTTCCATGACATTTGTAGACTGAAAATTTCAGAAAGGCTAGAAAAAGCCACAAAAAAAAACTTCTGATATGGGCATCAAGAATGCTGTCCACTTGAATGACGATTTTGCAGATACCTCATTAAAATGATTGAACAACTCTTCTTTTTTTATTGGCTTGTAGCATGTAATGTTTCTTGATGTAGGAGTCACCTGTTAGGGGTTATGAGCACTTGCCTACTTGTTCCCTTTTGTCTCATTTTATACTGAGCACTGAGATTGATTCTTGTAACAGCAAAAGGCATTTGAAGAGGCAAAACCAGTAATTGTTGCTCTAAAGGAGAAGGGGGTGGAGACCATTGGGGCTGCAGGTTATTGCTGGGGAGGTAAATACAAATATTTGAATTGTTTTATTTGTTAGTATACTTGAAATTTTTATTTGTTGCAAATTAACTTTGTGCTAGTCCCTTTCTCTCTTTCTCCACGCTAATCCTTAGACACTTGATTGCACTACTTTCAGCAAAGGTTGTTGTTGAGCTGGCAAAAGTTCACGAGATCCAGGCAGCTGTATTGTTACACCCTTCTTTACTTACTGTTGATGACATTAAAGGTCAAATATATTGTGATAGTTTTTCCCCTTACATGCTAAAACTGTTCTATGCAAGAGCTGCAAATGCTTACTCTTTGATGTGCTATCTAATATTCAGAGATCAAATGCCCCATTTCTATACTTGGAGCTGAAATTGACAAAACATCACCCCCAGAATTGTTAAAGGAGTTTCAGCAGATCCTGTCAGCAAACTCTGGGGTAAGTTCTGACATCTTTGAAACCTTGACTTTTAAGTTCGAACATTTGCATGAATATGAGAGTATTCAGGCTCCACTATTAGATGACCTGGTCTATATATTTGAAACTCCATGTTCTGTACTAATGCACATGAGTGCTCAAGGTCGTTGTATCAACTCCATGTAATGAACTTAAAGTATTTGGCGTTGAGCATATAGTTTTATTATTTACCTGCAATGGACTTAAGTAAAATTTACTTCACTCAAATTGTTTAATCTGCAAAACTGTGCAGTAAGGTTTAATATACAGTAGAGGCTTCTCAAGTTCGTGAGCCCCCTGAAAGTATATTGTTTTCTGTTTTTTAGTTTTTGATTAAGCCCTTTCTTTTTTTTTTTTGACACCAAAAACTGTGGGGGAGATCCCCACAGTGCAACACGAATTTTTATAAAATAGGGGGGGGGGGGGGGGGGGGGGACAGAGTTACTTACAGTGAGAGAAATTAGCTAAAAGCATCTAACCAAAAACAAAAAGGATGACTGCAAGTCATCTTTAAACCTAACAGAAAGAAGTAAACATTGACTTTTAAAGATACCGAACCAAGTTGCTGGTGTTGGGTCCCGTCGATTAAAGACCTTATCGTTTCTCAGCTTCCACAGTTCCCATGCCGCAATCATACTTGTTTCAATTAAGCCCTTTCTTTGGCACTGCAATTCCTTAAGTCTTCCTGCTTGAGTAACCATGTTAGAAGTCGACCATGCCTTCGTTTTTTTCGCTTCTCTATCCAAATTTGCTTCAAATGTAAATTCCAAAGTTAGGCCAAAACAACAATTTGGACAGCAATCATTTTCTTTCAGCGTGAAACTATTCAGTGAGATCACTTCTCCAATGTTTTCAATTTGCTCCACAGATAGATCACTTCGTCAAAATTTTCCCTGGCGTGGCGCATGGATGGGCTGTGAGATACAGTGACGATGATGTGGCTGTTGTCAGGAGTGCTGCGGAAGCTCTGCATGACACGACCCAATGGTTTAATAAATACCTGAAGTGAAATCTGAAGTTGTATCTTCGAATTTAGTAACGTCTTGACAGATCATTGTGTGACCATAACAATTGTGTTTCGGGCCATTTTGGAGTTTGGACCTTCGTTTTCAGTTGAGTTTTTGCTTGTGTAGGTGTACTATGTATTATGTTACGAGTACATCTGTCACCTGTAGTACTTGTACTGTTTGTGTTTGTGTTTGTGTTTGTGTTTGTGTTTGTGGAATTAAGAAATCACATCTGTGTGTGTATGTGGCAAAGCTGAGGATCACAGTGGTGGCCGCTGGGTAGTTGCCTTGGACAATTCGAAAAGTATTGGAGAAGAAACAAATGTCGATTCGGATGTTTGATAGCAAGAGCTTGGTCTAAGTTGAAGTTGCTGTCTCATAGATGGACTTGCCCCTGCGGATGAGGGCGCAGCTAGAAGCCGTTCACGCTCACCGGGTGCGTGACATGGCCCTGGATGCCACCTAATTCTCCGGCGTTGCGTTAGGGTCATTGGTGTTCTCCACACGTTTTTGAGGGAAACTGGAGGGATTTACATGTAAACAGGAGGAAAGAGAGAGTTTAGGAGACAAAGAATGAAAAAAAAGAAAATAAGAACTAGTACTTAAAGTGCCCGCGCTAATTAAGACAGATTGCCGATCCATTGGCTAAACTCTGAAAGGAACCACCTTTCGAGCCTCCATAACAATAACTGAATTTATTCCGTGAAATTTTCCAAAAAGAGTTTAAGAGGGTGTTTGGAACTGCTTCACAAACTCTGTTCCATAAACTCCATTATGAAGCAGCTCCACAAAAACCTGCAGTTTATGGAGCACCTCTTTAGGTGCTCTCACAACTCCACATTTTTTTCTCGAACCAAGTGCGTGAAGCTAAAAGCGTTTGGCTGAAAAACGTAGAGCGAGACAGTCCCAAACACCACAAGGATCATAATAACACACTTCCTGCATTAGGTGACCGGGATGATACACCACTGCTATACAAAAGCTATTGTGATGCGTTTTAAAATTAGCCTAGGAAGCGGTTGTGCTGGCTTCCCACCTCGACTTTTCGTGGTAGGATAGCTTGTTCATCAACTACCTTGGTTAATACTTAACCGAGCCAGGCTTTGTAATAGAATCGTCTCGGTTAAACTGTATTAGCCGAGCCTCAATTAAATTTCGTGTTAGTTCATTTCTACATGTTCGAGAACCGGCTATAAACTTTACTCTTAAATTAATCACTACCCAAGCTAATGAAGCTACCAAGTTTAAGAAAATAGGCACACCATTAGTCAAAATAAAATGAAATTCTTCTACGATATCGTTCCTGCATTCCAACGCTCATTCCTACAATTTTTATGTGTTTTTCCACCACATTTCTTTTTATATTCCTGTATAGTCACCGTAGACACACTACTAACAGTGATATTGTATCAAAACTACTGGTTTGTAGCTTGGGCCCATATATAGTGATAGCATGCATAAAAATGTTCAAAACTTTTTTGTATGATGTTTGATGAAGACGAACTTTATATCAAAGTTATAGTACTCAATAATCTATAATTTTATAGTTGACAACTTTTTCATTTTTTGCGAAAGATATGGTGCCAAAACTATTTGATTATAAAATTGTGTAGAGTTAATTCTATATGCTTTATAGTCACAAGTGAGTGTACAGTGGTAGAAAAGGATCTCAAATAGAGAAATTATCAAAATAAAAGTTCTAGATTTTGAAAATTTATAAAACTTTGTAGTTTACAACTTTTTTATGTGAAGTCATTTTGATTCTGAAATACTTGATTTACACAATTTTAAATAGCTTATACCAAATGAATAGTGGTAGGGAACGATCTCGCATGGAGAAATGACTAAAACAAAAGTTGTAGATGTCAAGAAGTTATGCAATTTTATAGTTGTCAACCTTTTCATTTGAAATCATTTATCCAATAAAATTACACTCAATTTGCTAACGGAACTATACACTCAATTTGCTATATATGTACTCAAATGTGAAGGAAAGGGATTGCATGTATGTACATTATATGACGGGCCGGGACGAAAATCGGTGATATGATGTTTTGCTTTCTTGTGATAAATGATTTCTCTAATTTTTTTAAGCATGTCTTATACGAATATAAACGTACTCCCTCCGTATCCTAATTAGAAAACGTTTTGGATAAGCTTTGGGTCAAATATTAGAAATATAAATCAGCAATAACTTTTAATGTGTTGAGATTCCAAATGTGAAAATTATATGATAGAGTTGTCTTGAAAAATACTTTCATAAAAGTATACATATATCATTGTTCCATAATTTTTTTAATAAAAACAAGAGGTCAAAGTTGTGTTTGGGAGACCGTGTCGCTGTCCAAAACGTCATCTAATTAGGATACGAAGGGAGTAGTCTTTAAGCTATTGCTAGAAAAACAATGGAAAAACACTTTGCTGATAATAGATTAATAGTGATATATGTGTTATATTTATAATAACGGAAAAGTTAATTTGGTAGGAGTATATTAAGTTAAACAGGGATATATTAGTAAGTATTTTTAGTTATTGGCGCAGCTTGTAGTCATCAGCTGGTTGCCGTCGTCGTCCTTGAAGCGTTTCCAGAACCAGTGCTGATTCCACGCCCTCTCGGTCATCACCTCGATGGGCACTTTATTGGTTTCCGGGAGGAAGAAAAGGACGAAGAGCCACATGACGAAGATCCAAACGGAGAAGAAGACGAATATGGCGTACTTGAGGCGACATAGCATGGAGAGGAACGCCTGCGCCATCACGATGGTGAGGAGAAGGTTGGCGAAGACAGAGACGCTTTGCCCCACGGATCGCGTCTCGAGCGGGAATATCTCGCTGGGGATGAGCCAGCCAAGCGGGCCCCAGGACCAGGCAAAGGAGGAGACGAAGGTGCAGACCATGACGACAACCATGAAGGCCCAGGCGTGATCGATCTTGTCGGCGTCGTTGGTGACCTTGATTCGGAACACCACCGCCATGGCCGCCTGCGACAGGAACATGTACACGCCACCTTCCAGGAGCAGCATTCGGCGCCCAACTCGGTCCACCGTGTACACCGACCACAGCGTGGACAGCACGTTCACCGCACCAATGATCACCGTCGAGTAGAGCGACGCGTCGCTCTTGAACCCGAGCGTGATGAACAGCACCGGCGCGTAGAACATGATCGCGTTCATCCCCGTGAGCTGCTGGAATGTCTGCATAATTGCATGGTGCACACGCAAGCGTTAGCCAACAGTCACTAAGGTGTTGTTTGGTTCGGCCTTCATAGCCCGTAACCTGTTAACACTGGTAATAGGTCTCGTTGTTTTTTGTTTGGTTGGTTCGACTGGTAACCGATCACGACGTAATCAGTTCACGGCCTGTATAATTTCATTCGTTACCCCTCCTCGGCAATGGCGGATCTAGGATGCGATCAAGAGGAGTTAATTATAAATATCATGATCAACAATAAAAATTTTGGAGAATTTTTTAGAGATCTAATAGAGAAATAAGTGAATTTTATAAAGATTTAATAGAGAAAAGAGTAAATTTTGAAAAAATTTAATGGAGAAAAAAGTGATATATATAGAGAGAAAGGAGGCCAAAGGGGGCCGCAGCCCCCGTGGATCCGCCCCTGCTCCTCGGGGAGTGCTATCGCTTCCCATAGCCTCGCTTAGGTGAGTTACGTGACGATCACCGGCCTCCTGCCTGGCTGCAATGCATTAAAAAACTGAACTAAACAAATCTCGGGTTGTCTTTCCTTTCTATGCAACAGATACCACCGTAACTTTAACTTGATTGTGTTTACGTCCCACTCCCTCCTAAGGAACCAAACAACATATAAGTTAGATTAAAAAAAAACAGTCACTAAAGTCGAATATTAACGGTTATGGCACTCGAGTGTCATGGACTCTGCCAACGCGCGAATCTGTGCCCGCGCTCTATCTGATTTGGCTGAGAGCTTCGTCTGTCACATTCGTATGCTTCTTTCTTTATTATTATTAGCAATTATGTTCATGTTGTAACGGGTGAAAAAATTCTCCTTCTCATAGTGGACAACTTTAGTAGGATGATGTTGAGACCATATTTTGGCGCATCCAAATATGATGGCAGATGATCAAGGAGACACGGATGATCAGCTAAGGTAACCAACCAAGGAGAGATTACAGAAGGAAAGATTATGTGTTGGTTACAACGGAATTTGCACATTAGAGCTTTGTTGAAGAAAAAGATTGAAGCCCAAGTTATCTTTTATTACCTTATTTTTATCATATCATGTTAGGACTTATGCTAAGATCTATAAATAGCATGGTCTATGGTATTGTAAAGAACATCCAACAATCAAATACAACCCTTTCGGGCTCCGGCCAAACTCTTAGGAGTAGGAGTAATTAATTTAGATCTCGACGTCCTTCGACGAACACGGCTGCATTAACTATATTGATCTCCGATTTACTTGTAAGTCTAGCTACGGTTCATGTCTCGTTTGTACGACTGCATTGTTTAATCCCGTACAAGCTCGGTCTAAGCTAGTTATCTGTTTGAATCTTTATTTATGTGGTTGTATTGCTTCAATATCACATGAGTAATTGTTAAAGCTAGTTATCGACTCTATTAGATTGACAATCTTAATCTAATAGATTTATTAAGTTATCGATATTGTTCGTCATGAACTATTTATTTATTATAAAAATATCTTGCCCAATCGCATTTAACAGATTCGACTGAGCTATAAATCTATCTAGATCTATTGTTTTGTACACATTCATGTGTATACATGCTAAAATAATAGATCTACGATCTTATCGGCTAATTTGTTGATCGTGATTGTTACATGTTGTGTGTTCGAGATATGTGACTGATGATATGAGAATAAGTAGATTTGGTTTAATATACTTGTTATCGGTTGTATCTCTGGGACCCCACTGTCAAGTATGTTAGGCCTCGTTCATTTAGTTTTGGATCTAGCTGTAATTAGCCAGATAGATCTTGTTCATGCTTCATGGACTCTGTATCGGCTAAAACAGCCGATCTAGTTATGCTTTCTTCATAGGACACATGAGTACTTGCTAATTCAAATATCATATGTTTTGAGTACACTGAAAGTAATTTAGCTTGTTTACTATCATGGCTGCATGGGAACACCCCACTGTTAGTGAGTAAGCTATGTTAATGGGTTAATTGTCATCATGGCTGCATGAGAACTGAAAACTTATCGCAAAGGCTAATCGAAATAAATGCGGAAATAAAACTATCGGTCTAGCCAAAACAACACCCCTCTACTTAACACTAGCACCTAGCAAATTATGATAAGGCTTACTACGGTGCCGGGCTAGGAAGCTCACTAACAAGTCTAGGTTGCAAGGTCACACAAACCTAAGCAACTAGTACTCTAAGCAAACCGGGAGCTCCTGCACAAGCTAGTGAAGGCAAAGCGCACAAAGCCTAAACTCACTAGTAATGCTCAATAGCAAGGCTAAACAAGCCAAATTAGAGAGCTCAAAAGCTTAGCTACACAAGCTAAGTAATGTGACTAACAAAACTACACAAGCTAATTAGTCACTCAAGAACTACTTCTATGCTACACAAGCAAGAAGGTAACTAGCAAGATACACAAGCTATACTAGTTACTAAAACAACCACTAAACACTAGCATAAGTATGAAACAATAATTATAAGCTAGTGAATAGAGAGTGCAAACCACTGATTTGTACTACCGGCAGTAGGACCGGTACTACCGGTGGCTGACCGGTACTACCGGTGAAGGCAGACCGGTACTACCGGTGGCACACTGTAGCTCCGAGATCCAAGGAAGATGAGCTTTGAATCTGGATCCGAGCTTTTCCCCACACTCCTTGAGGTAGAGGGTGATGATGTTGAGCTTTGCTTGGATTGGTTCCTCTCCAATTTGTAGATCGGGCCTTCCCAACCTATGAACTTTGAGGGAGAGAGGAAGAACACAAGAACAAAGGATAGTCGAAGCTATCTCCACAACATCAAGCACGCGAGACTCAAGATTTATACCGAGGTTCGGCCCCCACAAAGGAGTTCCTACTCCTCGTTGTTGAGGTGACCACAAAGGTCGGAGTCTCTTCCACCTCCTTGTCTCCCTCAAGCAACCACAAAGGTTAGCCCGAGGTTTCCACTAAGGATTGAAGGGGTAATACAAACGATTCGGGGTGCCCTCACAAATGAATCAACACGGGCAATCTCGAAGAACAACTAGCCGGCTAGGATTCCAAGAATCCAAGAGTAACAAATGCAAAGCAAGCCGGCAAGAAGAGGAAATCGAATGCTCAAGTCGTAGATCGATCCTCTCCACTCTCAAATCTCACTTCTCTCTCACAAATCCACCATGGATTGAAGCCTAGGAGCATAGGGGGAGAGAGAGGCACTTGGGACCCTTTTTCTCAGGTGTAGGAGTGGAATAATGGGGGTGGTGGCCACCCCACGGGAAGGGGTGGCCTATTTATTCCCGCAGCTCCAGATGCACTACCGGTACTACCGGTGGTGTCCCACCGGTACTACCGGTTCAAGATTTCCGACCGTTGGAGCCTTCCGACCGTTGCACAAAGTTAGCCAACCGGTACTACCGGTCTTTCACCGGTATTACCGGTCACCATCGGTACTACCGGTGAGGAACCGGTACTACCGCTAGTTCAAAATCTCGCAACTTGAGACGCTCAGGAATTTTGCCTACCGGTGGAACCACCAGTACTACGGTAGTTCATTTTTCTGCACACTAGATCTGGGCGGGGAAATGACTTACCGGTACTATCGGTCTTCCACCGGTGGTAGCCGTAGTTCCTCGCTGGGACAGGAATAAGTCGTCAAGTAGGCATATGAACGGGAAAGGCTTTTTGCACGGTATACGTCACTAATAGCCGCCAATAAGATAGCTCATCACGAGAAGTAGTTTCCAGGTTTTTTACAAATAGGCTTGTAAAGTAGCTTGGGTCACGGAAAGGCATTTGTGGTGAGGCGCCTCCGGAATCACATAAAGTATGCTTTCCAGTCCAACTCTTCTATTACCGGTAACCACCGGTACTACCGGTCTCCCAGACCGGTACTACTGGTAGTTCATTTTTCAGCACAACTTCAGCACCCAGCTAAGCCTTTGCACCCTTGCAGAAACACATCTTCTAAGTGCCCGTGAGTGCAAGGTATCTCTCGAACGCATAAAGACTTATGACATGAGCACTCTTGTCCTCATCAAGCTAGTCTACTATGCATCCCTCTTGATAGTACGGCTTTTCCTATAACTCAACCCGGTCAAACACTTCTCTAAACAACTATGACCAGTGAAATGAAATGCTCTAAGTTATACCTTTGCCTTGTGCATTCCTTTTCATCTCCTTCTCCAATGTTGATGCAACCCATGCACCAACCTATCACAAATGATACGATCCACTTTATATCATCACGTGACATATTGGTTCATCGATCTTGACTTCACTTGCCCTTCACCGTTGCCTTTCGTCCATCGGTGTCAAGTCTTGCTCAAGCCTCCCGCCACGCGGTCAAACGCTTCAAGCCTCCAACTTTCCCTTCACGCTTGCAACCGGTCCATCAAACTAAATCATGCCTTGACCTTCTCCACCTTGTCACATGACTCCATGTCATGTTTCATATGCAATGAGCTCCTTCATCATCAAGTTGAGCACCATCAATATGCACAAGCCATCTCTCCATGACTTTATTGGTTGCTCACACTTGTGTACCTAAGGACTAAATCACCTGTGTGTCTCACATTAAACACATATTAGTCCACCTAAGTTGTCACTCAATTACCAAAACCAAACATGCACTTTCAAGAACACACCTCTGTTGATGATTAATCTTTATTTGGTATGTTTAATCGATCTATTAGCTTGAGTTGACAAATGCTACATGTATCGCATGTTTATCAACAAATATATTGATGAGATTGGCTAGTTGTATGCTTTACTGATTATACATCATGAATAGTTGTTTGAATCTTATTATTGTGCTTCACACTGCCAGGAGTTGACTCTCTAGTCAATTTTATTTGACCGTCGGCTATTTGAGAGTCATACATCATGAGACTGTCTGACAACAACCGGCAGGTTCCATAATTTGACAGTTTGCATCCTTGTCAATTGTAGGTCAAATTGACTGGCAGGCCTCAAGATCGAATCAACCAACGTGGCCTTGCCATCTGAGGTTTAGGAGATGCTCTATAAGTCTTGGCGGCCAAATACTAGAGGATGACGTGACACATGTTCGTCGGTTTGGTGGTTTGGACCATAAAACCATCGGTAGACGGTTTTCGAGTTTGGGCCTCAAAACTTGGGTGTCGTTCATGGGGAATCGGCTGTGACATGTGGTGTCGTCGTGAAACTTGTGTCAAAGTGAAGAAATGTGGTGAAAGGCGTGTGGCCATTTGATTAACATAAGTCAGGTAGGACCATAATGCCTTGGGGTTAGGTAGTTAGCCCTAAAATCTAGGGGCAATTTGGTGACTGTGTAATAATAGCCTTGATAAATATGGATACATGTGACCCAATCGCCCTAAACTCGTGAGTGTTTCATTTCCTTCTCCTTAGCCTTCCCCTCCCCTAGGTTCTTCTCGAGAGGTTCACGGATGAACTATTTACTATGTGTAATCGAACCCAATGATTTGAGTGGGAATGGAGGCCCTAACCTCCTCGTGTCCTTTGGGATTCAGATCGTGAGTTGTGTTCTCCACGTTGTTATTTTCCCCCTTTTTGTTATTGCCTCAGTTCTTTGATTTGAGAGGGTTTTGATTCATTCTTGTTGATCTGAGATGAACTAGGACATGATTTGATCCCGTTCACCGAAGGAATTTGTCTAAATCCTCATAAGTTCATAGATTGGGGGCATTTCATGTTTTTGGGAGAAAAACCAACGTTCATCGTGTGATCTGATTTTCACATCGATTTGATTGATCTTGGGCGACGATCTCTTAGAGATAGCTCACCTACTATACTTCCTTGAGATCGTGGTCCAAATTTGATGGCAGTTGGATTGATTTGACCATAAATTGGATCAATTTTGGTTTCAACCAATTTTGGGGCAACTAGTTCTGTGTGGTTTCACGATTCCTAGACCGTCAGGGATTCACTTACGGATAGTCTGCCTATCGGGGCAGAGCATAGGTGAGTTCGGTGCACATGGTGCTCCACTCCTGCTTGACCTGCCAACACTGTGGGATCCTGGTGCGGATAGTCCATCCCATGAGTTTTTGTCATGGGCAGAACAAGTTTTTGCAGTTGGTCTTCGCTGTTTTTGAACTACGGTTAGTCCGCTATAGTGCCACAGACTGCTCGGCACACATTCATTTTTCCAGCAACATATAGAATCCGTTCTTTGCTACTTGTTTTAGATTTTTGGCCGGCAGGCAGTCCGCCATCAGCCCTAGACATTCCGAGCATGTGCTGAGTTGTGTTGTTTGTTTGCCTTTCGTAGAGTGCTTGGTTCCGTTCATTCTCAATTGTTCTGCTGCACTTTTTTTTTATCATCACCAAAGTCCCAACGACCCTTTGGCTCATGAACATGTTATTTTGAGTATAGTTGTTTTTAGGGTTTGAATTTGAGGCAGTGGCCAAAGTTTTTAAAAGAAATTGAAGACTCCCATTCAAACATGTACCCCATACTCGCCGTTTCTGAGAATAATGTTCAAAAGTATATGTGTTAATGTCAAAAGTATATGCCTTAATGCATTGATACCTGAAGGAGGTTGGTGATAATTAGCTGGGGCCGATTGCGGCGGCGTAGCAAGGTGCGGAAAGGGTGCTTGACCTCGTTAGCGATGCGGCTGGCCTCCGCGATCATGTTGAACTCTGCTTCCACGTTGTTGGTGCCACGAATCTTCTTGAGTGCGGCCTTGCCCTCCTCCTGCAGGCCACGCTCGATGAGGCTATTGGGCGTGTCCACCACAAGGAAGGCACCGATGGTGAACAACGCTCCCGGGATGCCGACGAGGGACACTGAAAGCCTGTAGCCCCACAGACTAATCCTGTAGTGGCACATAGCCACGGAAGGAATGCAATGCATGTTAGTTGCGCACGTGAACAAAAATACAATAGATCAAGAAGCAAAACATACTTGTTGGTACCGTAGTTGACGAGGCTGGCGAAGAGGATGCCGACGGTGATGTTGAGCTGGAATAGGATGTTGAGCCCACCGCGAATCCTTGTAGGCGAAATCTCAGACAGGAACAGAGGAACGACCTATACATGGATTGATTCATTACTATGTAAGATGAATCGAGAATTAGATAGAAGGGCAGTAATGTCCTTTCGTGTGGAAAGGATTCCAAAAAATATAACAAAAGAGCTAAATAGGGATTATGACAACATAAACAAGGTACCCATGATTAGGCTACCAATTTTGCAAAGTCAATGTTTTGAATGGTAATTTTGCGAAGCTCATTCTTTGCAATGACAAATACCCAATTTTCTCATTAACCAGTATCTGATATGGCTTTATAGAACTTTGATACTAATCTAGAACCAATTTTATCAGTTCCCCTTTCCATCCACTCAATTGCCTCTCGTGCCAGGCGTTGCGATCCTCTGAGTGTCGACCACCACATCTTCTCGTCCATACCTCTCGTGCGTGCTAGTCATCGACTCATCACGATTCCTTCTAAAGCTTCGGTGTCTCTACCACCCCACACCTTAGTCTGCGTCGACAATCTCATTGCTAGCTACATGTTCCCTGCTTCCCCTTAGACTATATGATTATATGAGCTAACCAAACAAATTATGCTGTCCCTTAAATTGCAACATGTAACCAACAAATACTAGGCCTTATGGTCAAGCACTCCGATTGATGCCCTCACGGTCTGGGTTTGATTCCCCCCAGAATGAATTTTCAGCACCTAAGGTAAGAAAGGTAAAGGGGCTCCTTAAAGAAAACTCTTTCGTTTGTCCTGCGTTTTGCAAAGCACAAGTAAAAAATGTGGAGGTAATAGGCACCTGTGTAAGGGCGGGGCATGAGATTCGAGGGGTTTTCTTGACCCACTTGAGAGGTCTCTACATTAATCATGAATACTCTGTAGCTAAAATCCTCATAGGGTCAAGTTTTTAAATTGCAACATGTCACAACTATGTCTTATTTCATTGACATTGGGATTCGGGGCATGGGACTCTTCTTGACCTGTGTGAGAGGTCTCGACCTCACAATAATCTGGAGTTGTCTAGTTCTAGCGGGGTCAAGTTTTAAATTGTAACATGTCGTAGCGCTAACTTATTTTATTGACGTACTTGTTCCCATGATCTAGAGATCCGTGTTACATTGAACATTTGATACTAACTAGGATGACTAAATATGAGCTAATTATACAATTACTTGCACAAGAATAAACTAATTAATGAGATGAATCTATTAAACCTAATTAATTCATCATTAACAAATATTTATTGAAGCAACGTATTATCATATCATGGACTGATTAGACTTAATAGGTCCGTCTTATAAATTAGCTTTAATAATCATCCTATATTTAATAATCCTAATTGGTATTTAAATATTGGATGTGATCGCTAAACTTTAGCTCTGTCCATCCAAGCACCCTGGTCTCGCAACTGAATTACAGCTTGCTAGAGACTAGAGAAGAAAATGCAGAGCCTCTACATGACATGATTTAATAATTATTCTCTCTGCCCAAAGAGTGATGCAGCTATGAAATTTTTCTAAATCAAACTAATTTAACTTTAAGGAAATTTATAGTAAATTGTATTCTATTTATGCCTCACTTAGGTTTAATAGAAAACATGTTATATAATTAATTTAACTATACGTATATTGTACCACAAATGTTACTTCTTTATATTACTTTAGTCAAACTTTAAAGGGAACGTATGCTATAGAAACCAGATTCCCATAAAAACTATGGAACTTTAAATCGTCTAAGTTCTCTTGTCTTTTTTGGCGGAGGTAAGTACCTGGTTGGCAAAGCCGACGCCACAGCCGAGAAAGATTCTACCGACAATAAGCATGGCGAGGTTCTGCGCGGCACTATTAAAGATCACACCGGTGATGAAGAGCATGCCCGCGGTAAGCATGGTGAGCCGGCGTCCCAGGCGGCGGGTGGTATACGAAGCGAACAAGGTGGCCGTGAGGCCGGCTAGGTAGAGAGAAGACGTGAACAGCTGCAGACCCTGGTTGTCGAACTTGCAGTAGTTGCTCTGCTTGATTGCATCTTGCTTCAGCACCGACGGAAAGAACTCACGAAGAAAGTCATCCATTGACGACACGCCTCCTTTTAAAAAACAGATAGTTGTTCATAACAATAATTTGTAACTTGTTGCTTAATATGAATTTACACATTTTGATTGGAATATTATGAAATATTTATATAATTATAAGCATACTATTATAAAATAGAGTAAAGTGCACAAGTAATCCCTAAACTTACGTTGTTGTGCCATATCGGTCGCTAAACTCTCAAATCAACCATTTAGGGGATAAACTTGATGGATGGGAAGAGCTAGTAGCTAAGATCACTCATATCAATTTAACTGATGAGAGTGATTTGTTTATTTGGAAGTTACATAACAAGGGTCAATTTAGGATCCATTCTCTCGTAAATTGATTTGAAAGTTAAAAAGTTCTTTAAAAATTAAGATTTTTCCTTTGGTATCTCGAGGAGGAGGTAATTTTAACAAAAGACAATCTTAGTACGAGGAATTGGAAAGATAGTAAAAAATATTGTTTTTGTAATTGTAATGAAACCATCAAATATTTTTTATCTTTGATTGTCATCATGTCAAGACAATATGGGGGACTGTCTATATAGGTACTAGGTTAAACCCCTTCTAGCTCTGTATCCCACATGTTAGGGAGTTGACTATCAAATTTTGAATTAAAAGAGAAAATATATATTTTAGTTGGTGTAGCTATTTTATGTTGGGTAATTTGGAGATGTTGTAATGATTTAATTTTTAAAATTACAAATATACATCTTTTATACATGTTATTTTTAGGGGGAATTTATTGGTGCGGTTTTGGGCACTACTATACCCTGATGATGAAACAAAGGAATCTTTCTAGTTAACGAGAAAAAAATTAGAGACCATACCACCGGAGATGTTCACCTCTCATGGATGAAAAATAATAAACTGCTATTTAATACATTTACCGAAAACAAAAATGTATGATTTTGAGCTTTGAGAACCAATCGGTCCTCATTTTTTGAGAACCATTTCTTCGTCCACTGGCTGGTGAACTTGGAAGTCCAGAATAATAATGAGCCAAACATTTGGTATTTTCCAATTGACAGAGACGTTCGCATCGACACTCTTTGCAAGTACGTATATTTTGGGGCCCATCTGTTTACGTTTCATAAAACTCTCTCAAACTTTCTTCTCTATGCGATAAAATTGAAGCTGACTCTGCGTTGTGCAGGTAGTTCAGAAAAAAAAAAACACGACTATGGATTGATGATGAACTAAGAGTATCGGTGCGTGCTGCCTCCACACTCTCCGCTAAAATTGGATGCTCGGGGTACCTGAGATGCTGATGTCGTACCCGAACATGAGTCCACCAGTCGCCGCCATGACGCATGACAAGACCACGGTCGGCGTTATCTTTGCCTCCAACTCCATGGCGTGCGACGGCGCCGACGACGCAGAGAATCCTCCCGCCGGCATCAGCCCGCGAACCGGGGCTACTCCTCTCGCTCAAAAAATGGCAGCAGTGGGTGGATGTAGTGTAGTCTGAGGCGCTCTCAGCAAAGCCGAGAGAGGCGAGATGAGTGCTCGTCTGCTAGCGACCGCTTTCGACAAATATATGGTCCACATTCCACATAGAAATGAGCGACTGGGACCGTCACTTGGCCCCACGGCTCACTGTCCAGGAATGGGGTTGTCTTCCAAGCCAAAAACGGGTCCACAGTCCCTGTCGCTCTCACATTCACATCTGTAACGACAGTTTGTTTCTTTGCTAAAAAAACAAGCGGCCGTTTGTTTCAGTTTTTTGTGAGACTTTACCGGTCAAAGGTCAAAAGATAAAACAATAACGAATAGTCTAATTGTCTTTTAAAAAAACTGAAATATTATTTCTAAATAAATAAATTGAAAGCTGAAAAGCATACTAAAATAAATTCTTTCACTACTAGAATTATTATGGACTTATGCTATTATTTTTAAATAGTAGTAAAACACTACCACTAGTCATAACACATGGAAATTCTCATTAAAATACATTTAGTAGAAAAAGTTATAATAAATTTTGAATATTATACTTTATTAGGATAACTTCTAGATCCGAATATAGTGTCAATTATTTAAGTATCAAGATGGTTTCAAATAAAAAAATTTTGAACTACAGCTTTCGTGTAACTTTTATCTCCATCCGAGTTCATATAAAATAATTATAGTTTTTTTATGATATGCTGTCAAGAGAAGGAAAACTTGTGTCGATTAGTTGAGCATCAAAATGATTTCAAATGAAAAAAATTTGAACTACAAAGTTGTAGATTTTGATAGAAGCTACAACTTTCGTATAAATTTTATCTCCATCCGAATTTATTTGAAAAAGTTATAAATTTTTGAAGGTGGACTGCTTCTACGGCCATTTGAAACGACGGCAGAGAGTGCTACAGTAGCCCGACGGGGGCACTGTTCCCTACCGTCCTTTCATATGGCGGTATGAACTCCTACCACCATTTCAAATGGCGGTAGCGTCAATGGTATAGTTTTGCAAAATTTTCATTCGGATATATATTTTTGAAAAATCGTAAAGAAATAAAATAAAATTCCTGAATATGGCATTGACCTGACGCTGCTGTGTGTATTGTATCGATCAACTGTCTACAGTGTGACGCGCGTAGTCGATCGTGTTTGAAGTTTGAACATGGTACGCACGCGCGCGCAACCTGATGAAGCATCGATTTGTCGGTAGTAAGTAGCAACCAAACTTTCAAGGTGCCTTTTAGGCAGAGCAGCATTACTGGTCTGCTGTTCCCGCGAGTGCGAGTTGCAGCTATCACGTACACGTCCATTTGCTGGGAGGGACTGCTACTCGCGTCGAGCGCCAGCCGCTTGCTGCGGTTCCTTGCTGGCTTGCTGCATCGAACTATAGAAGAGAAACGAGATCTGAGACTGACGGACTGGGAGATAGAAGAATCATCGGGAGATGAAAATATCCTTGCCATATTTAGCCATGTTTGGAACATTGGAATTTTTTTCCTATTCCTGTGTTTTTTCTGTGCTGCGTTCCAAACAGGCCCTTACAGTGTAGCCCTTGGAGAAGATAGAAAGATCAGGAAAGCCCTTCAAGCTTGTGAGAAGGACATGAAATAAAATATTAAAATTACATCACGGAAGGCAAAAGAGGTGTCATAGTTTTTTTGAGTGGTAAATCATGAATTAGAAATTCTCTCTATGTTCATATTCATATGATTCAATAGTAGAGGGTTGGTTGTTAAAATTATTCTCAACATATTCATGCTTGCGTGTTTTTGATTTAAGTTACCGGTATCAACATGTTATCGATTCGAAAGTTTCAAATCCAATGTACCTACTTTTCGCTATTTCTGGCCACTGTGAGCGCACCGCACCTGCTGGCCGTCGACGTTCGCCGCATGCGTGCCTGCTCTTCGCCAGCCCACTGCGCTGGCTTGCCGCCGACATCAGCCGCGCGCGCCAACTCTCCGCTGGCCCACTGTGCTGGCTACTGCGGCCACCGGCCTCGCTGCTACTCCCTCTGTCGTGCGCCCTGCGGCGGCTTGCCACCGCACTTGCCGGTCACGCTGCGAGGAGAAATTTCAAAAATTGACACCCAATTCGATGGCCTAGTTTCTCTTACACCCGATTCGTGACCTCTTCTTGACACCGTGCGCGCGAATTGTTTCGATACGAGGGAGGGACTTTGGCCTATTTCTCCTTCAGCTTCTACTGAAAAGACTAATGCCCTCATCTTCTTCCTTGAGTTCTTCCCGGCGAGGATGGCCGAGAGGAGCAGCAGGCCCGAGGGGTCCGTGGCGAGGAGGAACGGGAAGTTCTCCAGCGTGGGGTGGTTCGGGAACACGCGCTCGGATACAACGGCGGCCTCGACGCTGCCGCCGCCGCCGCCGCCCTGAACGACGCGCGGGATACTGCCGAGGATGACCTACGAGGACTCGGCGGCGGGGCGGCGGGGTCCTCGGATGCGGAGGAGCTCGTCGGCGACACCATCTGAGGGTGATCTGCGGTGGTGGTGCTGCCGCCGCTGCTGTGGCCCAGGTTACCGCCGGCGGAGGCTCCTCCAGTGCGTGCGGGGCGCGAAGCTCGTCGGTGAGCGCGGTCGGCCTCGGCGTCCCGCATCCGCAGCTCGGCCTCCAGCGCCGGGAGCTCCTCTAGGGCGGCGCCAGCGTGGCAAACATGACCGCGGCGACTTCGTCGGCCCTCGAGAAGATCGTGTTGTGCAGTGCTAGCACCGACCATGTCGCCGCCGCCACCACCGCCTGACGTTCACGGCGGCCACGCACGCCGGCGTAGCTGCTGCCACATCGGGGAAGAACAGGAGGAAGAAGATGAGGGCGTCATGGTCTTTTCAGTAGAAGCTGAAGGGAGAAACAGTCCAGAGTCTCTCGTATTGAAACAATTCGCACGCACGGTGTCAAATTTCGAAGATAAACTAGGCTATAGGGTGTCAATTTTTCAAATTTCTCCGGTGCGAGCTCCCGACGCTCGTGTGTGCTAGTGAGATGAACGGAGTGATGATACTGGAGAGGAGGTAGCGTGAGAGATGGAGAATAGATGGCCAACAGAGAAAAGTCAGCTTGGGGCGTTCGGTTCGGTTTATTCGGTTTCCCAGAACTTCGGTTTCTAGCAGACGAGCACCGATCGGTTTGTGAAAAAACTAGAAACCGACAAATTCAGTTTCGGTTTTTTACTTCCGTTTTTTGGTTTAAACTGAATAAACCGATTTCAGAAACAAACACACAGACGAACACACAGAAGCACGGGGTGGTGGAGACAGGGGAGAGGGGACTCGCGTTGCGGCTGTGCGATGTCGGCTGTGTTTGGGGAGCGCCGCGTCGCCAGCGCCGCTCCGATCCGCCGGCTGCTGGGACGCTGGAGACAGGGGAGAGGGGAGGACTCGCGAGTCACGACTGTGCGAATTCGGGAGCGCCGCGCCGCCGCTTGGGGTCGGGGCTGTGGCGATGTGCGATGCGGGGAGCGCCGCGCGGGGAGCCGGGGAGCGCCGAGTGGTTGTGCGATGCGGGGAGCCATGAGCGCCGCGCCGCCGCTGACTTCGGCGTTTGTCGTGAACGAGGCCGGCGACGAACGCGTCGCGTCTCTCCTAGAGACGGATCAGAGCCGCATCGACCCCACGCCACGCCGCCGCCAGCTGCTGGGATGTTGCCACGCTGGGTTAGGGTTAGGAGAGAGGGGAGAGTCGGATGCGCCGCTGCGAGTCGCGACTCGCGACTCGGCCAGTCGGGGCTGAGCGAGCTGGATGACTGATGCCCTGATGGGCTGGACTCGCACGCGGTAGAACAAGGCCAAATCTCGGTTCCTCGGTGCTTTGGTTCGGTTTAGGATAGAAACCAAAGCCGAAGCCGAACACCGAACAACGCAGAATTGGAAACCGAAACCGAACCGAAAAACCGATGTTTCGGTTCGGTTTTAGTTCAGTTCGGTTCGGTTCGGTGTTCGGTTTTCGGTAAAAATGTGCCTAGACTGAGAGAAAAGCTGAGTGGACACGGATATGTCTAAGGAGCTGTCGGTGGGTGAAATCTCGTGGACGAGGTGCATCCACGTGCGTCCGATATTTCTGTTTGAGTCTTTTTGTTGTATGCTATTATAAAAGTTTCTTGTGAACGGTGTGCCACTGGAACTGTGTGTCACTGATCCAAACTTCTTTACCCCATATGCCATTCCGTCCACATTCCATCCGGTTTTCACTGTTAGTTGATCTGACATGTGGATCCGGCCAACCAACATGACCAAAATGCCCCTACCTTAGTGGTGCAGGACCAGGGCGCTGACCTTTGGTCCAGCATTGCCGTCGTCGCAGGTTGTGGTGTTCTGGTAGTTCTGGCGAAACCATGGACTTCCGGTGAAGACGAACACCACATGGAGTTCCTCTCTTCGGGATCTACGTCGTGGTGTGGTAGACCATGCGAATCCGACGTATACTTTGTCATCTTCCCCAACTCCGACGATCTCCTCTCCAACTTCGGTGAGCTCTTCCGTCGCCATTGTTCATCTCTGGCCGAAGGTGAGCACACCATCGCGTTCGTCTCATCAAGCTCATTCCGTTTTGACGTACTCGTGCACGTTTGGAGGTCGTTCTTATCGAATCCCCTTCTATCTCTTTCTCTCTGTTCTGTTCCGCCATATCCATGGTCCATCTCTAGGCACACCTATCCCCGCGGGCGCCGCCTCTCCTGTCCGTCTGCGCCGCCGCCAAGAGCCGCAACCGCGCGTGCCTTTTTTCCCTGGTCCCGGCCTGGCCACCGCCGGCACCTCTGCAGCCTCAGGCCAGAAGCGACTTGTTGCCTGAAATGCGATCCAAAGTAAGAAGAAAGTGGTTTTGTGTTTAGGCCCTTGAAGAAAAAGGTTATCCCTATGGTTTAGTTTGTGTCTTGCTGTTCTTGCGAAAGAGCCTCTAGGAAGTTGTTGGCACGAATTTACGGCCAACAACACGCAAAGGGGCTCGCTACAGCACCTCCACGCAGGCACCGGTCAGACCGGTGTAGGTGACTGGTTAGACCGGTCGTCGGTAAACCAACGAACGCTCGCCCGGGAGGGACCCCGTCGGGGCAAGCGCACCTTGGGCTGTCCTAGGATCGGCAAGCCACCTAGGACGTCCTCAGATGCCGTAGAGACGAAAGAAGAACAACAATATGAGGTTGGAAGAGCTAGGGCAAATAGATGAAAGTAAAGGAAAAAATAGTAGATTGGTTTGATAGATTCGATTGTGATGATCCTCAATCGGCCGAATACCTTTATATTTATAGGGAGGGTAGGACTTTTCCCGCAAGAAATAGGTTTTACAACTCGTAATTAACCCAAACAAGAGTCCTAGTCGGATTACAGAAGGAAACCGGTTTGACCAGTTTCCAAAACCGGTGGCCAAAACTTTTCTAGTCCTTGCAATACATGCCAAATTTGGGTGTCAACATATGTCTCCCTGTTTTCTAGTAAAGCATGCGTGCTAGAAAACATTCTTAGTGGACAGAATCACCCAAAGACGATGTTGAACGACACATCGGCCATATATTTTTTCTAAAGGCGATAATACCTTATCGGCCATGATGCTTGATTGGCTTAAGCTGAAACTGAATTAACCTTCAGCCTCCACTCCTTTCTGATCCGTGCTGGCTTGGCCGTCTTCTCTTCAGTTTGCTGCTTGTTTGCCTCTTGCTTACGCATTCTCTGCAATCTCCTCTTTTGAGTGTGAGTTAAGCCAGAGGGACACACCACCTTGGCTGTGTATATTTAGAATCTTGCTTGCTGCTACTCTCACACTGTTTAGCATTTGTACATGCATTAAAACCAGATTACTTTTAAAAGCAACCGGTTGTCGTGATGCACCATAATTTGGATAAGAAATAATATATGGTTTCATGTACATACTACTATAATCACTAGGTGCACAATAACAAGAGTATGACCAGGGCAATGGCGTGTATGGACCAGCAAAAGAATATGATGCAGTAACACAATTACCTTGTTGTTGGTGAAACTCTTGTTGCCCTTGATGCCTTAGTAGTGATTTTGCTCTCCTAGTGTTATGTGGCCGACTCCTTTGCTTTTGAGCAGCTCCCTTCTTTTTGTACTTGGCCAGAAGTTCCTCAATGCCCGGCCTCATATTTTTTCAGCCCTGGAAGGATTTCCAGGCTTCCTGGACACACCGGTCAGACCGGTCTGAGCACCGGTCAGACCGGTTGTTGCACCGTCGGTCTTCTTTTCCTTGCCTTGCCCCACGAGCGTTGAAGCCTTCGCTGCAACTCGAGGGGTCTTCTGCAGCAACACTTTCTCTTTCTTCCTCTCATCACCGATGATTACATTTTTCCCTTTAGCATTTTCAGCTTGATGCGGCCGAATTAGCACTTTGGGATTTTGTAATTCAATGGTGTTCATGAGAAAAGGATTAGTATCAACCTACATAGCATGATCGAAAAGCTAAACGGCCTTCATCAATGGCCGATTGCACTTGCTGGCGAAACACATTGCAATCGTTAGTAGCATGAGAGTAAGAATTATGAAATTTGCAATAGGCACACCTCTTTAACTCCTCAATTGGTGGCATGGTGTGAGATATTTTGACTCTTCCAGCTTTCAAAAGCTCCTCAAAGATTATATCGCACTTGGATACATCAAAAGTATACTTGACTTCTTCTTGCTGATTCTTACGGACCGGCTTTAGAAAATCACAAGTGCTTGGTTTATCTTTGTTTGACCATACAAATTCAATAGTTAAAACATCGTTACTCTCGTCGTCCGAGGCATCACAATTTACCATGTGCATATTAGGACGATCAGATTTGAGCCGACTATCTTTGGTTCGGCTTTCTTGAGCTAGTTCTTTGGAGCACTTGATTAATGGTAAGAAATTCACACCCTTCTAATTTTTCTTTAATATGAGATTTCAAACCATTAAGTGCTAATTCAGCAATATCCTTTTCAGAAATAATTAAACTATACCACCGATTTTTTACATTTCGGAATCTTCTAATGTATTCAGCAACAGATTCATTATGCTTTTGCCTAACCGATGTTAAGTGAGATAGCCTCAATTCATTATCACCACTATAAAAATGCTCATGAAACTTATGCTCTAATTGAGAACATGTATGAATAGAATTTGGGGATAATGCTGAAAACCATGAGAAAGCGGTAGCAGATAATGACAAAGGGAACATTCTGATTTTTAAATGATCAAGGTTACCAAAAATACCCAATTGTGCATTGAATTGGCTAACGTGCTCCCATGTAGTTCTATTATCCTCCCCAGTAAATTTGACAAATTCTGGAATTTTTAAACCTTGGGGATATGGAATAGAATCATAAGTTTCAGGATATGGTTTTTGACATACTAAAGTTTTGTCCTTAACCTCTATACCGAAAGACTCCTTAAGAATAGCAGCCAATTCCCTTTTATGATTTGCAAGAACACGCTCTAATGAGGGTCATATGGCATATTAGGAACACTAGCATTCGGTATTTGATATGCAGTACGGTTCGGTTGTGCACGCAATGGTGGCTGTGAGGAATTACTAGAATTAGCACCTAGCATTGGACCACTTGTAAAACCTAAACCTTGTAAAGGATTAGAATATACATTGTGTGTTACTGGAACAAAAGGAGGAGCATAACCAGAAACACTATTGCTTCGGCTAGGATCAGCTTGAACATGAGGTATACTGGCTATTGGCTCGGGGGATGATGGGTATACAACCTTGGCGCCTGAACCGGTCTGACCGGCTGGGGTAACCGGCTCGGGGGATGATGAGTCTGTTGCCCTGGATGAGTTTGTACCAAAAAATAATTCAACGACATGGCATAAGGTGGTGTTGTAGCCGATGAATCATGAGATGCAATTTCAGGTTGGGAAGTACTAATATTGCTAGAATTCAAAACATTACTACCACCAGTAGTTTTTTTTAGATGACGCCATAGGTACATATCTCATTAAGCAGGAAAGAGTTTTTATAGGAACAAATAACGGAACACAACAGAACGGCAACACGGTTGCCAAGCACAAAGCACTGCCTACAGGGCAGCGAAAAGAGTTACTGAAAAAACAGCCAACACACTAGGCAAACAAGTCCAGGAGCACCCCAAGCCACCTGAAACCCGCCGAGCACCAGGACCTCCCTTCGGCCATGATCTCAGCAACCAGCTGCTGCAGCGAGGAGACGACGCCGTTGAAGGTACGCTGATTCCGTTGCTTCCAAAGGCACCATCCAATGAGGAAGAAAAGGGAGTCGAAGGCCGGTCTCAACGTCTTGCAAAGCAGCTTACGTCGGGAAAGCCACCACGAGATCACAGGCATAGAGACGATAGAGACCTGACCTTGTAGCAGCAGCAAGGACATGCATCTGTGCCAAACCTCCCGCGAGAAGTTGCAGCCAAGAAGAACGTGGTCGATCGTCTCGGCCTCCTGGTCGCACAAGATGCAGGTGTTGGAGTCCTGCAATCCGTGCCTCCACCGCCTGTCCGCAGTCCAGCATCGACGGTGCATGACCAGCCAGAAGAAGAAGCGTACTTTCAGAGGTGCAGATGTCTTCCAGATGTTCTTCACACCAACTGGAAGGGATGATCCGAAGAACATTGCACCGTACGCCGAGGCCGAGGAGTAGGAGCCGTCCGGCGTTAGCCCCCACTTGAAGTTGTCTGGCTGTTCCGACAGCAGAACGCCCTCCAGGAGGTCACAGATGCGATCAATCTCAACAAGAACCTGCATAGTCAAAGCCCCTCTGATGTGCCGCACCCAGTCATTATTTGCGAGGGCCCTTGCCACCGTCGTCCTTCTTTTCCGAGCAGGCACAATGGCGAACACCGCCGGTGCAAGCGACTGTATGTTGTGACGGCCAGCCCATCGATCCGTCCAAAATAAAGTGGACTCTCCATTGCCAATCGTGATGACTGTCGCCGCCTTGAACACTGTCAGCGCTTGGATGTCACACCTCTCCGGCCAGTGGCCTTGGCACCTGTCGTTCCAGATCCAGCGGACTCGCAGGGCAACACCCGTGCGCCGCAGGTCCGACACACCCAACCCGCCGAGCTCCCTAGGTCGGCAGACAAGGGGCCAGGCAACCCGACATCTGCCACCCGCGACGACGTCACTTCAGGCCCAAAGAAAAGGCCTTCTCAGCTTGTCAATTGCCCGAGTTGCCCAAGGAGAGAGGCACAACGCGATGGACGTGTGAAAGGATCAAGATGCCCAAGAAGGGGGGTGAATTGGGCTCTTTTTAATTTCTAGACAAGAATTAAACCTATCAAGAGCCAATTAACCCCCTAGTGCCTACCGATTGTGTGTCCTAGCTAGAAAGCGGTAGAAAGCCAAAGGAAAGCGAAACCTTCCTACACAATTCTAGTATGAATTGAAAGACATGTGCGGAAAGTAATGCGGTATGAAAGAGCTAGGAAAAGAGATGCTTGACACGGCGATGTTTTGCCGAGGTATCGAGGAGTCGACACTCCCCCCTAGTCCTCGTTGGAGCACCTCGCAAGGTATAGCTCCCCCCTCAATCCCGCGCAAGGAATGAGTGCTCTCTACGGGCTGATTCTTCGCCACTCCGGCTCGGTGAATCGCCCACAACCGATCACAAGTCGATGAAGAAGGGCCGCCGACAATCTCCCCGGCGATCACCTTCCTCCAAGCACCACCAGACCGTCTAGGTGATGTCGATCACCAAGAGTAACAAGCCTTGGTCTTCACTTGACTCACTCAAACTTCACAACTAGAGGATAAACACTTGAACTCTTGGATGAACTAGAGGAGAGGATGGATGGATTCGCGAATCACTCTCTCTCTCTCTAGGGCTCTTGCTCTCTTCCCAACCTTCTTAAGAACTTCAGCAACTGAAATGAGCAAAGGCAAGGCGGGAGAGAAGTGTGAGGTACTATAAATAGCCCTCCATTAAACTGCCTCGGGCTGGTATTTCAAGTTGGCGACGGACGCTCCGTCGCTAGCCCCAACGACTAGTTCCTATTCACGTCAGTAGGTGCCGGACGCTCCGACGCTTGGCGACGGACGCTGTGCCTCTGCGTCTGGTGCCAACTGGCTGCTCTCGGGTTTCTAGGAAAATATTCCCGGACGCTCGCGAGCGTCCGACGCCCATGCGACAGACGCGTCCGTCGTAAAATGGACGTCTCTGGAGCTCTCTGTAACGCCGCCGGACGCTAGGGTGTGCATACGTCATCGTCCGGAGCCCTGGACCTCATCGTCCGACGCTCAGAAAACAACTCCCTCAACTTCGATTTTCGTCGCGATGAATATGGAAGTTGTTCTAGGCTATCTTACGGTCACCATAGGCTTGCTTAGAGCTAAGGAAGTCAAGTTTGCACCACACCTAAGTCATGAAGCTCTCCTAAGTCAAGCTACTAGTCTCAACCCCTCTTAATAGTACGGTCAAAGATCAAATAGAAGCCCTATCTATTTCTAAGTGCCTTCATCACCTTATGGCACTTAGCCTATCATTCTAGGGTCTTCATCATGTCTCTTTGAAATCTGAAACGATATCCATCTTGAGGGCTAAGTGATGACTATTTATGTCCATTCATGTTGATCACTATGGCTAAGCTACGCATAGCCTCTGTAAAACACACGTTAGCCATAATAATCGCTAATTGTCGTTAGTCACCGAAACCAATAGGGCCATGATTCTTCAATCTCCCCCCTTTTTGGTGATTGACGACAATAACTCCTCGAGTATGGGTATAAGAGTGAAAGGTTAGGATTTCAAGTGACTTGAAAAGGTTGAGCAAGGCTTAGTGAATGAGATTGAACAATACTTGCTCATCCTTGCCAAGCCACAAAACATGGTACTCATGGATATGAAATTGAATTATGGTACCTCATGATATTCTCTCATAAGTATCGGAGTAAGGCGCGGAAGCTCAATAATCATTAGATCATAGAGACATATCATGAACAAGAGACAACTCACAACAAATACTAGTGATAAACAAGAGTAAGTCTCACAAGCATAAGTATCTCACAAACATCATCCATCACACATATACACAAATACAAATAAGATAGACAAGATGACATGAGTATGGGGGAAATAAAATCACACAAAAAAGCAAATCCCTCCCCCTATATCTAATACTCGACTCTCTCTCCCCCTTTGGCGTCTAGCACCAACAACTAAGCATCTAGAAGTGAACCATCCGTGGAGCGGGAGTGGAGATTGAACTGGGAGTAGTCGGGTCTGTCATCGCTGTCCTCAGCTGCCTGACCTTCTGGAGCTGCATCTGTCTGAGTAGGGGTCTGGGAAGGCTGAGCTGACTCCTATGGCTCCCCCTGAGGCTCAGCTGGTGCCTCTGACTGTCCTGCCTCTAAAGTAGCGGGTCTGGGAGCCCGACGAGTGAAGACTCGAGGCGGGGGTGGAGTAGTCACTGCCAAAGCAACAAGAGAGATGGCGGCAACAAGCTCTGCTGGTTGGTATTGAGGTGGAGAGGATACTGCCATTGTAACTGCCTCAGCCTACTCCTGTGCTTGGACTGGAGCCCCAGACTCAACTGCCTCCACTGCAACTGAGATAACATCGGTCTGAACTGCAGCTGGAGGAGTGGTGACAGTCTGAGTGGACTGATCCGGTGTGATCTCCAACGAGGCAACTGAAGAGAGGTGAGTGCCCGTCGCCGGAGGATCCACCACAGCCTCTGTTGGCGGAGTCTCATGCTGAGCTGCAGGTGCTGGAGAGTCCTCGCCTGTGATCTCCCTGTAGGAGGCTGTGAGCTCGCGCGAGGCATCTGCCATGGTAGTTCCCCGGATAGGTGTGAAGCCTGACTGAAAGTCGCCGGGAGAAGCTAACTAAGAAGACACCTGGGTCCTCAGAGACTAGCACTCTGGTGAAACCGGTGCTGGAAAGGGTGGAGCAATTAGTGTCTAACTCTGCTGTCCTCCGGACGGTAATGCTGGAGTCGGCATCACTGACACTGTCGGCTGAGGTGGCTGAGAGGTAAACTGCTGCTGCTGTGAGACCCCGGGCAACTGAAGCTGTGGAGTAAAGGTATGCTTGGAGCTCGAGCTGAGAAGACGCTCAAGAAGCATGGTCTGAGTCTTCTGAATTTCAGCTTGTTGTATCTGATAAGATAGAAACTGGCGCTGAAACTCATCCTGACGAGTCTGAGCCTCAGCCTGACCTGCTAGCTGCTAAGCGGTGAGTCTCCTGACATCCTCAGCCTGTCGTCTCTGCTCCTCTGCCTGTCTCCTCTGCTCCTCTGCCTGTCTGACCTCCTGCTGGATGCTGGTCAGAAGAGAGAGGATGGTAGCCTCTGAGGTGCTTGACGTTGAACCTGACCCACCGGCCTCGTGGTCATGAGACCGGGGTGCATACTCTGGAGCGGGCCGGTAGTCCTCATCTGAGCTATCTGAGGGTAGATCATCAACGTAAGCATCATCAGCTGTGATATCAATCTGAGCATCTAGCTCTGCAAGCTCATCATCTGCCAAGCCAGGAATCACTGTCTCCTGCTGTACCACTGACTCAGGTGGAACACCTGACTGACGTTTGTGCGGTCCCTGACGCCTCAAGCGACCTCTGCCACTGTGACTCACCAACTGACTCATGTTATACTCAGGAAAGACCGTGTCAGAACGGGTGAGTGTGGTAAGCTGGGAGATAGACTCGCCACGAGCAACCATCAGATAGGATATCCAATGTGCGTACTGAAGCTGTCAGTGACCTCTGAATCCTGAAGCTATGATGTCCTCCATCTCACTGACAATCAAGTCCCATAAGTCAAACTTCTCTTTGTGGACAACATGTGCCAAGAGCCACAACTGCAGGCGGGTGATAGTCTCACGAGCTCCCACTCGGGTTATTATGGTGCGCCTAAGTACCTCGTTCAGTATCCGGGTAGTCGCCGTGAGGTCACGCGTGCCTCGACTAGACCCTTCTCTGAACGGCTCTCTGAAGTAAGGCCGCACGAACTCAACTGAGGGCACCTCTCCCTCATGAGGACGACGTGGTGCGTCCTGGTCACCATAGCACAAGGTGTGAATCTGTGTCTCTGAAGCCTCCAGGTGAAAGATCTCACGGAACCGGGTCGCGTAGATCCTGTGGTCTCGACCTCTGAAAGCGAAGTGCAGAAAGTCGTGGTCGGGTGAGACCCACAAAGAAGCGTAGAAGTGTCTAACCCAGTCCTCCTGATAGTTCCCAACCCTGCCGATCAAGCCTGTCAAGCCACCTAGGTACTGAAGGTGCTGAGCTATATCCGGACCACCGACCTCTATGATCGCCTGCAGGGACAGACTTTGTGTGCCCGTAGTGGTGCACGTGTATTCAATTTGGATCGCCAAGTCTAAACCAACCTAAATTAGCAAAATGAGTGTAATCATGAAGACCTTCCACCTCCACAGAGCCAAATAAGCCTGTGCACATCGATATACACTTGCAGAAAATACTCATTTGAGAATATATGGAACTAAAGAATGGCAAATGAAATCAAGTCTGTTTGGACCACTTACTCTCATTACGGTTAGCAATATCTGCTTCCGGAAGGTCGTCCCGTATGAACTTATTCTTGTAGTCATCACGGTGGCTGCTATTTGCGATAACAGGCACGACATATACATGATCTGTTGGGGGATTGCACTCTGATTCTTTGGTCGCCCCTGTACTCCCATCTAGTGTGCACAGACCTCTTGTACTGGCGGGAGCAATGGGATTTTGTGGGCAGGTTCTCCAGGATTTGTAAACAAATCTAACAGAAAAGTAAAGGAAAGGTCATACCACAGTACGAACAGGTCGGGATTAAAGCAGTAAAAAATTTGAGATTGATTTCAATATTTTCGATCATGATTACAACACAATAGCAATTCTAGTACAACATATCGATCTTTCTCACTCAAAAAATCAACATCAGAGAGAAGGAGAGATCCAGATCTAAAGATTCATCGCTTCGGAAGCCATATAAATGGAAGGGGGAGAACAAACCGAGAGAGACGATTCTGAGGAAGAGGAAGACAGTCCAGATATGTGGAAGTTGGAATGAGTGTTGTTGAAGCATCTCGTCATGCAAGAGCTGCAGTCCGCCGCCACCGGCACAATGGAGGAAGGCAGTGTATACGTCTTTGGAGGAACTACATATCGGCCGCTTCCGTTGCCTGTTGGGATTTGGGTTCGGCTGGGCACTGGGCGGCGCTCGGTCGTTGGGCCGGTGCGGGAAGGCGCGGACCGCCGGAGCGCCGCGGGAACAGAGAGGACGGGGAGGGGCGGTGCTGGGACGCCGCAGCGTGTGGGGCGGCGCTGGGATGCCTCGCGGCGGCGCTGGGCGTCCGGGGCGAGGCGGGCCGCGCTCGGCCGCTCGCACGGGTTTCTCGCGTGCCGCTCGGCGAGCGGAGGAAGAACGGGATAAGGGGAAAAAAGAAAAGGAAAGGAAATAAAGGAAAAAAGAAAACGAAAGAAAATAAAGGAAAAAAGGAAAGGGGAAGAAAATAAATAGGCTGGCAGGTGGGCTCCATTAATATCTAGTTAATTAACGGTGTTAAAATACCATTTATTCCATCCCTCTTCATCCCTATAACCAAACAAAAAATTGGGTCCAACCCATCCATACAACCAAATACGTGATGGGTTCATCCCAACCCAGAAAACTGGGTTAGACCCAACTCAACCCGCTTCGCTCCCAAACCAAACATACTAGAATCACAATTTACAAGCAGATTCAATATGCAGCTGACAATGTCTTTCTTGTTAGTCAATTGTCAATAACTGTTAGGTGCCATTTGGATCACTAGAATCGAAACCCATCTTGGAACTAGATTCTTGGTATGGATTCAACAAGAATGAATTACTCAGAAATTGATCCAATTCAATTTTCATGTTTGTATGTACATGGAATCCTTTCCTGAGAGTACATTTCAAATGTTGTTTGGATGATTGGAAATGTAATCTCCAAAAGCAGTTGTTCTCCCCCTTAATACACAACAAGATTGATATCCCTATTGTTCATAGAAAAGTCAACCTCTCACTAACCAAACACACCCATGTTCTCTCTCTCTCTCTCTCCAAAAAATAAGCATGTATGTCTTCTACACACAAAGAGAGCTTGTGCAATAAGATGTGGAACATCCAACAATCAAAGAGCATGGTGTGGCCATCTCCTATGCTTAGGCCTTGTTTGGATGTGCATGTATCTAGTTCAAACCACATGGATTGAAGTGGATAGGGGTGTATATATTAGTTCAAATACACTCCAATACATGTGGTTTGAAGATGATACATGTGCATCCAAACAAGGCCTTACTTGGTGGACGCAACATGCACCGTGTCCGAATGGCCGCCGTCGTCCAACAGTGCCAACTATGTCCTTATCAGTTTTGGTGGCAGAGATGTCGGCGGGGACGGAGCTGGAGGGCGTCGTGCTTCGCACGGGTAGGCAGAGTATCAGTGTCGATGTTTTTACCACCGATAGCCTGCAACGGGGTTACCCGAGACAGTAGTTCGTGCCTCGGTGAATAGTGAAACCTTGGTGGTTGGACACGCAGGGACACACGGTTTATACTGGTTCAGACCCTCGACAAGGTTGAGTAATAACCTTACGTCCAGTTGAGTCGTCTGTTATTGCTCTTGATCGTAATACAAGGTGTTGTGTGTCGCTCTATGTATCGGGTGTTGTGTAGTATGTAGGGATTCTTTTTTGGGTGATGCCCTCACCAGCCCTTTATAGTCCAGGAACTGGCCGAGGTTACTCTAATCCTACTTGGTTACTCTAATCCTACTTCGGTCTTATCGTCCTTGCCGAGTATAATTTGGTTTCTTCTGTCCGTCTTCCTTCGTGGGCCGAGGAAAGGAGGCCCAAAGCTCAGGCAAGCCGGTCCCTGGGTACCCTATAGGATATCCCATCGACAAGCCCCCAAGCATCTCATGATTTTTCTTCAATATGTCGGGTTGCTTCGAAAGCGAGCCAAGTTCTTTTTGAAGCAAAATCATGAAATGATCTTCTGTGTTCTTTGCCTTGCAATTTTTTGTGCACCTCTGGTGCACTCATTGAGTGTAGCCCCCGAGCCTCTGGATACTTGGTACAAGTATTCGGAGGATCTGAAAAATGTCTTAGCTTTAGTCTTTTGTGTTCTTCGTCTTGTGGCTTTTTTGTGCACCTGTGGTGCACTCATTGAGTGTAGCCCCCGAACCTCTAGATACTTGGTACAAGTATTCAGAGGATCTGAGAAAAAAAGTCTTGTAAGGTAGGTATTTCCAGCCCTCGAGCCTTTCTTCGAGTTCTTTTTATCGCAAAAGAGCTTGGTGGAAGGATCTGAAATAACGTGCCCTTGTCTTCTTCTTATTCACGGGTGGGTACTATATCTTCACGGGTATGTAGAATCTTGCTTTCACTGTTTGCTTTGGTCAGGTTTTGTCTTTTTTCTTTCTCTTCCTTTCTCGTGACTTTTTTGCTTTTGGTGGTCCTTCCTTGCTATATATTTTGTTGTGCTTGTACTGGTGCCTTGACCTTTAGGGTGCTCCTCTTTCTTCTGATGACTATGCTGCTAAGTGAAACTGAGCAGGCCCCAGGCTTATGCTCTCCTTATGGTAGTTGAGTGGGTAGAAGAATTCTTGTAAATGGAGTTAGAGGTAGACTAACTCTTCGGTTAGATTTTCCTGGGAAGTTTGGCGTGGTAGGCAGAAGAAGTCTTGGGAGGTGGCTTCCATGCCTTCTCTATCTAACTGCTGGACCCCGGGCTGTAACCGTTGCCGCTCCTGAGTTGATTGAAGTTGTACACTCCATATTTCTGGTTGTGCATGTTTGCACCGAACTCCTGCTGGAAAGGCTAGAGTTGGAGCTGTCCAATCTCATTTGTTGGGAGTGGTTTTCTGCCTATGATTCGGCACTTCTTCACGCTCTGTGAGGATTCCGGGTTGTTTTGACTTGTAAGGTTTCCGCTCGGGTGTCAGGCCTTCTTTAGTGGTAGATCTGGTATCACCCTGGCTAAGGCCTTTATATTTTGTCACTTGTGGTCTTTTGTTGTAGATGTGGCTTAGTCTAGTTATGATAAGTTTATCGGTCAAGTTGTTTTTTTGTAGCATCCAGAGTTGCTGCTGGTTGTATGATTGTCCTTGGAATATTCTTCCAGATATTCTGTATAGTACCTTCATGTACTGCCTTTATTGTAGTTGTTTTTAACTCATCAATGTAGTCCTTGTAGAATCTTTTGCATTTATTGTTCCTTTTATGTATTATTTCTGTTGTTTCCCTTTCTTCATGGACCTGGTGTATGTGTACCCCTTGTTCTTCTATAAATATCTGTAGTATGGTTGTCTTGTCATATGTCTTCTTCCTTCTCTTGTGAAGATATTTGTTGTATCATGGATATTGTAGTTGGCGAGCTTGATGAGCCCCCGGGCTTATTTCTCTCCTCCCTGAGTTGCAATCTGGTGAATGGTCTAGTTCTTGTGATAGAAACTAGTAGGTAGCTAGTTTCAGGGTAGTGCCAAGCTGAAGGCGGCTTTGAGGCAAATGGTGTAGTTCTTGTGATGAGGTTGTCGCATGTTATGCTGCCTCATCTTCCAGCATCCTAGTGCCATGCCTCTGGCTGATCTCACGGTCTTGGTTGAGGAAGCATTCCTGAGCTGATTCTGTGCAGTGTCATTTTGGCGCATGATGGTGTTGATCCGCCTTCTCTCTGTCGAGGACATGGCAGAACTATGAATCTTGAATGTCTTCTGGGTTCTGCTTTTACTACCTTTGGCAAACATGTGTGCCTTGTCTTGTTGGGCGTCTAGCACGTCTGAGTTATTTGGCTCTGTTTGTCGATGATGTATCTTGCCTCTCGAGGTTTTAACCTCGAATTCGACTGGGTTCCCTGTTATTGACTTGTACTAGTTCCTTTCGGCAATGTAACTTTGTATCTGGTCTGTACTTTCAAAGAATGTGTATGATGAAGAACCAATGACTTGTTGTCTATATTTTCCGAGTTCTTGTACATGTCTTGATTGTACTGTCGAGTTCTTTTGTTCCGCGAGTTGTCTGTATTCTTTGAAAAGAGATGTGGTATGATTGCTTTATGTTTTGTTCCGTGATTGGTGGAACTTTTCACCTTCTGTATTTTCCGCTACGGGTAAAATTTCCTTATAAGTTCGTCCCTCTGTTATCTCCTCTCTTTTACCTTACAGTAAAAAACTTTTTCCCTTTGTTTGCAAACCCTAACTGTTGCCGCTGCTCTGATCATCTTCGATCCGCCTCGAATGGTGAAGAAGAACAAGAACAGGAGCAAGGGCAAGGCTGAATTCGTGGACGAAGATACCGTCTTGGAGCGTATAGAGAATCCTGAGTTCGTCGAGATGTCACGCTAGATGAAGCAGTCTCCCAAGCCGTCGACTCAAGAGGCAGATTTGGATCTGCTTGTTGCGCATGGGCTGCTTCAAGGGCGGGTGTATTCTGGTTACTCCGTTCTTGGTGAGCATATGATTCCCAGTCCTTCCCCTGATCAATATAATCTTTTTATTTCTTTTGTCTATGCTGGACTCTGCTTCCCTCCATCAGATTTCTTGATGGAGTTCCTTCGTTTCTACTGTATCCAACTTCATCATCTGACCCCTAACGGGGTTCTTTTTCTTGCTTCTTTTGCTCATCTATGTGAGTCCTTTATCGGCATCCCGCCTTACCTTCTCCTTCTTAGACACTTCTTCCGCCTTCGATTCCATGAAAAGACTCCTAGCCGTTTTGGCTGTTGTGCTCTTCAATTTCGTTAGGGTATGAAGGCCATTTACTTCGCTTTTACCCTTTATGAATCTGTTAAAGATTGGGCAAATAAATGGTTCTACATTTCAAAGCCTGATGCTTACTTTTCTTCTGATCTTGCTGCCCTTCTGACTCCTCTTCCTTGCTGGAATGATCCTCTATCTCCTTCCGAATATTTGGCTATTAAGCCTCTGGTAACCTGGATAAGTTTCTTGAAACAATCTGGGTTGCCAGTTACTATCACCGCCGAGTTCAACCTCTCATGCAGAGGGAAAATCTTGGTTTTGAGTATACTGGTTCTTCTGATCCTTCTCGGATCCTCACTGAGTCTGAGTTGTCTGAAGATGACATGTTTGATCGTTTGGGGGAGGGTCCTGTGTGGTGTGTCTGTCATTCCTCCTCAGATTACTGAGTATCATGCTGGAAATCCACCTCCTCCGGTTAGTAATCTACTCGGCTTGTTCTGATTTCTTTTCTCTGAGTTCTTGTTTATTGATGGCTTGCCTTATTGTTTCAGGATCATGGTCATTATTTTAGGCTAAACTTGCCTTTTGGGTCAGATCCCTTTGCTCCTGAGGAGACCGCTGCTGAAGTCACTATGACTTCGACCTCCTCTTCCAGGTTTATCCCTGGATTTTGTATTACTGATGGGTATGTGCCTTACACCCCAGATCCTCGTGTTGCTCAATTTATGATGTTTTCTAGGAAGAGGAAGCTTGAGTCTCTTGCTCAACCTTCTTCCCTTGCTCCCGCTACTCGTCGTCGGTCTCCTCGACCGCGTGCTCCCACAGGTAACATTATTGTAGGTGAGCGTGGTGTTTGTCATCCGAGGTTTTTTGTATACAACTTTTCTTTACTCTTCTGTTTTGTTCTTTTTCAGATGGCCAGTCCGTCATTCTAGATGAAGAATCTTCTGGTGATGATTGTCCTCTTAGTCGGCCTCTGTAAGTTGTCTTCTTGGTGTCTTTGTAGTTTCTTTCTAGAGATTCTTTTCCTTATTGTAATTTTTATTTAGTCGTAGGTCATCTGCTGGTCAGTCTTCTGGTGAAGCTGCTCCGATTCCTTCAGCTATTCCGATCCCTTCTTCTTCATTGCTCGATGACGATTTCACTTTTGATATCCCCAATCTTTCTTTTGCTTCTGTTGTTGCTTTCTTCAGCAAGTCAGCCAAGTAAGTTTAAATTCATTGCCTAATGTCTGTATTTTTTGATAGCCTTTGCCTAATATTCTTTGCTTTTATTTTCCTTAGGCCTTCTTCTGATGTTCCTGCTCCACCCCAGGACGGTAAGACTTTTTGTCTTTGTTGATAAAGATTCTAACTTTTTGTTTCTATCTTAACTCTTCTTGTTTTATTTCTTGTAGGGCTTTGCACTCCTGATGCCACAAATGCTGCTGGTGCTTCTGAATTTGTTGGTGTCAGTCCTCCTGAAGGTGTGCCTCTTCTTGAGGTGCCTGAGTTGAGCCTCCTGGCCAAAGCTCCGACTTCTTCTTCAGCCATGCCTTTGCTTATTCAAGGGCCAGAGGTTCAGCTTAGCCGAGTTGAACGAGTTCAAAAATTTGTTTCTTCTTGGACGGATTTATCATTGTCATTTGGAACCGAATTGAAGGTGTTTATTCTTGTCTCTCTCCTTCGGTCTGTTCGTTTGTGCTTTATTTTGATTCATGTCTTTTTCAGGATGTCTGTCGGGAGTTGACTGCTTCTTCCTCAGAAACTCAGTCGACTGAAGCTGAACTTGACAGGGTTCAGCTTGAGTTGTCTCAGACTCGTACTGCTTTGTGTTGACGGTAATTAAGAGCCATTTTATCATCATCAAAATACCGTCAACATCCTCATATTCAAAGAAAAACAAACATAGCCTGAACATGTTCCGTGACTATTTGATGTAGGTAATGACAAATGGGGACTTTTGGGAGCTAGTGGGCCCACTTAGGGGGTCGGTCGACCACCCTATGGACCCACTTGGCCTCCCTAGCCCCCATGATCCTAGAAACACCTTCCAAGACACTTCCTACCCCTTGGATCCAAGTATGTTTACCTCCCAACGGTTCAGATTCATGTCACGAGGATCCATGGGTCCACATCAAAGATATCAGCGAGATAAACACCTCAGAACAAACAATCACTGAAGATGACAAGTGGGACCAGCATACAGGAGGCAGAGGTGGGCCAGAGGCCCCATAGGTGGATCGACCGATCCACCCTTGGGTCCCACTAGGCCACCCAGATGCCCCTGTGCTATGGGACACCTCCTGAGGAAAGGTGGCAGGGCCCACCTGCCATAGGTGGATCGGCCGACCCTGGCCAGGTGCCCAAAGGGTGCACCGACCTCCCCACCGACTCTCTGCATGCCTCCATGCACCCACTTGATCTCCCTCGTTGATCTAAGTCGGTTCTGATGACGGTTTGATCCTACGGTAGATGACGGAAGTGACGCAGATCGCTGACGTGGCACTAGGATCTCCCTCTAGCTATAAATAGACCCCTAGAGCTCCCTATTCATTTCATGCCTCATTGGAGAAACTACTCTCTAGTCTCTTAGCAGAGCTCTTCAGTAGTGTTATGCTGGTTGGAGGAGAGTGAGGATATCCTTCTGGAGAAAGCCCCGGGTCTGTCGGGAATCTTCTCCGGAGTTCTTCCTCAGCGGATGCGAGTCTCTTGTAAGTTTATGCTTTTAAGTGACTTCTTTTGAGTTCTTTATAGTATTCAGTGCTCTAAATCTGGTTTAGCTATTACACAACTTTTCCTGCTTGATCATCGCTTTGCTCTGAGTAAAGTGCTTTAATCTTAGGCCAAGGTTAAAGTAGTAAGATTAGTGTAGACGTGGTGTCTAAGCTTAATCTTGCCTTTGTAAAGCGATTATCGCGCGGATTGTTTGTGGATGCTAGTAGAAGGTGACAACTCTATCTAGTATTTGTATTCCACCACGTGTGTGAGATAAGTTCTTAAAAGGTAAGGCTTCAATACAACATGACGGCACGGTCTGGTTAGAGTTTTGCCCTCTTTCTGATCTATCCCATCGCCTCCTGCAAGAGAAGGACCGATAAGGCCGGTATAACCAGCTATCCCTTGTTAGACATCTGTGCTATATTTAACCTCTCAACCCAGTTATCATAATCTCCCTTGATCCATCATAGAATGCGAACACATGGTGGATAAGTACCCATGATTGTTCAGCTTTGATGATGAGTGATTGACCAACACGTGAGTGTTTCAGTTTGAGTGGCTATCCTAACCTCTGCGAAAGCAGAAACGTGTGCCTGTCTATCGGCTTGTGGTTTGCAGGTGCTATGCATAGTGACAGTGGTCAATGTCATGGAGAAGGTCGAGTAGAGGCTTGCCGTGCAGATGGACTGAGAGCGGTGAAGGGAGGAAGCGGGACTCGGACTGAGGGACCATGGGCGCCGGCGGACTAGCTGTGGTGGCTAGTACTTGGCACCGGCGAGTGCGAGAAGACATGGTGGTAGACCGAGTCGACCGAGTCAAGACGGTGGACGCACAAGTCGAGCGGAGGCTCAGGGGACTCGGAGTCCGAATGGGCGAAGACAAGGTGGCTCGCATCGAGTGGTTTGGTGGTTTGGGCCTCAAAACCATCCGCGTCGGTTTCCGAGTTTGGGCCGCTAAACTCGGGTTCGGTAGTTGAGCCTAAAGCTACCGGTGGCGGGTTTCCTGGGTTTGGGCCTCAAAACCTAGGCGGAGCTTCCGAGGAAGCAGGGATGACACGTGGCGGAATCCTGGAGGTTGCGTCGAGGCGACGGCAACTCCTGGCAGGAAGCGGGGCCGTCCATTCAAACGAGTGGCTGAGAGTTACCGACTTGGATTACAATGTCTTAGGGCTAGGTAATTCGGTCTTGTATATAGGGGGATCTTTGGGAAATAGCCAAAGCCTCGTTAAATAGAGGATGAAGGGGTATCCTCATCCTCATCCTCATCGCTTGCATTACTCTCTCTCCCACCTATTCCTTTGTTTTCCCTTCCCTAGCTTCTTCTTGCTTGAGATCCACCGTGTCACCGGTGTTAGAACTTGTGTTTGTTGCGAGGAATCGGAGGCCATAACCTCCGTAAGCCATGGTGGCTTTGATTTCGTGATTGTGTCCCCGGTTTGCTTGTGTTCTTCCTGTTTTGCTTTTGCTCTCTCTTTTTCCCGAGACGATTTCTCTTTGTTGAGAGTAGCTTTGCGAAATCAACTTGAACCAAGTTGTTCGTAATCGTGAGGAGCTTCTTTGCACGGAAGGAATTCCCCTCAAACCTCACGAGTGCGTAGATCGGGCGATTTCTTTGTGGCGTTCTTCATTTTGCTCTCTTCTCCCCCAAATTCGAGTGTTCTCGTTTATCCTCTCCAAATTGAGCGATGATTTCTTCGGGATAGCTCCCCAACTGCACTAGGATCATGCCTACAAAGTTGAGTTGCAGTTGGTGATCATTTGGTTGAGTTTGGGAAGATTTGGCGGAGAGAAGTTTGTTTTCGCGGGGAACAACTTTCTGATCATGAGCTCCGGACTAACCTCCGGACCACTTTGACTAGGCTCCGGACCATAGGTCACTGGTCCGGTGGTCAAGTCACAGGAGGCCATCTGACTGCTCAGTGCGTCGGACCAGAGCCATTGGTCCGACGGTGAGCACCGGACGAGTGGTCCGAAGCCAGGGTGCTTGCTGTTGTTTTTGCTCTGTGTGCACCGGACCACTTCCTATAGTCCGATGGTGAGCGTCGGACTAGGTTTCCGGAGCCTAGGCACTTACTGCATATCTTCAGGGTGAGCTCCGGACTTTCCAAAGTAGGCGTCGGACTAGTCCGGTGGTGTCGTGGTGTGCACCGGACCAAAGGCACCGGACCACTTCCATTGGTCCGGTGGTCTTGACCAAGGTAGTCCAGAGCCTCCTATTGTTTGATGTTTTCTCCCGTTTTGCCTAGGTTCTTGCCTCTTTTTCCTAGGGGTTGAGAACCTGTGTTTTGGGGTTTCCGGTGATTTTCCTCCACTGCGGGTGAGCTCTCTTTTCTCCATTTTTGTCTGAATCCCCGCTCATGTTGCTCGAGGGAGGTTGAGCACCCTGCAACTGGGTTTGGTTTTTGGGAAGAGTGGCTTGAACATTTCGAGAGAAATTTGAGGCTCCCATTCACCCCCCCCTCTGGTCCTTCAATTGGTATCAGAGCCAGGTTAAGGATCAATCCACCTTACACGGTTCTTGATCCGCGAAGGCGACATGGAGCAGGTGCTGGTAAACCTCCCTACTTCGATGGAACCAACTTTGCCTATTGGAAGGTGCGCATGTCGGCTTACCTCCAAGGGCTTGACACAAAGTTTTGGGAGATTTGTGAGAATGAGAACTACGTGGTTCTTGAGGATCGGATCACCGATGCCCAGGTTATGCAGCATGCGTCAAACGCAAGAGGCCGTAGCATTCTCTTCTCTTGTCTGTCTCTTCCAGAGTTTGAGCGGGTTTCGAGTCTCACTACGCCACGGGAGATCTGGCAAACACTCTTGTGATATCATGAGGGCAACCCTCAGATCAAGTCCAGACTCTTCGACACGTACCGTAGAGAGTACGAGAACTTTGCTCAGTTGGCCGGCGAATCTGTTGACGGGATGTTCACTCGCTTCCAATCTATCATCAACAAGATGCGTGCTAATCGAGAAAATTTGCTTTATGAGGATCATGAGATGGCTATCAAGCTTTTGCATGCTCTTGATCGGAAGGTGTGGGAGATGAAGGTGGCTGCCATTCAGGAGTCACCGGGCTATGATGCCCTGGCTGTGGATGAGATGTTCAACAAGCTCAAGTCCTCGGAGATTGACTACCAGACCCAGGCCAAGCTTGAAAACCCGTCGAAACCCTCTATGGCGTTGGTTTCTGGCCCCGGCGGTATGTCTTCTTCCTCCACTGACCCTTCACGCTCTTTGTTCGCTTTGTCTTTGATTTCTGTGACAGAGGATCAAGTGGAGGCTCTTGGAGATGATGAGCTGGCTTTGGTCATCACCAAGTTCTCACGGTTTCACAACAACCGTTTGAACCGTCGGTGTGGTGGCTCAGCCAAGGGGTGCTACCGTTGCGGTGATGAGGATCACTTCATCGCAAACTGCCCCAAGAAAGCTGCGGGTGACTTCACCAAGCGTAAGGACAAGCGCGAGCACCACTTCGAGGAAAAGCACAAGCCCAAGGGTGTCTACCACCGAAGGTCCTCCAGGAAGGTGATCGACAGGGTGAAGGACAAGCACCGAGCCTTCCTCGCCTCCCTCAGCGACATCGATGCCTCCTCCGACGGAGGTGCTTCTTCGAGCGATGATGAGTCCAAGGGAAAGGTTGAGGACAAGCTCAACGGCCTATGCTTCTACGCCGACACCAAGCACGGTGGCTTTTGCACCATGGCGATTGAAGAAGGCAAGGTCGGCAAGCGCAAGGAAGGCCCCGACTACGACTACGACTCCGACACACCCGAGGTACCACCCACCGTCGAGTCCCTCTCTCTCAAGATTGAGTCTCTGAACGACACCTTGATGAGTCAGGATGCTTTGCTTAAGCGTGCCGCATGCGAGAGGAACAATTTCAAGGCTAAGTATCTTAGCACGCTGCATGAGCTAGAGTTTGCTAAGGCGTCAGTGGTGGTTACCGAGGAGGTAGAGTGTGATGCTTGTGCCATCCACATGTCTAGTCTTGTCACTCTCCAGGACAAGTATGACACTCTACTTGAGGAGGTCAGTGAGCTGAAGGCTAGGCCTAGCTTACTTTGTGCGTGCAAGTCTTGCTTAGGCTTGCGTTCTGAGCTGGCACAAAGAGATGCTAGGATTGCTGTGCTAGAGAAGGTCAGCTCAGATAGAACTAGAGAGTCGGATTTCTTTGAGGCTTTGGAGCTTGAGATCGCATCGTGCTTCTCTGGTCCGCCGTTGTCTTGGCTAACCAAGAGCCGCATTGCTTCTTTCTTTCTCGTTTCATCTTCTCCGTTCATCGCTGATCCTCATCGGCTTCTCCGTTTCTTCTTTGGTGGCCTACAGCTCCGGGAACGCTTTTTCCCAGAGGGAGCTTTTGCTAGATGTGTTGAGCCTTTGCGTCTTGCCCAGGGGAGCTTTTGCTAGAGGTGTTGAGCATTTGCCTCTTCTGGAGGGTCTAGCTTGCTTTGTTGGCTTCGACAGGTTTCGATTGCTCCTTGAGCATTAAGGGACGTAAGTGGTTTCAATTGGTATCATTTGAGCTCCCCTAGTGTTTAATTTGGAAGTCTGAGGTTTGAGAGCTGTGACTGGTTTCTTGGACTTGCTAAGCGGTGTTGAGCCTGTTTTCTGCCTCTTCTTGAGGGCTAGCTTTGTTTTGCTTAGTTGCGTCGAGCCGTTGCCCATGTGCTTTGTTAGGCCTAGCTTACTTGGTGCGTGCAAGTCTTGCTTAGGCTTGCGTTCTGAGCTGGCACAAAGAGATGCTAGGATTGCTGTGCTAGAGAAGGTCAGCTTAGATAGCACTAGAGAGTCGGATCGCTTTGAGGCTTTGGAGCTTGAGATCGCGTCGTGCAGACACGACAAGATGCGTACCGAGGAAGAAAACACATACCTTCGGTCCATCTTGAGCTGGGTGTCTTGCCGAGAGACGCAATTGAGGATGATGCTTAGCCAATGCAAAAGGGCTGGCAGCACGGGAGTAGGCTTTGCTATAGGTGGGAAGGACGATAGCATGTTTGGTAAGATCGGTGAGTGCAGTGGTTTGAGCGAGAATGAGAAACCCACCACAACTCCCAAGCTTACCAAGATCACTCCACCTAAGCCTACCAACCCCTCTGAGTTTCCTGTGAGAGATGGTGTGTTTGAAGAGCCACCCAAAACCACTCCACAGAAGCAAGTGTGGATTGCAAAACCGAACCATCTACGCAACCCACTTGACACACTGCCAGACATCTCTAGTGATCCCCTTCCTAAGAAAGCTAGAGCCACCCAACCCAACAAGAGAGTGCCTACCAAGAGTGTGGTGAGGTATCATTGTGAGTATTGTGAGCGGGATGGGCACTTGGCTGAGTTTTGCTTTAGGAGGAAGAGAGGTGATCGCAGGCAGGTTGAGTTGAACAACCGGGACATGTACCACCCACGAGTTGGTGTGCGTGAACTGGAAGTTCAGAGGCGCATTTCTAGGCCTAGAGGTACAATGCCTCAAGGTGATAGGCCTCAGGAGGCGAGACCACGTGGGGGTCGTGCCCGGTGGGGTACCGGTCGTGACCCATACGACTATGGGCCTCGTGGCGGTGGCTTTACTCCACCCTTCTTTAGCGGACCATGTTTTCCCTATCGTGGTGATCGCTATCCTCCCATGGGGCAGGAGATGTTTGGTTTTTCTCCTAACCCATTCTTTGGGCAAATGGGACAACACTGGTATCCTTCACAGTTTACTAACCCCAGTGTTGCACCGTTTGCTCACCCTATGTCTTTTTATTTATGTAGGAACGAGGACTGGAGGAGACTTGGCTTGTGGATTCCGGATGCTCACGCCATATGACCAGAAGTGCCAAGTGGTTCTCCAACCTCGACCCCATGCACCGCACCGAGTATATCGCATTCGGGGACAAGAGTAAAGGTAAGGTTGTCTCCCAAGGGTCGATCCGAGTGAACTCTTCTTTTGTCCTCAAGGATGTTGCTTTGGTTGCGAATTTGCATTTTAACCTTCTTTCGGTTTCACAACTCCTTGATGACGGTTTTGAAGTGAGTTTCAAGCCTAATCTCTCTCGGATTTTGGACTCTCGTGGTGAGCTTGTTTGCCGGATTTTACCTTTCGGGAAGGTTTTTCGTGCAGATTTTTCTATCTCTTCCGGACCTTCTCGTTGTCTTCTTGCCGGTTCTTCTTCCGCGCTTTGGAAGTGGCATAGGAGATTGGGACATTTGAGTTTTGACTTGCTTACAAGGCTTAGCTCGATGGACCTTATCCAAGGATTGCCAAAGCTAAAGTTCGAGAAGGATTTGGTTTGCCATCCTTGCAGGCATGGCAAGATGGTTGCCGCTTCCCATCCTACTGTGACTGAGGTCATGACCACTCGACCCGGCGAGCTCTTACACATGGACAGAGTAGGTCCAGCTCGGGTCAGGTCAGAGGGAGTGAAGTGGTATGTGGTTGTAGTCGTTGATGACTACTCAAGGTACTCTTGGGTGTTCTTTTTGGGGAGTAAGGATGAGGCTTTTCCACTTGTTTGAGATCTGATTTTGAGATTGCAAAATGAGCTACCTAAGAATGCCATGAGAGCTATCCACAGTGACAATGACACAGAATTCAAGAATGCTCACTTTGCAACTCTTTGCTCTTCTTTGGATCTCGATCACCAGTTTTCCTCACCTCACACTCCCCAGCAGAACGGTGTTGTTGAGCGCAAGAATCGGACCCTTGTTGAGATGGCCAGGACGATGCTCGATGAGCATAGGACTCCTAGGTGGTATTGGGCCGAGGCACTCAGTTCTGCTTGCTATGTTTCCAATCGCATTTTCCTCCGAGCTTTCAAGAAGAAGACTTCTTATGAGTTGCGATTTGGGAGACCACCCAAGGTAAGTCACCTACGGGTGTTTGGGTGCAGGTGCTTCATCCTCAAAAAGGGCGGTAAGTTGGATAAATTTGAATCACGATCTTTTGACGGTATCTTTCTTGGTTATTCTACTCACTCTCGTGCTTATCGTGCACTTAACCTTGAAACTAACCAAGTGATGGAGACTTGTGAGATTACCTTCGATGACACTATGCCCTGTGTTTCCACTGCTTTTGAGCTTGCAGGTGATGATGAGGTGAACACCAGCATCTTTGTGGAGGAGGAGCAGGATGATGCCGATTGGAGTGATCCCAAGCCAACTCCACTGGCTGCCCCCATTGACCCTGCGACGTCCACTTCGGCTCACGGTCCCAATCTGACTACTTCCTCTAAATGGGGGCTGTTCGAGCATCTTCCTCGGTCGGTGCATGATACGTCCTACGAATATTACAATATTTACATAACATATTTATAGGGCATATATATAACCATATTCATACCATCAGCTTGATATTCCTAAGATCTACTCTCCTATTATCTAAACAAGAGAAGAGGTAAGTTAAAGAAATTTTTGGACTCAAACCAAATTTTAATTTAAGATCCAAATCATTTTTGAAAGATTTTACAACTGCAAGATCTGTAATAAGGAGGGCTTTGATACCAATTGTGACAAAACCTTTTAAGAAAGGGCCCACTTGCCAGGATTAATAGTCCATCCAACTTAATCCCAAACAAATAATTCAATTCTTAATTAGTCCGTCAGGTTTCACCACTTTGCAGCGGGTCATTCACCTCTTTCCGAATAGGATCTCCTCATTACAAACATTGCAGAAGTAATACGAGAAATTTATATTACATCAAAGTAGCGGAAATTTAGAGTCATATTACAAACCATAAGTTTTGAAACATAACTTTAGTGTCATACAATAACATAGTATCAAGCTGTTGATAGAGTATAAACAAACAACCGAGGTACTCTTGCCCAAGAGTCAAGCAAAGACAACTACTCCTCTTCATCCTCAACTGAAACAACGGTCATGCAGCACGAAGCCACACAGACCGGATTGGGACCCTCATCTGCAACAGGGGTTAACAAACCCTGAGTACGGGGTACTCAACAAGACTTATCCGACAAAAGAAAATATTTGGTGGACAAAAGATATGCATGTCATAGGATTTAAGGTGTAGTTTGCAAGAATCAAGTATATTGCATAAATGAGCATTTATAAAAAGAATTGAAATTCATTTAATTCGTTTAAAAGATTACTCAAGTACCAATCTAAATTTATGATCGATAACATGGTAATAAACCATCCATGAAAGGAACCAACAAGTATCCAATTTGAGTTTCATTAACTACGATGTAAAAGGTAGGGTTATGTTTCCATATCCGAGGAACACGACGATTCGAACCAGTTTATCCCAGCTGGGGCTTCCCTATCACATGACATATGCAGCCTCTTAAAGCACGCATATGACTACCTTTCCCTGGATCCTCTCGCCAAAACCGGGTTCCGCCACCCGAGAGCACAGTACACCTCCATCCAGTTCGCTAACTTGGAGGGTACACACTACTCTCGCTATCTCTCCACTCCCAGTGCGGTTTGACCGTTCTTAAGACGAGAATAGGCAGAGTCCAGCTTCCAAAAGTATGTGATAAGTACTCCAAAGTCACAACCCTTCTACTTTTTACAACGGCAAGGCCCTAACGACACAGGCGGAAAGAACCCGCTCACCAGACACCGCTGATGGCTCTCAAACGCCGTGTCCGCCCGGTCATGAATTATTACTTCCAACAATATTCCTTTCTTAAAAGAGCATAACCACTTGCCAAAGCAACACGCTATGTGTAAGTGACCGGAAATCACCTACTAGAAAACTCTAAGCATACTAAGCATTTTAGCAAAAGTTTTCATCTTTAAACAAGTGACAAGGTAAAGGTTCAATAGAACAAGGATAAGGCTATGCATCAAGTAGGAATTTAATAAAGTACCATAATGCAATAATATAACCATAAGTGTATTTAAATAAAAGATTTTAAATACAAGGAAAGGTTTTGATGCACCGGGTGTTGACACAAAAAGCGTCGGATCTGCGAACACCTCGAGCTTATACCCGAACTGGTATCCAAGGGTGTGCTAGTTGATTTGACTAGTTAATCAACAAGAACGATAACTAGAACAACGATGAACGAGACGACAGCGATGCGCCCGGATGTCAAGGCTCAGATTGCTCAAAAAGCGGAACTCACGAGGTAGACGGAGATCTTGTAGATGCAGCCCGTCGAGATCGTAAGAACTCGTGGATAAACTATAACTAATGCGAAAAAAGTAGATGCTAAAAAGTAAGACGAAAATAATAGATTTGTTTGATTGTATTGGATATATTTTCATACGAGCCCTAGGTACATATTTATACTCCGGTAAAAGGAGTTATATATGGACACGACTCATACTAAATGAACCTCCTACTTTTAAGGAAATAAAATGACTCGTGCAAGAGTCGGACTCAAACTAATACAATAATACTAGCATAAAAATCACCAATTTCCTTATCTGTTTTCCCTACGATGAAACTTTCCATCGGTAGATTTCTTCAATCTGCAACTTCCTTCTATTGCCATCAGCAATTTCCTACTGACGTTAGCCACATCAACCTATATCCATCAGTAATTCATTCTCATCGGCAAAACATATCTTCTTTCCTCTTTGACGCTTCTTCCATCACACTCACTATCCGCAGATTCTTCTGCTTCTATTGGTAACTAAACCGATAGCACCTTGATGCCGATGAGGAACAATTTTTACCTCTTTACCGATCAATACACTTGGCTCAATATTGACCCGTACAAAAAACGGTGTCAACACATGCCCCCCAATTTCGGAGTATAAAATATCTTATGCGCTGAAATTTGCTCTGTTGTAATCTTTCCCTCCAAAAACGCTTACGTCATCATCTTGATTACCGTGCAGCGTCGCTGTAAATTACCAACAACTCCCGCAACTGTAGCACCAACAGTTGCAACTCCTGGATCACTACACAGACTCATTACGATATCTTCACATACCTCTGTCCAATCAAAAAGAAAACTCGAAAAGGCCCCCTTGACCCAGACCTATAAAGATCATCGTTCGTTCTCCTTTCCACCCTAAGTTCACATCTTTACCTTTGTTCCACCGTCATCTCCGAAGAGCACCAGCGGCGGTTCTTCCTCTCTCATCAAGAATCACGCTCCCTGCAAGAACTCCTGCTTCAATGGCGATCAACTTCACCGTCCCCGCGGTATATACTGCAATTTTATCTTTTCGTACCGTCTTACAATCCCTTCTCTCTTCCTTTCTTTGCTTTACTGGATCTAGGAAATGCGCAAGAAAATAGTGATCCCTACCGATCAAGCATATCTCTGTTGTCTGGGCCCGATGGGAGATCCCGATCCAACTAACCTCATCAATGCAGAAACTAACCGTATCCCATTCAGATCTGAATGCTTCAGTCTAGGGTTGTGGACAAACACCTTCCGTTCATGGCCCAAACCTACCAAAGGATGGAAAAATTGGTACCTCAGGATGGCTAGATCACAACAGGCCTATTGGTCAGAATGCAACATAGATCATTGCATTAGATTATCACTTGCCGATATGACTAAGAATGAAAACATGATGATTGCTGCTTCTTATTTCTGGTCCGATACGATGAACGCATTCCTATTCAAACACGGACCAGCTACTCCTACTCTTGCCGATGTGTACATGCTCACCGGCTTGGATGTCTCTTCTGCTAAATAATACCTCCCTTTTTCAGAAGAAACCTGAGCAGCGAGTAACTATTCGCAATACCGGTGGCTGGACTGTGTACATCCAAGAATATCAAAAGACCGGATCGGTAGACCAAAGGCAGCACATCATTTTCCCGAACATGTGGCTAGAGACGTTCATCTTCTACGGTAGAACAGTCGGACCTACCGATACATATCTTTCTACAACAGAACTTCTGGCCCACGGAAGTCTTCCCCTTGGCCGATACCTTCTTGGTTCAGTTTACTATCTTCTACACCAGGTGTCGAGAAAACTGCTGCTAGGTGAGCCCATCGGCAACCTTGGAGGTCCTTGGTGGTTCATTAACTTATGGTTAAACGCCCACATGCATAAATGTCTTCAATTTGATTTGTTCAGCCGGCGATTCCCAAGAGAAATATCTGAGGATTATGTGTTCACCGAAAATGAATCGGCAACCCGTTTTCCGCTTAACTTCGGGGAAGCCATGATAGTGCTACCTGGAACCGATGCCAACGAAGCTCAATTTGGTCTGTTCTTCCAGAAATTCTACTGCGGACTTCCGATTGCAGAACGGGTCTGGTGGCCTTATAACGATGAAGACAATCGATTTCCACTCTCCCTCAGCCTTACCGATGGGACTATACGTCAGAATGAAGGAATCATGAAGGCTACCATCACTCCCCAGGCCATTCTAGTTAACATCTTTGGGACTGGGAAGAACACTTCTCCATCTTATGAATTTTATTACCCATCGGCAGCAGCAAGACAGCTAGCATTTGGTCAATTACTGATCAAACTTAGTTATGCCAACGTGATAAAACCAAGAGGAACTATCTCCAATGCTGCGGACTGGAACAAGGTTGTTACTCTCTCCCCTTAGGCCGATGTAACAAGCATTGACTTTTCTTCTTGGACACCGACGTCCTTTTTCACTAAGTCATATAAATCCTGGTGGCAAGAATGGAAAGATCAACTATTCACCGTATCATCACATTACTATCGGCATTTGATTGATGATGATCATATTATTCCTGATGATGTGGTGAGTTTACTTCTGATTTATTCCTTCCTTCTCTTCAAATACATTAGTAACTAACTTCCTGTCAACAGGTTAATGATCTGATCCCTAAAAAGAGCAGAAGCGGTAAATATTTCTACCTGCGACCGATGAACTCTATGTCAGCAATCGGCAACAAGGCCCCTTCACTGGCTATTCTCATGTATGGAAAAACATCTAAAGTCACCCTCAAACCCGAAAAACCGATTGAGGTTGCTGCAATTCCATCGGTCACTGCCACTATCCTAGCACAAGCTTCCGAGGTAACAGTCTCCATTCTCTGTGCCGATTATAAATTCTCACCTATAGTATCCACTTAATCTTCACCTCGCATGGCATGCTCCCTTTCGCAGCCAATGAGTTCATCGGAAGCGGTCCCGAATGTACAAGTTTCTCCAATTCGGTCTGCCGATGCCCCCCAAGCGCAAAAATCGAAGCGTCACAGCTCCTCGAGTGCTGCTCCCCGATCAAAACATCCAAAGCCATCGGCCCCAATCGCATCACCAGCCGCGTCTTCTCAAATTACCACCGATACATCAGCACCGGAGCCAACATCAGCATCTGTCCCTGTCCCCCCTATACAGGCAAGTCCATCGGCAACCATCGCCAACTCGCAAGATACCACTGTGCCAACCGATTTACCAAGCCCAAGGCAAGAAACTCATTTGAAAACGGTAAGTTCGACTGTCACAAACTTTTCAAAACACAAACTTATGATTAGATAATTCTAACTCTCTTCTTTTCAGGCCCAAGACTCCCCAAATAGTCTATTCTCTTTTGCCATCAACTTGCCAGAAGAAAATGAAGAAGAAAACTCTGCTCCATTATCAAATGCTATATTGGTAGAAGTAAAGATCAAACTTAAAGCACGGTTATCCTTACTGCAACAAAGTACCTCCGACCTAGTCCAAGATTCCAATGCAGTAAGGGTAGCTTTCAAGGAAATTCAGGGCCAGCTACCCACCGATATCGAAGAGATACTTTCCAAGCAGCGTTTATTGAAAGTCGACAACTCCAATATCAACGGGCTTTACGCCGTATTGCCGATAGGATTACCCAATCAAAGCTTGAAGAGGAGATACTCAAGTTCAAGCAAACTGCGGATGAAAAGCACAAAGACATCAGCCACCTGGAGTCTTTTAACAGCGTGCTTGAACAAGAGATCATCCGCCTATCGGCACAAAGAGAAAAATTGTTGGCCGAACTAAAGAAAGTAGATGAAGCTTTAACCTCAGCTAACCAGAAGAAGATTCAACTCCCAATCACCACCAATATTTTGCAACAAGAAAGGGATGCCAATGCCCGTGAAGCTCTTCTGCTGAGGAGGAAAATCAAGCCAGTTGAGGGTTCTGCCGATGACGATGCTAGGAAAATAGAGGAGACGAACCAGATTCGTCTGCGCGCGATTTCGTCCATCCAATCCCTGTTGTAATCCGCTGTGTCGGCAACTGTGATCTGACAATTGATTTTTCTTGTAATATAACGTTAGTGTGCTCTTCTACCGATGTTCCGTATGATAATTCTATCATCGGTATGTGCATTCACATCACTTTTTATGCATCTATCCGGATAAGCACTTTGATTGCATTGCGGCGTACTATCCGATCCGACCATGAAGCATTATTCAATTTCGTAATTTAACACCGATTAACACATTAAGAGTACATCGGTGCATTGATTACCGACATGGCTAGAACCAAGCTAACAGGTAATCGATGTCTGATTATTTTCGGTCTTAACCAGGTATTTCTGTATAGTTCCGAATAAAGCAAACCTCATCATTCAACGATTGTTTACATTGAAAAATCCATTTTGATAAAATTAGTCTAGACTTATTACCATCATCGATATTTATCTCTACTAAATCATCTGCCGATGTAAACCCCCACCTAGATTCTCCATCATCGGCCAACCGATATGTTAAAATTCCTCTTTAGAGAACCATCTGGATTGGTATGATCTAGTAATCGGCAACTTTGAGAAACTCAGTATCCCAAGCTTCGCCTGATATGCACTTGGTTTGCTCGTAAGTTTCCGATTCTGCCGATGCAACCATTGATGGGGCTTCACTCCGGATGATCTCAATCTTGTCCCTAACCCATTGCATGAGGTTTTGATGCATCATGGAAGGAATACAGCAATTAGCATGAATCCAATCCCTTCCTAGGAGCAAGTTGTAGGTACCTTTACCGCTGATCACAAAAAATGTTGTCGGCAAAGTTTTGCTGCCGATAGTTAATTCTACGCATATTGCTCCCATAGCTGGTGACACATTGCCTTCAAAATCTTTCAGCTTCATGTCTATCTTGACTAAGTCTTGGTCACCTTTTCCAAGCTTCCTGAACATGACATACGGCATTATATTAATCGACGCCCCACCATCGACTAACATCTTTGATATCGGTTGCCCATCGACTTTGCCCTTGACAAACAAAGCTTTCAAATGCTACCTTTCATCATCGGCAGGTTTCTCAAAGACAACTGTCATCGGATCTAGCACTAGCTGAGCCATATCAGCTTCTTCTTCTTCATTATCAGTAGGTGCCATGAACTCCATCGGCAACATAACAACCATATTGACTTCTGCCGATGGACTTCTTTCCTAGTGTTTTGGCTTCCATTCCCGAACTGGAAATCCTCCCTTCAAAGGGTTCTCACCATAATGCAGATCATTCTAGCGTTCGCGCTGGATCCTCCTTCTCTGAGTTTTCGTCAGACCTTTGGGACACCATTGAGGAAGCCTAGTCTTCCAAACAGGCTGGTACTGTTTCTCACCATGTCGGCTCGCACTACCCTTATGTTTGGATCTCTGGAGAGTATCTCTTCATTGGGCACCCTCGCATCAGCCATCTCTTCAAGCTTCTCTTGACGAATACGCTTGCCGAGCCTGTCATGTACACTGAGTTTGCCCCCAAGCCCATCATGCACTGATTCCTTTCCCCTGATCGGCCTAGCATAGCTAGACTCACGACCTTCAAAGCGAAACTCACTCTTTGATCGATCAGTAGGATAGTACCCATTGCATTCAGGGCAATTATCGGCAGTGGGTAGCTTGATGCCTTCTTCCTAGCAATGGACGAAGAAGGGGCACTTCCAATGATCTTTATGCCGATACCACTCCTGGCGTTTCTCTTCTTCCTGCTGCCGATGTTGATCTTCTCGCGAACGCTCATATTCCCGTTGTGGCCTCCTGTGCGTGATTACGACACCATATGACGCACGTCTTTGAGGCCCCTGGAGTTGCCACTGTCATCGGCAATTCTTTTACCTTTTCTTTCATTGGCAAGCTACCTTCCTTTTACGTCCTGCATAGCTATTTGATGTTCAGGGTCTACCGATGAATTTCTCTTGGCTACTTCAGACGTCAGCACCTTGACTTTTTCACTGGTTTCCACCATATTATTTGGAAACGGATGCTGATCAATTTTCATCGGCCTCTGAGCTCTAGAATTTTCAAACTTGATTCGCCCAGACTCGATTTTTTACTGCAGCTGCTGCCTAAAGACCTTGCAATCATTGGTACTGTGTGAGGTTGCATCATGCCACTTACAGTACCTCATCCTTCTAAGTTCTTCAGCCGATGGAATCACTTGATTAGGCGTCAGCTTAATCCGCCCTTCTTGAAGCAACAGATCAAATATCATATCGGCTTTAGCAGTATCAAAAGTAAATCTTTCAGCCTCCTTTTTACAAAACGGACAGGATATCGACCTCTTATCTTTTACCCACTCAGCAACACCGATATCCGTCTCTTCGTCTGATTCAGAATCTTCTTCTTGTTCAATGAAAGACACCTTCTTGTTCCTTTTTCTAGGTTCGAAGGCTTTAACTTCTTGATCAGCAACTCTCTACATGAGATGACTCAGGCTTTCGAACTCTTGAGACGCATACCTGTCTTTGATGTGTGGCGGTAACCCTTGGAAGGCCAAATCTGCCAACTGTCGATCATCAAGCACCAGGCTATAGCACTTGTTCTTCACGTCCCGAAGCCTTTGCATGAAGCCCTCCACTGATTCGTCATTACGTTGCTTTAGCTTGACTAAACCGGTAATTCTCTTCTCATGCACGCCAGAAAAGAAGTATCTGTGAAACTGCTTCTCTAGATCGGCCCAAGTAATTACAGAGTTTGGAGGAAGCGAGATGAACCACGTAAATGTCGATCCAGACAAGGATGACGAAAATAGTCTCACCCTTAGTTCATCTCTGGTAGCTGCTTCTCCACATTGGATAATGAAGCGGTTGATATGCTCCATCGTTGACGTATCATCTTGGCCAGAAAACTTCGTGAAATCTGGCACCTTGTACCGATTCGGAAGAGGAATCAAGTCATACGCCGGAGGATATGGCGTCCGATAAGAATACGTATTAACCTTAGGATTGATGCCGAACTGTTCTTTCATTACTTCGGCGATTTTATCGATCCAGTATGCATCTTGATCCTGCCGATGCACAGGCTGGACATTCATCGGCAGGACTGGTTGATACATCCCCTCTTGCCTCTGTAGTGGGTAAGATGGCCCGATTGGCGTAGGCGTAACACTACCTTGCTGAATATTATGCATCGGCTGACTTGCCGATTTATATCCTTGGACACCAACTGGGGTGTATTGGGACGCCGTTGGCCGATACACCGATGTCTCATTCTGAACGATGGCCGGGTAAGGGTATTGCTGTGCCCCCGTTATCTGGTGCCCAGATTGCACCACCTGTTGATGAATTGGACCGGCCCACACAGGGTTGTGGGTCATCGGCATGTGACCTGCCGATAGTTGGTAATTTCCCGGCGCCTGCTGTTCCTGCACCCTGGAATAGTCGACGAATGGGCCCCCTTGATGCACTGACACCCCCGTTGGAGGGTTCGCCATCATCATAGGATAGTTTATAACTGTCCTATCCTGTTGCATCGGCAACGCATCTGCCGATGGTTGTCCGCAAGACATCTTGGGTGCGAACATCTGAAGACTCCCCGACAGCAACTGCATGTTTGGAGCAGACGCAGCATGATGCATCGTCGGGCTCATCGGTTGTGCTGATGTCGCCAATTCCATAGGAGCCTTCCCCGCCGCATTGTCTTGGATCGACTTGGCGTGGGCAGACGAATCTGGAGGCATACCGTACCCCACCAGTTAGCGGGAGCCGGCCGGTTCAGGACCATCTGTCCTGATGGTTCTGACGCCGCTGGATCTGTGTTTAGCTAAACGACGCTCGCAAGGCTTGATCTTGTCGGTGTAACTTCATCGGCAGAAGGATTTACAGGCTGGAACGCTGGAGCCGCCGATAAGGTTGTACCAGATGCCAACCCAGGTTGATGATACGCTGGACCGACATATCTGGGTGGCTGCCCTTCTTTGAAAGATTGCATGACAGTATTGTATACAGTATTGGATAGCACCGTAGTGTGATTAATCAACGTCTGATTTAATGCGGTATTAACCATATCTTGTATCTTATCAGAATTGGCATCGAAAGTGACCTGCCGTGGCAACGGCAGATCTTGCTTCTATACTGTATCGCCACTCCTGTTTAGGCTGAAGGACTTCAGATACAACTGCTTGTACTCCTCCATAGCCTGCTCCATAGCCTGCTTCTGATCATCTTTCATATCTTCTTTGGAGACTTCAATGACGTTCCTCGGATCAACGTCAGTAGAACCACCCATGATCTTGATCAAGAGATGTATCTAGGGTCCCACCGGGTGTGCCAAAAGAGATGATGACACAAAAAGCGTCGGATCTGCGAAGACCTCGGGCTTATACTCGAACTCGGTATCCAAGGGTGTGCCAGTTGATTTGACCAGTTAGTCAACAAGGACGATAACTAGAACAACGATGAACGAGACGACAGCGATGCGCCCGGACGTCAAGGCTCAGATTGCTCAAAAAGCGGAACTCGCGAGGTAGACGGAGATCTTGTAGATGCAGCCCGTCGAGATCGTAAGAACTCGTGGATAAACTATAACTAATGCGAAAAAAGTAGATGCTGAAAAGTAAGACGAAAATAATAGATTTGTTTGATTGTATTGGATATATTTTCATACGAGCCCTAGGTATATATTTATACTCCGGTAAAAGGAGTTATATATGGACACGACTCATACTAAACAAAACTCCTATTTTTAAGGAAATAAAATGATGCGTGCAAGAGTCGGACTCAAACTAAAACAATAATACTAGCATAAAAATTGCCAATTTCCTTGTCTGTTTTCCCTACGATGAAACTTTCCATCGGTAGATTCCTTCAATCTGCAACTTCCTTCTATTACCATCGGCAATTTCCTGCTGACGTTAGCCACATCAACCTATATCCATCAGTAATTCCTTCTCATCGGTCAAACATATCTTCTTTCCTCTTTGACGCTTCTTCCATCACACTCACTATCGGCAGATTCTTCTGCTTCTATCGGTAATTAAACCGATAGCACCTTCATGCCGATGAGGAACAATTTTTACCTCTTTACCGATCAATACACTTGGCTCAATATTGACCCGTACAAAAAACGGTGTCAACACCAGGGCTTGCCTTGGTTGGAGGGATACACAAACTCAGACTCTGATTCAACAAGAGAGAAATCCCCTTCAAGAGAGGGATTATCCAACCCAACCAACGAACAATCTACACGATATAATGATATGCTGAGATGATGCTTGAAATGATAGGCATGATGCTTTGCAACACACAAACATAAACTTAAGAGATGAACAAAACAGATTAAACATATTGAGTACAACTTTCCTTCATGAAAGGAAAGTTGAACTAAAGCATACAACAAGTTAACTAAACTATGAAATAAAACATTATCTAGTTTAATAATTATGTCCAAAAGAACTGAGCAAGCAATACTTCATCAAACATGTACAACATGTGGTTGTCACTGGACAATTGACCATTAGCATCAAACAACCCAAAATCACTCAAAACCTAAAGTCATTAGGGTTGCTAATCATTTTATTATTAATTAAACAAATAGCTATGTTCAACAGTTCATCCAAAAATTCCCAAACTTTTTGTACAGCAAGATATAAGTGTATAAAGGTTACACAAAAATTTCCAGAATTTTTGGAGCATTAAACAAAGCATGAAAATTTATAGAAAAGCCATTTTTCAATTACTTTAAGCAATTTTACAAGATTAAAAACATACTGAACATTGATATGTTATATTTTTCTTAAATACTACACATTACAGAGAGCATACAAAAATTTTTACAGAATTTATTTATGCATAGAAATAAACATACAAAAATAACAAAAAGCATTACTGTGCAAAACAGGAAATAAAGAAAACCCTTCATGAATCTCACTGACACCTGGGTCCCGCATGTCAGTGAGCCAGAGCAGGGCAGCGACGCCGACGACCAAAGAACACGGCGGCGCGTCGCCGTCGGTGAACCAAATGGCCAACTGATTCCTGCTCTGGACTCCATACTTCACCCCGAACCCAACGAGGTGCGACATGACCACTTCCATCCCTCGGAAAAACCTCACCGGCGGCGATGGTGGAGACCCGCGCTGGGTCGCACATGTGCCGGCGAGCACAGACCAAACCAGACTCAACCAAGCATCGCAACGGACTCAGGAAGATGACGCGAACGAAACGCACAAGAAAAACGAGGCTATAATCTCCTTTGGTGACCTTGCCGGCGGCAATGGCGGCACCACGCGTGCGGCCGCACATACGCCAGCGAACACGAGCCCTAATTGGCTCTACCAACCAGCCCAGCAGACTCAGCGGCCCCCAAACAACGCGAAGCGCACGCAAAACGAACCAAGAGCTAAGCGCAACACCCTCGCCGACGGCCATGGCGGACGACGGAGGTCTGCGTGATGTGTGCCGGGGAAACTACGCACGCGCTCGAACAACCAACACTTCGACTCGACTCAGGAAGACTAGGCAAAGCTAGTGCAAGACCCATACTCGAAAAAGACCAACAAACAAGCTCTCACGGCGGTGAGCACCGACGCGGCGGCGTTGACACACCGGAGCAAACACGAACCACGGCTACGGTTTGGAATTAGCTACAACCAGCTACTCTATGAGCACCAGGAGCTTACCCCGAACACGAAGCGCTCACTAACTCGACCGAAGAGGAAGCAGAGAGAGCCAGAGACGGAGACCATGCCGACGGAAATGGTGAGCAGGGCGGCAACGACGGCGTTCCCGAAGCTGCAGACCACCAAAAGAGAAACGGCGAGGCGTTCGAGGATCAGCAACGAACGAAGAACATGAAACAAGAAAGAGGGAACAATGCGGCTCCTGTGTAGCCAGAACGACCGCGGACCAGAGCGGCGGCGCTCTCGCCGGAGACAGAGAAGACAGGGTTGCGCCAGGCAAACGAAGACTCGACGGCTTTAACCAACTCACGCGGAAGATGTACTAGACCAAGGCGAAAGCCATTGAGGTGGTTGGCAAGCTTGAAGGTGGCTGGAAAGCTTGTGCGAGCTCGACGACGATGGTGGAGCGCTCGGCAGAGCAGAGCAGAGCGATGGCACGGTGTTGCGAGCGTGAAAGGGAACGGAAGGATGGGTGTCGTCGTGTTTTGAAGACGGCAACGCGACCGTGGTGATGCCACGCACCCGCGGGATGCCCGTCCTCGCCAGAAGTCGCACAGTGGCGTCGGCAGGTGGGCGGCCAGGTGTCGGCGTCGAGCTCCACGCCGCCATGCAGGTGTTTGAGGAAATGACTGAACTGACCCCGAGACTAAATTGCAAAATGCACAAGCTTCCAAGGGTTTTTATGAAAAACTTTGAATACGAAAGTTGCTCAAAATTTCATGATCTACAACTTTGAGAATATGCACTTTTTTCAAATTCGGCCTAGAAATGAAAATACATTTTTGAAATTTGAAACTAATTTTAAAAAGGATTTACCCCCTTTTCAACTACTCTAAAAACCTGAGTAACACTTGAAAAACTTAAAACACAACAAATGCAATTCAAACAGAACTCTACCATATTGCTTAAACATGCATATACAAATTCTTTATAGATTTTGAAAATCATGTTTAGGGTTTAATCCACCCCCTCTGGGAATTAGGGTTTGGATTCAAATTTAAATTTTGGAATTTGAAAATATGACCTTGCAATCACACCATGGATCAAACATAAGCAAGTAAACTCATTTTAGTTCAATGCATATCCAGGTTTTCAAACAAATGAATGATGCTTAATGCATATGATGACATGATAAAGTTTTAATTAAGTGATTAACACTAGGGGTGTTACAGCACCCACCGGAGAACATCATCGGCGACATTGACCATCGAGTCACGCGGTCCAGGTCTTATATCTCTCACTTTGCTCATTTGACTTTTGTCGCTTCTTTTGAGCCCGAGATGTTGGACACGCTTTGATGGATCTGGATTGGGTTAATGTCATGCATGAGGAGTTAGAAAACTTTGAGCGAAACCGTGTTTGGGTCTTAATTCCTCCACCACCTAGTTGCCACCCCATAGGTACCAAATGGGTTTTCAAAAATAAACAAAGTGAAGATGGGGTGGTAGTGCGCAACAAGGCTAGATTGGTAGCTCAAGGCTTTTGTCAAAAGGAGGGAATAGACTATGAGGAAACCTTTGCTCCCGTAGCTCGTTTAGAAGCCATTAGAATCCTTCTAGCTTTTGCGGCTTCTAAGGGTTTTAAACTTTTTCAAATGGACGTTAAAAGTGCTTTCTTAAACGGCTACATAGAGGACGAAGTTTATGTTAAACAACCTCCCGGTTTCGAAAATCCCAAGTTTCCAAACCATGTTTTAAACTTCACAAAGCTTTGTATGGTTTGAAACAAGCACCTAGAGCATGGTATGATAGGCTAAAAACCTTTTTGCTTGCTAAGGGTTTTCACATGGGATCGGTAGATAAAACGTTGTTTCTCCTCAAGAAAGGCAAAGACACTCTCCTTGTCCAAATATACGTGGATGATATCATCTTTGGTGGTTCTTCTCATGCTCTTGTTGCCAAGTTTGTAGATCTTATGAGTAGAGAATTTGTGTTGGGAATATTCCCTAGAGGTAATCATAGAGATGATATATTCCTTGTATCCATGACATGTTATGAATATCCATTAAAGACAACTTGTATCAATTAGAAATTATGTGAATTGCTTGTGAAACTCTTTTACTTGTATGGTTATTATAAAAGTTGTCCCTGATCGGAGTTCGTGCAAGAATGCACATGAATATTAGATCAGCATATTATTAGTTGATGACTATGTTTCACAAGTCATGGACATGAGATGTCAAACTAATAATGTGGGCACATGTAGGACATGGTGTTGGACAGACCCGACATGAGATTGTCTCTATACACATCGTGTACGTTATGTCCTTAGACCTGAGATTGTCGTATGTACTCAAGATGTGAAACGACCTACCCTAGGACTACCAAATGCTACTCCGTGACTAGGTAGTTATAAAGGTAGCTTTCGGGTTTGTCAGGAAACATGCTGTGATTAGATCATGAAATGCATGGTCGTGTTTGGGTTAAGTGTTAACCCACGAGTTGAACCAAATATCATGAGGCAAAGGAATAACATGTATATTGTATTGTGGTGGTTCGTCTGATATGATCATAGCGTATGCATAGGAGTTGACACGCCTTGCTAGAGGCCGCTATCAACTATTGGTCGAGTAAGAGTACTTGGGCCATGTCTATGTGTGCGTGAGCCCATAGGGTCACACGCTTAAGGGGCTGGAAGCCTAATTTGGGTTGGACCCAAATTAGACTAGGTTTAGGGTTGCTAATGGGCCTCCAACGTGGGAGCTCATTAGGACGACGTGGGAGCTCATTAGGACGCATATATAAGCAAGAGGTGGGTGCGGGGCGAGATACTCACGTTCTTTGGCAGCCGTCGTCGCCCTCCCCACGCTCGCGCCTAGTACTCCTCGCGGACCTAGCAGTCCAGAGGCATGACGCTTCTTCCCTACACGTGTGGGATTCCTCGGAGGTGTTGCATCTGGAGCACAAGGACGAACCGCGAGAAGGAGATGTTGAGACGGACGACCTCGCAACTGCACGACACTGCTGCGATGTGCACGACTACATCAAGTCGCTTCCGCTGCACCTACGCGTCTAGTGGTAACCCCATGATCTATAACTAGCACTAGTTCCTGGTTTATGGGGTAGAAAAATTTTGTTTTCTGGCTAGCGTAGCAACCTCATAACCCTACAATTTGAGATGAGCATGATGGGAGAGTTGACTTTCTTTCTCGGGTTGCAAATCAAGCAAACCCGAGAAGGGACGTTTGTGCACCAAGGCAAGTACACGAAGGATATCTTGAAGAAGTTTGACATGGGCGAGGAAAAGCCCCTCTCGACGCCTATGTCAACTACTACTGCCTTGGATGTGGATGAGGAAGGAGAGGCGATGGACCAGACCGAGTACCGAAGCATGATCGGGTCGCTTCTGTACCTGACGGCGACCCGACCGGACATTCAGTTCGTCGTTTGCTTGTGTGCACGTTTTCATGCGTCCCCACGGACTTCGCACAAGCAAGCGGTCAAACGCATCATGAGGTACCTGCGATTCACTCCAGAATTTGGTCTTTGGTTTTCCACCTCTTCCTCTCTTGTGCTTTGTGGTTACTCTAACGCTAACTTTGCTGGATGTCGTCTTGATCGGAAGTCCACTTCTGGGACTTGCCAGTTTCTCGGGTCTTCTTTGGTTTCTTGGTCTTCTCGCAAGCAATCTAGCGTGGCACAGTCGACGTGCGAAGCTGAGTACGTTGCCGCGGCTAGTTGTTGCTCTCAGTTGCTTTGGATGATTGCCACTTTGAGAGATTTTGGTCTTGAGCTTACTAAGGTGCCTCTGCTTTGTGATAGCACAGTGCAATTAGTGTGGCTAAAAATCCCGTGCTTCACTCGAAGACCAAGCACATTGAGGTCCGCTTTCACTTTTTGCGTGATCACTACGAGAAGGGCGACATTGACCTCCGGCATGTCGAGACCCAAAACCAGCTTGCGGATATTCTCACTAAGTCGTTGGATCAAGCTGCGTTTTCTCGCCTTCGGGGCGAGTTGGGTGTTTGCTTTCCTTTTTAGAGGAGGAAAGTTTTGTGTATCATAGTTCTTTCTGGTTCTTTTTGTCTTTTCTTTGTCCTTCTTCTAAATTGGTGTCTTGTTAGTGTTAGTTGGTGTCATTGCTTTGTGCATCTCATTTGCATTTGTGACATAGTTCATTTCAAGCTTCATACTTATAGCCGATATAATGAATCTATGCTCTGTTTGAGGTGCTTTATGTGTCTATGGTGTTGCCTAACTTAGACTCTTTTTGATCTTTATGATGTGCAATAGAGCTAAGTTAGAAAAGCTTTAAAACTGAATTTAAATTCCTCATGTCACCTCTGAATTGGCACTAGCATGTGTAGGCCTTTGAAGATCCTTCTTGGCTGCCCTGTATATAGCTTGTAACTATGGCTCTTCATTGTTTCATTCACTACCTTTGAGCACCATGATTAATATCTAAAATGAAATTGCTCCCTATTTTGTGAATTGGAAAGATCGAGTTGGGTCTGCATTGTGAGCACTTCACCGTGTGTTCGAGATTGCTTCCCATATGGCTCGATACTTGAGCGGTGTCGTGTATGACCAAAACCGGTGTGTCAAGTCCTTTGACTTCTCCCGGTTGGTAAGTAGTGGCATCACTTTGCCTACAACCACTCGCATACAACTTAAATGTGCCTAAAACTGAAAATTGGCTGCAAAACTCTAAAATTTGGAAAATTCATTCAGTTGGGTCATTGGCTTGTTGTATGAACTTTGCTAGGGATAGTTCTACTTGCAATACATGAGATTGCTTTGAGATAGATCCTATATTTTTTGCCATGTTTAGTTGTCTCTAGGAGGTGATACCCTTTCTCTGCTCTCACATGATATGCTCTCTAAAATAGCTTCTAAAGTGATCTTGAGCTCAACCTGAGTCTTAGTTGGGCACTTTGAGCTTTTCCTATTCTCACAGGATCACATCACTTAGAGCATCCATTCATTGTCTTGGCTCTATGTATGAAGCTTTTGCACTCATTTTGTACTTCATGGCATTTGTAGCCGGATCTTGAGTTGTTGATGTTTGATGAGCTACATGTGTCAAAAAGGGGGAGAGATGTGCATTTCATTCCATTTTCAGCCATCTACTTCCAAGGGGGAGAAAGAGTGCATCTCTTTTGTTTCATTGGTTTAGAGCTTCTTTGGTCATGGGGGAGTTTTGTGTGCTTCTTTTGCCCTAAGGAGCTCATTTGGTATCTTGAGTGTGCTTTTGCCCAGGGGGAGCTTTTGCTAGATGCGTTGAGCCTTTGCCTCTTCTGGAGGGTCTAGCTTGCTTTGTTGGCTCCGATAGGTTTCGATTGCTTCTTGAGCATTAGGGGACGTAAGTGGTTTCAATTGGTATTTTTTGAGCTCCCCTAGTGTTTAAATTGGAAGTCTGAGCTTTGAGCGCTGTGACTGGTTTCTTGTACTTGCTAGCGGTGTTGAGCCCGTTTTTTGCCTCTTCTTGAGGGCTAGCTTTATTTGCCCATGTGCTTTTGTTTGGCATCAGTAAGTGGCTTTGTTGTTAGGCGTTGTTGGGGATGCGTTTTTAATTGGTATCGTGTTTTCTTCTCTCAAGTGACCCCGTTTTGGCTTTGGTAGCTTTTTGGTCATTTGGAGAGCTTTACCTTGTGGCTCAAATCTGAAATGCACTTGTGTTCATAATGCACTCATCAAGGGGGAGATTGCGAACACATGGTGGATAAGTACCCATGATTGTTCAGCTTTGATGATGAGTGATTGACCAACACGTGAGTGTTTCAGTTTGAGTGGCTTATCCTAACCTCTGCGAAAGCAGAAACGTGTGCCTGTCTATCGTCTTGTGGTGTGCAGGTGCTAGGCCTAGTGACAGTGGTCAATGGCATGGAGAAGGTCGAGTAGAGGCTTGCCGTGCCGATGGACTGAGAGCGGTGAAGGGCGGAAGCGGGGCTCGGACTGAGGGACCATGGGCGCCGGCGGACTAGCTGTGGTGGCTAGTACTTGGCACCGGCGAGTGCGAGAAGACATGGTGGAAGACCGAGTCGACCGAGTCAAGGAGGTGGACGCGCGAGTCGAGCGGAGGCTCAGGGGACTCGGAGTCCGACCGGGCGAAGACAAGGTGGCTCGCATCGAGAGTTGTTTGGTGGTTTGGGCCTCAAAACCATCCGCGACGGTTTCCGAGTTTGGGCCGCAAAACTCGGGGTTCGGTAGTTCAGCCCAAAGCTACCGGTGGCGGGTTTCCTGGGTTTGGGCCTCAAAACCTAGGCAGAGCTTCCGAGGAAGCGGGGATGGCACGTGGAGGAATCCTGGAGGTTGCGTCGAGGCGACGGCAACTCCTGGCAGGAAGCGGGGTCATCCATTCAAACGAGTGGCTGAGAGTTACCAACCTGGATTACAATGTCTTAGGGCTAGGTAATTCGGTCTTGTATCTAGGGGGGTCATTGGGAAATAGCCAAAGCCTCGTTAAATAGAGGATGAAGGGGTATCCTCATCCTCATCTCTTGCATTACTCTCTCTCCCACCTATTCCTAGGTTTTCCTTCCCTAGCTTCTTCTTGCTTGAGATCCACCATGTCACCGGTGTAAGAACTTGTGTTTGTTGCGAGGAATCGGAGGCCATAACCTCCGTAAGCAATGGTGGCTTCGATTTTGTGATTGTGTCCCCGGTTTGCTTGTGTTCTTCCCGTTTTGCTTTTGCTCTCTCTTTTTCCCGAGATGATTTCTCTTTGTTGAGAGTAGCTTTGCAAAATCGACTTGAACCAAGTTGTTCGTAATCGTGAGGAGCTTCTTTGCACCGAAGGATTCCCCTCAAACCTCATGAGTGCGTAGATCTAGCGATTTCTTTGTGGCGTTCTTCGTTTTGCTCTCTTGTCCCCCAAATCCGAGTGTTCCCGTTTATCCTCTCCAAATTGAGCGATGATTTCTTCAGGATCGCTCCCCAACTGCACTAGGATCATGCCTACAAAGTTGGGTTGTAGTTGGTGATCATTTGGTTGAGTTTTGGGAAGATTTGGCGGAGAGAAGTTCGTTTTTGCGGGGAATAGCTTTCTGATCGTGAGCTCCGGACTAACCTCTGGACCACTTTGACTAGGCTCCGGACCATAGGTCACTGGTCCGGTGGTCAAGTCACAGGAGGCCGTCTGACTGCTCAGAGTGTCGGACCAGAGCCATTGGTCCGACGCTGAGCACCGGACGAGTGGTCCGAAGCCAGGGTGCTTGCTGTGGATTTTGCTCTGTGTGCACCGGACCACTTCCTATAGTCCGATAGTGAGCGTCGGACTAGTTGTCCGGAGCCTAGGCACTTACTACATGTCTTCAGGGTGAGCTCTGGACTTTCCAAAGTAGGCGTCGGACTAGTCCGGTGGTGTCCTGGTGTGCACCGGACCAAAGGCACCGGACCACTTCCATTGGTCCGGTGGTCTTGACCAAGGTAGTCTGGAGCCTCCTGTGGTTTGATGTTTTCTCCCGTTTTGCCTAGGCTCTTTCCTCTTTTTCCTAGGGGTTGAGAACCTGTGTTTTGGGGTTTCCAGTGATTTTCGTCCACTGCGGGTGAGCTCTCTTTTCTCTGTTTTCGTCTGAATCCCCGCTCGCGTTGCTCGAGGGAGGTTGAGCACCCAGCAACTGGGTTTGGTTTTTGGGAAGAGTGGCCCGAACATTTCAAGAGAAATTTGAGGCTCCCATTCACCCCCCCTCTGGTCGCCGTTCTCGGTCCTTCATAGAACATATCTTTAATCCTAGTTAGATCACTATCATTCCCTGAGGAAAATACGATACCTGGAATACTCCCGGTGAAGTGCTACATCGGTACAATTTGTGCGCTTGCGGATTTATCCAATAGTCATAAGAAATACCAACAAGCATTTCTGGCGCCGTTGCCGGGGAACGGTAGCTTTTAACTAGTACCCTTTGGTCCTATTTTATCTTTTGTTTGATTTCATCTTTTCACTCCACATACACATATGGATCAAACCCCGCTTATCGAATATGGTGCTCCAATGGGCGCTAGCTTGGAGCCACCTAAATCATCTCAGGCCGTTCTGGCCGTTCGTTATGAGCTTCGCCCGAGTCTCATAGCGATGGTTCAGGAAAAACCTTTTTCTAGGGACGAAGATGAAAATCCCTACTCATATACGTGACTTTGAACAACTTTTTTCATGTTTCCATATCCAAGGGATGAGGCCAGGTACCCTTAAGTGGAAGTTATTTCCGTTTTCTTTAATAGGAATAGCCAAATGATGGTACATTCGCCACGTAGATGATGCAAAAGGAGATTGGGAAAAATTGATGCCTAAGTTCTATTTGGCATTCTTCCCTATCCCTTGCGTCATTCGTCTTCGAAAAGAGATCATCAATTTCTCGCAAAAAGAGAAAGAATCTCTAGGTGATGCATGGGCCCGTCTGACAGATCTAGTATATTCAGGCCCTGATCTCACTATAACCAAGCCTACAATGTTACAACATTTTTATAGCGGTCTTAGCAGAGATTCTGCACAACTTCTTGACATATCTTTCGGGGGAGCCTTCCTATGTTTACCCGTTAGTGCAGGGAAGAGTCTTCTCACGAAGATTCTTGATAACACCCCCTATACTAACATATATTATGAAGGGCCCACAGAAGAACAAAAACCAACCCCCAGAGAAGAAACAACATCGATAGCCGAAACTCTTCCCTCTACACCTCAAAATCTTGCTATCAATTCATCCCTTGGAATTCCCCCTTAATATCGAGGCTGATTTATTTTCCAATTTTGGAAATGCCTCGAATCAATCTGTGCAAAAGAAGTCTTCTGCTCGAAAAGCTCTGAACCGCCACATCCCTAGTCTCATAGAAGAAGCATATCTTCAGGAGACAGTTCAAGAGATGGCGTCTATCATGAGAAATGAGTGGTTAGAAGAGGCCGAATCTTCATCCGAACCAATTAGAATTCTGTCTTCCTCCACCACCATTCCTTGTCAGATTGATATAGCCAAGTTAGACTCTCTTTACGATCCTGTCGTAGGAGTTTGCATTATGTCTAAGTCATTAGCTAATGCTCTCCTAGGCAATATAAAACTAACTCCAACCAACAAGTTCTTGAAGCTTTCTTCAGGACAATTGATTGAGAGTTGTGGGATCGCACAGACCATTCCTACGCTAATTAACAAAGTCAATATCCTCTTAAATTACTTCATATTTGATATGGAGGAATTCAACTTGTTAATCGGACATCCACTCATGAGATTCCTTGATGGATCTCTTGATGGAAGTCTCAAGGGTCATCTTGGGAGTAACATCAAGCTCTCAGTTCCGCTCACTAATTCCATGAACACCATGACGGAATCACTCCCAGAATCTGACCCCATAGAGGAAGTGATGATTGCATCTCTTCTAGAATCTGTTGACACAAAAAGCGTCAGGATCTGCGAACACCTCGGGCTATTACCCGAATTCGATTTCTGAGGGTGTGCCAGTCGATTTGACCAGTTAATCGACAAGGACGATAACTAGAACAAAATCTGAACAAGACAACGGCGATACGCCCAGATGTCAGGACTCAGACTTGATCAGGATAACTAGAGCAAAGCTGAACGAGACAACAACGATGCGCCCGGATGTCAAGGCTCAGATTACTCCCACGCGGAACTTGCAAGGGTTTGACGGAGATCAAGGTGATGCAGCCCGTCGAAGCCTGAAGAACTCGTAGATAAACTAAGACTAATGCGATAAAAGGGTAAATTGCATTGAAAGTAAATAAGAGTAATTGATTTGTTTGATATGATTGATTCATATATCTCACGACCCCTAGGTACATATTTATACTCCAGCAATAGGAGTTGTAAACAGACACGACTCGTACCATTCCAAAACGTGGGAGAGAAGTGGATAGAGCTAAGATCGAAGTCATAGAACAACTTCCACCTCCCAGGAATGTCAAGGGAATCCGTAGCTTCCTTGGCCATGCAGGCTTTTATAGACGGTTCATACAAGATTTCTCTCAAATTGCCCGTCCGTTAACAAGTCTGCTAGCCAAAGATGCACCCTTTGACTTCAATGATGAGTGCTTAGATGCTTTCTACATTCTCAAGAAAGTACTCATCTCAGCTCCAATCATTCAACCCTCTGATTGGAAGCTACCCTTTGAAATAATGTGTGATGCTAGTGATTATGTTGTCGGTGTGGTATTAGGCCAAACCAAAGATAAGAAGCATCATGCTATTTCATATGCTAGCAAAACCATAACAGGGCCACAGCTAAATTATGCAACAACTGAGAAAGAGCTGTTGGCCATGGTATTTGCTATAGACAAGTTTAGATCTTACTTAGTAGGAGCAAAAGTTATTGTCTATACAGATCATGCTGCTCTTAAGTACCTGCTCACTAAGAAAGATGCTAAACCACGCTTAATAATATGGATCTTGCTACTCCAAGAATTTGATCTTGAAATAAAAGATAAAAAGGGAGTAGAAAATTCTGTTGCAGGTCATTTGTCTAGAATGCAATTCAAAGAAGCACAGGATTTGCCCATCGACGACTTCCTCAGAGATGACACACTCCTCAAGATAACAAACTCGAACCCCTGGTATGCAAATATAGTCAACTTTATGGTTGCAGGCCATGTACCACCAGGGGCAGATATGAAGAAACTAGTTCAGGAGAGTCGAGTGCATCTCTGGGATGAGCCATACCTCTATAGAGTATGCAATGATGGATTGTTAAGAAGATGTGTACCTATGGAGGAGGCGACCAAGATCATGGAAAGATGCCATGGAGCAGAGTACGGAGGTCACTACGGAGCATTTAGAACTCATGCCAAGATTTGGCAGAGTGGGTTCTTTTGGCCAACCATGTACAAGGATACCCATGACTATGTCAAAAGATGTGCAAGGTGCCAGAAGCACGGGAACATCAATACCCGAGATGCCATGCCACTCACCAACAACCTACAAGTCGAGCTCTTTGATGTATGGGGCATCGACTACATGGGGCCCTTTCCTCCATCGAAAGGGTACGAGTATATCTTAGTCGCGATGGACTATGTGTCCAAGTGGGTAGAAGCATTACCCTGCCGCAAAGCTGATGCAGCCAATTCAAAGAGAATGTTCCATGAAGTGATATTCCCCAGATTTGGAACCCCAAAGTTAGTCATAAGTGACGGGGGGTCTCACTTCATTAACAAAGGCTTCCGCCAGTTCCTCACTAAGCAAGGCATCCGGCACAATGTTGCAACCCCATACCATCCTCAAACAAGTGGTCAAGCAGAAACATCCAACAAACAAATCAAGAACATTCTGCAGAAGACCGTGGAAGAGATGGGTACCGCTTGGAATCACAAGCTACCAGAGGCACTTTGGGCATATCGGACCGCATACAAGACACCAATTGGTATGACACCATACCAACTTGTATACGGGAAGACATGCCATTTGCCTGTGGAATTGGAATTCAAGGCACATTGGGCAATCAAGAAATGGAACATGGATCTGCCAGTTGCTGGAAAATTCAGGAAGATGCAAATCTCTGAATTGGAAGAATGGAGAGAGAAAGCATACCATAATGCCAGGATATACAAGGAGAGAATCAAGAAATGGCATGACAAGAGGATCAAGGTCAAAGAATTCAATCCAGGAGACAAAGTCTTGCTATTTAACTCAAGATTCAAGCTCTTCGGTCACGGAAAACTGAAAAGCAAATGGGAAGGGCCATACCTCGTCTTCAACGCCGCGACTCATGGAGCCATCACACTCCAGAACAACGACGGCAAAATATTCAAGGTAAATGGCCAACGTCTTAAAGTTTTCTATGAGCATGAAATTCCTGAACAAGAAATTGATATGATAGATTTTGTTCTTAATCCAAATTAGAACTAAAATCTACATGTTTTAACTTTTTTGTTCAAATTTCGAAAAGGACCTTAGAAATGGCCTAGACTTATCCTTGACTCCCCCCTCATGAAAGATCGGCCCATTTGGCCTCTAAAGGGGATCGACCGATCATGTTTTTGGGCCAAACAGCCCAAAACTTCACGACACGGCTCACCTGACCCGAACAAGTTCAAAACTCGGCTCGTTCGGTCGATAACTTTCAAAAAGGGATCGGCCGATCATGGTTTGAACTCGTTCAAACGCCCCGTTGCACAGAAACGTCGGGCCAACGCTCCCCTTCGGTTTTCATCGCGATCCGAGCGAAAACAAAGGCATGTAACGTTGTTTCTTCTCTTCTTAACACCCCTCCTTCTTCCTCCTTCCACCTTGCTTTCTTTCACAACCAGCAGCACCACCATCACCCTTAGCAATCCTCCACACCTCCTTGATCACCCTCATGGCTCCACCACGCAACAATGGCAAGATGCCACTCGTTCCCAGCGATGGAAGCCCGTCCAAGACCCGAGACCTCATCAACTCCGACGCCATGATCGTCGAGTTCCTCGAGGTTGCACCTCTGGCCATGGCACCACCGTCGGTAGAGCCAACAACCCCTAAGGGGGTCAGCCGACCAGCTCCTGGAGCTCTGAGCGGATGCAGACCATCGCTCGGTCGATGTCTCCGCGCCGCAACCTCAACAAGCACCGGCTCCTACTCTCCGTCAACACCACCATGGATGCGCCTCTAGAGAGCCCATGGTGGACCAGGGAGAGGCAAGGTGCTCATCTCTCCACTCAACTCCGAGGAGCGAAGGGAGGGGGTGCGCAGATCCCTCGAGACGGAGGAGTCTCGCAAGTCCGTTCGGCAGACTAGCAAACCACTGTCGATCTCTGGCCCTCTAGGCCAGTTCGAGGATGAAGAAGAAGATAGTGACATGGAAAAGATGTTGCGCATCGTCGCCAAACTTAGTGAAAGAAACACTAAGTTGGCAGAACGAGCGGCATAAGAGAGGATGGCTCGCCTAGATCTAGAGGATAGCTTTAATGATCTTCGCATTAGCACCAATGCGAAGATCAAGCGCTTAGCACAGGCGATCAAGAGAGAGGATCTCTTTGCCCCTCCTTCTCCTTAGATCACTAGTCCACAAATAAGATAGGCACTTAGGTTTATTTTCCAATCATTTTGTTTATTTCCCTTTCAAACAATGTAATGTGTGCCTATAAAAATTTGAATTGAATAAAAATGTTTGGTTATGCTGGTATTTTTCCCAATAGAACCCCTGCATTTGATGTTTCTCTGTCACTGAATTCAGCATACTCCGAAACAAGTATGGGGGAGGTTGGTCGACACTCCAACTTGTCAAAACACCAAAAGGATCACGGAATCATGTTGTACACGTGAATGACACGTTCCAGAAAAAAATTGGACCGAAACGGCCACTTTTGTGGATCGGCCGATCCACGTGGCCAAACTTCAGAAAGTTCAGAGTACATCAACATTCAGAGGTAAGAGATTCAAATGCAGAGTTCGAAGTGGCCAAACGGCTCCGAAGAGCGATCGGCCGACCGTGCTTCTAGGGCCTGGACCCACCAGTCAGCATCCGTTCAAATTCAAACACCTATCCTGACTGGTTTGCCACGTCTCTCCCCTTTTCTCTATACTTTTTCATTTGTTTTCTCATTTTCCTTTCAAAAATAAAAATGAAACAAAAATATTCCCTTCATGAAATTCATTATTTAGTTTAAATTCCTTTTAATATTGAATAAAACAAGAGATCGCTTCCAAAGATTAAAATTTTGAAAAGTAACATGATCTATGACATTTAAAGGGCAAAAGCGACATAAAGACAAATTCTTGCTTTTTGCTTATGCTAGTGGGAAAAACACTTTGATAGGAAGATCATATGAACTAAGTTGTTGATTAATGTGATATAGTCTCAGCTCATGATTCATACCCTTTCTATTTAAAGTTCTCGGAGATTAATTTTTGAAAATGTCATAAAACCATAATGTCACTACTCCTCTATAGTGAGAAAAATCCTACCAAAGCCATAAATACTTATGCATGTTCAAACCTTCCTCAAATGCTTCTTGTAATTACTTTGAGTTTTGTCAAACCTTGTGACCCTTGTTGAGAATTATGTCATAGTTCAAAGATCAAGATCATATGCACGCCACATTTTTCGCTGCTTCTACACTGGAAGTACGCAAAACATGCCTTTCATTTACATGATCCATGTTCATCCAATAAATGTTGTTGAAATAAATGTTATGAGCTTTCCCTATATCCTTCAAAAATAGATATGGCTATCATAAATGAAAAAATAATGATGAGCAAAGCTCTTCAATTCAAAAAAAAACTCTCTTATCATGATAGCCATGTCTCAAGTAATCCTAAAGTTAGAGAGATCATATACAGAGTTAAGGAGTACATGTTAGTCATATACCATTGTCCACACACATGCACATCTTGATCTAGGATTATGACGTTCTTCTCCCTGGATCCTTGTTTTGACTTTACAATATAAGTGATACAAGTTTGCTACATTGATCATCCCTACCTAAGCTCCAGATAACCTTTAGAAGTAGGGAGATACAAAGAAGGCAATCTCTTTATGCCTTGGTGAGGAATCATACACCTTGAGTGACTTAGAGTACTATAAGAGGAGTAAGATGACTTATGAGATTTCTTTTGAAAATTTTATCAAAAACTCCAAGTACTAAAATATGATTTGGGAAGATGGTGACTTTTCCTCAAAGATCTATTCCATTTCTCAACTTCTCAAGGATACATGTTAGCTAATACCACATAAACTTTGCCTCGAAGATCTATTCCATTTCTCAACTTCTCAAGGATACATGTTAGCTAATACCACATATCCCATTGGTATGACAAAAATGTCTTGAATGAATCTATATGCTTGCTTTATCCTTTGAATAACATAGTCTTGTTATCTTTTAACCTTTACTCGAGGACGAGCAAAGAGGTAAGTATGGGGGATCTTGTTGACGGTAATTAAGAGCCATTTTATCACCATCAAAATACCGTCAACATCCTCATATTCAAAGGAAAACAAACATAGCCTAAACATATTGTGCCAAATAACTAGTTCCACATGTTCCATGACTATTTGATGCAGGTAATGACAAATGGAGACTTTTGGGAGCTAGTGGGCCCACTTAGGGGGTCGGTCGACCACCCTATGGACCCACTTGACCTCCCTAGCCCCCATGATCCTAGAAACACCTTCCAATACACTTCCTACCCCTTGGATCCAAGTATGTTTACCTCCCAACAGTTCAAATTCATGTCACGAGGATCCATGGGTCCACATCAAGGATATCAGCGAGATAAACACCTTAGAACAAACAATCACTGAAGATAACAAGTGAGTCCAGCATACAGGAGGCTGAGGTGGGCCAGAGGCCCCATAGGTGGATCGACCGATCCACCCTTGGGTCCCACCAGGCCACCCACATGCCCCTGTGTTGTGGGACACCTCCTGAGGAAGATGGCAGGGCCCACCTGCCATAGGTGGATTGGCCCACCATGGCCAGGTGCCCAAAGGGTGCAACGACCTCCCCCACCGACTCCCTGCATGCCTCCATGCACCCACTTGATCTCCCTCGTTGATCTAAGTCGGTTTTGATGACAGTTTTATCCTACGGTGGATGACGGAAGTGACGCGGATCGCTGACGTGGCACTAGGCTCTCCCTCTAGCTATAAATAGACCCCTAGAGCTCCCTATTCATTTCATGCCTCATTGGAGACCCTTAGAGCTCCCTACTGAAGATGACGGTGGATGACGGATGCTAGTAGAAGGTGACAGCTCTATCTAGTATTTGTATTCCACCACGTGTGTTAGATAAGTTCTTAAAAGGTAAGGTTTCAATACAATGTGACGGCGCGGTCCAATTAGAGTTTTGCCCTCTTTCTGATCTATCTCGTCGCCTCTTGCAAGAGAAGGGCCGATAAGGCCGGTATAACCAGCTATCCCTTGTTAGACATCTGTGCTATATTGAACCTCTCAACCCAGTTATCATAATCTCCCTTGATCCATCATAGGACATATCTTTAATCCTAGTTAGATCACTATCGTTCCCTGAGGAAAATACGATACCTGGAATACTTCCAGTGAAGTGCTACATCGGTATAATCTATGCGCTTGCGGATTTATCCAATAGTCATAAGAAATACCAACACTTTGGAGCAAGACAAGGCTCTCCGAGTAGTTGCTGATGCTTCTTTGTCTAATTTAAAAGACAAGATGCTTGGTAATGATCTGCTTTTTCCTTTGTTGTGGTTTTCTTGTTTGATATCTGACATACTTGCTTTTCTTGTAGCTGCTGATCAAGCTTCTATTGCTTGGAATGAGGAGAAACAAGATTTGTCTCTTCATCTTGAAACTTCAGAGAAGAGAGCTGAAGCTGTAAGTCGACCACTTATTGTTTTCTGATTTTCTTGTTGTTTTTCTTTTAGTCTTTCTGACTTCTTTTGCCCTTTTCAGTCATTGAAATCTGAGGAAGTTTTGAAGACTCGACTTTCAGAGGTTCATGATCAATACAAGATTTTGTATGTTGCTGTGAAGCCTGTCGTGGCTGCTGTTTGTCATGAGGAGGATGCAAAAGGAGGCCTGAAGACTTTGATTCCTACATTGCCTCTTCGTTTTAAGGAATTTGTTGAAAATGGATTTGAGCATTGCATAAACAATGTTGTTTCTTTTGTTCGAGTCCTTGCTCCTGATGTTCCCTTGGACCGACTTCTCAAAGATCTGATGGACGTCGATCTCTTGACGAGGTGGGAACAGTCAAAGCCCGAGGTTTAGGAGCTTTGTCGCCAAATATTTGGCCAAATGAAAGTGTTGTCGTCTTCTCCTTGATAACATTTATTTGTCCTTGGTGGTCTTGTAATATATTCTGAATGATGTTTTTGCTTAACATATTTTCAGGCTTCGTCCTGATATTGTGATGCTCTTGTCTTTGTTTGCCAACGTTGTACAGTTTAGCTTTCTCATTTGATGAATACCCTATTTTCCGACTTTTTATGAGTCAAGCCGAGTTCTTTTGATTGTTGTCTGAAGTAGTGAGCCTCTGTATTAGGCTCTGAAGATGTTTCTGAATTCCTGAGTTCTTCCTGGGTAGTATTATTGGCCTTTTAGCCTTGATGATAGTATTGTCTATAGAATGACTTGTGCCTCTAAGTTTAGGCTTTGTATTGTAACAGACCTCTGAGTGGTTTCGGGGTAATGTTGTTGTTATTTGACGAGTGGTTCTTGACGAGTAGTTCTTGCTGTTGAAATTTTTGCTTCTTGATGTGAGGACATTTGGCTTGCATTCTTTTTGTGTCGAGTCCCTGTTGCTCTTCAAGCAATTGTTGTGTCACTTTGTACGAGTGATTGATTTTGGTGTCGTCGAGGTAGACTGTTCTTTTTTACTGCGCCGAGTAGTTTGATGTCATGCCGCTTCACGAAACGGTAGACTTATAGATATATGAACTAGACTGTGCCGCTCATGGTGCAAAGCAGTCGGTTTGTCAGGTTGCCTCACGAAAAAACTGACTTATGAATGCTAGACAGTGCCGCTCATGGTGCAAAGCTGTCAGCTTGTCATGCCACCTCACGAAATGGTAGACTTTATATATACCAGACCGTGCCGCTCATGGTGCAAAGCAGTCAGTTTATCGAGTTGCCTCACGAAACAATCGACTTAAAAATTCTAGACAGTGCCGCTCATGGTACAAAGTTGTCAGCTAGTCATGCCGCCTCACGAAACGGTAGACTTTTATATGAACCAGACTGTGCCGCTCATGGTGCAAAACAGTCGGTTAGTCAAGTTGTCTCACGAAACAACTGACTCCGGATAGTGCCTCTCATTGTGCAAACTGTCGGTAGATTTTAGATATATGAACCAGACTGTGCCGCTCATGGTGCAAAGCAGTCGGTTAGTCAAGTTGCCTCACGAAACAACTGACTCCGGATAGTGTCTCTCATTGTGCAAACTGCTGGTAGATTTTAGATATATGAACCAGACTGTGCCGCTCATGGTGCAAAGCAGTTGGTTAGTCAAGTTGCCTCACGAAATAACTGACTCCGAACAGTGCCTCTCATTGTGCAAACTGCCGGTAGATTTTAGATATATGAACCAGACGGTGCCGCTCATGGTGCAAAGCAGTCGGTTAGTCAAGTTGCCTCACGAAACAACTGACTTCGGACAGTTCCTCTCATTGTGCAAACTGTCGGTAGATTTTATATATGTGAACCAGATTGTGCCGCTCATGGTGCAAAGCAGTCGGTTAGTCAAGTTGCCTCACGAAACAACTGACTCCAGACAGTGCCTCTCATTGTGCAAACTGCCGGTAGATTTTATATATGTGAACCAGACTGTGCCACTCATGGTGCAAAGCAGTCGGGTTGTCAAGTTGCCTCACGAAACAACTTGACTCCAGACAGTGCCTCTCATTGTGCAAACTGTCGGTTTGTTCTTGATGTCTTGTATCTTGTGCTTTTAGTTGTAGAATTTCTTGAGTTGGTTGATATGTCAAGTATTGCTTAGTTGAATTCCTTCTTCTGTCATTAACTCATAAGTTCCGGGTTGTATTGCTGTCTTGATGATAAAAGGACCCTCCCATGGGCTGAGTAGTTTGTATCTTTCATCTTTCTTTTGAATTAGTCGTAGTATCAGATCTCCTGGTTTTAACGTTCTTGGGTGCATATTTTTGTCGTAATGTCTTCGCAAGCCTTGTAAATATCTTGCATTTTTTATTACTGAACTATCTCTTATTTCTTCGATTGAGTCGATCTCTAGTTGTCTTGTGTCTTCAGCTTCTCCTTCATCATATTGCTCAATTCTTGGTGATTGCCATATTAAGTCAATTGGTAATACGGCTTCTGATCCGTATACCAAGAAGAAAGGTGAATATCCTGTTGCTCTGTTGATTTGAGTTCTTAAACCCCATACTACCTTTGGTAATTCCTCTATCCATTTTCCTCCATAATCTTTTAGGTCTTCATATAGTCTTGGTTTTAGACCTTGTAATAATAGCCCATTGGCTCTTTCAACCTGTCCATTTGCTTGAGGGTGAGCTACCGATGCATAGTCTATTTCTATTCCACAATCTCTTGCCCAATATTGGAATTCCTTTGTTGTAAATGGTGATCCAAGATCCGTGATTATTCTGTTGGGCATCCCAAATCTGTGCATGATTTCTTGTATGAACTCTGTTGCATTTTCTGCGTTGTATTTGACTAGTGGTTTGTATTCAATCCATTTGGTGAATTTATCTACTGCCACGAATATGTACTCGAATCCTCCTTTTGCCTTTTTGAGGGGTCCGACTTGATCTAGCCCCCAACATGAGAAGGGCCAGGATGGTGGTATGCAGATTAGGTTATGTGCTGGAACATGGGATTGTCTTGCAAACATTTGGCAATTCTTGCATGTTTTGATCAATTGTTCTGCATCCTTGAGTGCTGTTGGCCAATAAAATCCACTTCTGAATGTTTTGCCGATTAGTGTTCTAGATGCTGCATGATTTCAACATGAGAAGCCCCTACCTAGCGCGCCAGCTGTCGATGTTTTACCACCGATAGTCTGTCACGGGGTTACCCGAGACAGTAGTTCGTGCCTCGACGAATAGTGAAACCTTGGTGGTTGGACACGCAGGGACACACGGTTTATACTGGTTCAGGCCCTCGACAAGGTCGAGTAATAACCTTACGTCCAGTTGAGTCGTCTGTTATTGCTCTTGATCGTAATACAAGGTGTTATGTGTCGCTCTACGTATCGGGTGTTGTGTAGTATGTAGGGATTCTTTTTTGGGTGATGTCCTCACCGGCCCTTTATAGTCCAGGAACTGGCCGAGGTTACTCTAATCCTACTCGGTTACAAACTTAGAGTTCTAAGCTGCGCTTCGGTCTTATCGTCCTTACCGAGTAGAATTCGGTTTCTTCTGTCCATCTTCCTTCATGGGCCGAGGAAAGGAGGCCCAAAGCTCAGGCAAGCCGGTCCCTGGGTATCCTATAGGATATCCCATCGACAGTCAGGGTGAAAAAAAAATTGCACGAATGAAGTGAAGGTGAAGTGAGGGTGAAGCGAAGCTGGATTGTAGCACCAAAACGATGTCTTATTTTAGCCTTTTAGTGCGAAAGATCAGGTAGGAAACTTACCCCCTCATTTAGAAAAAGAACTCCTAGACTCCTAGTACTAGCACCCTTCATCTGGCATAATGTTGCTAATAAGGCTAGTCTTAATGAGAATTTCATTGTAATTTCATTTGCATTTAATAGTCTACCACATATGTATTTTTGATGACATGACAATGCTTTAATCAAGAAATAGAGAAAAGGAGTTTCATATGGATAAACTCTCTTGGCACGATTAACAACTCTCTATGAGTCATACTATGTAACTATGGAATTAAATGTTACATTGAGAGTGAGTGTTTCATCTAAGTTTTATTTCATTTTAGATGACATGGCAGTCTTAGAAATAATGTAATAAAACGCTCCACTCAAACTGGCCTAAGTAGACTTTGGGCATCCTATGGTCTATAATACAATACAACATATCCTCTTTCTTTCAGTCAGGACATCATTGACAATTGACATGATTCGTTGCACAATTGCGCAGCTCGGTCTCATCCTTGGACAACTAGAAATATTTTGGTTATCATGCTCGTGAGAATTGAAGAATCATTTAAAGTTACGAACAAAGCTGAGAGAGGTCTGGTCCACAAGACATGCATCTTGGAACTTCAGGGTTCAGGCTGGATCTGTATAGCTCTGTTTCACCTTCATCTCACTTTTGCTTTCACTGAAGACAAGGTCATTTGTAACCTCGAACAAAATAGATATAATAGAATTTGTCTTCACAATCAATCAATATATTTCAGTACGTGTGCTAGCTCCTACTGCTTCCTAAAAAACAATCAATTAATATATATAAACATAACTCAATGCCTGCGTAGCATGATTAACATAGGAACAACTTTTATGCCAACAGTTGATGTACAAAGGGTTTAGGGTATAGCATGATTTAGGGTTTAAGGTTTAGGATTTATGGTATAAATAGGCTTATGATTTTATGAACAACTTTAATATATATAAAATCTTGTTACATATGTTTACTAAATATCCTCTACACAACAAAGTTGGATAGAATAGATACAAAAATAAAATATTTTGAGTTATCTAAATTTGTTTGTCTATCATATTAGGACATATATATCTATTGAATTTTTTTTGTTCTACTATAATACTTATGTTTCATTATATTTTATATTTTACTGAACACATACTTGACTAGCAATAACAATTCAGTGATCATTTTTTTATTGTGAATCAATTATAGATGTAATGCTCACATACATACATGGACATTCACTTCTACGAACAAACACATTTCTCCTACTCTATCATGAGCACTTTCGAAATACTGAGACATTAGATTTTTATTTTCATGAGTCATCAAATACTAAATTAAATCAAGAAAAACACAGCTTACCCACGGAGCAAAAATCTAAACAAATAAGCTACACTCAATTCTCATATGTCAAAACTCTAACCGGCCGGCCCCCTATGCATTCCTAGCTCCGCCACCGTATGTGAGTGCATATATGGAGGAGAAAATTTGCATGGGTGTGGCTACACGCACTAAATTGAATACAACTCTGCACTGGCCTGCCTTGTTCCCTTGGCTTATCAACCCGGCTTATCAGTCATGGCACATTGTTTTTCTTTCACAATAAAATAGCCAAAAACAAAATCAATGATCAGCCGAACAGGGCGCACTCAGCCCAAGCCACGCGTCTAGTCCAAGAGCTGATCTGCGGATGCAAGTTTGTGTTAGACGAAAGAGTGAGCGTTGGATCATTTTCCTATCCATGTGTCACCAATCAGAAATGTGGTCGTATGGGGAACAATGGACCTCTTCTATTGATCCAATTTTTCTTCTGTGATTATGCCCTGTTAATTACTCTTACCAAAATTTGAGTGTTGCGCTTTATAAAAACATACCTATATTCTATAAAGATGAAATAAGCATCTCTACAGAGAGGATTTCTAGTAGTGGGTGGAATAAATTTCTTAGCTTTCCAAATGATCTTAAAAATTCTGCTACCTAACTATAACATGGTAAGTTTATGTATGTTTGCTCAATGCTTTAGGTAATATTTTGATCTGCCTTTGCTCGATGTTGAGTCATAAAACACAGCAAAGGGAGGGTTGGGTTGGTTGGGCTGGAACAATGTGGAGTGAAATTATTGGATGTCCACACTCCACTGTCCGATCAACATGTGAGAAATAGAACCGTGTGAGATTAACCTACCGGCCATGTGCTTTGTCGTGAAAGCCACCGCTCGATGGCTAACTGTAAAAGGAAACCACAAAGAGCTATTTTGGTTTTGGATAATTGATAAAACCTAAAAGGAACTAACATTTTGTTCTAAGTGGTGTATGAGATATGTTGGTTCACACCAAGATGGAGATTGCCACAAGTGTTTCGACTTGAAAAGAATAAAGAGAAAAACGAAAAGGTCTCAACGCAAATGTATACACCTAAGGTCATTTTGTTTTGTTGGTCAAGACGCAATAGAGTGTGTGATCGGGTTTATGATAAATAATCATAATATAAAGGGGATTCTTTAATTGAAATGGTTATCTAGTGCCACTAAGTATGAGTAATATTTACATATGCATTGCGCTTAGTGGTGTGGTGAGATGCATGAGAAAGCCTAGAAAAAATTATTTGTGAAAAGCTATCTCAAGTGCTAAAGTTGGTTTGGTACCTTTGGGATGAGATAGCACTTCTTTTGGGCATGTTGTGTAGTCTGGACGAGAAATTCCAATTCAACTCGGTTGAATTTCTTATGAGGGTTTCACTGGTGGAGTGGCCTATTTAACAAGAACTTTGCTTGGCTTGGACTGAATATTCCAAGCTACACGATCCTTGCGAGCATGCAAGTTGAGAAAATGAGAAATGGGGTTTCGATTGTGATTGTGGACATATTATTACTCTTGATGATTGTCGTCACCTAGACGATTGGTGGTTTGATGATTGGTGAGGGGATTTGGTGATTGTATCCATCCTCAATCAATGATTTGTGTGGGATTCTTGAGCTTATTCCCCGATGGAGCGCCAAAAGCTACTCTAGTAAATTGGTCATGACATTGAGTGTCCTCATCTTGTGTAGGTTCTTATGACACCCTTGTGGTGTAGAGTTAGACTTGTAATGCCTATTAGCGCGTGCGTGAAACACCAAGTGAGTGTGTCATCATAACCCGGACGTAGATTGCCAGCAAGCAATTGAATCTCGAGGATAAATCTTGTGTTAATTGGTCTCTTGGTATTCTTATTGGATGCTTGCTTGGCTCGGTATATCACTTTCTCACTTGTATTGCTTTTGTTGATACACTTATCTTGTGTTAGCATTGCCTTGTGTAGCTTAGTTGTAAATAGCTCTCTTATTAGCTCACTGGTTAGTGTAGTTGCTACATATCTTAATTGTTTGTGTGTGATATTGATATAGAGATAATAGTGACTAGCATTGTGTATGTAGCTTTCTAGTGGTAAAAGTAGATCTAGAGAAAATTGATTTTTGCCATCTTATTGTCTAGCAAGTTGCTCGAGTAAATTTGTAGAACTTTTATTAGGCTATTCACCCCTATAGACATTTAGGACCTTTCACTCTAGCAATTCCCATTTGCTCTCTCAAGCGGACAGGGGGTAGGGGCCTAGGCCCCCTAATGGTCCACTAGATGTATTAATAGGATCACTTAATCCCTTAATCATAGTCAATTAGTCAATTAGTCAATTAGAGCAGTCTCAACCAATGCAACTTAACCGCCTCCCATCCTAAATACAATGATCAATTAATTGGGTAAAGCTCTCAGCCCAATAATAATAAACAAGGTGAAGTCACAGTGGACAATCTGTAGGGAACTGAGGAACATGAAGATGACATTGAAATAGATAGAGGTTGTCCTCTAGGACGCTAGGAGGCGCTATGATGAGGATACATATGTGCGGCTAAGGCTAAAGTGGCTCAAGGAGGCCATGTATGACATCTCCGACATGCTAAATAAATATCATAACAACACGTATCTGACTAGCTGGAAGACATATATAGAAAGAGGGAAATTCCTTTCTACACCTGCATGTAGTTACTCCCACCTATAAACTTACCATGTTGGGTGGGTAGGGGGCCCAAGCCCCCTAAATGTTGAGTCATATAACAGAGTAAGGGAATGGTTGGGTTGGAACAATGTAGAGTTCAACCACCTAGATTTTTGTTCAATGTTCACCACAAAAGTTTGGGTGATATATTTTGATGATATGATAAATTTAAGTATTTGGGTGATATTTTTTTCATATAGATTAGGTAAATGTCTATTTATCCAATGGTCAATAGATTTATAAGATTAGTCATAACTCTTCTAGTATCAACAACGACCATTGAGATAGTCTTTTCAGTCATGAAACTTGCCAAGACACGTGTTAAGATTAAAATGGGAGATAACTTTGTGTGATATGTCCACACACATATTTGAAACTTGTCACATGCACTATGATTGAATTTTATGCGCATATTTAATTTTGCCAAGACACAATGCCTAGGGCCCATGATAGCGCTTTGGCGCGTTGGCCGCCCTTTGTCTAGATTCTAGCTTCGCCTCTCGACTTCGCAAGTTTGCAACAATCACTCGGCGGTGTCACATATGCCCCCAAACCATATCTCATGTATTCATTTCTTCTGAATCGTCGGCGTTGAGCGTCGCCCCCTCCGTTCGGTCCTTTTCTATGCATGCCCATTGCCCTGGCACCGGGATAGGTGCTTGATCACCTCGCCTACGCCTAGAAGCTAACTTGTCGCGTGGAGTTACACTCCTTGCTATCTGCACAGAGGAAGTGAGTCGTTGTGGATTAGTAGTTTCTCTTGCTCTCCCAAGTTCGAAAACCTAGATTAATCGTGTTGTTTTTGTTTATATATTTATAAGGTTGAAAATTGTCATCGAGTTTTGAGTTCGGAAAAGCTATATGACAATCGAGTGTTTTAGCAGTTTTTCACACGCGCTTTTTCTAGACGTCGTCCCATAGCGGGCGCCCATGCCACATTATGCCCGTGCTGCCGACACGTCCGCACGACATTTCCCCCACCTTTGGTGAGCTTCTCCTCTCTCTCTCTCTCTCTCTCTCTCTCTCTCTCTCTCTCTCCCAACTCCGGCGAGCTTCTCCTCTCTCTCAACTCCAGTGACCTTAGAAAAAATGAGGGGACCAGGGAGACAAGGCGGCCATGCACTAGGGACACAGGCGGTTCTTTTGGGTCTTAGCGGCAGTGGAGATGGTTGAACCATGTCAGGGTGGGGGCATCGCGGCTGTTCTCGCTAGAGTTGGAGAAGAAAGGAATAGTGGGAGGGGGATGGGAAGAGGGAGGCCGCCGAGGATGTGGTGGGCGATGATGGGGAGAGGAGGAAGATGAACAGTCGAGGGAAAAGAAATCCAGTGTTGGGGCACTCGGTTGTTGTATAAACCAACCATTTTAGTTGAAAGTTGCTTCGGCCAGAAGGTTGAATTTTGGCTTCATTTTTTAGTTCAATGTGAGTTTTTCCCAGTGTAGAGACAATTTATTTCATGCTACTCCTATGTTTACATTGAAATAAGTGGTAAGTATATTCTTCAATCTTTAAAAAGAAAAGGATCGAAGCCTACTGAAATCGGTCCAAAGTCCATTTTTTGCAATTTAGAAGCTCCAAATTTTCTGATGATATCTATATACTACCCGTCATAATACAGCGGCAGCGCTAATGATGGCCGACAGCTGATGGTTGGATCGGAGTTCTAAGTATGGGAGGTGTGTCTGAGAAGCCAATATCCAACATGTGATCGAGGAGCTCTAGCAAATAGCGAAGAAATGAGCGAGTGAGCGCAGCCATGGCTGCAAACCTATGCGGCTTAGGCTAACTTTGAGTATTGAAGGAAAAAGAAGCTGAGAAGTTGCCTATATTACTTCTCAATAAGTGTCTTAGTAAAAAATTGCATGTTCGGTGAAGTTCATTGGTGAAAAAGGGTGGATCTAGGGAAGGGGGTGGATGGGAGGGGGCTTATGCCCACTACAATAGGGTAGATGAAGATGAATAAAAATGGAGAGGTAGCGGGAAGTAGGAACTTAGGCCACTCATGTTCTCATCCACGTCTAGCTGAATTAAACCATTTTTCCACTATCTTCTAATCTTTGGGAAACATTGCACAATATGCAAAACATAAACTTAAATATGTAGGCAGAGCAACATATAACTCAACTTCAAAAATGCAACCACATGTTATGGTAATGGTGCATCTTCCATATCCTATCCAAATATCACTCGTCTTTTTTATTAGGTTCTCTTGGGTGTAAATTCATTTTTGAAACCACCACTAACCCACCTTGCAGTGTGCCACAAACATAACATCTTACCAACCATGAGTACAATCAAACTGAAATTTTATGGAAGAAACTAGACTGTGGGACTCCCCTGTTATTTTCTTCTTCCCCTCTCTTTCTGTACAGTTGTACAACTCGTAGACCTTTCCCCTACACCTTTTTCTCTGTACAGTTTTTCTTTATTTATTCATATTTACCAACATTGGGGGGCTTCCCCTGCTGTATTTATGGCTAAAAAATGTACAATCCACACCCGACAACATTTAATCGAGTAAACAAAACACTATATAAAACCAATAAAAACACCCCTGCCTTGTTTCCTTTTTTGTGTAGATCAAATCCAATCCATCAATGGACCGTCCATTTTGTAGTTCCAAGCAAATTTCATGGGTCGGACAAAGAGTGCCAAATTGAATTTCTAGTAGGTAGACTGATGCAAGGCCAGGATTATTGGCCAGTGGCAAGGTACAATCTCTTCCTCATGCAGGAACCATAATAAGATTGTCCAAGTTCTTGTCCACTCATAAGATTTTCTGCCCTATATACAGAAGAAATTAAAACTAATATGCACACCATTTAAAAGTTTGGAAAAAGAATGTGAAGAACACAGAAAAGCTAAAACAATCATCAAGCTCACCTATCCATTTTTTTTTTGCAGATAATTAAATACTTAAATACAGTTGTTTGTATTCTCTTCCAACATTGCAACCTACAAATAGAGAAGAACGTGACCAATACAAGAAAAAATATAGTACATGACAGAAACGTCAATGTTTCAGTAAGACAAATTACAACTGAACTTGATAAGCTTGCAATCTTATGTTCAACATTGTTGGATATCACCAAACACTGTCAAATTCTTGGAGTCCAAATATTATTCATCTTCTTTGATCATTCAATCATTTGACATCTACTTTGGCTGATTCTGAAGTACAGGAATGACACATTTAGCATAAGAGTAATGCTATTTTGGCTGATTCTGTAACTCAAGCAAATGATCTTAGCTTGAGGTTTAAGTTGTTGAAAATGAGAACTTACCCCTGAGTTCACAGAAAGGACCTGCTCAAATTGCTTGACTAACTCTGGTGGGGACATTTTGTCAATCTCAGCTCCAAGTATAGAAATTGGGCATTTGACCTCTGATATTATATTGGAAAATAGTATAGGGTTAACAAATGAATCATTTGTAATAGAACAAGAATTCACAAGAAAAAAGCTTGACCTTTGAAATCTTCAACGGTAACAAAAGAAGGGTGCAACAGTACAGCTGCCTGGATCTCATGAGCTTTTGCCAACTCCACAACAACCTTTGCTGAATGTGAGAGGAAAGCACAAATGCTCAGCAGACCAAAACTTCAGATGATAGTTACAGAACAACAGGTACAATGAAATATGTTACTTACCACCCCAGCAATACCCTGCAGCTCCAACAGCAGACACTCCCTTCTCCTTAAGGGCCGCAATAACTGGTTTTGCCTCTTCAAACCCTTTTTCCTAGCAAATAAATACCTTTTGCTGTTGATGAAATTTGTTCAACAAAAGAAAGGAAAGAAAACAATGTGTGACAATCACAGCCAAATCCATGCTTTTACAAAACCGGGTTAAGAGAAAATAAGGATACCAAATTACAAAGGTGATTAGATTTGGAACTATTGCAATATAAATTGTGTCGTATCATCATGCCTATATACACACATACACACTGAATATAAGAAACTCAGATTTGGAACCAGAGATGTAAATCTCATGGCACCATAAAGAACATACTGTCACTCTGTCAGTGAACAGTATGTATGCAGGTACAGTATGATGCAGGTAGAAAATTTTATTTTTAGTCCACTTTAAATGAGAAGGATCATACTGATCAGATATATTGATAGGCAGTAACATTACAGACAGCAATTTGACTGCCAATATAATGCATGCTGTTAGAAGATCATGTTTAGCGTCATCTGGATATTTACAGTTTAGGAGTTTAAAACATTCTTTAACTACCTATTAACTTCTTCATTATCTCTTTAAATTTTATTTCTCATCTGTAACAACATAAAAAGAAACAAGGTACAGACAAATATTTTCAGGAATATTTCAGAAAAGGGGAAGGGGACAACGAACCAGAGTATGTGACTTTATCCAAACAGGTATAGGCTTCTCAGCATTCTCTGGTACATAAGGATCCCCATGTAAGAAATCTGGTACCACAACAAAGTACCCTGACGAAGCAACCTTATCGGCTATCTTCCTTCATGAGATAAGACAAGAAAATACTATCAAAATCTGTTTACAAGTGGTGATTATGAAAAACTTGGTATAACATTTAAAAGAGGACACAACCAGAGGTCACCATTGGACTCTGGGAACCATTCTAAAATGTACAACACAGTAAGAACTAAGAACACACGTAGTCCAGTTCCTAAGTTTCTGAATAATAACCCAATGATCCATTTGCAAAAACGCAGGAAGAATGCACGTGTAATATATGAAGCAATAAGATATTTAGCTTATAGGTAGGCTATTTACTAATAGTGAACGGTGAATAGTTGTTGTACTGTGATCTGATTTACAGGATTTTTTCTGTCTTGTCGCAACAAGCTACCAGAACCATCGCATAGACTCTGAATTGGATACAGCAACTGAGCAACAGGATACAAGTTTCAGCACTGTTCAGTGTCAACTAGAAGTCGAGCAAAATAATCAACAGTTTTTACTAGCAACCTGGACTGTGCTTGTACTAGCAGCACATAATCACCTATCATTGATATCACATATATACCCTAAAAATCCACCACCATTCATCTCCATCAACCCTAGTGAATCTACAGATCTTTGGATGCAAGGGCGTTTGCACTAAATAAATAATAATAGTAATGATAATAAATAACACAGGGGTCTTGGGGAAGTCCGTCACAAGGAGTGATACCTCAGAGTCGGCGCTTCGAATCCTGCAAGAGAAGAAAGTCACTACCCCAAGCGAAAGATCTCGAGGGGAAGCAGATTCGAAGGAAAACGAAGCAAGTACCGTAGACGTCGGCGACGAGGATGACGGCGGCCTTGGAGTCCTCGGGGCCGGTGACGTAGGCCTTGAGCCCACCGAAGCTGTCGACGACCTTGCCCTCCCCGCAGGCCGGGTTCAGGGCTGGCGGGTTATCGCAGCACTGAGAGCTCGCCATTCGTCCCTCTCCCTTCCCTCTCTCCCTCGGGTTGTGGTGATGAGTTGAGAGGGCCTGAGGCTAGATGCGAGCAGAAGAGACGAGAAGGATGCAACGGAACAAGGACGAAATGGGGATCGACAGCGGGAGAGCCAGAGGATGCCGTGGTCGCTTGGAACTTTCTACCGAGAGGTCGACGAGCGGCGATTCGGTTTTTTTTTTTTTTTTTTTTTTTTTTTACAACAGCGGCGATTCGTTATTCCAAGCTACTCTACGTGGAGCGGGGCGGGCGGACGGCCGATCCCCGGACGGCGAACGGAGATGGACGGCGGGCCAACTTACAAGTGGCCGCTCTGCTGCCAGTCCACCAGACTCGAGTCGTCTGTCCTGACTCGAGTCCTCAGCCGTCTGTCCTGACTCGAGTTCTGAGTCGATGGGGACGTGATTGGGAACCGGTGACACCACGTCTGGCGTCTAACATAGCACGTCACTGATGATACAACAAATCGGTTGATCTTATATATTAAAAAATCGGTTAATCTGCTGCGCTGGCTTTTTGTTTTTGCACGGTAACGTTCTTTTGAATGCAGAAATTTCATACAAATGATACAAATACTTTATAAAAAAATTGTTCGAAAAATTAAAACAACTAGAACAAAATTAAAAAAAAAAAACTTGTAGTTCATTGTGAATTTGTGATCTAAGCCTCTAAGGACAGTCCTTTATGGATATGTTTTGTTTTTGCCTATTTCCAACCATACAGCCGGACTTGAACCGGATCCCAGAGGTATTGGAGCCTCGTGTTTGGACTTTTGATCCATGGACATCCGCTAGAGCTAGGCAGCTAGGGGCAAGAAAAACCCTCACCAAACAAAGGTTCTAATAAAGTAATAAACGAATTTTAATTCTATTTATTGTGGATCTTGTTGGCATGCGCGTGTCATGTGTTGGCTGAGAGAGAGCAAGCACAACAAAAAGATTAGAATGGGCAACCAAGCTGCTCTCATGGCCTACGTTACACAGATACGAATACATGTATCGGATACAATACGTATCCGATACGCGGATACGCTACTCCCCAAAAAACAGTGACACGGGATACGGCTAAGATTTTTTTAATAATAATAATATGATTTAATATAAAATAACATAGTTCATAACTTAATGGAAACAAAATAATTTTTTTGCTAACCTCCAGAGTAGAATAGCCTTGCAATTAATGCATCTAATTGATTGCGAGTTTCCATGTCGAAAGATTTTCAAGAGCTGAACTTCGTTGTCGCTTCCTCATAGAATTGGATGCATCCACATTTGCCACCGGCAATGGAATAACTTTTGCTTTTGATCTCTCAATCTCATCTGCAGCTTCTGCAGCTTCACTTTTTAGCTGTGCTATAGGATGGATTTATTAACCGTTGTGCAAATCTTGATTCCTCCTCCACTTATCCGAAGCAAATGGCTTTTTATCCTAGAGTAACTTCCCTTGTACTCAAGTCTGCAGTACTTGCATCGCTATACAGCATTGCCTCCTGCAGCAGCCTTCTCTAAAAGCGCAACATGATTCAACAATGGATTCCTCTTTTTCTGCTGGTCATCAACTTCAATCGGAGCATGTTCATCACGCGACGCCATCTACTCTTAAACTACCAATGTCTAACAAATAAAAATGGACAAAATTTCAGGTAAAAAAGCAACTTAATTTGTTCAGGTAACATGAACAAAATAATTTCAGGAATATTGCTTGATCGCTGTTCATCTTTTTCTAACAGTCCACCTAAACAGTAGAGAAATATAAAAAGGACAAAAATTCATCGTTACGTGAGACATCACATGACGAACACTTGATCATACAGAAGTACAGAACTATAAGAATCAAGAATCATTGATTGGTTGGAGGGAGTAGGGCTAGGGCTAGAGGTGCAACTGTGCAAGGATGCAACTGCAGATCACCTGAGGACGAGGAGATTTCGGAGACGACGTCTCCGGCTCGCCGTCAGAAGCTTGCACAGCCTGGCCGCCGCCGTCGATCGTCACCGCCCGCTGATCGCCGCCGCCGCCGAGTCAGGTCTCACGAGTCAAAGCGGAAGTGCAGGAGTCGGGACTCGGGAGACGAGGCGGCGGCGTTCTAGGGGTCCGATTAACCTCCGACCCGAGAAATAATGACAGCAAAGATCACCTGAGGACGAGGAGATTTCGGAGACGGCGTCTCCAGCTCGCCGTCAGAAGCTTGCACAGCCTGGCTGCCGCCGTCGATCGTCACCGCCGAGTCAAGTTTCACGAGTCAAAGCGGAAGTGCAGGAGTCGGGACTCTAGGGGTCCGGTTAGGCTCCGACCCGAGAAATAATGACAGCAAAAAACAGTTCATGACAGGTTTCGAAAACAAGACATGTTGATATAGCTCTATCACCCTCCACCACTAGACCGCACACACATTTGTGATGCTTGGGAAATAGTTTTATAATTAAATACAACATACCATTTCAATAATATACATTTGAAGTTTTAGTATTTATTTTGTGACGTAAAATCACAAATATCATAAAAATAATATAATTAGAGAAATAATAAATTAGAATCAAATAAAAAAATGATATCAAACTTTACAAAATATATGATAAAACATCAATGTATGCTACCGAACATCATAAAAACACTGTAGAACATTATATTAGAACTAAAAGAACATCACCAAATATAATATAGAACATAATATATATAATACATGAACATAACAAACAAATTATGATGAAATATAAAAAAATACTAATAAAATAGTGAAGAAACTTATTAGAGTTGAATAAAAAGACGAAGAAAAATACTACCGAACATCACAAAATATATCTTAGAACATCAATGTATACTATTGAACATCATAAATATATTATAAAAAATCACATGCATATTAATTAAATACATAAAGTACATCATATAATATCATATGAACATCACATAATATAACTAAGAACATTATATGCATACTACATGAACATTGTGAATCATATCAATAAAACATTGTAAATCATACTACATGAACATTATATGCATAACTAAGAAATTAAAATGTATACATGTTTAAGATAAAAATATAAGAAAACAAAAACTAAAGAAAAATAAAAGGCTAAATAAAAGAAAGGAAAGAAAAAAAAGAAAATTAAAAATACATAAATAAAACAAGAAAATATGAAAATAAAGGAAAAAATAAAAAATAATAAAAGATGAAACGAATAATAGAACACACAAAAATAAAATGGAAAAGAAACGGGAAAAAGAAATAGTAGAAAGGAATGAAACAAAAGAAAAAAAACGAAAGAGAAAAAAGAAAGGAAAACCACCCGCCCCCCACCGGAAAGGAACAGGAACCATGCAAATGCTCGGGGTGGGCCATGGGCCGTGCTCATTCCACATCGGCCTGAAACAGTGAAACACGCGTCTGAGGTATCTCTGGGCCGCTTGCTTTGCTGCACCCGCAAGTGGGCCGCTCGCGCAAATGGGCCGCTCGCTCTCAATGCATGATCTGGAGGGAGGGTGGTCGGAAGCCGACTCCCGTACGACTGGTCGGAAGCTATCCGTCCCGTCGTTCTAGTACGTAATTCCGAGGGGCCGGGGGTATTGGGAAGACAGTCACGTGTGGTCGTCACTAGTCAGATTGAGATTTGGGCCGTTTTCACTTCATGGGCCGTATCCAAATCAGCCCATAAGTATCCGATACCCGTATCCACGCTAGTACATACCCAGATTTCAGAGTACGGCATGGATACGTATCCAGATTGAGATTTGTTGCATGCGCGTTTCATATGTTCAGTCATGTCGTTTCGTAAGAAGACTGATGTCTATTCCTGCTAGAGTTATGTTCTGCATATCTGTTTCAATTTTACAGTTATGTTGTTTCATATGTTGTTGCGTATATGTTTCTGTTATTCTGTCTCGTCGTTTCATATGTATTCTTGTGGTTATTGCCGTTATGAAATGTTTGCCTTGCTTTTTATGTTATGCTACATATATCATATTTACATGCTTTTGATATTCACATGTTTCATATTGTTATGAATATGGTTGATGTCATAATCTTATTTGTTAATAATCTTTTATATGCCATCATCATAATGTTAAATTTATGGAATTAAAATGACTTGAAATTGCCTATTATTTTAACAACGCCCACTTATTTTGGTGTTTGAATGATAACATAACCATTAGGACTAACAATGTTTGGTAGTATACAAGGTACACTAGTCCTAAGGATGCAAAGATAGACTTGAGCATCCTTCGGTGGGGTCACCAGAGTTTATAAATGGTACACATAGTGGAATCAACACATTTAGAGGAGCACTAGAGCGGTACACATAATGTTTTCCATGGAACCAGAGCTAAGCAAGGCATGACATTTTTTCTTATAATTTTACAAAGTCGAAGATATACCACTGGTATCTCACTAACATGTAGGACCCATGAGTCAATGACATGTGGGCTAGCATGGTATATCTTTAATTTAACAAAATTATAATGACAATCTTCAAATTTTTCTTTTTTCTAAGTACATACTTTATGCACAAGAATGGACCGAGTTCGGAATGATGATATACGTGATCGCCTAGGTGTAGCACCAATCGAAGAAAAGCTTGTCCAACATCGGTTGAGATGGTTTGGCCATGTCCAGAGGAGACCGTCAGATGCACCAGTGCGTTGTGGAGTTCCAAGTCAAGCTAATAATACAAGGAGAGGCAGAGGAAGGCCGAAGTTGACATGGGCGGAGGCGGTGAAAAGGGATTTAAAAGCTTGGGATATATCTAGAGATCTATGTTTGGATAGGAATGCCTGGAAAGAAGCTATCGAAGTGTCGGAACCGTGACTTGGGTATCTTGTTGGGTTTCAACTCTAGCCTACCCCAACTTGCTTGGGACTAACAAGCTATGGTGTTGTTGTTGTTGTACATACTTTATGCACAAATGGTTGAAAGCGATTTTTTTATTTTTTTAGTCCTTTTTTGAAAGATTTTCTCAAATAATAATTTCAAAATCCAACTCGGCGCCAAAGTCGTTGGCGCCTTTATATTTCGTGTGGCCAAAGACGTTGCATGGCGGCCGCGTGGCAGGGACCTCGGCGCCAGGGTAATTGGGGTCGTGCTCTGCGCCATAGATCTTGGCACCGAGATGTTATCATGTACTCCCTCCATACTCAAAACGATGGTCGTTTTAGAAAATGACACGGTCTCCAAAGTGTAACTTTGACAACTTATTTTTTAAAAAATATTTATTGAAATATGATATATATATATATATATTTATGAAAGTATTTTTCAAGACAAATCTATTGATATAATTTTCACATTTTCAAACTCAACAACTTAAAAGTTATTCATGATTTATATTCTTAATGTTTGACTAAAAATTTGTCCTAAACGACAACCTTTTCGAGTATGAAGGGAGTACATGTTAGCATTTGCAATGAAACAAGTATATATATTTATTCTGAGAATTACACATTAACAAAATTACAGTCTAGCTGGTTACGACATCTACCTCTTAATCCGAAGGCTTGGGGGGCCATTACTATTTTGTTGCTACATTTTTATTAGCCAATAGATAAGTTGGTTTGGACCCATGTCTTAGCCTGGAGACTTGGGTTCAAACCCCAGCAATAAATCTTTTTTCTACATACATTTTTATTTCATACACTATATATTTAAAGTATCCTAAAAATGTACATTTAGTTGGTTTGGACGCATGTCTTAGCCTAGAGATCTAGGTTCAAACACCAGGAATAAATCTTTTTTTTGCTACATACATTTTTGTTTCGTACACTATATATTTATCAAGTATCCTAGAAATGTAGTTAAAAAATACAAGATAGGGGTTTAAAATTAAGACCTTTGCCTATGAAGCTACCAATCTAACAAGATGAACCAAAACTTAGTTGTTGCATTCATCTCAGAAAAATATTACTTGTTTAATTTTAGAAGCCAAGATGTATATGGTGCTGAGCTCAGTGCCAAGATCTATGGCGTTGAGCTCGGCGCCAATTACCCTGGTACCGAGGTCCTTGCCATGTGGCCGCCCCATTCTCGGCCACGCAAAATATAAAGGCATTGATGGCTCTAGCGCCGAGACGTGTAAGCTCGGCTCTAGCTTTAATGGTGTCGAGATGAGGGTCTAGATTTTAAAATCATTTATTAGGGTGTATTTGAGAGAATCTTTTAAAAAAAAGACCAAAACGTAAAAAAGAAGATAGTGCTAGAGCTCTTCAATGTGTGTACCGAAGAATAAGGGTGCATTCTAGAGGGCGAGGCCAACCCTGGATAAAACACCGGATTTGTCTGGTGATGCTCCACAGAAAACACTAGATAAAGAGACTATCAACGGTTGGCAACGGCTAATATACATGTTTTTCTCAAAGCATGTCTAGAGTGGATTGTAGTAGAAACTAATTAATTTTGCATCCGAATATATATGGGTTTAAGTAGATACAAGTGTAGCCAAACAAGGCTATATTTGTGATTCTTGATTCTTACCCACATTTTGATTCCTTTGTCCATGTAGTGCTTCATCAAGCAAATGAGCTTATTACATATTCGCTCGCTATTGTAGTTGCCCCAAAACATGGTACTTCCCCCTTCAAAATTATAAACCGTTTTGATTTTTTTAAACATCTAGTTGCCATGCATCTAGACATAAATTATATCTATATACATAGCAAAATAGATGTACCAAAAAAATAAAAGTGACTATAATTATGAAGGAGTACTTGTTAGCAAACGCATTTCAAGCAATATTCTTGTTGGTCAAGGATCCAATCGTTATTTGAGCGCAAGAGCATGAACTGATTCATTCGTATAGATCAAGTATCAACAAATGAATTTGATACTAATGAATGCGATATGTAACATATAACAACTGTCCGGAATATTGCTGAACTGCTAATACAAGAGCGTGACACAAGAAAAGAAAGAAACAGATCCATACAGCTAAAGTGAACTTTCCACATTAGTCGCGCAAAAGTTGGAATTACACCTGCCACTTGAAAAGTTTCAAGTTAGCTGAGGCCACAGCAGGGCTGCACCAGCGTGTTGCCTTATCAGTTAACACTCAGATGTCATGGGAATACCAGCAGCCTTGCCCATAGGGACACCATCCTTGTTGATAGTAGTAGCGGCAAGGCCGTGCTTGCAGTCGCTGTTCTGGAAACTGCTGATGAGGTTGGTTCTGTCTAGAATTATACTGGTTTTGGGTCATTTTCCTGCGACCATTGTAGTTTTGATGATGGTTCCGTTGGGTTCCATACTGGCCTTGAGTCATGGGCCTGCAGCTGTAATAATTTTGATGCCAACTCTGTTGAGGATGACACTGGCCACGAGTCATTCCACTGTAATCATGGTAACCTTGTTGGCAATCCTGGCCAAAGAATTGGTCGCTTGAATTGAAATCCTGATTTCTTGGTCTGAAGGGTTCATGCACTTGGTAATGAACTTGGACATTTTTACGAGAATTGGAGTGACTCTGGTATGCATTTGCATGCTGATTAAACTTCCCTCTGGTCGGGAACGAGGTGTCAATATATTCTGTGTCACAGTAAGTAATATTTTGATCCTTATTTCTTGGTCCGTAGGGTTGATGTGCCTGGCGACCACCATGGGCATTCTGATGATAACTGGAGCCATGCTGGTGTACACTTGCATGCTGGGTGAACTTACCTTGAGGTTGGAATGGAGAGTTATCATATTCTGTGGCATGGCAAGTGCTATTCTGATGATCAAACAATTGTTCTCTGTAAGTTTTCCTCGAACCATCCTCTTCCCTGTGGCCTTGGTGTCTGGGGACCTGTTGTGGCTTGAAAATTGGAGTGGGCTTTGAAGATATTTGGTGATGGCTTACCTGATCCTTTATTGTGTTGGGAAGGGACATGATCATCTATGAACGCTTTCCTGGAAGTTCTAATTGCACCCTCCTGTGTCAGGGCATCATTTCCTTGTTGAAATCTTCGATGAGGACTCGAGTTCTTCAACAATTGCTGAGTGTAAGTGGGATTTAAAAGTAGTTTTTGCTGCAATCCTCCATGTTGAATGGAAGAGACCTGATACTCGATGAGCTCTGGCTTGAAAGTTCTTGTCGAACCCTTCTGTGGGAGCAATTCATTGTGATGTGTAGAAGTAGCCTTTGAACATACATGTTGCTGCCTAGTATTCCCAGGTTCACCATTTTGGACGGAAGGACCTTTCCTCCCATGAACCCTAATGGATGAAAGAAAAGCTATATAAGCACAATTATAAGATGCCACTTTCTTTTAGTAAGTATTTACCATATATATTAGATGAAAATGGACAATATCTATTGAAGCAGTACTGCCTAGTGTAAACAGGCCCAGCAATAGAAAAGCAAGATCGCTATTGTAACCACATCCTGCTCGCTGCCCCCACTGTGATCTAGAGGAAGAAACTATCAATCATCTATTAGTAGCATGTGTGTTTGTGCGAGAATTTTGGTTTGTCTTGCTGTGGAAAGTGGGCCTACAGGTCCTTGCACCACAGCAGAATGAACCGTCTTTTGATGAATCGTGGGCCAAGGCAGAGTCAAGAATGGATGGTTCACACAAAAAAGGACTCAACTCACTTATCATCCTTGGGGCATCGACAAATTTGGAACCATCGCAATCGATGTGTTTTTGAAGGTACTCCTCCTAACTTGGCTGGAGCATTACTGCTCGCAAGTGAGGAACAACGTTACTGGAGTCTTGCAAAGGCTCAGGGAAACTCATTCCCATCTCTTGAGCCTGTAGATAGCCAGTAGGGTTCTTTTGTGAAGGTGTGATCGTTTTTCTGTCTTAGTAAAAGGCGCGTGTGTTATTTCTAAGAGTTTAGGAGTCTGGGTGTGTGTTGTAAGGGATCCTGTCTTTTTTCTTCTTAATACAAAGATATGCAGCTCTCCTGCGTGTTCTAGAAAAACATGAGAGAATGATAGTATTGAGAGGCAGTATTTTCTTTTACTGAATATATGTCTATATCTATGACATAGTAGAAGCACATGGGCATGCTATTCAACAGCTCTGCTTAATGTAAGTATGCTAAGTGGTGATAGTAAGATAACATTTTTCATGAGTACCATGATAGGAATTGCAGCATTAGGAAGCAGTTGGCGTACCTTTGTTGAACAGTATTCATGGACTCAACCTTTTGTTGTGGCTCTTGTGTCTGTTTTTGGTTCATGTTCCACTGTTTGTTTATCTTATCGTCCTTCATCCTGTTCCCAAAACAATGTATTAGCATGTGTTACAGTACAACTGACTACAATTCCCATCATGGGCATTATAGCAAAATATCACATCAAAATCAACACCATCATTGTCCCTAAAAATACCTATGTCACAGTACTAGAGTTTACCTATTTAATCTTGCCAACTTTTCAGTCTCTTTTTCATGAATCCTGGCTGCTCTTCTTGACTTGCGTGCCAAGAACCCTCTTTCATGTTTTTCTTGGATGACCCTATTTCTTTCTTCTTCATCAGGCCATGGCTGTGAATGTTGAAAAATATGAGTGCAGCTCAATCAATAATAAGTTTTTTTTTCTCCATACACAAAAGAACCTTGCTAGAGAATGCACCTGTCTCATAATCCTTATAAAGATTTCTTCCCTTGATGAGGAGCGGGTGAAGGGGATGCCATGGTTTGTATCCTTTACTCCATAAAATCTCAATCTACATTTTGTATGCATATGACTTCAGAGAATTGTTTTCGCAACACTGTAATTGAAGTAAATTAAAATGCATGCTCATAAAAGAACCAAAGCCTTACAGGGAACATATGCTGTTGCTTTGCTGTGCCATAGCTTTCCTTTATTATTCTACCGGCATTGGTCCTTTGTCCGCATAACCGACCGTTAACTTCACGAGGAGCTCCCTTTTCCCTACAACAATACTCAACACATACAAAAAAAAATGAAAATAAACATAATGCTTCAAGATTCATGATTTGCAATAAAAAACATCAGAACAAATGCTTAATTTGAATTACCTTCTGTAAATGTTCTGCTCAAACATCACAACATCGCCTTTGCATGCATCACCTACATCAATTATATATGATACATAAGCGAGAAAATTCACATAAATGGCGCAGGAAGGCAAAAATTGTCCTTGCAACATCATTATTTTTTTCATATAACAGAAAATCCTAAATTAAGGCCATGTAGACGCCTGGACCCCTACAGAGCTCTAAGCTCAGAATCCATAAGCAATTGAACTATAAGATCATTGTTTTGGTATTATAAAGCCTTTTTTCCACAACAGGTAACAAGAATTTCATTACCAAAAAAACAAAAATACAGATCTATTCAAGCAAAGATTAACCAAAGCAAGCAACTTAATCACTTATCTGCCAGTACCAAGGAAAAAAATAGCCCGCTATTTTTGCCGCTATAGCCCGAAATAGCTTGAAAAAAATTGTGCTGCTATTTGCGTTCATGCACAATTTTGCCGCTAAAGTCCGCTAATTACGGTTTATAAAACGCTAAACACCTTGGCCTTAGCTCGCTATTTAAAACATTGGCCAGTACCAATGAACAGAGGGTTCAGCAGGCTAGGCCAAGCACCAACAGAAAATCTATGCTGACTAGCACGCCTAGTGATAACTCTCTTTGGTATTGTAAAGTTGACAAATCTGTTCACATTCTTCTCATCCATATTAAAATGTGTATTTCTATGCAGAAATAGCTTGTTTCACCTTTACAGTTCAGAACAAAGCTTGACACTGGATACTTCACCTCTCCATCATTTTTCACCCTGAATGTTTGTGAAGAAAGTGTAAGTACATCAATGAGCATGGAACATGATCTGACAGCCAATAGCCTTCTTGCATTATGGATTATCAACAACAAAAATTCAAGATTAACATTTTAAAACAAGAGATCACAATTGGATTGCAGTTCATACTCTATATGCTCTCTTATTCGATCTAGGAGCACTTCCTTCTTGCCTGTCAACCTTAATTTGTGCATCCACAAATATGCTTTACATTCACAAACCTTCAATTTCTCCAGCTGACCATCTGTGCATTGCAAGAATGTTCATATGAGAAACTAAATTATGCACTAAATAAAAAGAAAAAACTTGCACTATTGATCCATGGAATGATGGAACTGTAGCATATCTTAAACAGGTTCAGGCATCCATCACGGTCTCATGATCTCTTTCTTTGCTTGTACTTAAAAATTAAAACTACAATGATTAAAGCAAAAATCGAGTCATTTTTTGTGTGTATGGCAATCAAACTTTGTACACTAGTTTCTAAACTTCATATGAACACAACAAAGTTCATTTGCTGCGAATCGCATATTACAGATACCTATTACTATAGGGAGAGATGATTGTGTGGTCTGGCAGTACAATAGAAGTGGCATGTTTTCAGTGAGATCAGCTTACCATTGTCAATGGAAGGACAAATTTGGAGCGAGAGTTGCATCTATGCAGGGCAATGGTACTAGTAATCGCCAGGTCTGGAAAAAACTCTGGAAACTCCAAGTGCCAGGGAAAATTAAAATCTTTGGCTGGAGAGCTCTCAGGGGAATGATGCCGTGCAGTGCTATACTGGCAAATAGGCATATTATACCCGACGGAGGATGTCCTGTGTTCCATAATGGAGCAGAAGATATAAAACACCTCATGTTTACATGTGATTGAGCTAGAGCAGTATGGAGGTCGATTGGAATCTGGGAAAAAATCAGAAAATTTCTGGAAGCTGACCGATCAGGGTCCATTGTGCTAGAAGAAATGATTAACAGTCGTGAGCAGGTTCATAGTCTGGAAGTAGGGCTTGCCGAGCTCATTCTGACTGGCGGATGGTACCTATGGTGGGAAAGACGGCAACTAACGCATGGAGAGGCCGTTCAGACACCTTCAAGATCAGGTTTGGCTGTTGTTTCTTTAACAAAGAATTATATGATGGCTATGAAGAAGGGTGTTAAGTTAAAAAATGGATGGAAAAAACCTAGTGAAGGGTATATTATGTTGAACATATAGATGCTTCCTTTGTTGAGGATACGGGGTGCGGCAGCATAGGTGCTATTATTAGAGATAGTTCTGGGGGTATGATTGCAGCGTCAAATAATTTTATCCCCTACCTGGTTGATGCACCAATGGCAGAAGCCTTCGCTCTAAAAGAGGGACTGATGTTAGCTCAGCATATTGGGGGCAATAGACTGATTGTTCAAACCGATTGTATGGAGGTCGTTGAAATTATGGAGAACGTGGGATTCACTGCGAACTCAGCTGCTGCAGTTTATGATGAATGCAACATAGTTTGGAGTGGATTCAACGAAATTTGTATTGAGCACTTAAGCAGGGAAGCAAATCAAGTAGCGCATGAGCTAGCTAGGCAAGCTATGATATCTAGAGCAAGCTGTATTTGAGACGATGATCCCCCTGATTTTATTGTTCAGCTACTATCAAATGATGTAACCATTTTTGATCAATAAAGCTTGCCGAAGGGCATATATTCAAAAAAAAAAAAGGTTCATTTGCTGCATCAGGGTATCAAATGAATGAAACGATGCAAAACATGTTGTATTTCAAGTTTTCGTACATGCTGTTATGAACAGTAGTGGACCTTGAACCTAAATCTAGCAGGGACCAATCATAAAAGAACAAGGCTATTTTTAACTTTTATCAAGCCAAATGGCCAAAACTAATGGAGTTTACACAAGTTCAGGGGTCTCAATAGCCCCTATTGGCCTGTGACAAGCTCGGCCGCGTGGTTATGAAACACAATTTTCTTTAGCCAAGTTAGTAGTAGGTTCTCATGTCATTTCCTCCAAATTTCCAGTGGCAATGGCAAGACATTATCACCTTTCCATCCCATTTCTGGACCAATTTGCATCACATTGTTAGAAAGAAATAAGAACTCACCCTGCATGAGCTTGCCCACCATGACCAGAAGGTCAATCTCCTCCTTTCCCATCTTCGGCCCCGCTGACCCTTTCCTGAAATCGTGAAATTTTTCATAGAGATCGGGATAAGAAATCGTGAACAGTTCGGCACTGCTGAACCCAAGGCCCGAACAAACAGGATTAAGGAATAAATGGAAATAATCGCAGAATTCCCATATCCGATCTACCACGATTGCACAAATTGTATCAAAATTCCCAATCAGAGAAGGGAAGAAGCGGAGACACACCCCGCTGCCTAACCTGCCCTTGCGCGCCGAGGCCGAAATGGACATCCTGCTCATCCTAGCCCGCAGCACAGCCTCCGTCTCCAGGTCCCCGTCGGCGTCCGGGTCGAAGGTGGGGTCCTCGGTGGAGCCCGCGTCGGGGTCGCAGAGACCCGCGAGGCTGTCGACATCCGACCCCTCGCCGTCGTCGCTTTCCACCTCTTCTTCCTCCGATTCATCCGATCCATCCTCCTCCTTACGCCGATCTTCCTGCGACCGGAAGAGATGTCCAGGACGGGGATCACCGCCGGCTGCGGTAGGGCCGGGGGCGGCGGCCATGGCGGGTTAAGGGGTCGACCGTTGAGGGAGGCCGGGAGGGCAATGGACGGAACAAGAACGAGCAAGTATTATGGTTGGATGTAAAAAACTGAATGGTGAGGTGGAGGAGAGAGAAGAGAGGAGAGGTGGGCTGTAAGATTACAGCCAACTCAAACACAATAATCAAGAAAGTTTGTGAGAGAGGCAGGTGGACTCTATATCCATAATAAAGAGCAAATGGGTTGACTGTATTATTAACCTTGCTCTTATATTTTGTACGGAGTACTAGTTAAATGTCCGTGCGTTGCAACGGGAAAAATTAATACCACGATAATATATATACACATATGTATTGTATTGTTATCTTAAAAAAATATTGTGAGCATGATGTTTAGAAAATAATATATTACGTGAACTTAACAATATACATTAGTTATTCATTAACAACAAACTAAACAATCATATGTGTACATTCATACAGACGGGAAGACTATTGAGTAAAACTAAGAGATTAATGATGTCCCGAGTGTAACATTTGACAAATCATAATAACACACCTTCTTAACAACATCATAAGGATATTGAATAAAAAAAACATCATAAGGCTATTGACGCAGCAAGCACCAACAGCCATGTAGTTCCCGTGGATGTGTTCAAACTACACTAAGCATCTCCAACAGTTTGTCAAAATTCACTTAGAAAATATCATGATTTGATAACTTATTAAAATATATGACAAGTGAAAAAATAGATTATTTCCAACAGTTTAGTATAATTGTTTGGCAAATTTTTGGCAAACTTGCATCAGGAACCCTAAAAGTAAAATAAAATTAATTTTATGCCCTTCAAAACCTATGACAAACTTACATCAGAAATTCTGAGAATGAAACAAATTTATTTTGTGCCCTTTCACCTCTACGTATACCACCGATACGCGTTGGTTTGTACGTGCGCATATATGAGCGTGGAGGAGGAAGATTTCCTAAGTTACTAAAATTTACCAGGTTGGATGGTAAACTGTTGGAGGAGTGATTTTTCTAGTTTTGTCAAAAATAAAAGATAGCAAGTGAGTTTAGCAAATTGTTAGAGATGTTCTAAGTTACTTGTTAATAATAAAAGCTAAAATATTATTGACTATCTTGAAAAAAATACGTATGTATATAAGATATTATCTTATTTATGGAGTTAGCATCTCTTTATACAGATATTCTTGGTGAATATATTCTTGGCTAGTTTCTTTTTTTTTTACTTTTCCATCCCCTTTACCTTATTCACGTTATTCTCAGCAGGTGGCACGGTTAGGATCCTAATGTTTCATTTTGATTTCTCTTGATAGTGCTACATATAATTAGTCGTGTGAGAACAGTGATTCTACCCGATATTAGGAACAGTCTGCCTCTGTGCCTTATTAATAGTCATTGATTGTGAAGCTGAGCCTAATGGGGAATTGTTTTCGTTTAAATTGGAACGAGAACATCTCATCGTAAGATATGCATAAAGGTATCCAAGGCAGAAAAACTCGTTTTTCAGCGTGTTGTCCCAAGACAATTTCTACGTCTATAGTATTCTTTTGAAACCCTTCTTCAATCAGCCGGCTGGCTTGTGTACCAGCCGAACAGAGCTATGCATGACAATTAAAAAGGTAGTATTAGTACCGATTACAATATGATGGCAATTTTACTAACCCAAACACTACTCTATAAAGCGTTACAGTGAAATTTCTATATAATTTTGAATCTGGTCACAGTAACGTGCAACCTCGTATTTGTCGTTGCCTCCATGGACTGAACAGTGAACCCAGGTTTGCCATGAGCCCATCGGCAGCCAGAGCAAGTATGAACTGAGAGCGTGAGCCGTCTCCGTATCCAGGGCAGGCAGCAGAGCGGCGCTGCGTTCCGTGCATCGCCCGTTCCGTCTTTCTAAAGTTGAATCACGCGGGCAGGTAGACAATGCGGGCATTGCCCGTGCGGCCGTGTCAGTAGGGAGGTAAGCGGCAGCCCGTATAACCCGCATATAGACTTAATTTTATGGGTTATCGCTTGAACCCACAAAAATTAAGCCTATATGTGGGTTCGCGGGCTAACCCAGTTACATCCTAGTTACATCCTACGTGTCAGTCGTCGAATGCTAGTATGCTACCGCCTCCTAGAGAAAAGAACCAAACTGACGGCTAGCTAGAGAAAACAATCAAGCTGACCCATATAAACATAGAAATCACTAGCAGGTACCCCCGTGCTTCGCACGGGCCTGCAAGCTGGAATTAGGAAATCATATGAATATATGATTATACATGGAAAGAAAAGATTAGTAACATTAGTTACGGATGGGTTGTCATTTGACTATTTCAGTCTTACATATGATAGTGTTAGCATAGTACAGAGGTTTTGAATTGGATACAAATTAAAGACTTGTTTTGCCATGAGCCAAAAAAATTTCAATGTTTGCCAAAGCTGTCCACTTGGTGAGTGAGTCTTTTTATGGGAATGTGTTCCATCAGATTGATTGGATCATGAAGGATGAGTAGCTAGAGGAAGAAGAAAACATTTGTGGGGATTGAAGCATTGAAGATTAGCCTCTCTGTCCGCTTGCACAGGCCCAATATCAATCTGCACCAAGAGAGTATTCGTATGATATATTTGGCAGCAGCACAATACATTGATACTGACGAAGTATTCATTGGACTATTTAATTAGTTGCCAATTGATCTAGGACTTAATTAAGAAGGCAAAGAAAATCATGTACCTAAACTAAAGGCATTTACAGTTGTAGTCTTGCAGTATATCAGCAGGAAAACTAAAAAGATATGACTATTTCATCAATTGAGAAGTAATTGGATTATTGTTCAGTGCTCTAGAAATGCAATGTCTCTGTACTGAAAAGGAAGGTAAGGGTATGAACTGAAGACAGAAGGTATTTTAATGGTTGCTGAACATGGACGAACTGCACTGATGAGATTATCATTAATCAACTACTCAATTGAGGCAAGATCAGACTGTTGATATTAGCCATAATTAAAAAAAATTATATCAACAATTGGATTATTGTCCATTTGCTCTGTAAATGCAATCTCTAACGCTACTGAATCAGATGATCAGTAATCAAGTATTCAGTCCAGCCAAGATCAGACACTTGGTATTAGCCTATTTTTAAAAATATTGTGTCAATCCAGCTACCATCATCACCATCAGTAGAGAGTAATAGAACAGGTCGGTAACCTACCTTCTCCATGATCCAGAGCAGTTCCCATCGTATGAACATTTGCATCTTCTGAAAACAGCAAAAAAGAGTGGGCTCAAATCAATTTCCATGATTCAGTGAGCGATCTCAAAAAATAAGCAGTCATACTCTATGAAATCCAAGACAATGAATCAAGAGCACTGGATTGGAAAAACATAAAATTGACCACAATTGAGACAGTACTACATAAGTGACTCGACACTTACATGAATGTACATCTCGACACTTACCTGAATGTACATGAACTCTGTAGGTAGGCAGTCACCAATAGGAAAATAAGCCATTCGTCTGTGAAGGCCGGCACCAATTTGAACTGAATATTCAACTCTGTAACCAACAACTGCAGATATTTGAAAACATTCAATGATAAAGATTTGGTCCGACACCAATTTGAATTACATATTCACCTCTAAAATACAGGAACGGTAGGTATTTGTAAACATTCCGTGGTAACAGAATCTCGTGCGCAAGGGAGATAGCTACTGTAGATGAAGAGTAGAGCACGCCATGCCGTCGTCCGGGGCCGCAACGGCCACCAACGGGCGTCGCCTGCATCACGGCCGTTGCTGCGCCGCACAGCTAGGACATCGCCGGCCCAGGCGCGTGCAGCGCGGAGTTGGCCGACACGGCGCAGCGGCGCCGTACGGGCCGCGCGGCCGGCAGAGGGCGGCGCGGGCAGGAATCACTCCATCTGGGCGTCGTCGTAGGTGGCCGGAGGGAACCGAACCCCATGGTCGGCAGAGAGCGCAGGAGGTGGAGCTCGCAGATGGCGGTGAGGAAGAGCAGGCGAAGGCAGCGAGGCGGCGAGGCGCGAGAGGATAAGGTTGACGATGGTCGGCGTGGGAGTTTCTGGATGCGGGTGTGGCAGCCATCTAGTCGGTGGGGCGACATGGAACGGTCAGGAGCGAAGAACTGTGGGCAATTTAATTATTTGTCACTCGCCGCTCCTTGAATTGTCAGCGTTAAACGTGCTCCTATGTAATTATCACTCTTACGGTTTCGCCACTAACGGATTTGTCATTTTCGTTGACGTGTCGTGCCAGATGGACTCGCCAGCGTGGAAGGCGGCCAGGGAACCATGTTTGGGCGCGTCAAATGACATTCCTGCCCTCTATCTCTCTGTGTTGTTTTCCTGGATAGAGCGGGCCGCCCCCGTCCCTCGACTCCGACTCGACTCCACGCAGCGACTCCGCCCCCAACTCGACTCTCTCAACCTCATGGCGGCGGCGACAGACAAGCAGGGGGCGGCGACAGCGACCTCCCCGTCGGCGTAGCCAGGCCGCCTCGGGCCGGGTCGCAACCCCCACTCCGGCTCCCGCCTCCAACCTCCTCTCCCCCATTTTTCTTCTGGTCGCGGCGGCGGTCAAGGCAGTGGCGGCGCGCCGGTGAAGTCAGCAGCGGCGACCAGTAAGGGAGCGCGGCGGCGGCCACTTCCCCATCCATTCTTTGATGCACGACGAGTAGTAGGTACGAATCGTACTCCCCAGAACACCATGTCGCCCAAATCTGCTCAACCTAGGGTTTCAATCTTATTTTTGATTCGTATGCGGTTATTGTTGATTCGTATGCCTTAAGAAGGGGACTGGCTGCCCTCCTTGGTAAGTTCGATCTTAGTGACTAACTTGTTGTAGATAAATACCAACAGTCCTTTTTCTTTTTTTTAATGTGCTTATGGTTGGTTCTGTCCAGGATTGATCCTGGAAATGCTTTTAGAATCCATGTGTGTGTAGATAAATACACATCAACTTGTGATTATGATGAGAGTGTGGAAATGGTTCAGCAAGAGCATGATGTGTGGTTTGATCTTAGCACCCAGTGCTCCCTGTCTAAGTTTGTGGAAGAAATGAGGACAAACATCATTTGGGGCAGGGATCAGCAGTTACTTGTTTGGGGTGTGGACAAAGAAAGTGGGATAGAGTGGAAGGTTACTAATGATGAGCAGTTCATGGAGATGGTAGAGGCTAGATGGGATGACAAGGAGATGGATGTGAATTGTGAGGTACTTGATAGGGACAAGGAATCATCTAGATAGCCTAGTTGGGATGCAGGAAAGGAAAATATGCCAAATGAGCATAGTGTTCATTCCACATCTAGTGTAACAGCAAAGCAAGCTAATGCTCAGGCTAATGTTGAATGCACTGATGATGCTTGTAGCAGTCCAGATCATAGTAACTTAGATGGTTATGAAATTGATTGGTCAGCTTACACTATATTACAAGAGGAAGAATTAGATGGGGATGCCACTGTTTTAGTAGATAAGGACAAAATATATGAAGCCATGGGCTTCAAAGCTGCAGATGATCTTGTAGATGGTGGTGATGGTCTAGCTGAGATACCTGTGCCAATCATTCCTCCTGAGTTGCAAGCAGAGATGGATGCAACAACTATGATAATTCTGAGTTTGACCCTCTGCATATATATGACAGAGATAATCCTGATATGTCTGTAGGCCAAATCTATCCATCAATGACTGAATTTAGAATGGAAGTGAAACAACATTCTATACTTAAAGAGTTTGAGTTGCGCACTGAAAAATCAGACAAACAGATGTTTAGAGGTTTCTGCAGATCTGGAGGATGCCCATGGATTATTAGAGCAAAAACTCAGATTGATGGCAGTGTGAGGGTATAATACTAACTTGGTATTTTTCTAATAACTTGGCATTGTTTTTTGAGTAACTTATCATTGTTTCTAATGCTTGTCATTGTTTTGTATGTGAATTTTATAAGTGACATCTCAAATAAACATCTCTATCAATGTTCTTTTGCAAATACAAATAAACAAGAATACTCATACTTGTGCTTCTAGATCAAGAGTACTCAGTAGGATGGCATCCCAGGCTTGGATTGCTGAGAGAGCAATTCTTTTGCTTAGAGATGATCCCTCAATGGGGGCAAAGGCAGTCAGGAAGGAATTTGAGAAGCTATACAATGTCAAGATCAACTACCAGACTTGCTGGTATGGTAGGCAGAGGGCTGTAGATAAGCTTTTTGGTAAGTGGGATGATTCTTTTGATTGGTTATTTAGATTCAAAGCAGAGGTAGAGCTTAGGTCACCTGGAAGTATGGTTGAGATAAACACTGTGAAAGTAGGAGATAAGGTTCACTTCAGTAGGTTTTTCTGTGCATTCAAAGCTCAGATTGATGGGTTTTTAGAGGGCTGCAGACCATACATTAGCATAGATTCTACTCATCTTAATGGTCAATGGAATGGTCAGTTGCCTTCAGTCACTAGTTTAGATGGTCATAATTGGATGTTTCTAATAGCCTTTGGATTCTTTCAGTCTGAGACCAAAGAGTCCTGGATTTGGTTCATGGAGCAGTTGGCTAAGGCACTTGGGGCAATAGAGAAGTTGGTTGTTTGCACAGATGCCTGCAAGGGCCTAGAGGGTGCAGTTAAGCAAATATTCCCAAGGGCAGAGCAGAGGGAATGCTTTAGGCATTTGATGGAGAACATGAAGAAGAGGTTTTGTGGTTCCACCTTTGCTGGTCAGTACATGTGGCCAGCAGGTAGAGCATACTCAGAGGAGAAGTTTGACAAGCTAATGGCAAAGGCTACTGCAGGAAGGTCAGACATTTGACCTTGGTTAAATGAGCATCACAAACTAAAGTAGTGTAGGAGCAAGTTCTCAGAAGATATTAAATGTGACTACATAAACAACAACCTGGCAGAGTCCTGGAATTCTTGGATCAAAGAGTTCAAAGACTTGCCATTAGACTCACTTATTGATGCACAATCAGGATCAAGACTCTGGAACTTTGGGAAAGGAGAAGGAAGATTTTAGTAGCCATGTCAGGGGACATTCTACCAGCTGTAATTCATCAGTTAAATGCTGCCAACAAGGGACTTGGTCATCTAAAAGTGCTCAACAGAAATCCTAGAGAAGCTGAAGTTGTTGTATGGTACCAGGGTGAGGAAATTAGAAGACATGTGGTTTACCTTGAAGAGCAGAAGTGCACATGTAGGGAGTGGCAAGTTAGTGGCAAGCCTTGCTCACATGCTCTGTCAGTCATTATTGTTGAGAGGCAGTCAAACATGAACAAATATGTGCATGAGGCATACACTGTGAAGAAGTTTGAAGACTCCATAGTGATTTTGGTAATTGATGAAGCCTAAGTACTAACCTAGCTTTAAGTGTTTGAGTAGGTCCAGTACACTCATTGAAGATGATGACAAGTGGTGGAGCAAGCAAAGGTGGTGGAAACCTAAAGCTCACACTTGGAGAAGAAGGGAAGTGGAATGATCCTAAGCTAAACAAGGCAAAGGTATATGCTAGGGATTTTCTTATGGTGATCAAGACACCAAGCGGGTGTGATCACATTTAGGTTAGACAACCGTACTATTAAGAGGGGAAATGCAAAAGTGATTGCGGTTTGTCGAGTGCCACTAGGTGTTATCTATATTGCATGTGCATCTAGGACCTAGTGATATACACCATGCTAAATATCAAGTAAAACATGCCAAGAAGTGTTCACTAAAGTGGTATCTTAGTGCTTGGCAACTTGGAGCAAAGGTGGAAAAAACAGAGACGCAGAAAGGGTGTCGGACGCTGAAGATAAGGGCGTCGGACACTGTCCAACGCAACGGACGATGGCGTCGGACGCTAGGTCTGTGAACTCAGAGCGTCCGTCGGTCACAAAGAAGCTCCAGAGAAAAGTCAGAGGGCGTCGGACGCTGAGGCGCAGCGTCCGTCGCAAAACGAGTGGAGCGTCCGTCGGGCTTCCAGAGAGCTCTACGAGCGAGCGGTTTGAAGAAAGGCGTCGGACGCTAGCACGGAGCGTCCGTCGCCCATGAAGCTTTCCAACGGCTAGTTCTGACAGAGCGTCGGACGCTGGCGACGGAGCGTCCGTCGGCCGTGAAGCCGCCCAACGGCTAGTTCTGACAGTGCGTCGGACGCTAGCGACGGAGCGTCTGTCGCCCCCGTGTCAAGCGTCCGTCGCCAACTTATCAAGGTAACGGCTAGAAAACTTGAGGGGGTCTATAAATATGTGTTGGACGGCTTGGGGAGGCTGTCTCTCGCACATTTGAACATCTTGAGACTCCTTTGAGCTGAGCAAACTCCCTCCCACTCATCTCCATGCTTGGTTAGTGAATTTCCAAAAGAGATTGAGTGATCCAAGTGCATTTCGCATATAGCTTGCATCTAGTGGCACTTGGGAGGCGTTCTCGCTGCGGATTTCTTGTTGCTCTTGGTGATTGCCATCACCTAGACGGTTTGGAGCAGCGGAGGTAGTTCGAGAAGCTTAGTGATTGTGCTTCGTCGACTACAAGTTGATTGTGAGGGGTTCTTATGCCTTCCCCGCGGGAGATCGCAAAGGTAACTCTAGTGAATTGCTCGTGTCTTTGAGTGCCCTCATCTTGTGTTGGTTGTACGGCACCCGGTGACGGGTTTGGCATGTGATGCCAATTAGCGCGTGAACCTCCAAGTGAGTAAGCCGACACAACGGGGACGTAGCTAGTTGGCAAACTAGTGAACCTCGGGTGAAAAATCAAGTGTCAATCTCTTGTTCATCATTGTGATTGATTGTATTGTTTGGAGAACTCTTGATTGGCTCATAACCTCGACACGGCGGTATTATCACTCTTCCTATATTTGCATTACCTTATTCATTCTTATCTTAGTATATTAGGTTGTGCCTAGAGGGCTACTAGACTTGAGTAGGATTTGAGTGATCCTAGAGTTATTAGGATAGCAATTATGGTTAGAAGGCTTCGCATCCCTTAGTTTGCTAGTGCAAGATGAGCTTCGCCTCATTTGTATCTAACTTGTTGTTGAGTTTGTTTTTAAGTTTTCAATTTAGGCTATTCACCCCCCCCCCTCTAGCCTTGGGATAGGACCTTTCAAAGTTGCAAGCAGCTTATTCAGGAGCCATTCCACACATAACTGACAAGCAACAATGGCCTAAAGTAGATAAGGGTTTCAAGGTTTTTCCACCTGTGGTGAAGGACTCTAAACCTAAACCACTAGACAGGACCAAGAAGAATAGAATCCTAAGCTGTTTGGAGAGGTCAGGCAAACCAACAATACAAGTGACATGTAAGGGTGAAAGGATCAAGATGCCCAAGAGGGGGGGGGGTGAATTGGGCTCTTTTTAATTTCTAGACAAGAATTAAACCTATCAAGAGTCAATTAACCCCCTAGTGCCTACCGTTTGTGTGTCCTAGCTAGAAAGCGGTAGCAAGCCAAATGAAAGCGAAAACTTCCTACACAATTCTAATATGAATTGAAAGACAAGAGCGGAAAGTAATGCGGTATGAAAGAGCTAGGGAAAGAGATGCTTGACACGACGATGTTTTGCCGAGGTATCGAGGAGTCGACACTCCCCTAAGTCCTCGTTGGAGCACCTCGCAAGGTATAGCTCCCCCTCAATCCCGCGCAAGGGATGAGTGCTCTCTACGGGCTGATTCTTCGCCACTCCAGCTCGATGAATCGCCCACAACCGATAACAAGTCGATGGAGAAGGGTCGCCGACAATCTTCCGGCGATCACCTTCCTCCAAGCACCACCGGACCGTCTAGGTGATGTCGATCATCAAGAGTAACAAGCCTCAATCTTTGCTTGACTCACTCAAGCTTCACAACTAGAGGATGCACACTTGAACTCTTGGATGAACTAGAGGAGAAGATGGATGGATTCACGAATCACTCTCTCTCTCTCTCTAGGGCTCTTGCTCTCTTCCCAACCTTCTCAAACAACTCAGCAACTGAAATGAGCAAAGGCAAGGTGGGAGGGAAGGGTGAGGAGCTATAAATAGCCCCCCAGAAAACTGCCTCAGGCTATTAATTCAAGTTGGCGATGGACGCTCCGACGCCTAGGCGATGGACGCTCCGACGCCTAGGCGACGGACGGTCCGTCGCCCTGCCCAACGGCTAGTTCTGAACCTCGGTTTAGGCGACGGATGCTCCTACGCATACCGACGGACGCTGAGACACCAGCGTCCGACGCCCCTTGCCGAGTTGCACTAAAAACATCCCCACTGGTAGGCCGACGGACGCTGTCACATCGTCCGACGCCTTGGCGACGGACAGCGTCCGACGCCCTCTTAAACTCGGGGGACCGCACTGGGCAGCCGACGGACGCTACGTCATCCTGACGTCAGCGTCCGACGCCATCGTCCGACGCGACGGACAGCGTCCAACGCCTTCAGACTCAGCGTCTGACGCCCAGTAAACTTCTTTTTCAACTCTGGTTTTCGTCGCGATGAATTCGGAAGAAGTTCTTGGCTATCTTACGGTCACCATAGGCTTGCTTAGAGCTAAGGAAGTCAAGTGTGCACCACACCTAAGTAATGAAGCTCTCCTAAGTCAAGCTACTAGTCTCAACCCCTCTTGATAATACGGTCAAAGATAAAATAGAAGCCCTATCTATTTCTAAGTGCCCTTCATCACCTTATGGCACTTAGCCTATCATTCTAGGGTCTTCATCATGTCTCTTTGAAATCCGAAATGATATCCATCTTGAGGGCTAAGTGATGACCATTTATGTTGGTCACTATGGCTAAGCTACGCATAGCCTCTGCAAAACACATGTTAGCCATAATTATCGCTAATTGCCGTTAATCACCAAAACCAATAGGGCCATGATTCTTAAATCTCCCCCTTTTTGGTGATTGACGACAATAACTCCTCGAGTATGGATATAAGAGTGAAAGGTTAGGATTTAGGTGACATGGAATGGTTGAGCAAGGGTTAGTGAATTTGTAATGAAGCATACTTGCTCACCCAAACCAAATCACAAACATGGTATTCATGAATATGAATATTAAACGGAATACCTCATGATATTCTCAAACATGTATCGGAGTAAGTCGCGGAAGCTCAAAAGCATTTATCAATGAGACATATCATGAACAAGTGACAACTCACAACATGTATTAGTGATAATCAAGAGTATGTCACACAAGCATAGGTATCTCACAAACATCATCCATCACACATATACCCAAATGCACAAAAGATAGACATGATGACATGAGTATGGGGGAAATAAAATCACACAAAGAAATGAATCCATCCCCCTATCTCTATACTCGACCCTCTCTCCCCCTTTGGCGTCTAGCACCAACAACTAAGCATCTGGAGCTGGAGGAGGAGGCGAAGAAGCTGCAGCCTTGCAATCGAGCATGATGAAGTCCTGAAGGTTTGACTCGTCTGACTCAACATCTGCCTCGGCCTCTGTAGGTGTAGGCGCAGCTGGGGTGACCTCTAGAGCTGACACTGGAAGCTCTAGAGCTGCTGACTCAACTGGCTCCCCCTGAGGCTCAGCCGGTGCCTCTGACGGTCCTGCCTCTGAAGTAACGGGTCTGGGAGCCCGACGAGTGAAAACTCGAGGCGGTGGAGGAGTAGACACTGCCAAAGCGACTAGAGACACTGCTGCAACAAGCTCTGATGGCTGGGACTGAGGTGGAGAGGATACTGCCACTGTAACTGCCTCATCCTGCTCCTGTGTCTGGACTGGAGCCTCTGGTGCAACTGCCTCTACTGCTACTGAGATAGCATCTGTTTGAACTGCAGCTGGAGGAGTAGTGACGATCTACGTAGACTGATCTGGTGCGATCTCCGACGAGGCAACGGAAGAAAGGTAAGTGCGCATCGCCGGAGGATCCACCTCAACCTCTCGAGCTTGTGTGTCTGTCTGAGCGGCTCCTGGAGAGTCATCTCCTGTGATCTCCAAGTAAGAAGCCGAGAGGTCTCGAGAGGCCTCTGCAATGGTAGTTCCCCGGATAAGTGTGAAACCTGTCTAAAGATCGCTGGGCGAAACTAACCATGAAGACACTTGGGTCCTCGGAGACTGACACTGTAGAGAAGCTGGTGCCTGGTAGGGTGGAGCAACGGGTGCCTGACTCTGCTGTCCTCCGGACGGTAACGCGGGAGTTGGCACTATGACCACTGGAGGCTGCTGTGCTTGAGAAGTGTACTGCTCTGCTATGAGACCCCGGGCAACTCAAGTTGTGGAGTGACGGTCTGCCCGGAACTCGAGCTAAGGAGACGCTCTAGAAGCATGGTCTGAGTCTTCTGAATTTCAGCCTGCTGCATCTGATAGGATAGGAACTAGCGCTTAAACTCGTCCTGCCTGGCCTGAGTCTGAGCCTGAGCTGTCAGATGCTGTGCTGTGAGCCTCCGAACCTCTGCAGCCTGCCTCCTCTGCTCCTCTGCCTGTCGTGACTGCTCCTCCTGCATCCTCGTAAGGAGGGTAAGAATTGTGGCCTCTGAGGTGCCTGAAACTGGAGCTGGAGCTGGAGCTGCACCTGACCCTCCTACCTCATGGTCATGAGACATCGGTGCGTACTCAGGCATCGGCCTGTAGGCCTCATCTGAACTATCAGAGTCCAAGTCCTCTCTGTAAGCAGCTTCGACAACGGTATCAATCTCAGCATCAAGATCCACGAGCTCGTCCTGGGCGATCTGCTCAACTGCAGCATCAATGTCCTCCTCTGACTGGTGTGGCAAACCTGCCTGCCTGGTGCCTCGACGGTAGGCTCTGCTGGGGCGAGGAAGGTTGTAACACCCCTGGTGTTTAAGCACTTAATTAAAACTTGATCATGTTATCATATGCATTAAGCATCATTCATTTGATTGAGAACCTTGTTATGCATTGAATAAAATGAGTTTATTTGGTTGTGTTTGATCATTTGTATGAATGCTAGTCATCTTTTCAAATTCAAACTTTCAAATTTTAATCCAAACCCTAATTACCAAAGGGGGTGGATTCAACCCTAAACATGATTTTCAAAATCTATAAAAATTTGCATATGGTTATTTAAGCAATGTGATAGATCTCTGTTTGAATTACAATTGTTGTGTTTACAGTTTTTCAAGTGTTATTCAAGTTTTTAAAGTAATTAGAAAGGGGGGAATCCTTTTAAAAAGGGTTTCAAATTTCCAAAAATGCATTTCCATTTCTAGGCTGAATTAGAAAATGTGGATGTTGTCAAAAGTGTAGATCATGAAATTTGGAGAAACTTTGTTGTTTTAAGTTTTTCATGAAAACCCCTGGAAGGTTGAGCCTTTTGCAAAAACGGTCACAGGGTAGTTTGGACATTTCATCGAACACCTGCATGTCGAGTTGAGTCATGCGCCGACATCTGTCCGACCACTTGCCGACGCCACCGCGCGCCTCCTGGCCTCAACGGGCGTCGCACCAGGTGCGTGGCAACGCCACGATCCCGTTGCCATCTTCAAAACGGGACGCCGTCCACCCCTGCCCTCTCTTTCCACGCCTTGACGCCACCCGCTCTGCTCTGCTCGCACCGCCGAGAGAACACTTCGCGTCGCCAAGCTCGCGCAAGCATTCCAGCCACTGCCAAGCTCCCAATCCACCTCAATGGCTTTCGCCTTGGTCTAGTTCACCTCCCGCACTAGTCGGTTGAAGTTGCAAACGCGTGAAACGCCTGGCGCGAGATCTTCTTCCTCGGCTCTGGCGGAAACGCCGCCTCTTTGGTCCGCCATCGTCCAGGCTAACCAGGAGCCGCATTGCTTCTTTCTTTCTCGTTTCAGCTTCTCCGTTCATCGCTGATCCTCATTGGCTTTTCCGTTTCTTCTTTGGTGGCCTATAGCTTCGGGGACGCCTTCATTGTCGTTCTGTTCGCCATTTCCGCCGGTACGGTATTCGTCGACCGGTCGTTCTGCTTCATCTCCGGCCGCGCTAGCAAGCGTTCCGCAACCGGGGTAAGCACCTCGAACTATCCGTGCGGATGGTTTTTCTTGAATCGAGTCGTAGTGCTCTGTCCACGAGCGTCGCTGCGGTTCATGGCCGTCACGACGGTGCGCTCGTCGGTCGTTTGCGTTAGTTGATCATTTTCAAGCATCATCTAAGCATGTCATTATATCGTGTAGATTGTTCATTGGTTGGGTTGGATAATCTCTCTCTTGAATGGGATTTCTCTCTTGTTGAATCTGAGCCCAAGTTTGTTTATCCCTCCAACCAAGGCAAGCCCCGGTGCATTCAAACCCTACATTGTATTTAAAATGTTTTATTTAAATACACTTATGGTTATTATTGCATTTTTCTTACTTTATTAAATTCCCACTTGATGCATAGCCTTATCCTTGGTTACTTGTACCTTCTACCTTGACACTTTTTAAAGATGAAAACTTTTGGCTAAAAATGCTTAGTATGCTTAGAGTTTTCTAGTAGGTTATTTCCTGTCACTTACACATAGCGTATTGCTTCGGCAAATGGTTATGATCCTTTGAGAAAGGTGGGTTGTTGGAAGTAATAATTCGTGACCGGGCGGACACGATGTTGGAGAGCCATCAACGGGGTCTGGTGAGCGAGTTCTCTCCGCCTGTATCATTAGGAACCGTCCGTTGTAAATGTCTAAGGGTTGTGACTTTGGAGTACTTATCACATACTTTGTGAAGCCGGACTCTGGCCATTCTCGTCTTAAGAACGATCAAACCACACTGGGAGTGGAGAGATGGCGAGAGTAGTGTGTACCCTCCAAGTTCGCGAACTGGATGGAGGTGTACTGTGCTCTCGGGTAGCGGAACCCCGGTTTTGACGAGAGGATCCAGGGAAAGGTAGTCATATGCGTGATTTAGTGCTGCATATGTCGTGTGTTAGGGAAGCCCCAGCTGGGATAAACGGGTTCGAATCATCGTGTTCCTCGGAAATGGAAACATAACCCTGTTGTTTACATCGTAGTTAATTAAACTTAAATTGGATACTCGTTGGTTCCTTTCATGGATGGTTACTACCTTGTCATCAATCATAAATTTAGATTGGTACTTGAGTAATCTTTTAAACGAATTAATTGAATTTCAATTCTTTTTATAAATGCTCATTTATGAAAAATACTTGATTCTTGCAAACCACACCTTGAATCCTATGACTTGCATATCTCTTGTCCACCAAATATTTTCTTTTGTCGGATAAGTCTTGTTGAGTACCCCGTACTCAGGGTTTGTTAACCCCTGTTGCAGATGAGGGTCTCAATCCGGTCTGTGTAGCTTCGTGTTGCATGACCGTTGTTTCAGTTGAGGATGAAGAAGAGTAGTTGTCTTTGCTTGACTCTTGGGCAAGAGTACGTCGGTTGTTTGTTTATACTCTCTCAACAGCTTGATACTATGTTATCGTATGACACTTAAGTTATGTTTCAAAACTTATGGTTTGTAATATGACTCTAAATTTCCGCTACTTTGATGTAATATAAATTTCTCGTATTACTTCTGCAATGTTTGTAATGAGGACATCCTGTTCGGAAAGAGGTGAATGACCCGCCGCAAAGTGGTGACACCTGACGGACTAATTAAGAATTGAATCATTTGTTTGGGATTAAGTCGGATAGACTATTAATCCTGGCAAGTGGGCCCTTTCTTAAAATGTTCTGTCACAATTGGTATCAAAGCTCTCCTTATTACAGATCTTGCAGTTGTAAAGTTTTCAAAAATGATTTTGATCTTAAATTAAAATTTGGTTTGAGTACAAATTTTTTTTAACTTACCTCTTCTCTTGTTTAGATAATAGGAGAGTAGTTTTAGGAATATCAAGCTGATGGTATGAATGTGGTTATATATATATATGCCCTATAAATATGTTATGTAAATATTATCGTATTCGTAGGACGTATCATGCATCATATCATACAACTTGAGATGGGTTTTAAAATTTTGTTCTTAATAAATTAAAATCTATCATGTTACTTAATTGCATCCTTTAAAATCTTGTCTATAGGATGGTCAGGACTAAGCGCACGGCTCGCAAGTCTTCCGGACCGCGGGGAGTCCCTCGCTACAGGCTGGCGTCACGTGGAGACGGTGGTGAGAGCAGCCAGCAGGGTGCTAGTTGTTGTGCTCGTCGCAAGTTGAAGATCGAGCACTTGAGGGTCGATCTGGGCTGGATGACGGCCAACAGGGACGAGTTTGCTAGCAGTACCCACGACCTGGAGGGCATGGTGGAGGAGATGTAGGCTGAGTTGCAGCAGTGTCAGGAGCAGCTGGCAGAGAAGGATGCACAGCTGGCAGCGAAGGAGACACAGCTGGCCAACAAGGCGACAGAGGTGACTCTCGCTGAGGGTTTCATGTACGAGGCGATGAGAGAGAGGAATGAAGCCTAGGACCGAGAGTACCTGTTGTCTGAGATGTACGTCAACTTGGGGCACTATACAGGCAATCTTGAGGTGTACAACAATGTGCTTCACGAGGAAGTACATCACCTCACCAACCTACTGAACCCCGAGTATCAGCAACAGGCCATGGCAGAGGACCTTGGGGAGCTTGTGCAGGCAGACCTGGCCTTTGCAGACCAGTTCTTTGCACTTGCTCCTGAGGCTCAGGGTGGAGTTGAGCTAGAGCAAGAGGTGATCGTTAAGGACGAGCCAGAGGTGGAGGTGGTGGTCCTTAGTGACGATGAGTAGATCATGGTTCCCATAGTTGTCTAGTTCGGATGCGAGTAGTGGGTCTTGTAATATAGTCTACCTTTATCGCTTTCAGAACTCTTTAGTTTTAGCACTTGTTATGATGATCATGTAAGTGTGAGAACCTCGGTACTTTTATGATTGTGTTTCAATAAAAGTATGTTTGTGCAAACAGATGTCTGATCCTAACAATGTTGGGGCTCATGATGGGGCACTTCCTGATCCACCACCAGTTCCTCTCACCTTGGCACAAACTTTGGCGGCATTGATCAATGTCTCGGCGGATAATGCCCGTCTCTTGCATGAGCTTGCTCAACATCACAACCAAGGTGGTCATGGGAACCGGGGTCGCAATAATAACAATCAGGAAACGACTTATGTCGATTTCACAGACACGCGTCCCCGGTGTTCACTAAGGCAGAGGAGCCTTTGGAAGCTGATGATTGGCTCCGCACCATGGAACAGAAATTCGAGCTGATTAATTGCACTGAGGTGCAGAAGCCAGTGTTTGCAGCTCAACAGCTTCGTGGTGCAGCTGGATCTTGGTGGTCGACCTTTACAGCTATGCAGCCTGTGGGTCATCGTGCCACTTGGACGGAATTTCGTGAGGCTTTTCGTGCTCATTATATTTCTACTAGGGTGATGGAGTCCAAGTTAGAAGAGTTTCTGACTCTCAAGCAAGGATAATCCACGGTTATGCAGTACGTGGGCAAGTTCAACCATCTCTCCCAGTATGTTGTTGAACATGTCAGTATAGATGCTAAGAAGAAGAGGTGATTTCTCAGAGGGCTCTCAACTAAGCTGCACACCATGCTCAATCACAGTCCTAATGCTACCTATCATGAGGTGGTGAGCATGGCTATCTCTGCTGAGAGCTCTTTGCGCATCCATAGGGAGGCAAAGAAGAAGAAAACTGTTGTTGGGTCTTCTAGTGGTTTATAAAGTATCTGAGTCTGGGTGGGCATATCTTTCCCATGACCATGGTAGTGCTTCCAAACCAGGGTTTAGATGTGATCCTGGGGATGAATTGGTTGTAGCAGCACAAAGCTGTGATCGATGTTTTAAATAGAACTATCAAGGTAGATGTGCTAGACAGTAAATCTCAACTCTTGATTCAACTTTCTGTGCCAAAAAGAGAAGTGGGAAAAGTTTGTTCTATAACTGTAGTGGGGATATATGATATTCCAGTAGTGTGTGAGTTTCCAGACGTCTTTCCTGATGACTTACCTGGCTTACCTCCCGATAGAGATGTTGAGTTTTCTATACAGTTAAAGCCTGGCATCGCACCTGTCTCTAGAAGGGCCTATCAAATGCCTCCCAAAGAGCTAGCAGAGTTGAAGACTCAATTGAATGAGTTGCTTGATAAAGGTTTCATTCGACCTAGTTCATCGCCATGGGGTTATCCTGCTATTTTTGTGAAGAAGAAGGATCATACTCTCCGCATGTGCGTTGACTATCGTCCCTTGAACGAAGTGACCATCAAGAACAAGTATCCCTTGCCGAGGATTGATCTTCTCTTTGATCAACTCGCTGGAGCTATGGTGTTCTCCAAGATCGATTTGCGATCGGGATACCACCAGATAAAGATTCGACCTGAAGATATCCCCAAGACGGCGTTTACCACTAGATATGGGTTTTATGAATATCTGGTAATGTCGTTTGGTTTGACCAATGCACCGGCATACTTCATGTATATTATGAACTCAGTGTTCATGCCGGAGCTGGACAAGTTTGTTGTGGTTTTCATTGATGATATTCTCATTTATTCCAAGAATGAAGAGGAACATGCCCGCCATCTAAGAGTTGTCTTAGCTCGGTTGCAAGAACATCAGCTTTATGCTAAGTTCAGGAAATGCGAGTTTTGGCTAAAGGAAGTGCAATTCCTAGGACATGTCTTGTCCAATAGAGGAGTGGCAGTTGATCCTAGTAAGGTGAAGGACATTCTGGATTGGAAGCCACCAACGACAGTACATCATGTTCGAAGTTTCCTCGGTATGGTTGGGTATTACCGTCGGTTTATTCCAGACTTTTCTCGAGTCTCGAAGCCCATTACCAGTCTACTAAAGAACCAGACCAAGTTCGTATGGTCTGATGAGTGTGAAGAAGCCTTTCATACCTTGAAGAAGTTAATGACCACAACTCCCGTATTAGCTCAACCTAATATTGAGAAGCCCTTCGATATATATTGTGATGCATCCGGTATTGGTATTGGGTGTGTCTTGATGCAAGAAGGAAGAGTCATTGCTTATGCTTCTAGACAGTTGAAGAAACATGAAGAAAATTATCCAACTCATGATCTTGAATTAGCGGCAGTTGTCCACTCTTTGAAGATTTGGCGACATTATCTTATGGGCAATCTTTGTCATATCTATACCGATCATAAGAGTTTGAAGTATATATTCACTCAGTCTGAGTTGAATATGAGGCAAAGAAGATGGTTGGAGCTTATTAAAGATTATGATCTTGAAGTGCATTACCATCCAGGTAAGGCAAATGTTGTAGATGATGCCTTAAGTCGTAAGGGTAGTTGCAATTGTCTGAGCCTAAAGACGGTAAATTTCCACGCTCTGTTATGAGTTAGAAAAGCTAGGCATATCTATGGTGCAGCATGGCAGTTTAGCTAATATCTCAATGGAACTCGGCATTCGTGATCAAATTATCGAAGCTTAGAAAACCAATGTCGGTATCACTCATCTTAAAGCAAAGGTGAAATCTAGGGTGCCTACTTGTTTTAAGTTGGATGAGGCCGATGTGCTCTGGTTTAAAGATCGTCTTGTGGTCCCCAAGGTTCCAGAGTTGTGACAAGTTATTCTTGATGAAGCGCATACTTCTCGATTGTCTATCCATCCTGGAAGCAATAAGATGTACCAGGATTTGAAGCGGAAGTTCTGGTGGACAAAGATGAAGATTGAGATAGCAAGCTATGTGGCCAAGTGCGACACTTGTTAGAAAGTGAAAGCAGTGCGTTTGAAACCTAGAGGTCAACTTCAACCTTTGCCAGTTCCAGTTTGGAAATGGGAAGATATTAGCTTGGACTTTATTGTTGGTTTATCTAAGACCACTAAAGGCCATGATTCTATTTGGGTAATTGTTGATCGTTTAACCAAGTTAGCTCATTTTTTACCAGTGAAAACCTCCAACGTTACTGCCGCATATGCTAGTATCTATTTGTCCAGAATAGTAAGTCTTCATGGCATTCCCAAGACCATCGTATCTGATCGTGGAACTCAGTTTGTTTCAGCTTTCTGGAGGCATCTCCATGAGTCTCTAGGTACAAAACTCTTGTTTAGCACAACTTATCATCCACAAACTGATGGTCAGACAGAACAGGTGAACCAAGTTCTTGAGGATCTTTTGAGATGTTGTGTGCTTAACTTCGTTGAGAAATGGGATGAATGCTTGCCCTTGGCAGAGTTCTCTTATAACAATAGTTACCAACAAAGCATCAAAATGTCTCCATTTGAAGCTTTGTATGGTCGGGGTTGTAGAACTCCTCTAAATTGGTCAGAACCCAAGGAACGTGAGTTCTTTGGGGTTGACCTAGTCAAGGAGGCAGAAGATAAAGTCAGACAGATTCGAATCAATCTCGAAATAGCTCAGTCAAGGTAGAAGAGCTATGCTGACAAAAGAAGAAGGCCACTTCAATACCAACCAGGAGATCACGTGTACTTAAAGGTCACACCTATGAAGGGAGTCTCACGGTTTGGAGTGAAAGGCAAGTTAGCTCCTCGCTATGTCGGTCCATTCCCAGTTCTGGAACGCATTGGCAATGTGGCTTATCGTTTAAAATTGCCAGACATCTTATCAGCCGTTCATGATGTGTTTCATGTATCCCAATTGAAGAAGTGTCTTCAAGTTAAGGATACGACCATTGAAGTTGAAGGAGTGCAATTAGAGCCTGATGTGACGTACTCTGAGTATCCTATGAAGGTTCTTGATCAGAAGGATCAAATTACTCGGTGCAAGACCATCAAGTTCTACAAGGTTCAGTGGAACCAATACTCTGAAGAAGAAGCTACATGGGAATCTGAAGATTATCTTTTAGAGAATTTCCTAGAGTTTTATGCTTCTATAGCTTGAGCTGTTTTGTAAGACCTGGTCATAGTTGTAACAAGGATGATCTGAAAAAGAAAACTTCTTGATACGTTTCCTTTTCCATTACTTTGTTTCTCCTCTAAATCTCGGGACGAGATTTCTTTAAGGGGGAAGGGTTGTAACACCCCTAGTGTTTAAGCACTTAATTAAAACTTGATCATGTCATCATATGCATTAAGCATCATTCATTTGATTGAGAACCTTGTTATGCATTGAACTAAAATGAGTTTATTTGGTTGTGTTTGATCATTTGTATGAATGTTGGTCATCTTTTCAAATTCAAACTTTCAAATTTTAATACAAACCCTAATTACCAAAGGGGGTGGATTCAACCCTAAACATTATTTTCAAAATCTACAAAGAATTTGCATATGGTTGTTTAAGCAATGTGATAGATCTCTGTTTGAATTACAATTGTTGTGTTTACAGTTTTTCAAGTGTTATTCAAGTTTTTAAAGTAATTAGAAAGGGGGGAATCCTTTTAAAAAGGGTTTCAAATTTCTAAAAATGCATTTCCATTTCTAGGCTGAATTTGAAAATGTGCATCTTGTCAAAAGTGTAGATCATGAAATTTGGAGAAACTTTGTTGTTTTAAGTTTTTCATGAAAACCCCTGGAAGGTTGAGCTTTTTGCAAAAACAGTCGCAGGGCAGTTTGGACATTTCACCGAACACCTGCATGTCGAGTTGAGTCATGGCGCCGACATCTGTCCGGCCACCTGCCGACGCCACCGCGCGCCTCCTGGCCTCAACGGGCGTCGCACCAGGTGCGTGGCAACGCCACGGCCCCATTTCCATCTTCAAAATGGGACGTTGTCCACCCCTGCCCTCTCTTTCCACGCCTTGACGCCACCCGCTCTGCTCTGCTCGCGCCGCCGAGAGAACACTTCACATCGCCGAGCTCGCGCGAGCATTCCAGCCACTGCCAAGCTCCCAATCTACCTCAATGGCTTTCGCCTTGGTCTAGTTCACCTCCCGCACTAGTCGGTTGAAGCTGCGAAAGCGTGAAACGCCCGGCGCGAGATCTTCTTCCTCAGCTCCGGCGGAAATGCCGCCTCTCTGGTTCGCCGTCGTCTTGGCTAACCAGGAGCCGCATTGCTTCTTTCTTTCTTGTTTCATCTTCCCCGTTCATCACTGATCCTCGTTGGCTTCTCCGTTTCTTCTTTGGTGGCCTACAGCTCCGGGAATGCTTTTACCCAGGGGGGGCTTTTGCTAGATGTGTTGAGCCTTTGCCTCTTGCCCAGGGGGAGCTTTTGCTAGATGTGTTGAGCATTTGCCTCTTCTAGAGGGTCTAGCTTGCTTTGTTGGCTTCGACAGGTTTCGATTGCTTCTTGAGCATTAAGGGACGTAAGTGGTTTCAATTGGTATCTTTTGAGCTCCCTAGTGTTTAATTTGGAAGTCTGACCTTTGAGAGCTGTGACTGGTTTCTTGGACTTGCTAAGCGGTGTTGAGCCTGTTTTCTGTCTCTTCTTGAGGGCTAGCTTTGTTTTGCTTGGTTGCGTCGAGCCGTTGCCCATGTGCTTTTGTTTGGCATCTGTAAGTGGCTTTGTCATGAGGTGTTTAAGGATGCTTTTAGTTGATATCGTGTTTTGAAGTCATCTCTATTGGTATCGTTTTGCTTCTCTCAAGTGACCTCGTTTTGGCTTTTATAGCTTTTTGGTCATTTGGAGAGCTTTACCTTGTGGCTCAAATCTGAAATGCACTTGTGTTGACAATGCACTCATCAAGGGGGAGATTGCGAACACATGGTGGATAAGTACCCATGTATGTTCAGCTTTGATGATGAGTGATCGTCCAACACGTGAGTGTTTCAGTTTGAGTGGCTTACCCTAACCTCTACGAAAGCAGAAACATATGCTTGTCTATCGGCTTGTGATGTGCAGGTGCTATGCCTAGTGACAGTGATCAATGACATGGAGAAGGTTGAGTAGAGGCTTGCCGTGCCGATGGACTGAGATCGGTGAAGGGCGGAAGCGGAGCTCAGACTGAGGGACCATGGGCGCCGACAGACTAGCTGTGGTGGCTAGTACTTAGCACCGGCGAGTGCGAGAAGACATGGAGGTAGACCGAGTCGGCCGAGTCAAAACGGTGGACGCGCAAGTCGAGCGGAGACTCAGGGGACTCAGAGTCCGACCGGGAGAAGAGGTGGCTCGCGTCGAGTGGTTTGGTGGTTTGGGCCTCAAAACCATCCGCGTCGGTTTCCGAGTTTGGGCCGCAAAACTCGAGGTTCGGTAGTTGAGCCCAAAGCTACCGGTGGCGGACTTCCTGGGTTTGGGCCTCAAAACCTAGGCGGAGCTGCCGAGGAAGCGGGGCTGGCACGTGGCGGAATCCTGGAGGTTGCGTCGAGACGACGGCAACTCCGGCAGGAAGCGGGGTCGTCCATTCAAATGAGTGGCTGAGAGTTACCGACTTGGATTACAATGTCTTAGGGCTAGGTAATTCAGTCTTGTATCTAGGGGGGTCTTTGGGAAATAGCCAAAGCCTCGATAAATAGAGGATGAAGGGGTATCCTCATCCATCTCTTAAACCCTAATAACTTGCCCCTCTCTCTGTAGTTCATGAGATCCCTAGGTTGTTTCTACCAACCTTTGTAAGAACTTGGGTTTGTTGCGAGGAATCGGAGGTCATAACCTCCGTAAGCCATGGTGGCTTCGATTTCGTGATCGTGTCCCCGTTTTGCTTGTGTTCTTAGCGTTTTGCTTTTGCTCCCTCTTTTCCCGAGATGATTTCTCCTTGTAGGGAGTAGCTCTTGCAAATCCGTTTGAACCAAGTTGTGCGTAATCGTGAGGAGCCTCTTTGCACCGAAGGAATTCTCCTCAAACATCACGAGTGCGTAGATCGGGCGTTTTCTTTGTGGAGTTCTTCGTTCTTGAGCTTTTCCCCAAATCTCTTCTCCTCCCTTTGATCTAAGCCAAATTGAGCGATGATTTCTTAGGGATAGCTCCCCAATTGCACTAGGATCATGCCTACAAAGTTTGGTTACAGTTGGTGATCATTTGGTTTGGTTTTGGGAAGATTTGGCGGAGTGGAAACTGTTTTCGCGGGTTTTCAGAGTTTCTGCTCGAGAGCGTCGGACCACCCTCCGAACAACTTTCCCCGAGCTCCGGACCATTGCAAGTGGTCCGGTGGTCTTGACCAGCTAAAGTGTCAAGCAGCAAAGGGCGTCGGACCAGGTGCGATAGTCCGACGGTGAGCGTCGGACCAAAGTCCGGAGCTAGGGAGCTTGCTGTGTTGTTTTGCGCAGAAGCTGGAGTGAGCACCGGACTACTTCTCATAGTCCGACGGAAAGCGTTGGACCAGAGGTCCGGAGCTTCGGCACTCACTGTGTGGTTTTTGTGTGGGCGTCGGACTTTCAAAAGTGGGCGTCGGACCTGTCCGACGGTCACCTGCAGAAGCGTCGGACCAAGGCTCCAGACCTTGTGTTATGGTCCGGTGGTCTTGATCAAGTGGTCCGACTGTCACTGTTTGCGCTTGTTTTGCCTAGGTTCTTGCCTCTTTTCCTTAGGGGTTGAGAACTTGTGTTTAGGGGTTTCCGGTGATTTTCCTCCACTGCCGGTGAGCTCTCAACTGGGTTTGGTTTTTGGGAAGAGTGGCCCGAACATTTCGAGAGAAATTTGAGGCTCCCTTCACCCCCCCCCCTCTAGTCACCGTTCTCGGTCCTTCAATTGGTATCAGAGTCGGTTAAGGATCAATCCACCTTACATGGTTCTTGATCCGCGAAGGCGACATGGAGCGAGGTGCTGGCAAACCTCCGTTCTTCGATGGAACAAACTTCGGCTATTGGAAGGTACGTATGTCCGCTTACCTCCAAGGGCTTGATACGAAGTATTGGGAGATTTGTGAGAGTGCTGACTACGTGGTTCTTGGCGCTCAGATTAATGAGCTCCAAATCACGCAACATGCGTCAAACGCAAGAGCCCGTAGCATCCTCTTCTCGAGTTTGTCTCTTCCTGAGTTCGAGAGAGTTTCGAGTCTCACTACGGCACGGGAGATCTGCAAACACTTGTGAGATATCATGAGAGTAACACTCAGATCAAGTCCAGACTCTTTGGCACGTACCATAGAGAGTACGAGAACTTTTCTCAGTTGGCCGGCGAATCTGTTGACGGGATGTTCACTCGCTTCCAACCTATCGTCAACAAGATGCGTGCTAATCGAGCCAACTTGCCTTATGATGATCATGAGATGGCTATCAAGCTTTTGCATGCTCTTGATTGGAAGGTGTGGGAGATGAAGGTGGCTGCCATTCAGGAGTCACCGGGCTATGATGCCCTGACCGTGGACGAGCTGTTCAACAAGCTCAAGTCCTCGGATATTGACTACCAGACCCGGGCCAAGCTTGAAAACTCGTCGAAACCATCTATGGCGTTGGTTTCTGGCCCCGACGGTACGTCTTCATCCTCCTCTGACCCTTCACACTCTTTGTTCGCTTTGTCTTTGATTTCTGTGACAGAGGATCAAGTGGAGGCTCTTGGAGATGATGAGTTGGCTTTGGTCATCACCAAGTTCTCACGGTTTCACAACAACCGTTTGAACCGTCGGCGTGGTGGCTTAGCCAAGGGGTGCTACCGTTGCGGTGATGAGGATCACTTCATCACAAACTTCCCCAAGAAAGTTGCAGGTGACTTCACCAAGCACAAGGACAAGCGCGAGCACCACTTCGAGGACAAGCACAAGCCTAAGGGTGGCTACCACCGAAGGTCCTCCAAGAAGGTGGTCGACAAGGTGAAGGCCAAGCACTGAACCTTCCCCGCCTCCCTCAGTGACATCGATGCCTCCTCCGACGGAGGTGCTTCTTCAAGTGATGATGAGTCGAAGGGAAAGGTTGAGGACAAGCTCAACGGCCTATGCTTCTATGCCGACGCCAAGCACGGTGGCTTTTGCACCATGGCGATTGAAGAAGGCAAGGTCGGTAAGCGCAAGGATGGCCCCGACTACGACTACGACTCTGACACCCCGAGGTACCACCCACCATCGCATCCCTCTCTCTCGAGATTGAGTCTTTGAACGACACCTTGATGAGTCAGGATGCTTTGCTCAAGCGTGCCGCGTGCGAGAGGAACGATTTCAAGGCTAAGTATCTTAGCACGCTGCATGAGCTAAAGTTTGCTAAGGCGTCAGTGGTGGTTACCAAGGAGGTAGAGTGCGATGCTTGTGCCATCCACATGTCTAGTCATGTCAGTCTCCAGGACAAGTATGGCACTCTGCTTGAGGAGGTTAGTGAGCTGAAGGCTAGGCCTAGCTTACTTGGTGCGTGCAAGTCTTGCTTAGGCTTGCGTTCTAAGCTGGCATAGAGAGATGCTAGGATTGCTGTGCTAGAGAAGGTCAGCTCAGATAGCACTAGAGAGTCGGATCACTTTGAGGCTTTGGAGCTTGAGATCGCGTCGTGCAGACATGACAAGATGCGTACCGAGGAAGAAAACACATACCTTCGGTCCATCTTGAGCTGGGTGTCTTGCCGAGAGCCGCAATTGGGGATGATGCTTAGCCAATGCAAAAGGGCTGGCAGCACGGGAGTAGGCTTTGCTATAGGTGGGAAGGACGATAGCATGTTCGGTAAGATCGGTGAGTGCAGTGGTTTAAGCGAGAATGAGAAAATCATCACAACTCCCAAGCTTACCAAGATCACTCCACCTAAGCCTACTAACCCCTCTGAGTTTCCTGTTAGATATGGTGTGTTTGAAGAGCCACCCAAAACCACTCCACAAAAGCAAGTGTGGATTGCCAAACCGATCCATCTTCGCAACCCACTTGACACACTGCCAGACATCTCTTGTGATCCCTTTCCTAAGAAAGCTAGAGCCACCCAACCCAACAAGAGGGTGCCTACCAAGAGTGTGATGAGGTACCATTGTGAATATTGTGAGCGGGATGGGCACTTGGCTGAGTTTTGCTTTAGGAGGAAGAGAGATGATCGGAGGCAGGTTGAGTTGAACAACCGGGACATGTACCACCCACGAGTTGGGGTGCGTGAACCGGAAGTTCAGAGGCGCACTTCTAGGCCTAGAGGTACAATGCCTCAAGGTGCTAGGCCTCAGGAGGCGAGACCACACGGTGGTTGTGCCCGGGAGGGTACCGGTCGTGACCCATACGACTACGGGCCTCGTGGCGGTGGCTTTACTCCACCCTTCATTAGCGAACCACGTTTTCCCTATCGTGGTGATCGCTATCCCTCCGTGGGGCAGGAGATGTTTGGTTTTTATCCTAACCCATTCTTTGGGCAAGTGGGACAACACTGGTATCCTTCACAGTGTACTAACCCCAGTGTTGGTCCGTTTGCTCACCCTATGTCTTTTTATTGATGTAGGAAGGAGGACTGGAGGAGACTTGGCTTGTGGATTCCGGATGCTCACGCCATATGACCGGAAGTGCCAAGTGGTTCTCCAGCCTCGACCCCGTGCACCACACCGAGTATATCATATTCGGCGACAAGAGTAAAGGTAAGGTTGTCTCCCGAGGGTCGATCCGAGTGAACTCTTCTTTTGTCATCAAGGATGTTGCTTTGGTTGTGAATTTGCATTTTAACCTTCTTTCGGTTTCGCAACTCCTTGATGACGGTTTTGAAGTGAGTTTCAAGCCTAATCTCTCTCGGATTTTGGACTCTCATGGTGAGCTTGTTTGTCGGATTTTACCCTTCGGGAAGGTTTTTCGTGCGGATTTTACTATCTCTCCCGGACCTTCTCGTTGCCTTCTTGCCGGTTCTTCTTTCGAGCTTTGGAAGTGGCATAGGAGATTGGGATACTTGAGTTTTGATTTGCTTGCAAGGCTTAGCTCAATGGACCTTATCCAAGGATTGTCAAAGCTGAAGTTCGAGAAGGATTTGGTTTGCCATCCTTGCAGGCATGGCAAGATGGTTGTTGCTTCCCATCCTCCTGTGACTGAGATCATGACCACTCGACCCGGTGAGCTCTTACACATGGACACAGTTGGTCCAGCTCAGGTTAGGTCGGAGGGAGGGAAGTGGTATGTGGTTGTAGTCGTTGATGACTACTCGAGATACTCTTGGGTGTTCTTTTTGGAGAGTAAGGATGAGGCTTTTCCACTTGTTCGAGATCTGATTTTGAGATTGCAAAATGAGCTACCTAGAGCTACCTAGGCTTTCCCAAATTTCAAAATCATGTTTTAAAACTTCATGAAGCTTTGTATGGTTTGAAACAAGCACCTAGAGCATGGTATGATAAGCTAAAAAACCTTTTTGCTTGCTAAGGGCCTTAAAATTGGATCGGTAGATAAGACGTTGTTTCTCCTCAAGCAAGGCAAAGACACTCTCTTTGTCCAAATATACGTGGATGATATCATCTTTGGTGGTTCTTCTCATGCTCTTGTTGCCAAGTTTGCAGATCTTATGAGCAGGGAATTTGAGATGAGCATGATGGGAGAGTTGACTTTCTTTCTCGGGTTGCAAATCAAGCAAACCCGAGAAGGGACGTTCGTGCACCAAGGCAAGTACACGAAGGATATCTTGAAGAAGTTTGACATGGGTGAGGCAAAGCCTCTTTCGATGCCCATGTCCACTACGACTGCCTTGGATGCGGATGAGGAAGGAGAGGCGGTGGACCAGACGAAGTACCGCAGCATGATCGTGTCGCTTCTGTACCTGACGGCGACCCGGCCGGACATTCAGTTCGTCGTCTGCCTGTGTGCTCGTTTTCAGGCATCCCCACGGACTTCGCACAAGCAGGCGGTGAAACGCATCATGCGGTACTTGCGCTTCACTCCTGAATTTGGTCTTTGGTTCTCCACCTCTTCCTCTCTTGTGCTTTGTGGTTACTCTGACGCTGACTTTGCTGCATGCCGTCTTGATCGGAAGTCCACTTCTGAGACTTGCCAGTTTCTCGGGTCTTCTTTGGTTTCTTGGTCTTCTCGCAAGCAATCTAGCGTGGCACAGTCGACGTCCGAAGCTGAGTACGTTGCTGCGGCTAGTTGTTGCTCTTAGTTGCTTTGGATGATTGCCACTTTGAGAGATTTTGGTCTTGAGCTTACTAAGGTGCCTCTGCTTTGTGATAGCACGAGTGCAATTAGTGTGGCTAAAAATCCCGTGCTTCATTCGAAGACCAAGCACATTGAGGTCCGCTTTCACTTTTTGCGTGATCACTACGAGAAGGGCGACATTGACCTCCGGCATGTCGAGACCCAAAACCAGCTTGCGGATATTCTCACTAAGCCGTTGGATGATTGCCGTTCTATTCACCATTTCCGCCAGTACGGTCTTCGTCGACCAGTCGTTCTGCTTCATCTCTGGCCACGCTAGCAAGCGTTCCGCAACTGGGGTAAGCACCTCGAACTATCTGCGCGGTTGGTTTTTCTTGAATCGAGCCATAGTGCTCTGTCCACGAGCGCCGCTGTGGTTCATGGCCGTCGCGACGGTGCGCTCGTCGGTCGTTCGCGTTAGTTGATCGTTTTCAAGCATCATCTAAGCATGTCATTATATCGTGTAGATTGTTCATTGGTTGGGTTGGATAATCCCTCTCTTGAAGGGGATTTCTCTCTTGTTGAATTTGAGCCCGAGTTTGTTTATCCCTCCAACCAAGGCAAGCCCCAGTGCATTCAAACCCTACCTTGTATTTAAAATGTTTTATTTAAATACACTTATGGTTATTATTGCATTGTTCTTACTTTATTAAATTCCCACTTGATGCATAGCCTTATCCTTGGTTACTTGTACCTTCTACCTTGACACTTTTTAAAGATGAAAACTTTTGGCTAAAAATGCTTAGTATGCTTAGAGTTTTCTAGTAGGTGATTTCCTGTCACTTACACATAGTGTATTGCTTCGGCAAATGGTTATGATCCCTTGAGAAAGGTGGGTTGTTGGAAGTAATAATTCATGACCGGGCGGACACGGTGTTGGAGAGCCATCAGCGGGGTCTGGTGAGCGGGTTCTCTCTGCCTGTATCATAAGAAACCGTCCGTTGTAAATGTCTAAGGGTTGTGACTTTGGAGTACTTATCACATACTTTTGGAAGCCGGACTCTGGCCATTCTCGTCTTAAGAACGGTCAAACCACACTGGGAGTGGAGAGATGGCGAGAGCAGTGTGTACCCTCCAAGTTAGCGAACTGGATGGAGGTGTACTGTGCTCTCGGGTAGCGGAACCCCGGTTTTGGCGAGAGGATCCAGGGAAAGGTAGTCATATGCGTGCTTTAGTGCTGCATATGTTGTGTGTTAGGGAAGCCCCAGCTAGGATAAACCGGTTCGAATCGTCGTGTTCCTCGGAAATGGAAACATAACCCTGTTGTTTACATCGTAGTTAATTAAACTTAAATTGGATACTCGTTGGTTCCTTTCATGGATGGTTACTACCTTGTCATCAATCATAAATTTAGATTGGTACTTGAGTAATCTTTTAAACGAATTAATTTAATTTCAATTCTTTTTATAAATGCTCATTTATGAAAAATACTTGATTCTTGCAAACCACACCTTGAATCCTATGACTTGCATATCTCTTGTCCACCAAATATTTTTCTTTTGTCGGATAAGTCTTGTTGAGTACCCCGTACTCAGGGTTTGTTAACCCCTGTTGCAGATGAGGGTCCCAATCCGGTCTGTGTAGCTTCGTGTTGCATGACCGTTGTTTCAGTTGAGGATGAAGAAGAGTAGTTGTCTTTGCTTGACTCTTGGGTAAGAGTACCTCGGTTGTTTGTTTATACTCTATCAGCAGCTTGATACTATGTTATCGTATGACACTTAAGTTATGTTTCAAAACTTATGGTTTGTAATATGACTCTAAATTTCCGCTACTTTGATGTAATATAAATTTCTCGTATTACTTCTGCAATGTTTGTAATGAGGAGATCCTGTTCGGAAAGAGGTGAATGACCCGCCGCAAAGTGGTGACACCTGACGGACTAATTAAGAATTGAATCATTTGTTTGGGATTAAGTCGGATGGACTATTAATCCTGGCAAGTGGGCCCTTTCTTAAAAGGTTCTGTTACAAAGGTTCCCGTGGATGACCAACTGGCTCATCGAGTAGACGGGGTACTCAGTAGCTGACCTGGTAAGAGTGACTCGCATTGATCCAGATCGACTCATAGCCACTATCAGATAGGAGATCCAATGTGCTAACTGTAGTTGCCAGTGACCTCTGAAACCCGCAGCTATGATGTCCTCTAGCTCGCTGACGATCAAATCCCATAGATCAAACTTTTCTTTCCGGATGATATGAGCGAGAAGCCACAACTGAAGATGAGTGATAGTGTCCCGAGCTCCAATCCTGGGAAGAATGGTATGCATCAGTACCTCATGGAGAATCCGAGCAAGAGGAGTGAGGTCTCTCGGTGTGCGGCTCGAACCCTCTGTGAAAGGCAGCTGGAAACACGGCCTCACGTAGTCGGTAGATGGCACTATCCCATCGTGAGGTCGACGAGGTGCCTCCTGGTCCACGTAGCACAAACTGTGAATCCTCGTAGGAGAGGACTCTAGGTGGAACATCTCCCGGAACCGAGTAGCAGTAACTCTGAAGTCGCGGCCCTGAAAGCCGAAGTGGAAGAACTCGTGATCAGGGGAGATCCACAGTGAGGCGTAGAACTGATAGACCTAGTGCTTCTGATAAGCACCGGATTGTCTCATCAAGTCAGACAAACCCTGAAGATACTACAAATGCTGAAGAATCTCTAAACCACCGACACCCTCTATGTGAGAAGGTGGGCAAACTCTATGAGGCCTAAGAGGAGCGTCGGTCTCAACGTAAGCTCTATAGAAGTCCTCGTGAATGGTGGTATAGAAGTTACGGCCAGCACGGAGATCCCTCTGACCCGGGAACCAAGACTGAAAGTCTACGAAGCGAAGGAGCTAGACTTGCTTGGCTGTGAGAACCCTGACCTGATGCCTCACTAGGTCTGGTAGATGAGGTCCTAGTGGACTGGGTGGTGCTCAAGACCCACGTGAGCGAGTGACACGTCTGGCCATCAGCTCACCAATTGAAGAGTGGCCCGCGGCCTCTGACTGCTCAGTCTGTGGAGCTTGCTCTGTCTCCTCTGTCTCAGTAGCCTCTGTGGGCTCTGTCTCTGTACGCGAAGGGGACTCACGACGCGCTCTACGGCGAGGCGAGAGCCTCAAACCGGCGCGACGTCCACCTCGCTCTGCGATCTCTGCTGCCTCGGCCACTGCAACTGTTGTTGCGGAGTCTGGATCCATAAGTAGCCTCTTGCGCTTCTTAGAAACAACCTTCTGCTTACCCCTTCCCCGATCAGTGGGTGGACACGGTGGAGGTGGAGGGTCACCACCACTACCGGGAACGGGGCCGGCGTTCTTCGTCCTTGCCATGGACATGCACTAGACAAACCAAACTGTCACTGTTAAAGAATCCTCAACTGTCAAAGCACAAACTCACTGCCCACTGCCAACTGACAATCCACTGAGCAAAACAAGCAAACAAGATTGGCATGATGGCCCTGGACTATCCTTTCGAGGCTTTGCCTCGTTCCGTACTCGCGGGCTTTGCCTCAAGTTACTGTCTCTGCCTCTGACACACAGACCCTGCTCGATTAGATAGATAGGGATATAACATTTAAGCATATAACAAGGGGTAAGTAATGTCTAACAGAGAGCATGAAGGGAGGTAAGAAGTGGATCGAGTCAACACTGCCTTACCTCTAAACTTAGTGACCAAACCGAAACAGAAAAGATAAGATATCTCGGTTGATTTCACTCCAATCCACTGCCTGGGAGAAAAGGGATAACAAGGACAGGGATTTAGAGAAAGTACTGCGACAAAAGAGCCAACCCTAATTTAATTAGGAATCAAGCAAGAGGTGGAGAGATCACCTCGAAAAGGAAAGGATCGCAGCAAACCTCCTCTGCAGCACCACGGCGAGCAGGGTTGAGAAAGAGTGTCAGCCGGGAACAGGGAGCTCCGGGCGGCGCTAAAAGGCTCTCTGCGTGGTTGAAGCGCACGCGCAGAGAGGGAGGGAAGAGAACGCAGGGCAGCGCTGGACAGCGGGGCGAGATCCACCGGTGGCGCGCAGGGTGAGATCCACCGGCGGCGGAAGCACTGGTGAAAGGCAGTGCGGGGGCGTGGAGATGGTTGTGGAGAGGGAAGCAGGCGAGCGGAGGTCGAGCGGTGGCGGATCTGGACTGAAAAAGAACTGAGGGGAAAACGGTTTTCAAAATGAAATATAGCCCTCAAGTTCGCGACGGACGCTAGCGACGGACACTCCGTCGGACTGCGGCGGACGCTGGACAGCGTCCGACGGGATCGTCCGTCGATCTTCTAGTAGGGATTTTTTGAGACGGTCGACATTGATTACGTCGGATGCTCTGCGACGACGCTAGAGATCGTCTGTCGCCCCTCAAATGGGCGGCATTTTTCTGTTCGGACGGTTGCGATGGACGCTGAGGTAAGCATGATGTAGTAGCCTCCGTCGGGATCGTTCGTCGCCAAATTTTCAAAAAAAATTCAAATTTTGTTTTTGTTTCTTCTCTCCCAACCAAGTCTCAATCAAAAAGATTCAAATAAAGCTTGATTGGACTTGATATGAGAACCATCTCTCAACCACTCATTTGCAAATAGTTTGCCTTAGGCTTAAGTAGTTTTTAGTTCAAAATATTCGAATGAAACCTTCAAGGAGACATCATATGGCCACAAGAGGGGTAAAGGAATGACTTGAGCTTGGAATTCTCCCTCTAAGTGGACGAACACAGAGGATGCTCAAACTTAACCGAAAAGAAACGGAAATCAACACATGCATATGCAACGCATTACAAGAATTTGAATCTAGGTTGCTTGCAAGTTTAAACCATGATTGGACTTCTTCACACGTTCAAGAACGGTTATTCCAACCATGTTAGCCAAGCCTATGTGCATTTCTAGTTTAACAAGATTATATTACACATGATGCAAGGAGGGTTCACACAAGATTATCTTTTAGTGAAGTTAGAGTGATCAAGCACATTCAACTCGCTTCTCAACCTACAAAAGGTTGCTTCATCGAGTGGTTTAGTGAAGATATCTGCCAATTGATTTTCGCTAGAAACTCCCACTAGTGATATGTCTTTCCTAGCCATATGATCTCTAAGAAAGTGATGACGGATATCAATGTGCTTGGTGCGAGAGTGTTGAATCGGGTTGTTTGCAAACTTTACGGCGCTTTCATTATCACACAAGAGTGGAACATCTTTTAAAACCACGCTGTAATCAAGAAGAGTTTGTGCCATGTATAATATTTGTGCACAACTTGCTCCCATGGCTATGTATTCCGCCTCGGCGGTAGACAATGCCACACTATTTTGCTTCTTAGAGGACCAAGAAACAAGTGATCTTCCTAGCAAATGGCAACCGCCGGAGGTACTCTTCCTATCAACCTTACACCCGGCATAATCCGAATCGGAATAGCCACAAAGTAGGAAGGGAGCTCCTTTGGGATACCAAAGGCCAATGCTAAGGGTGTGCCTTATGTATCTAAGGATTCTTTTAACCGCACTTAGATGCGACTCCTTAGGGTTTGCTTGAAACCTAGCACACATACATACACTAAACATGATATCTGGCCTAGAAGCGGTGAGGTAAAGTAAACTACTCAACATTGAGCGATAAAGAGTTTGGTCGATCGGGTTATCTCCCTCATCAAGGTCGAGATGTCCATTAGTAGGCATTGGGGTCTTGATTGGCTTGCAATCCTCCATCTTGAATTTCTTGAGCACATCATTTGTGTACTTCTCTTGAGATATGAAGGTGCCCTCCCTCAATTGCTTCACCTAGAAGTCAAGGAAGAAGGTTAGCTCGCCAATCATCGACATCTCGAACTCCTTGGACATCAATGAACCAAATTCCTTGCTATGATCTTGGTTTGTTGATCCAAATATAATGTCATCGACATACACTTGGCAAACAAAGATCTCTCCATCTAGCACCTTGGTGAATAGTGTGGTATCCACTTTCCCGATCTTGAAACCCTTCTTGAGTAGGAAGTCCCTTAGCCTCTCATACCAAGCTCTTGGAGCTTGCTTCAATCCATAGAGTGCCTTGGACAACCTATACACATGATTAGGACAATTTGGGTCTTCAAACCCGGGAGGTTGTGAGACAAAGACAAGTTCATTAATGAAACCATTTAGAAAGGCACTCTTCACATCCATTTGAAATAGTTTCATTTTGTGATGTGAAGCATATGCCAAAAGGATATGAATGGCTTCTAGTCTTGCAACTGGTGCAAAGGTCTCCCCAAAATCCAAGCCTTCAACTTGGGCGAACCCCTTTGCCACCAATCTTGCTTTGTTCCTCACAACCACGCTTTGATCATCTTGTTTGTTCATAAACACCCACTTGGTGCCAATGATTCTTGCTCCTTTGGGCTTTTCTACTAGTGTCCACACTTTGTTTCGGGTGAAGTTGTCCAACTCTTCATGCATGGCATTCACCCAATCTGAATCCGCAAGTGCATCCTCCACACTAGAAGGCTCAACAAAGGAAACAAAAGAGTGATGCTCAACATAAGAAGCAAGTTTAGATTGAGTTGTTACCCCCTTTGATGGACTCCCTATGATGAGGTCTTGTGGATGAGCTTGAAGCATAGGTGTAGATCTTCTATCAATCACTTGGGGAGGAGGTTGTGGTGCATCAACATCACTAGCTTGTGCCTCGGCTTGATCTTGAGGGATGAAGGTATCTTTTTGTGCTTCCCTCACTTGTTCTTCATCAACTTGAGGCATGTGTGGTGGAGAAGGTACTTGATTTGTGTCATCTTCTACTTCTTCCACCTCTAGTGGATTGATGGCACCAACGGGCATATTCTTCATAGCCTCCCTTAAGGGTTCATCACCTACATCATCAAGATTCTCATGATCTTCTTGAGAGCCATTAGTTTTATCAAACTCCAAGTCATATGTTTCTTCAACTAGGCCTGAGGCTTTGTTAAATACTCGATATGCCTTGGATTTAAGTGAATAGCCAAGTAAGAAACCAATGTCACATCGCCTTTGGAACTTGCCCAAGTGTTGACGCTTCTTGTAGATGTACACTTTGCATCCAAACACTCGGAAGAAGGATATATCCGGTTTCTTCCCATTCACAAGCTCATAGGGGGTCTTCTTGAGAAGCCTTTGGACAAAGAGCCGGTTGGCCGCATAACATGCGGTGTTGATTGCTTCGGCCCAAAACTTCTCGGGGGTGTTGTACTCATCAAGCATTGATCTTGCAAGAGTGATTAGTGTTCGGTTCTTCCTCTCTACTACACCATTTTGTTGTGGGGTATAGGTGGCGGACACCTCATGCTTGATCCCAACTTCATCACAATAATCTTCAATCTTGGTGTTCACAAACTCGATCCCATTGTCACTCCTTATCTTCTTGATCTTCACATCAAACTCATTTTGGGCTCTAGCTGTAAACTTCTTGAATATTGATTGAGTCTCTCCCTTGTCTTGAAGAAAGAACACCCAAGTGTACCTAGAGTAGTCATCAACTACCACCAAACAAAAGAGATTACCTCCAAGGCTAGTATAGGTGGTAGGTCCAAATAAATCCATGTGAAGTAGCTCTAGGACTCTTGATGTTGACATGAAAGCTTTGGTGGGATGGGTGTTGGCCACTTGCTTGCCGGCTTGACACGCACTACACAACTTGTCCTTCTCAAACACCACATCCTTCACACCTCTAACCATCTCCTTCTTGACAAGTTTCTTCAAGGTTGACATTCCCACATGTGCTAATCTTCTATGCCATAGCCAACCCAAAGAGCTCTTGAAGAATAGACATGTTTGCAAACTAGCTTCCTCTGAGGTCAAGTCCACTAGATAGAGATTATTGTGCCTAAACCCTTTGAATATCAATGATGAATCTTCAATCTTGGTCACAACTACCTCATTTGGAGTGAATAGACATTGGAAACCAAGATCACATAGTTGACCAACCGATAGTAAGTTGAAGCTTAGAGATTGCACTAACAAGACATTGGATATTGATTGATCATTGGAGATTGCCACTTTCCCTAGGCCTTGCACTTTGCCTTTTGAATTGTCCCCAAATGTAATATTGTCTTGCCCTTCACAATCTTCCTCAAGTGTAGTGAACATCCGGGAGTCACCGGTCATATGTTGAGTGCAACCACTATCAATCACCCAATGACTTCCACCGGTCTTGTAGTTCACCTACACACAAGCAACTTGGAGTTCAGCTTGTTGTTTGGGAACCCACACTTGGCAAGGTCCCATAGCATTGTCCACCAACTCCTTAGCAACCCATAGCACTTTGGGCTTGTTCTTCATCTTAGGACCGAGAAACACAACTAGGGGTCTACCCTTGGAGTCCTTGTTGATGATGAAGTGTGCATCATGAGGAAAAGGCCTTGTGTGCTTGGGCAAGGTCTTGGGAGGTGGAGTCTTAAATTGAAACTCAAAGTGACCAACTTGTTCACATCCAAAGCACTTCTTGGGCTTGGGCTTTGGCAATTCATAGTTGTTGCTCATAGCCTTGTTCTTGTAGTAGTTCGTTGCTTCTATCTTGACTTTGGCCTTCATGAGTTGGTTCTCCTTGAACCCAATCCTGGTCTTGTCGGTCTTCATGATAGTGTTCATCAAGAGCTCACTTTGAAGGTTGTGGTCCTTAGTGAACTTCTCCATTCCACTTGCTAGCTTGATCTTCTCAACCTTGAGCTTTGCATTTTCTTATTTGAGAGAGTTGATCAAGGTGATAGCATCTTTGTCATCTTGCTTGGTTAACTTGATGGTGAAGGCTTGTTGGCCTTGAGATTGATTATCTCTTCCTTGAGCTTTGAGTTCTCTTGCCTCATCTTCACATAGTCATCATATTTTTCGGCCTCAACTACCTTCTTGCCCTTGCACTTAGCATTTTGCTCACTAGCAACTTCATCAAGCAAGTCCTCACAAGAAGTAGCTATATGACACTTAACAACCGGGTCAATAGCAACATATGTAGCAAGATCATTTGTAAGCAATTCATTAGCTACAACAAGTGTGCCATGTTCATTTCTAACTTGGTTGTAGTCATCTTTTAGCATGTTGTATCTTGTATGGAGCTCTTGTGTTGACCTTTCAAGCTTACCATGTTTCTCACTAGCTTGCTTGAGTGAGGCTTTGAGATCCCTAGTGCTAGATGAGAGAGATTTGTTCTCAAGCTTCAAATAATCATTAACACTAGACAAGTCATCAAGTTTTGCATGCAAGTTATCATTTGCTTTCTCTAGTGTTTCACTTTTAGTTTTGTACTTCCTAATGAGCTTAGTGTATTTGTTGCAAATCACAATTAGCTCATCATAGGAAGGTGCATCAAACTCATCATCACTATCATCACTAGAGTTAGCCTCATCATCATTATCCTATTTTTGTACCTTCTTGTCACCTTTAGCCATGAGGCATAGGTGTGTAGAGGATGAGCCCGGAGATGGTGGAGGAGGTGGCGGTGGAGTAGATGACCCAATCACCAAGGCGGCCACCTTCTCATCTTCACTCTCATCACCAGATGAATCACTTGTGTCTTCAATGTCGGTGAGCCAATCACCAACAATATAAGCTTTGCCATCCTTCTTCTTCAAGTGGAAGTTGAAGTTCTTCTTCTTCTTGAATGGCTTGTCATCTTTCTTTTCCTCATCACTTGACTCATCTTTGTTTCCCTTGTTGTACTTGAACTTGTTGTTGAATTTCTTGTTCTTGTACTTGTCTTTCTTCTCTTTGGGGCAAGCATGAGCCAAGTGTCCAAGTTTACCACAATTGTAGCAATCCATTTTGGAGAGAGGCTTCCTTGAAGAGCTTATAAAGAATTTCTTCTTCTTTGAGTCAAACTTGACTCCATTCTTGTTTAGCCTCTTAAACATCTTTGTTGTCTTCTTCACCATGAGGGCGAGGTCATCATCATCCTCTTCATCACTTGCACTCTCATACACAAATTGCATCTTGCACTTCTTCGAGGAGGAAGCCTTGAGAGCCAAGTCCTTCTTCTCCTCCTTCTCTTTTTCTTTCTTCTTGGAGGAGGAAGAAGAGCCACCATCACCAATCTTCATGTACATTTCATGGGCATTGATCTTGCCCAAGACTTGTGTTGGTGTAGCGGTGGAGAGGTCACCTTGGTGAAGAACCATGACGATGTGGCCATACTTATCAATGGGCAAGACACAAAGAATCTTGCGCACCACATCGGCCGGTGCCATTTGGTTGAGACCGAGCCCATTCAATTCTTCTACAAGAATGTTAAGACATGAGTACATCTCATTAGCATTTTCATTTCCAAGCATAGAAAAAGAATTGAGCTTAGCCATGACCAAGTGATAGTGTTCCTCACGCTCACTCTTTGTGCCTTCGTGAAGAGCACAAATAGTGGTCCACAACTCAAATGCATCTTTGGCGTTACGCACTCGGTTGAAGACATCCTTGCAAATGCCACGAAAAAGAATGTTCTTCGCCTTGGCATTGTGCTTCTCAAAGTAAGGGTCCTCCGCAAAGTAGGAACCCCCCTTTGTGGCGGCCTTGAGCACGCCAGCGTCCACGGCCTCTAGATAGGCCTCCATACGAACTTTCCAATATGGAAAGTCATCTCCATCGAACATGGGAGGTGGTCCATCCCCATGGGACATCTTGCTCTAGGCAATGAAGCCTAATTTAGAGCAAACCTTGCTCTGATGCCAATGAAAGGATCAAGATGCCCAAGAGGGGGGATGAATTAGGCTCTTTTTAATTTCTAGACAAGAATTAAACCTATCAAGATCCAATTAACCCCCTAGTGCCTACCGTTTGTGTGTCCTAGCTAGAAAGCGGTAGCAAGCCAAATGAAAGCGAAAACTTCCTACACAATTCTAATATGAATTGAAAGACGAGCGGAAAGTAATGCGGTATGAAAGAGCTAGGGAAAGAGATGCTTGACACGGCGATGTTTTGCCGAGGTATCGAGGAGTCGACACTCCCCCCTAGTCCTCGTTGGAGCACCTCGCAAGGTATAGCTCCCCCTCAATCCTGCGCAAGGGATGAGTGCTCTCTATGGGTTGATTCTTCGCCACTCCGGCTCGATGAATCGCCCACAACTGATCACAAGTCGATGGAGAAGGGCCGCCGACAATCTTCCGGCGATCACCTTCCTCCGAGCACCACCGGACCGTCTAGGTGATGTCGATCACCAAGAGTAACAAGCCTCGATCTTCGCTTGACTCACTCAAGCTTCACAACTAGAGGATGCACACTTGAACTCTTGGATGAACTAGAGGAGAGGATGGATGGATTCGCGAATCACTCTCTCTAGGGCTCTTGCTCTCTTCCCAACCTTCTCAAACAACTCAACAACTGAAATGAGCAAAGGCAAGGTAGGAGAGAAGGGTGAGGAGCTATAAATAGCCCCCCAGAAAACTGCCTCGGGCTGGCAATTCAAGTTGGCGACGGGCGCTCCGATGCCTAGGCGACGGACGGTCCGTTGCCCTGCCCAACGGCTAGTTCTGAACCTCGGTTTAGGCGAAGGACGCTCCTGCGCATACCGACGGACGCTGAGACACCAGCGTCCGACGCCCCTTGCCGAGTTGCACTGAAAACATCCCCACTGGTAGGCCGACGGACGTTGTCACAGCGTCCGACGCCTTGGCGACGGACAGCGTCCGACGCCCTCTTAAACTTGGGGGACCGCACTGGGCAGCCGACAGACGCTACGTCATCCTGACGTCAGCGTCCGACGCCATCGTCTGACGCGACAGACAACGTCCGGCGCCTTCAGACTCAGCGTCCGATGCCCAGTAAACTTCTTTTTCAACTCCGGTTTTCGTCGCGATGAATTCGGAAGAAGTTCTTGGATATCTTACGGTCACCATAGGATTTCTTAGAGCTAAGGAAGTCAAGTGTGCACCACACCTAAGTCATGAATCTCTCCTAAGTCAAGCTACTAGTCTCAACCCCTCTTGATAGTACGGTCAAAGATAAAATAGAAGCCCTATCTATTTCTAAGTGCCCTTCATCACCTTATGGCACTTAGCCTATCATTCTAGGGTCTTCATCATGTCTCATTGAAATCCGAAACGATATCCATCTTGAGGGCTAAGTGATGACCATTTATGTTGGTCACTATGGCTAAGCTACGCATAGCCTCTACAAAACACACGTTAGCCATAATTATCGCTAATTGCCGTTAATCACCGAAACCAATAGGGTCATGATTCTTCAAAGGGTTGCGGTGAACTTGGCCATAGAGCAACTAGCTGGAGGTGTAGCCTCACAGGGACCAAGAAAAGGTATATTCCACTTAGTTCCTTTGCTTCTTCCTTTGTTTCTTGTCACACTTAGCAACTAATATTCACAAATATTTGGTTACAGAAAAAGAACCAAGAAGACAACAACAAAGCCTAGAAGGAAGAAGCAACAACAGAAAGAGGAAGTGGGAGAGGAAACACCAAGATCCAAGAGGGCAGCAGCAAGGGTGGCAAAGGCGGCGGCACAAGTAGAAGCAGCAGTAGCAGCAAGGGAGGAAGCACAAGCAGCAGCTGCAACAAGTGGAGCAGCAGCAGCACAACCACCATGTTTGGCTCTTGTCCCAGTAGTAGCAGATATGGGGCAGCCCCACTATGCCAGAGGTTTGTTGCAACCATTCAATTGACAAAAACCCATAAATACAAAACTTAACATTTGTTCAATGTAGGAGATTGGACTTGAAGGAACGGGCACCGGTGCCATTGGAGATAGTATCACCAGCTGCTCCAAAGAAAATGACACCAAGGCGGAAACAACTAGCATCCAGGGTGAAGAAATCCACACCAACTAAGGATCCTATAGAAGTTGAATATTTTGCATGCGTGTTCTTTTCTAGATGGACTTGTATAACTAATGACATGTGCTACTACTGTAACGAAACTATTCAGTCATGGATCAAGGACCTAATGGTTGTTATGTGCCCCAGTGTTGTAAGAACTAATGTCAGCTGTTGTAAAAACTAGCCAAAAACTAGTGGTTGTATGTTTCAGCATGTTTGCATTTTGTTATGGATCAGTTTCAGCAACATGTTGTTATGGATCAGTTATGTATGTTGGATCAGTTATATATGTTTGCATTTGTGGTAGTATGCATTTTGTATGGCTATGGATCAAGGACCTGTTATGTATGCGGTGCACAAAATGTTTGCATTTGTGGCTATGCATTTGTTACAGTCCTGTTAAGTGGTACTCAGATTTGTTTTATTTTAAACTTACTCAGATTTGTTAAGCGAGATAAGGTGCACAAAATGTTTGCATTTGTGGCCGATTATTTATGTGGGTGAGAGAAGGGGCTTGCGAGAGTGTTGTGGGGTGCCTGGGAACACCGGCCTGGCAGCCTGGGAACACCGGCCTGGGAGCCTGGGAACAAAAACTTTCGGAGAGAGAGAGAGAGAGAGAGGCAGGAAGGTCCTTTGACGCGCCCAAACAGGGTTCCCTGGCTGCCTTCCACGCTGGCGAGTCCATGTGGCACGACACGTCAGCGAAAATGGCAAATCCGTAGGAGGCGAAACCGTAAGAGTGGCAATTACGTAGGGGCGCGTTTAACGCTGGCAACTGAAGGAGCGGCAACCGTAAGAGTGGCAAATAATTAAATTGCTCGAGAACTGTAGATGAATAGTGATCGGAGTGAGGAAATTGAAAACGTATTGTAGCTAACTAACCAGGATTAGAGGTCTTTCTCCACTTGGCTACATCCGCCCCTTATTCAGCTAAAGGATTTTCTCTTTTTTCCATTCATTATTATTCTATTTATCCTGACCTCCATACCTCGATCGAGATAGTGGACATAGGATGCCACTCTTTAAAATGAAAAAAAGGAGTAATCAGCTGTGACACGAAAACAAACGAATCCTTTTGTAGCTCGTTATTTATTGGCAAAAATCGAAAAGGTCAATATGAAGGAGGAGAAAGAAATAATAGTAACGTGGTCCCGGGCATCTAGCATTCTACGCCACGGAAGTGAGAGATGGGTTTTGATAGGTCCGCGGGGAGAGGATAAGGTTGACGATGGTCGACGTGGGAGTTTCTAGATGCGGGCGTGGCAGCCATCTAGTCGGTGCGGCGACATGGAACGGTCAGGAGCGGAGAACTGTAGATGAATAGTGATCGGAGTGAGGAAATTGAAAATGTACTGTAGCTAACTCACCAGGATTAGAGGTCTTTATAGATACCATGCATGCGTCATTTGCTTAAATTTATGCTTGTGGTTCTGGTGTAGGCCACGTCCAACACTTGGCTAGGGTCCTAGTTTCTGTCTAAGGTGTCAGTGTGCATGGTTTCATTCCAGAGTACTACCAAGCTTTACATATTAAGATCGTGGAATGAAACAACTCTTCTCGATCAATGCACAATTTAACTTCATCAATTAATAGGATGTCTACAACATTACTTTGTACCATGATATTGTGATCAAATGTGTATATATATTATGTAGCCTTTTGTAAGCAAATGTAGGTTTCACACTCACCACCAACATTCACGCTCTAGAAAAAATACATTACCCTATTTGTGTAGTGATCAAGTATACATACTCCCTCCATTCTAAAATTAATGTTGTTTTATGTTCATGCAGATTAAATTTTAGCAATATGAGCAATATTTTTATCAGTAAATATGTTTATTATAAAATATATTTAATAAATAATCTAGTGATATTTATTATGCACCATAAATATTAATGATTTTTATATATATTTGGTTAAAGTTCAAAATAGTTGACTTCTCAAATATTGAGAATGGTACTTATGCTTTAGACAAAGGGAGTATATATTGTGTAACCTTTTGCAAGCAAGCAATGGTAGGTTATTTTGAATATCATTCACGGTCTAGAAGCTTAGAAAGAAGCTTTTACACAAGAGCAGAGCTCTCCTATCATATTAATTAGAGAACCCCGTCGCTCCTTGAGGATCGCCAACACTCACATTTTAAAAGATGGAGCTAAGCTTTGAGAAAAATGGAACAAAAATTGGAGGGAAAATAACTTCTTTAGAGCGACTTTAACTTATAGTTTAAGAGGATAGGCTATATATACATCAGGTGGTGCTAACTCGTTACCATTATATTTGCTTTAATACATAAGGGGTATTTGGTTCGCATCCTCATTTGGTAGTCCGTAGTCACGGCCAAGCAAGCACATCCAACCCTAGACATCGAACGTGGGGCATCATTGTGTTGTCAATGAACAATATATATAGGGTCGGAAGTAAAACACCCCACTTGGGGCAGCTCCATGCGGGTCACTTACAAGTTACTCCCTCCATTCAAAATATATTCATAAAAAGGTATTGATATTTATAATTCATAATAAGCATGCTAAATTAATCATCATAATAAATGTAATTATAAATGTAACTGAAGATCTAGATGTAGAGTGGTTAATACTTAACATTGCACCATCAAAACAACTTTTGTGCAATAGCTAACAATCTTTTTTACTGGCAATTTAGCAAAGTTTTCCAATAACAACTTCTGTTTAACTTTCAAATAACATAGGAAACTTAGATATGTTATAACACTTTCTACTACGCAAATAACAATAATCAGTTCGAGCCTTCCAGAACTGTGTGACAAGAGATCATAATTAGCAATGAGCAAACGAAGAGGTCAAAGGAAAACTGTGTGACTAGCGACGCATACACTTTGGTTCTGTTTATTAACACTATTTTTCAGCAAACGAATAATATTTTTCTCACACAACGAATCCGTATAAGCATTCAGCATAAGTCCAATTTTGGCATAGCGAACAGGACCTTTGGAGCTGCTTATTGGTTTGTGACATAGCCTCGTCTTGCTACGCCAACTTAAGCAACAAGGCGCTCGGCCGAGCAGGGAAGCCGATTTACCTCTCCCATGCACGTCGCTCAGGAATGTGTAACATTCCTCAGCGAAGAAACCAAGCAGGCCATTCGCTCTTCTTCACGGTGGTAGAAAAGTAGAGATAGCAGCATATAAACACAACACAAACATCTCACAATGTTCGCTTGTCCTGTATGACAGTATTTTAGTCTTATTTTAGTTTATTTTTATTCACAGAACACTATTGAATCAGTCTCATTTTTCAAAGCCAAACAAACACATCAAGCTCATGAGAAAATAAGGAAAAAGAATATTATTATTTCTATATTCATGTTATCTTTAAAGTAGATCGTACCAATAAATGATACGCCGTACGCTTTCGCCTGAATACAATCACGATGTTATACTGCAATGATGCATTTGCAGATCCCGGAGAAGATCAGAGGGGAGCTCTATACATCAAGGAATGACAATTCGCTGTATCTGATTGCCGACTCCGATCCAGCGGTGAGTACATCTGTGCACTGTGCGTACTAGGGGGTCTTGTTGCCGCACTGCGGGTTCATGAAGATGACGTGCTGCAAGGCCGGTCTGAGCGTCGTGGAGGAGCAGGACAAGGCCGAGGTGGTCTTGGCGATGGGGATCAGCGACTGCACCACGTCCGTCATCAGCGGCCGGTACTCCGCCTTCGTCTGGATGCACATCGCGGCGATGGCGGCGACCTGCTCTCAGTGGCATTCGTGTCATGTCAGTGTAAAGATGGCGTACTTGGTGTCATTGAACGGCTAATGATGAGCGGCTTAATTGCAGAGTAAATGAGTACTAATTGCGAGAGTAGCGCCAGAGCAGCAGGGAAGTTAGACCTGGATCAGATCCTTCAGGGCAAACTGGCCTTTCAGGGCAGGGTCAACCATCTGCTCAAGTTTCTCGCGATTCGTTAGTCGCGGAAGGGCCTGCGGAAACAAGACGCTAGCCTATTCAGTCACCATGAGAACACAAACCACACCACAGTACGTACTCATGGTTACTGAGCGATCAGACATAACGTACTGACCCAGGAAACCAGGACATGCTCTCCGGGCGGCCGCTGCGTGTCCACCGGTACCCGCCCGGTGAGTAGCTCCAGGAGCACAACCCCGTAGCTGTACACGTCCGACTTGGTCATCAGCTTCCCCGTCGACGCGTACCTGCAAACCGCCTGCGATCAATCGACGCTACCAAAGGAAGAAAAAAAAAAGGAAGCATGACAAGGTGATCGCAAATGGCGGCGTGCTCGTCGATCGTACTCTGGCGCGAGGTAGCCGGTGGTGCCGAGCACGCGGGTGACGACCTGCCCGTCGGCCTTGTTGGAGCCGATCTTGGCCATGCCGAAGTCGGAGACGCGGGCGCGGTAGTTGTGGTCCAGCAGGACGTTGCTGCAGTTGAAGTCACGGTGGATCACGGCGGGGCTGCTGTGCTCGTGCAGGAACTCGAGCGCGAGGGCGCAGTCCAGCGCGATGCCCAGCCGCGTCTGCCAGTCCAGCGGCGGCTGGAGGAGGCCTTCTGAAGCCGCGGGCGCCGCCGGCCGGGGCGGGTGGAGGTGGCTCTTGAGGCTGCCGTTGGGCATGTACTCGAACACCAGCAGCCGGTGGCTCTGGTCGGCGCAGTAGCCCAGCAGCCCCACCAGGTACGGCGAGTCCATCCGGCTCAGCAGGTCCACCTGCATTCAACAATCAACAGCAACGCAATGCAATGCGATCAAAAAGTCAAGTCCAGCTTTGCAGTGCAGGGTACACGAGTACTGTACTCCCTACTTATACAGCGTATAGAAATGTGAAACCTAAGCAAAACAACGCATCGCTTCGCTTAGAGACCTGGCACATGCTCGGGTTAATTCGATCCCTCGATGGTCGATGCCACTCACTGGCTAGCAGATCTCGACCCTAAAACACGCATGAAGTATGCCTGTAATAAGCCGCTCTACTGATTGCATTAGCGCAGTACTGCGTCCTGTGCAACTGCACGCCAGTACACGAGTAAACACGACCACGATTCGTTGTACCAGTAACGTGTCAATACATCAGCGTCGTCATAATAGCCACCGTGCCCACCGGACTTGTGCAGTGGCGATCGATCGAGATACGGGACCATGTCAGGCAATCAGACGGCCAGATTGATGATGTGTGCAGTGCAGGTGTTGGGTCGAAATGACCGGGCAAGGGCCAGCAGCGGTCCGTGCCCTGCGACACCTGCGGGTCAAGAAAGGCATTGCCAGGTGGGATTACATCCCTGCAGTCCCACACTCGCGGCAGCAGAGTACCAGTCATCTCTGTGGACGATATGTTTTGCAACTTTGCATCCATTTCTGAACGAGTCTACTCCTACTTGAAAAGTCTTGTGCCCATTGAAACACATGGAAACAAAAACACGCTAGTGAATCTGACAGGCAAGGCATTCATGGATGCCGGCTTAAGAAGCCTAGAATGCAGTACCAAAGAAAGGTTGGCCCCATGAGGCCATGACACGAATGACCCCTGTGTGAGCTTCCAAAATATAGACCCAAACCTAGATTATGCTCGTGAGTTTGTCTTTTGTCCCATGCGAAGCTCGAACCCACAATGTGAAGCCTAATGGATGGCCGAGTCAGGACGCGATGAACACTATTCGTTCTCACCACACGCTGCTGCGCGTGACACGCCATACCAGAAGCGCTGCCGGCACCAGCCGCTGTACCAGACATAACCCATATACTATTTCCCCGGCCCGCGGGAGGACGGCATGCGGCAGCCGACAGGACCGGATCGACAAGGGCACAAGCCTCACGCGTCTCCCGCGTCCCGCCCGCCAAACGGCCGCAACTAACCGGCCGGCACCAGGCTCGGGCTCACCCACCGCGAACGCGAACTTTTCCCGTGTCGAGGCAAGTTGGTCCCGCTCCCGCGCGCGTCCGCCAAGCGCCCAGGGCCAAGGCACCGCGCGCAACGGACGAGCCCGACGCCATCAGCCGCCGGGCACGCTGCGTCACGACGCCCACCAGGCTAAAGACAAGATGGAACAGTCTGTCACAGAAGGCGGCTCGCAGTCACGCACGCACGCGCGCGCACCAGGCACCAGGCAGGGCAACCTGCCTTCCAGGTTACGTCCCGGCGCCACACCGCCCGTCCCAACGGCCGATCCTTCCCAGGCCAGGCACACCAACCGCTGGAACTCGAACTACCCCCCGGCTGCTCTGCTCTGCTCGGTGCTCGTTGCGGCAATTGGTAAGGTTGGTACGAGCGTACGCGAAGCGGAGCGCGACGTACGTGGACGTGCACATGGACGGTGGCGTGCGGCTGAAAGCGACGTGTGTGCGCCGGGCGGGGCAGGGTGGAGTAACAGTTGCTTGGTTGGCTTACCTCGATGCGGAACTCGCGCTCGCCCTGCCGCCGCTGGTCCAGCCGCAGCCGCTTGATGGCGGCGGTGGTGCCGTCGGCGAGCCGTCCGCGGAAGACCGCGCCGTAGGCGCCCCGCCCCACCACGTTGCACTCGCTGAACCCGTCCGTCGCGCGCTCCAGCTCCCGGTACGTGAACACCTGCGCGCCGCGGCACCGCGGCTGCGCCGAGAACCCCAGACGACCGGAGTATATGCACCCTGTGCCTGCCCGCCGTGGCCAGCAAAAAGAAAAACGAGCCATGAGAAAGATCGATCGAACCAATGCGACGGCCGGGCACGCACGACGAACTTTGTCGCTCGGTCGCGTCGTTCTGTTCAGCTAGGTATGTATGTACGTACTGTAGCACTTACCGACGCCGGCGTAGCCGCACCTGGTGGTATGGCTGCTGCAGCTAGACGGCGGTGCGCCCGACTTGACGTCGCCGCTACCGCTGCCGCCGGCGTCAGCCTTGCGCGGCCCCGCCCGGCGAGACACCGCTAGGATGACACCCACGGCGACGAGCAGAACGAGGCCTATGGCCAGAGCCGAGACTGGCAGTATGGTGAAGAGCGGATTCGCTCGACCGCCGCTGACATGGTCCCCGCGCGGCGCCGGCCACGGGGCGAGCCGCGCGTCCGCGAGGTCCTCCGCGGCGGTAGGGGATGATGCTGGGGATGGTGCCGGTGGCGGCGAAGGCGGGGAGACGGCGTCCGCCATTCCGGCCTTCGAGGATGGCCGGGTCGGTACGTCGTTGTAGCCAGGACAAGGCAGTGGAGACACAGCGCGTGAACAGAGAGATAAGGAAGGCGACGAGCGTACAGATATAGCTTGCTACAAGGGGTACGGTGCTGCTGCACAAGGGACTAGCGTAGAGTACAAACTCCCCCAATCTACTGCTGCACCGTTTTCCTTTCCTTTAACTGCGGCTGCAGACTGCAGTGTGCACTTTGCCGTGTTCGGTGTGCGTGGGGTAATGGAACAGCAGCTGCTTGTTGGTATTCTAGTACTCCTGGCTATGTGGCTCGTCCAGGCACTGGCGTCGATGGGCGCTTATATTCACCAATCACCAGTCACCGTGGCGTCAAGACGACACTGGTCAGTAGAATGCGATCTAGATTCTCCGTAGGTTTCTGTTCGATTTTTACGCCATGCACGGATCCATTGTCTGGTGGCAATGATCGCGCGCTCGGACGGTTCTTTCTTTGTCGAAATGTAAATGTATGGACCAGGTTTGTGCACGGTGCCAAAATTATGAAACTTTCAGGTAAAAAACAGCAAGGTTCTTCTTCTGACAGTAGATGCGACCATATCACGGCCCGTGATGGTTTTTACTCCTCCAATGGAAACGGCGAGCTAATAAAAAACGGTGCTTGCCCGGGGCAAGTCAACCCGGCCGGTCGGTGTGAAATCCCGGCGGGCAAGGCGCCAAGACGGCCGAAATCACATGCGGGATTACGGTCACCGTCTCCTGCTCGTGAGCATCGTTTGTTCGCGCTCGCGCGCTGGGTTCCTGCAGGGAAAGAGAGAGACGCAGCTGGTCCAGTCCAGACGCCCGGGTAGGATAGGAATAATCGGATCGATGTCCCGGTATTCTCTGCCGTCTCTTGCAGCCAGGTGGGGAATCTGTACAGGTTCGTGGCCACTGTTCGCCAGGCAACCTGAAATGGCACTGCCATACTAGGATTACTAGCCGCATTTCATCATCCCACTTCGAAATTCAGAGGGACCATAGGACTTCGGGTTTGAACTTTGAACTTTGAACTGACTTTTGCACCAGCGCTTCGTGCTTAGGAACGCCCCGCCCTATGCATTGTGCCCTAAATTCTTTTTTTAATCTCTTATATATCTCTGTCTCTATCTCTTCTCTACAACTAAAACATAGAGATCTATTCCGTCCATCGGCGACACCAAATTACCAAAACAACCCGCGACGCGAATCTACACGAAACTCACACAAAACAAAAGGAAACCCTCGGCAAAAAAGGAAACCCCCGTCATATATATACACACACACGCAAAAAACGAAAACCCCACGCAAAAAAAAAGGAAGTGTGGCGGTTTTCTACCCCGGCGTCTCTCTCGTCCGATCACGATCTCATCTCTTAGGGTGTGTTTGGTTGGAGAGCGAGGTAGAATGGAACGGTTCATTCCTGTTTCGGGGATAGAATGACTCTGTTCTATCGTTTGGTTGGGAGGATGAAATGATTCTATTTGTATGTTTGGTTGTAGGGATCAAATGAATGGGATAGCATATCTGTTAACACCGTCAAATGTAGGACCCACCTGTCAGATGTGGTAGCTTCTTCTTCCTCTTCTATGTTCTATTCCATCCAACGCCGCTGGCCCTCCCGACCTGTTCAGTCAGTGCTCACACGGCACTGCTAGGCAGCTAGCACCACTAGCCACGCATGCTGCAGCCCCATGGGAGAACGCGCCACAGCCAGCCCACACGAGCTCACGCCACCACACGCCAGCGTAAGCTCGCAGCCGCCGCCCGCACGAGCTCGCAGTTCCGTCCATCCGGCAAACTCGCGCTGCTGCAACGCCGCACCGCCATCCGTGCGCTCAAGCCGCCGCCCGCCCGATGAGTCGCACTGCTACACCCAGCATGCTCTCCGCCCGTAGCTGTCGTCGCTCGTACCGCCCCCATCCACGCGAGCTCGCGCCGCCGCCGCTCGGCTGTTTTTTTTTTGAAATTCGCTCGGCAGTTGCTTGCTCACGGAAAGAGAGATAACGCGAGACGGAGCCGACGAGAGCGAGTGCGTCCGACCGTTTTTCGGGAGAGTGGGCGTTCAGCAAGTGAATATTCATAGATTGGAGTGGCTGCATTCTCATGTTCCTAAACCAAACAATGTAGAAACTAGGATAGAATGGTTCTATCCCACCTCATCTCATGAACCAAACACACTCTTATTCTCATGCAAAAAACAAAAATCCCACGCAAAAAAAAAGAAGTGCGGCGGTTTCCTAGCCCGGCGACTCTCTCAGGTCCGGTCACAATCTCATCTCTTGTCGGTGTAATCTCCAGTTTTCTCACCGTCGTTGACAACGCCATCATCTCTATTGTCGCCGTCGTCAGACTGCCGCCGTCGACAACGCCGCGCAGTCGTCAGACTGCCTCCGTCGACACCGTCGACAACGCCCGCGCAGGCTGCCGCCGTCGACAACGCTCGCACAGGCTGCCGCCGTCGACAACGCCATCAGGCAGTACACGATCGAAATAACCGGAAGAACCGAATGACCAAGTCAAGTCGTCAGGCTGCCGTCGTCGATGTCGTCGACAACGTCAGCGCCGTCGACAACGCCATCATCTCTATTGTCGTCGTCAGTACATAGCACCAAAAGGCCAAGTCGAGCCGTCAGGCTGCTGCCGTCGACAGTGCAACCCTGATAGGTGTGCTGGACCACATCGACTGTATCAAGGGCGTCGTCTCCCAGATATTTCGCATCTGTAAATTATCAAACCATAGAATACATGGCACATTAGAACTGCGTAAAAAAACAATCTATTATTTAAGCATGGTGGTCGGTTAGTGGATTAGACTCTTGGCCATTTGCTTCACTTGATCATTCTAGTGAGTTGGAGGAGCAAACTAGTGTATTTGCATCGTGTTGGCGCATCTAGTTGCACTTAGGTTTGTATCGCTGTTATTTCTCGTTACTCTTGGAGTTTGTCGACTCCTAAATGACTTGAAGGAGTGTGGATTATTGAGTGGAGGCTGGTGATTATCTCTGGCTCTGATCGGTGAATTGTGAGTGGTTCTTGAGCCTTCTCCGTGTGAGTTCATGAAATACATCTTAGTAGATTGCTCATAGCTTTTGGATCCCCATCTTGTGTTGATTGTTGCAAGTTAGGTGTGTCAAACCTATTAGTGCGTGAATCACCAAGAGGGTGTATTGCTACAATGAGTAGCTTAGTGATAACCTCGAAAAAAACTTATGTGATCTCTATTGACAAGAATTTTATTTGTGTATCGATTTATTAAATATTCTATCATCGCGTGGGTATATCCTCCTTTACTCTTTCTTTGTGTTCATATTGTTTATCTTATTGTAAAATAGAGTATCTGTTTTTTGGTGTGCTTTGTATATCTCTAGGATAGATAATTTCCAGTTCTTTAGTTAGAACACTTATACTGTTGAATGTGGCATACAATTGCTAAGAACTAGAATGGACAAGTCAGATCACTTATACTGTCGAATGTGGCATACAATTGCTAAGAACTAGAATGGACAAGTCAGATTATATTTTTTGGCAGCGCTAGTGCTAAACTTGTTTATAACCTTTTATTTTACTATATAATCATTTATCTAAGTGTAGTATTTATAATTTTTTTATTAGGTTATTCACCTCCTCTAGTTACATTAAGACCTTTTAGTGTGGTAAATATGGGCTGTCATGTACTCCTTTCATCCCAAATTTCTAAATTATAAGACATTTCAAAAATTTTGGAGAGTCAAAGCATATTACCATTAATTATAGAGAAAATTATAAAGATTATGACATCAATTAGTCATACTATAAAAGTATAATTGATGAAGAATCTAATAATACTTAGTTGACATTATAAATTATAAATTATTATATTATCATATAAGCTTGATCAAACTCGAGATACTTTAACTCTTCAACGTCCTTGAAATGTCTTATAATTTGAGATAGAGGGAATAAGTTTAGGGATTTAGAAATACCTTTTAAAAGTTCAAGAATATATATATATATATATATATATATATATATATATATATATATATATCACTTAATAAGTTTGGAGAACTAGAAATATATTTTCAAAATTCAGAAGCTTATATTCAACGTATGTTTACAAGTTATACAAGTTCGAGGGCTGTGGTGTATTTTAACCTTTTCTCTAACATCGACATGATTAATAAAAACTGTTTAACATAAAAAAAATCATTTTTTTCATCTCTATTTTTTCTGTCGAACAGGACCCGGCCGGAATCACACTGCTTGTGCCTTTCCCTCCTCTATAATCCGACACGCTCTGCGCGCCGCCGTCGACCTATCGAATGGAGGCGGAGGAGCAAAAGCAGCAGCAGCCCCAGCGCCCGCGCCGCAAGGGGCAGAAGCGGAAGTTGGAGGACGAGGCATCCGCCGCCGCCGCCACAGCCGCCGCGTCCTCGCTCGGCAGCGCGGGCGCCGACGATGACAACGAAGAGGAGGACGGTTCGGCAGGCACCCCCGAGATCTGCTGCCGCCACTCCCACGCGGCGCTTGCCCGCGAGGTCCGCGCGCAGGTTGATGTCCTCGTCCGCTGCGCCTCTTCGTCGCGACATGCCGACCGCGCCGCCGCCAAGCGCGCTACACACATACTCGCAGAGCTAGCCAAAAACGGTAACCTCCCTTCGCCAAACCTCACTCCGGCCGCGCCGATCCGTGCATCCGCATCCTTACCGAGTGGATCTGGTGGTTGTCAATTGAGCAGAGGAGGTTGTCAACGTGATTGTAGAGGGCGGCGCCGTGGCGGCCTTGGTGTGCCACCTAGAACAGCCTGCTGTGGCGGCGCCAACGCAGGAGGAACAACAACTGCGGCCGTTCGAGCATGAGGTTGAGAAGGGCTCCGCTTTCGCTCTGGGCCTCCTAGCTGTAAAGGTTTCTTCATTAATTCCCTAATTGAGTTGTAGATGCACTTTTGGTACCAATGCAATTTCCACAAATTTGTGTTCTAAATAGGGCTGAGAATTTTCAAGTTTCCTGTGGCATAGGATTATAAAGTTTAAGAACTTCAACTATCCCATATATATATACAATAATTCTGAAAGCCCAAACCTCATCCTCATATATCTGTATTTTTTGTAAAAAACTGTAAGATCCCATGCGGCCATGCCTTTGAATAGTTAGAAAAGCCTATGAATTCCAAGTGCTATATACTTGGTGTCTTTCTAGTCAGTCTCTACTCTCTAGTACCCTTTAGAAAAACTTAGGCATGCAAGATATCCTAATTGCTCTAGTTCTTTAGGGTCTATTAATAGTTGTGTTTTGAGCATTGATGCTTTACTGTTGTGTAATTTTCATCAAGTTACTGTTGCTACGATCGATTTAATCATTTATTATGTGTCTCACTGTAACAGCCTGAACATCAACAACTTATAGTTGATGCTGGTGCACTACCTCCTCTAGTGAAACTCTTGAAAAGGCAGAAAAATACTACAAATTCGAGGGTGGTTAATAGCGTTATCAAGAGAGCAGCTGATGCAATTACCAATCTTGCACATGAGAATAGCAACATCAAAACTAGTGTCAGGTTTTGTTTTATGCCTCTTTGATCATTTGATAACCTTTTACTTGAGAAGTTTTCACTTGCTGAGGATTTTGTTTTACTGCAGAATGGAAGGTGGAATCCCACCACTTGTTGAATTGCTAGAATCGCAGGATCTTAAGGTGCAGAGGGCAGCTGCAGGTGCCTTGCGAACTTTAGCCTTTAAAAATGATGAAAATAAAACTCAGGTGAGATATCAAAATCAATGAGGGCTATAATTATGTTAGATTTTGACATCTGAACTTGCATATGCCTTTTACACATTTTCACGACAGTAAATTCCTGTAATGCAGATTGTTCAATGCAATGCTTTGCCAACTTTGATCTTAATGCTGCGATCTGAAGATGCTGCAATTCACTATGAAGCAGTAAGGCCTTGTGCTCTTCTCCAGTTTTGATTATGAGCACTGAATGCTCTGATGTCAACTCCGCTTCTCTAAGAGCACTTTCTCACACTGTTGAGATGTATCGTTCGATTGATTATGAGCAGGTTAATGTTGTCACAGATAAATGATCATATCATTTGGAATTGTGCCATTCTTCAGTTTTGCACAATCCTTAATCAGCATTTATCAATGCAAGGTCTTGTGAAATATAAAATTTTAATGCTCCATCTTGAAACTTAATGCTGGATCGTAACACTGTATATTTAGTTGGGAAATTTCATTCTGGACCATGTTTCATCCTCTCGGTTACATGGACAATTTTGAATTTATTTCCAAAGTTGAATAGAAACTTAATTTTGTTGGCTGTTAGCGGTTACCTTACAGATATTATGTTGTCTTACAACACATTTATATCATAGGTTTGCATAATTTGTTCAATATTTCTTGCCATTTAAGATGCAGTTTGATTAATATTTTCTGATCCCATTGATGAAATTATATTAATTTGGATTCAAGGTTACCCTGAATTTGTGCACTGATATTGGCCTTGTTTGGATCCTAGGGCTAGAGCTAGTTTGGGCTAGTTTGCACCCAACTAGCCCAAAAGTATCCAAATAGGAGAGCTAGATTAGGATAGTTGCAACTAGCCCACCCCAAAAAACTAGCTCTCCAAAGAGGTGATTATTTGGGCTAGTTTGGGCTGGTTGTGGTGGAACGTGGAACCCACCTCATATGCAACTACAAAAAATGTTATAACTAACAAACCAAACATCCAAATAAAATTCTGATTACATCATTGAATTCGTTACAATAAATATTTTAAAATAAGATCCCACATGGATATATTTGGATGATTTGTAAAAATAATTTATTATCAAACTAGCCCAAACTAGCCTTGAATCCAAACACCTCCTTGGCTAGAGCAAGTTTGAGCTAGTTTACAAACTAACTCTAACCTCTAGCTCTAGCCGAGCTAGAGTGATCCAAACAGGGCCATTGATGTATTGCATATAGCCAACCTTAGTGAAACCACTAGCAGTGCGTTTGGCAATTATTGGGAAGGGGCATGGGAATTGGTGGTGGGAGTTGAGCGAATTATGAAAATTTGATTTTTAGGCCCAATCACTTGTTTGGTTCATTGAGGGAAATAAGACACGGAATTTAAGAGGAATTTCATGTCCCCTGTCTGTGTGTGTGTGTGCTGTATCATGGTGCATGTACATGGATGCTTGAAGAATGAAATGTTTATTTGATTGCATAAATGTGTGGCAAACTGGCAAGTACTGAGACAACACTAGAGGCTGATGCTATTTACTACTTGGTTCCTGAAATATTTCAAAAAGTAATCTGCACTTGCTACTTGTAACATGTTTGCTAAGTAAACTTGGTTGCAGAAGCTTATGCAAAACAAATAAATTGCATGAAACTGGTCCGAGGCTCTGAGTTACCTCCTTATATTGACTTGCTGTTCTTTGTTCTTTTATCTGTTGAATAAACTAAATGGTGCAAGGTTACCTTTCTGTACTAACTTCCTTAGCAATCCAACATGTTTGCTGATAAACTTCCATAGAATATCAGCACAATCTTGGATCTAATCTATTCATGATTTGTTTAATTTTATTACAATGCACGCTAATCATTTTTCTCGACTGATATGTTAGGTTGGTGTCATTGGAAATTTGGTTCATTCATCACCAAACATCAAGAAGGAGGTTCTTAATGCAGGGGCGCTGCAACCTGTGATTGGATTATTAAGGTATGGTTATCATAGGGAACTGCAGCTTTATGAGGTGCATAAAGAACTTTATAATTGTATATATTTGTTAGGTTGTGCTCCAATTCTACTAGCATAGTTGTGCATGTTTTCTTTTTGAATTATTATTAATAGCAAATATGCCCGTGTGTTGCAATGGGAAAAAGAGTTTTTGTAGAAAAGAGGAGAAAAGAGTAAGATCCTTAGCATAAATGCCCACGCGATGCAACAGAAAAATACTAAATCCTTTACTCCCTCCGTCCCAAATTAACTGTCGTTTTGGGTTTTCGTGCCACAACTTTGACTAGATTTATATAAAAAACATGTAACATTTGTGTCTCCAAATAAATTTATTAAAAAACTAGATCAAAAGATCTATCTAATGATATCAATTATGTATCATAACTATTAATAATTTTTTATATAAAATTAATCTAAGTTTTTTCTCGGGAAGTGAGAAAGACAGATATTTTGGGACGGAGGGAGTACATGAGAAAGGGGAGCCCAAATAGATGTATACTCCCTCTGTCCCTTTTTACCTGTCATTTTTGCTTCCCGAGAAACAGCTTTGTCTAATATATATAAAAATTATTAATATTTATGGTACATAATTAATATCATTAGGTAGATCGTTGAATCTATTTTCATAGTAAATTTATTTGAAGATATAAGTGTTGATTATATTTTCTACAAATCTAGTCAAACTTATTGGCACGCAAACGGTGGTGACAGATAATTTAGGGACAGATGGATCTCCAAGTAGAATGGTTATTGCAATGGTACTCCTTCCATTCCAAAGGAATGGATGTAGACATGAAGGCTGCAACATGGTGTTCTATGAACTCAAGCTGGTATGGGTCCAACATAGTGTTCTAAGGACTAAAACATTAAGTTTTCTAGGATTATTTTTGAATCCTAAAACATCAAATGCTCTGAAACGGAAGGAGTAGGATGGAAAAGAGGTAAGTCAATTTCTCAAAAAGTTGGTCTGCTTCAAGGACATCAGATGATATCAGAGTTAAATTCTCATCCATGATTGATGATTCCTTCTGGCTCCATAGCCGTGAGTAAGTTTTTAGTGCAAGCTGAGGGAATGGCTTGGTAACAAACAACATTGCCAAGTTTCTCTACATATGGATGTACAGAATACAGTCTGATATTGATAAGGAGCTAGCCCCTTCAATTTTCATCTGTCAGTAGAGCCATCAAGAATTTCCATGCACCTATGCTAGACCTACTTCTAAAATCTAGGAAACATGCCCCTTCTAAAATATAGGATATACAGATCATCTAGGATACATGGCCCTTTTTAAAATATAGGATATATGGACCATTGGCTGCTCTTTTTTATCTGAAGCTAAAAACTGTTCAGTTAGTGTGGGTTAGATTGACTTCCTTGTACATTAATTAGTCGTTAAACTCTGCATGACCAGAAGAGAGTTCCATATTGTTTCTCGGGCATGGGAGTTGCTTGTGGGTTGATTCGGCTCAATCAGCATTGATATGGTGGCTGGTTGATTGAGCAACACACATATTTATTGTGGCCAATAAACACACATTTGTTGAGGCAATGTTCAATAATTGCATAAGATGTGCATATGAAGAAACACAGATAGAAAAGGAGAAGAATTGCAAACCTCGCCATCAGGTTCCATGGGAGTGGGTTAGCAGCTCGGCCAAGCTGCCCACGACTAGATCTAGGGATGAAAACGGTCGAACTCGGTCAAAAAACTTCTCAAACGTTTTCTACTTTTACATTTAAATACAAAAACGAAAGCGAAAACGGAAAAGTCAAACACTAACACAAACTTACGAAATATCGAGAATTTTGAAAACGAACCAATTCGAGCGAAATTATGTTGGACATGGTCAGTATACGAAAATTCAATACGGAACACTGACCCACAATGCATAACAATTAAAAAGTGCCATTGTGGCAAATTTCGAGTGCAAGAGAGCAGACTTCAATCTGGTTTCTTTCACAAGAGAAAAAGAAAAAGAAAGAAGAGGAAAACTTGAGATGCTATCGGTACTAGACTAGAAAGGATAGCAACAAGGCCTAGCCAATCTAGCTCTCTCTCTCTCTCTCTTTGGTCAGCCCAGTCACATGCACCGCAACAACATCGCCGCGTGAAGCTAGATGCAGCTATGCAGCACCGTGTGAGGTGATTATTCCCACCTCGGCGACTCAGGGAGGCGCGACAGGGTGAGCTGCCTATATAATGCGGTTCATGGGCATCAGTGCTCCACATTTTCCTTTGCCTAGTTGTCTGGACAGTAATGATTGGCATTGAATCAAATTTTGAATTCGGGATATTCCGAATAAAAAGTAGAAAAGTAGAAAATGGTCGAAAAACTCCTCAACCGTTTTCTACTTTTACATTTGAAATACGAAAACGAAAACGGTAAAGTCGCACAAAAAAATACGGATTCGATCGGATTAAATACAAAAAATGATGTGGTCTGGTTCAGGATATTTCTGTTTCGTTTTTATCTTTAACTATATCTCAACACCACTCAATCGCGGAGGAAGCCAAACCTCTAAAGCCATGGACTCCATGGCCCATGGGCCTCCACCACGACGTGCAAGATGCCTGGATCCGCTATCCCAGGTTGGAGGGGGATGACGGAGCTTCCAATACTGCGCTGTTGCAAGGAAAGGCTAGGGGCATGCTATGTTTGGCCACAGAGTCGGTGTCGTCTTCTCAGAGCATCTCCAAGAGGCTTTGTAAAATCTACTGTCTAAATCACCATTTTATACTCTCCAACAGCTTTTCTATATCTCATGCACAGTCTAGAGGGCCATCCTCACTCTCCATCTTTAGCTAGCGAGAAATCCAGAATAGAGGATATCCATTTTTGAAATCCAATTGAAGAGGCTGTTGGAGGGTGTTTTTTCTTACTGAAATCTCTATTCCTAAAAAGTAGGAAAGATATAAAAAGTCTCTTAGAGATGCTCTCATAGGTGTTCTCCAGATCTCCTCCCACGGGGCGTTTATGCTTCATGACCGTCATGGGGCCAACAGCCGTGTTGAAGGAGGTGTAGCAGGCACGCAGGTGGAAGTGTGAGCCAAGGGCGAGGTCTTGGACAGTTGGACGTAAGTCAGGGTGCAGCATTGGACGAAAAACATACATTCATGTGGAGGGTCAGTTGGTGGGGCGATGAATGCATGGATGGGCTTGGCTGAGAGAAAATCCTGAGGAGAGAAACTTTTGCTTTTTAGTACTCCTACTGTCCCAAAAAGAATGTAATTCTCTCTTCCCGAGTCAAACATTGTAAAGTTTGATCAAATCTATACTAAAAAAAGACTTAACATTTATGATTTAAATGTATCGTTAGATTAACTTTAACTATAAAATATATTTTTGTAGTAAACCTAAATGGAAACATAAATGTTGAAACTATTTTCTTTAAACTTAGTTAAACTTAAGAAAGTTTGACCTGTTTCAAATCTAGAGTATTAGGTATAGATATATACTGTATGCTCTGTTGAAGTGTTGAGCATGCCTTACAAATGTTATATTAGAGCATCTCCAACAGATTACCTGCATCCCCTAAAAGATTATATTAGCAGTGTAGCTTTCTCTTCTCTCCCAACAGATTACCAATACCTTTTGTAAGGAAATAATATTCCATGACCATAGTAGATTGATTTAGGGTGTACGAGATCAACTACTATAACGACACAGCTGCCCTGCTATCAGGCGTGGGTGCCAAGGCCCATGGGCCAGTCCTATAGGCGCTAGTCTAATACCTTTAAAGTGGATAGGGGAGAGGGAGTGGATAGGGATTTTAAATAGTTACTTAAAACTTTTAGGTATTGGAGATAGGATGAGTAATCTGTTGGAGCAACCACAATCCCTTCTATTGCATGTTTTTATTATTAGGGATGCGATAAGTAATCTGTTGGAGATGCTCTAATTTTGAGGACACCAGTGTACATGAAGCTTTAATGATTAAGCCAACCAAAAAAAGGCTAATTATTATGTTTGAGTGTAGGCTAGGCCATTCCTAGTCCTCCTATTCAGATCCTTTCAGATCCTTGTCATTTTTATATTGTTCTAGAGAAAACCTCAACCATGGCTTTGTCTTAAAGAGGGGGAGTATTGAACCCCAGTTGTCCAAAAAACTCGCAGAAACCAGTTCAGTGAGGTATCCACATTTGGTGAGGGACTGAAATTTTTGGTGGGTGGCCTTCTTGTTGGGAAACTGTACCGACCAAGCTACTGGCTTCTTTCCCATCTTGCATTCTAAAATACCATCTTATTCAAATGAGAAGGTTCCTTTTCATTGTTATTCAAGTTTTAAAGGGTGTTCAATGACTTGCTCTACACCGGCAACTCACCTCTAGAATATCTGCTTGATGTTTGAAACATTGCTTTCTTTATTTTTTTCAGCTCATGTTGTACAGAAAGCCAAAGAGAGGCTGCTTTGTTGCTAGGGCAATTTGCTTCGGCCGACTCGGATTGCAAGGTGCTTAATAAATATGGACTACTTATTGTTTACAAGTCTTCAGTAAATTTTGCAAATCTACTGGTAGGTTAGTCAAAACTAAAGAGAGAATCACACCGCTAATCCCTGAATTTGCATGGTTGTCTCTCCCGCACCCCTCTTTTTTTAACTTACATTGTGAGCCCTTCTAAGTTCTAACTTTGGACCAATTGTGGCATCAGCCCAAATCACTGTTAGCTACGCTTAATTGATGGTGCTGATGTGGCATCAAACATATGGCATGGTAATTTGCATGTTGCGGGAAGTTGGTGCGATTCTCTATTGGTGTGCTGATGTGGCATCAAACATATGGCATGGTAATTACTTTGATGTTGAGGGAATCCAGATTGGTGTGCCATATGGCAGCCTCTGTAATTGCCCTATCTGGTGCTGGCACCACTTATCTTCCTTATGTAGTCCACATCCTCACATGGAGTCATGGACATGTTCTCCAATTATGGTGGACTCATCTTTCCAGTGTCTGCACATGCCAAGTGCCCAGCTCTTCCCTTACCTGCATTGCGTCTTCATCACCATGCTTGGCAACATCACACCCTGGGTTCTATGCTCAAGCTGAACCTAGCTCAGCTAATACACACATTTCAATTGCTCCACCACTCCTGACTTACACCACACCCTAAGCCCTCCCCCACCCATAAATCATTGGATAAGATTTAAGTTTTTTTAGAAGTTATAGTTTCTTTGTTGCAGAGGTAGGTTTTACTTTATTTTTTAGATGTTTCCTTGAGAAATGGGAGAGAGGACAACCATTGGGACCACTTGTCGTCTGTTCTTTGAGTGGAGGGACGCAGAAGGTAGAAAAGAATGAACTCAACAATTGAATATAATGTTCAGTATAAGGGGATCTAGAATGATAAATCCCATTATTTAAGGAATGACAAGGCATTTTCTCCAGTTAATTTGTTTCTGAATTCTGAACTTGATAGATCTATATATATATATATGTTTGTTTACAGGTCCATATTGTGCAAAGGGGTGCAGTACGTCCACTAATTGAAATGCTACAGTCGGCGGACGTCCAACTCCGGGAGATGTCTGCTTTTGCACTTGGCAGGCTTGCCCAGGTTTTTATTTTATTTTAATATAGCATATTTTTAAATGTTTATAAGGTACTCCATCCTAAATTGTAAGTCATTCCAACTTTCTTGGAGAGTCAAAGCATCTTAAGTAAATTGAAGTTACACAGATATTCTCCATATTTTGGTTCAAGAGCCCATATGTTGGTTGCACAGAATTCTGTCTTTTGTTTTTGAGTTAAATGCACCAAAGGTCCATTAACTTATGCCGGGGTTTGTCCATCAACTCTAAAAGTTGATTTTTGAATTCATAAACTTTAAAGTGGCTCACCAGTCACCACAGGTCCATATCCATTTGTTTGGCCCTTAGATTTTACTTCCGGTTATCTGTCGATGGATTTTATATGGTCAAATCTGTCAGATTTTATAGTACATGTGATGTTTATATAGTATATACATGTGATGTTCGATGATGTAGTTTGTTATGTTTATATGATATACAAGTGATGTTCTATAAAATCTGTCAACAAATAAATTGCACGTAATATACATGTGATGTTCGTATAGTATACATGTGCTGTTCGATGATGTATTCTGTCATGTTCAAATAGTATACAAGTGATGTTCTATGAAATCTGACAGATTTAGTACCAAAAACAATCTGTTGATAGATAAATAGCAATTAGCAAAAGTTTACTTTAAAGTGGTTCACCACATGTCCATACCCTTTCGTTTGGCTTTTAGATTTGACGTGTGACGTTGTATGTGGAGTCAGCAACCTGCATGGTATGAATGCTGAGCCCATGCTTATCCTCTGCCTGTGCTGGCCTCCTTTCCACTCCCTTAAGCCTGGCATCTGTGCCTTTGTTCTATCTTTGCTCCAGTGCTCACCACCACCATTACCAGTCACCGAGCTCCCACTACTGCTCCTGGCATCTGTGCCTCTGCTCTGTCTCTGCTCCAGTGCTCGCCACCACCGTTACCGGTCACCAACTCCCGCTACCGCCGCTGTTCCTTGCCTTGTGCTTCAGCTCTGTCCTAGAAATGAGCTCTAATGAGTCCGTCTCTGCCTCCTACCCTTTGTGCTCGATGGACGCACAGACACCGTGTCGGAGCTCCTAGCCCAACGTACTGCAGCTGCCCTGCCGTGGTCGAGTTTGCTTGCACTGCCATTCTCGTCGGTATAGGCCATCACCGCTTCAGCGAATGTGAGGTTGAGTCTGCTGCGGTCCCCTCATTTTTGCTGCACACATTCAGGGCAAGTCTATACCGGACCCACATTTTTGCCAGTCTTCTACCTTCTACCTGCCATCGACCGCCAGATTGGCACCCTCGTGGCCTCCATCGGGCAAATTAAAACCACCCTTGGGTGTGCTGGTAGCTCGTTGTCCCATCCATTGCCGCCGTCGAGTGTTCCCTTGGCCAAATCGGCCTCTCCTTGCTATACTTGTGCCTATATTGATTTGGGGGAAGAAAGGAGGAAGGAGATGATTCATGGGATACATGTGCCGTCACGTCTTTTTCATGCGACCCTGCGGCCCTATGTTGCGTCACCCAGCCTCCCTCGCGTGCCACTGCCCCCTACGCTCGTGCCGCTTGCCGGCGCTTGCGCTCACTACCACAGACTGCCGCTCAGGGAATGAAGGAAGGAGAAGGGAGGGAGGAGGGGCTAATTGCAAATTTCATGCCATGGTGGCTGCTGACTTCACATGCCACATCAGATCTAAGGGCCAAATGAAGGGATATGGACTTACGGTAAACCACTTATAAATTTTATGGACCTAGAAATCAACTTTTAGAGTTGATGGGCCTAACAGAAAACTCCGCATAAGTTAATGGAGTGCATTTAACTCTTTTTTTTTTGGCAAGGGAATGATGTCTTTTGGTTTTTGCTCCACCATATGCTTTGTAACACCCCGTGGCCACCGGTGAGATCAACCCAGTGACGTGAGCTATCACGGATGGAAATCGGACGAGATCTCGATGAACCAGGAGGAAGAACGTCTTCCAGACCTTGGTTGCTATTTCTCAAAATATCTTCTGTTCCCCCTCACTTCTTTGGATGGGTAGTATATAATAGACTTGGTCCTATCCTCCACCTGGATCCCATGGATGGTGGACCCACTTGTCAGTCAAAGCATTAGACTTCTTGCTGTCCATACTGGGTGTGACATTACCGCTGCCTCGAAACTTTGCTTGTCCCCAAGCAAAGGCATCACGTGACTGACAACATTTTTTCTTCATTAATAAACGGTTCCCACATCTGCATTCATCCATTGAGGAATACTGCTGAGTCTGATTCCTTGATTGTATATGACCTTGCTCTATTCTATCTCGAAATTCTTTGTTTCCCTTAGACCCGAGGAATGAGACCAGAGCCCAATTTGCTATTATGAAGTGTTGCTGCATGCCATCTCTAGGGTGGAAAATATTTATACTCCAAGGGGACATTTTCTCATAACAGTACCAGATTGGATTACATTTCCAGGGACTGAAATGTTTATGCCACCACTTCATTGTAGCCATGACCATTGGACAAGCTGCACACTCTCTCTTGGATTAAAACCACCAGCATGGAAAACCATGTTATCTGTCTCCTCACTAGCAAATGTGGACACATTGGTGTGTGAGAACTTCTGTAGCATATCTTCAGTTAGCCAACAAGCATATCTCCAACTACCAGGGTCCCATTTTCCAATAAAAATGCACATGTTCTGGTATCGAAAATCCATCTGATAAGTATCAGCGAAGGATACAAACTTGAAAGCTGATTGTATTGTTTGTAATTCCTGCATATCCCTGGCTCCTTGTCATCCTTCATAACTGACCAAGGTCACAGTGCCAAAATTCAACTCGTGGCCAGCAAGCAATACATTAACAATGTCATTTGCAGAAACCACGTCTTGTGCATTCAGATCCACTCCGTTCCATGACTGCAGCTCAAAAAGATTCTTAAGCCATTTAGGGACACCTGGATCCCATTGTCTCTCAAAGATCATATATATCGCAAACTGTTGCTGCTCATGGGCCGTACCTTTGCGCCGAATTCCAAGATCCCATTGACTTAAAATGTATGCTTTCTTGTGCTGCACCTCCAGTAGATAAGCATTGACGACTAGTGCAGATTTGCAAAGTTGATTACTGACCTGTATGCTTGAATCAACTCTGAGAGTGAGATTGCCAACATCGGTGAGCACATCTTCCAGGACCATGTCAGCAAAAGAGTTTCGCATTTCATAATCAAAGTGATTATTGTCACATGCCACATGCTGCAATAATGAGCCATGTCTCTCAGGTACAGATGGCAAGTCTTCATTCATCCAACAGCTAGACGGATTGGACATCATCTCATCCACATGATCCATACCAAGGCCAAAGAGAAAAGGAGTGTCTCTATCCTGGTTGAGCTCATCATCCATACACTGTTTACAACATGCCAGTAATTTCCTCTCATCACAGTAACCTCCACTTGGAGCTAATTTATGCAGTAAACCCTTGTGCGTGTCGATGTCAGCTGGTATTGCATCCCATAACACACTCTCACAAAGTATTTCAACGGACACCTCCTCCTTGCCCTGCATCTGGTTATCCATTGCTTCAGCATGCTGCTGCGATAGGCCATGTGAATCAAAGCCATGATATGGCTCCTCATCCCAGATAACATCCGTGCAATTATGCCCATCAAATAGCTCCCCTTCATCATCATTTATCACTACTGGAGCCTTGAAAGAGACCAACTCAGCAATTGGTTTGTCATCCATGGCAATCAGACACTCTCCATGAGCTAACAACTTCAATATGATGTCATATGACTCAACCTCTTGTAGCAACTCCTCATCCCACACCACCTGACTAGAAAGTTCATCAAACACACCCTCGGTATCACTATTGGACATAATTGGTGCCATGATCATTGCTTGCTTGCACTCTAGCAGGTCATTTATCGGTCCATCTAACTGTTGCAGTTCCTCATCCCAAACCACTTCTGAATGAGACAGAAAATCGAGCACTGGCCGTTGACTCTCTTCCTGTGACATTCCCACAAACACCTGGGGGGCAAAACACGCAGCTGCACACCCACTTGGCCGAATGCACGACGATTCAAAGCTTACCGCAGGGAATCAGCGGAAGAGGACTTGAGACTGCTGTCGTCTTGCGCTTGCTGGAACCACTACTGTCGTGCGCAGACTAAAGCTGCTGCCACCACCGAAGGAGCTTCCCCACCAACGCCACCACGCTTCGGCTGTGCCCCCACAACTCGGACCGAGAAGGATTCTGCCGCCGCGCGCCACCAGTCAACCCGCGTCGGATCGAAGAAGCCGCTGCACCCGCTGCACCGGATCGGATAGATTCGCCGCTGCCGCACCAGATCGCGCCGCTGTTGATCTCGCTGAAGACGAAGCGGACAACCAGCGTCGCAGCAGGAGGCAGACACTGCCCACCACCCACGCCGAAACCGAGCCGAGTGCCGCTGGAGCGCCGCCCGGAGCTGAAGAAGGTGGGTCACACTGGATCGATGGAGTCGCCACGTCGGACCACTGGGTCCGCCGTCGACGCGCCAAAAATCGCCGCCGCCAGCGATAACTGCGCAGAGAGGAGCTGCGGTCGTCGTCGCCTGTCGCCCCACGCCAAGGATAGACTGGCTCTGATACCACTGTAACACCCCGTGGCCACCGGTGAGATCAACCCAGTGACGTGAGCTATCACGGATGGAAATCATAGGAGATCTCGATGAACCAGGAGGAAGAACGTCTTCCAGACCTTGGTTGCTATTTCTCAAAATATCTTCTGTTCCCCCTCTCTTCTTTGGATGGGTAGTATATAATAGACTTGGTCCTATCCTCCACCTGGATCCCATGGATGGTGGACCCACTTGTCAGTCAAAGCATTAGACTTCTTGCTGTCCATACTGGGTGTGACATGCTTTGACCTCTAACCATGCCTATCTTAGCGAAACTTTTGAACATTTGTAAGTCCTAAATGCTAGGTGACACCGGCCTGGCTTGGTCCCTGGCTTAGTTATCCTCCCTAGCCTAATGATGCGTGCTTGGAGCATTCCCTGTGACTTTGGCCCCAGATAATCGTCGATTGGGTGCTAGGAGCTGGTCTGCTGTCTGACTATTAAAGACCCACTTTGTCAGTGGTACATTCTAGCAGAGTGATAATATTTCTGACAATTGCAGCCAACCAAACTTCCTAGCATTTATTTTCCTTGTGAGATTGTTTGGCTAGTTTTATACAGAGTGCAATGTGGAGTGAACCACTTAAAAAGTTGACCCAGATCCTCACTTGAGAGATTATGGAGCCAGTTGAGTATCTGGGAAAAGTTTAACGATCTAACACATTTCGCTCTTTCATATCATATAATGTAAGGGGAAATCCCCACTCATCTTCCCCTTTTACTTATGGGTTAATGGGGTTGTTTCTTTTTCTTTCTTTCTTTTTTGCTTAGTTGTAAATCGTAATCTAATGTAAAGAGTCTTTTCTCAGGACACACATAACCAAGCAGGTATTGCATATAATGGTGGCTTGGCGCCTTTGTTAAAACTTCTTGACTCAAAAAATGGATCTCTGCAACATAATGCTGCGTTTGCCCTTTATGGAGTTGCAGATAATGAGGTAATTTACGATATATTTTTTTTCACAAGGTTTGCCATATCTCTCAAATCTCCCTTTTCCACTATTGGTTAAGAATTCCACACTCTATGTTCCTTTGTAATGGGATTACCTCATGTTTTTTTATAAACTGTTTATCTTATATTTCTTATCTTCATTATTTTCTGAAGCAAATCACTGTTCTTTTCTTATAGGACTATGTATCTGACTTTATTAAAGTAGGAGGTGTCCAAAAGTTGCAAGATGGAGAATTTATTGTCCAGGTACATTGTCCTTCATTGTATATTGGTCACTTTGTTGTGACTGCTTTTTATTAAGCTATTCTTAATTTCAGGCAACAAAGGACTGTGTGGCAAAAACATTGAAGAGATTAGAGGAGAAGATAAATGGACGAGTAAGTTTGCCTGCAAGGTTTCTGTATTTTGTTGTTTACGATGTGCTTGACTATAATTTATTTATGAAGCTTGTTCCCATGTGATGATTTACAGGTGTTGAAACACTTGCTTTATTTGATGCGAGTAGGAGAGAAATCTGTGCAAAGGCGTGTTGCTCTGGCTCTTGCACACCTTTGTGCCCCTGAAGATCAAAGAACAATTTTTATTGATAATAATGGTAAACAATTTTGCAAACTGAAAACTGTACCTTTTCATTTCCATTCTACTGTATGGTGTTCTTCATCAATTTAAATTCTGGGTCATCCAGGTCTCGACTTGCTTCTTGATCTTCTGATTTCCATGAGCTCAAAACATCAACTAGATGGCTCAGCAGCATTATACAAATTGGCCAACAAAGCTGCAGCACTTTCTCCCATGGATGCTGCCCCTCCATCTCCAACACCTCAGGTACTCAAAAGAATTATTAAATTTGAATTTACTTTGTATTAGGTATGCTGTTTGAGTTGCAGTGACTTTATGAGCTGACTGGTATGGTTAAAACTAGTATCACAATGGCATGATTTTCAGTGTGCTAGTGTTAGAGTACGTCATGGGTCTATTGGGCCTAGTCAGGTGGTATGGCCTGTTAGTGTTAGGGTTAATTAGAGATAAGGGTTGCTTGCTTAGGGGTCAAGTAAACCTCTCTATATAAGGAGAGGAGATGTATCAATCTAATCAAGCAAGAATTAAGAAGGAAATCCCATTCTATTGTTCTGGTAATGGCTGAGGCACTTGCAATTGTTACTGAATGTATATTCCATTGCAGGTTTATCTTGGTGAGCAATACGTGAATAGTTCAACACTTTCAGATGTTACTTTCTTGGTAGAAGGTTGGTACTATTTCATTACCATGGTTTTATCAGTAGGCACTTTAAATAATTCTTTTCTATCGTGTCCTGGATAATCTTATTCCCTTCTTCTACAGGAAAGCGCTTTTATGCACACAGAATTGCTTTGCTTGCTTCTTCAGATGCATTTCGTGCAATGTTTGATGGCGGGTACAGGGTGAGTTTTGATCTGCCACAACATGAGACACTTGCAAACATGAGACTCAAAACAACACTGGACCCACATTCATAGACAGATGTGCTTTTGCTGGGTGTAGTTTGTTGATACCATTCCGTAGTTGATATATTGCTGCTGTATATAGTATGTTAGTTTTGAACAAACCTTGCATATCATGTCTAATTCAAAGGTCATTTTCTTAACCAGGAAAAGGATGCAAGAGACATTGAAATTCCAAATATCAGATGGGAGGTCTTTGAACTCATGATGAGGTTAGTAAGACATTGACCTTCCTTCTCGTTTGGCCACAGTTCTCCTGTTGATGAATCTGCAACTATTTTTCCTCTTCTTTTTTATATGCCACTGTATGTTGGATTAAAGTCTGAAATCCTCTTTGGTTTTGCAGATTTATCTATACAGGGTCAGTGCAGGTTACCAGTGAAATTGCACAGGATCTTCTTCGAGCCGCTGATCAGTATCTCTTAGAAGGCCTCAAACGCCTATGTGAATATACTATTGCGAAGGTGACTAGAAAAGTTATTCTCTGTTTCTTCTTTAAAGTGCATATTAGATATTAATTTGAATGACATTATTTGCCCTGTAGGACGTGAATCTAGATAACGTATCTGACATGTATGACTTGTCCGAAGCCTTTCATGCCGTGTCACTGAGACATACATGCATCTTGTACATTCTGGAACATTTCAACAAGATCTGCACCAGAGCTGGGTACCTTTTGTTGCTAGTAACCTTTGATCTGATACCAGTACGATTTCAAGTAACTCCAATTTTAACACGCAATCTTGCCATGCAGTTCTCCACAGCTGATCCAGTGTGTTATTCCAGAACTCCGCAATTTCCTAACCAAGGCACTGAGTTCATCAAGAAGTCCAAGTCCAAGCGACAGGAACTCATAGACTTGATCTGAGTCCCAATTCATTGACACCGACACCATCATCTGACCAAAGTTGCTGGAGATCCTGTACAGTAAAATTTCTGGCGCTGAGCGTTTGATGGTATCTATTGTGGGTACATGGTGGCTGGGTCCGTAAAATTAACATCAGCAATGTAACAAACTTTTCTAAGATTTAGTAGAGGATATAGGTAAAGAGAACCTGTGTCTTAGTCATGCATCGACCAGCTTACACTGGGATAGGCTGTAGTTGGATGTTCCAGGCCGTAATTCGCCGGTCTCAGCTTTCTTTCTGAATGTAGTGTTTGTTTCCATTTCACAGTTCAGTGTATGCCCGCATCTGTTTAAAGTATGAAGCTTGAGCAAGTTAGAAATTATCCCCGTGGTGATAAAGCTGTCCGTTAATCTCCAAGTGTGCAACCACCCATTGGATTTACGAGACAACTATGTAAGTCAGAGTGTGAGGCAGAGCTACTGACGATCGTTGGAATAGGATCTAGCGAACATCAGCTAATCAACTTTTCCTTAAAAAGAATTATTTCTGCAAGTTTTCATATTTACATATAATATTTACGGGACAAAACTTATTAGCATAACTTACTGAATATATTATTAATATATTTTATAGACAACTTGTCATGATAGTTTTTTTATTTAACTTTTGAAGTCATAACTTTTGTTCTTTAGGCAAACTTATTAATAACAGTTTTTCAACATAACTTTTAGAGTAGAGTACACTGGTGGTCCTAAACTTGTGCTATTGCGTCATCTCGCTCCTGCAATAGGATTAACAACTAACTGATATTGTTTGAAATATAGAAAATAGTCGGAGCGATTGTTATTAAAAGCAATCGGACTCTGACCACCTGGGAAAAGCGGGAATAGTGGGGGTGGTTGCGTATACCTCTTGTCGGGCGACCTTTTACTGACGTCTAGGGTCACGCGTCACCGGGTTGCTGAAGATCGTCAACGTCTCGTTCGCTGGAACGCAGCTGTCATTCTTTCCTCCATTGTCCTGCCGATCGTCCTTTTTCTTCTTCACCCACTTCTTCTTCTTCAACCCCCCATTAAGGATCTTTTTCATGAGGTTGCAGTCCTTGAGGGGGTGATTTATGGGGGTTGCGTGGTTCGAACAGGGTTGCTCCAACATCTTCTCAAAGTGGTCGTTAACCTGCCCGTCCTTTTTTTTTCCGTTCTTTTCTGTCGTCGCAACGAGCACTGGATCGTACCGTGGCCGGTTTCCCCCTTTTTGTGAGGGCGAGTCGAGGGCCCTTCGGCCCTTGCTTCGTTGCACCGGCTCCTGTCGCCCGCCCCCCGGAAGACAGCGCTGACCGCTTCTTCGCCCAAGGCGTGGCTCGTGACGATGTCGAGCAGCTCCTTCGTTGTCTTGGACTTTTTACGTCCTAGTTTATGAACCAGAGACTCGCAAGTTGTCCCTCATAGGAATGCGGTGACGATGTCGCCGTCAGCTACATCCTTGAGCTCGTTGCACCGTTGGAAAAAACGGCGGATGTACCCGCGAAGAGTCTCGCCATGTTTCTGTTTATAGTTCTGGAGGTCCCAGGAGCTTCCAGGTCGGATGTAGATCCCCTGGAAATTTTCGACGAAGGATTCTTTCAGGTCCCCCTAGTTCCGGATTTTCCTTTCGGGAGGTGCTCCAACCATGCGCACGCGGTGTCTGAGAGGTAGAGCGGTAGGTGGCAAATTATGAAGTTTTCGTTGTCTGCCCTACCCGCCTTGCAGGTGAACCGATAGTCCTCCAGCCAGAGTCCAGGGCTCGTTAGCCCGGTGTACTTCTGGAGTTAAGTGGGTGGCCGGAATTGTGTCAGGACTCGCGCGGCGTGTATACATGAGGAGAAACAACGCGGCCCGGTGGGCTCCGGGCTGAAATCTCGGTCCTCGCCAGGGTCACGTTGTCCGTCCCTGGTTGGGCGTCGCCCCCGTCGTTTGTCGTTGCCGTCGCTCCGCCCGCGATGGTTGCTCTCAAAACGCGCTCCGGGGTCGGGGCGTCGTCTGACCGGGGCCTGGTCTCTCGCGGAGATCAGCCTCGGTCTCTGTCGGACAGAGTTCTCGGACGACGACGTGTTTTGCACGCTGAAGAGGGCCTCTGCCCTTTGTCGTGCGGAGCTCTCCGCCCGCTGGACTGCCGCTCGGTCCAGGAGGGTGCGTGCTCTCTCCTAAGCTTCTCTTCCTCAGGCGTTGTGGCCTTGGGGAACTGTTTCATGAGCATGGCGGCGACAGCTATGTTCTGCTGCGCCCTTGGGGAGGTCGGTGGAGACCCGTCGCCCTTGACTATACGGCGTTGCACCTCCTGAGCTCGGGCTCGGGGACCGACCACCGACCGGGGGTTTAGCTGCTGCTCGAGGAGGGCGCGCTCGTTGCCGATTTGATGGCGTTGAAAGGTCCTAGATGGCTAGAGGGGGGGGGGGTGAATAGCCTAATAAAATTCTACAAATCACTAGAGCAAAAGGTTAGATAACACTTAAGCGAAGCCTTTTGCTCTAGCTCTACTTGGGGTGCAAAGCCACCTATTCAATGCAATTCTAGTTAGCTAAGTGCCTAACAATCAATAGCAAGAACCTAAGGCACTTAACACAAGCTAGCAAGGACAACTATCAAAGAAGCTAACTAGCAAGCTAACTAAACAAGATATGGAAGAAGTAAATACAAGAGAGGAGGTGATTGTTATACCAATGCCTTGTGATGTATGGATGTCAATGTAGAGAGCCAATCACAATGAATACCAATGAGTAGCCGGGAGACAAGTTGATAAATGATTTTTCTCCCGAGGTTCACTTGGTTGCCACCAAGCTAGTCCCCGTTGCGTCGATTACTCAAGTGGTGATTCAGTGGCTAATAGGCAATGACAAGCCTAGCCCACTAACTCGGGCGCCACAAGAATCCACCCAAATGAGAGTAACTCAATGACACGAGCAATCCACTAGAGTTACCCTTTGGCGCTCCGTCGAGGTGGGTACAAGCCCTCTCACAATCGTCGAAGCCGGCCGCAAACATTCACCAAATGCGCCGAAGCTCCCTCAATCGCCCAAGCCGTCTAGGTGTTGGCAAACACCAAGAATAACAAGAAACTTCGCGGCGATGACGATGACCAAGTGCCACTAAGACGCAATGCAATGATCAAAGAACTTGGATAACTTAAACTCTCACAAGTATGCAACACTAGCAAAGAGAGATGAGTTGGGGGCTATCTCAAGCAAGCACAATGAGTGAGAATGAATGGGAGGTGCAAGTCAGAGCCCTAGGAGTCGGCCAAGCCACTTAAATAGCCATCCAAACCGAGCTAACCGTTTTCTCCTTTTTCACTGAAATCTGCGTGACTCCGGACGCTACTTCATGGGGGGTCCGGACCATCGCATGCGCGTCCAGACGCCCTGCCATTTGAATCCTGCCGTTGACGCCTCTTTTCTGTGCTGACACGTCGCCTCCGGACGCACTGAACAGTAGCGTCCGGACTCCTTGTCTTTTGTGTTCGGACTCAACTCAGAGAGCAACCAGAGAGCTCCGTTTCTCCGGACGGTGGTCCGGTGTCTAGTGTCCGGACCGCACTCAGCGTCCGGATGCTATGCAGAGAGCATCCAGAGCCTCCAAATCATCCAGACGTGTGTCCGGAGTCACCGTCCGGACCTTCATCAGTGTCCGGACCTCCTGTCCAGAGAGGACGAGAGCTAGGGTACGCCACCGGACGCACAATCATTGGTCCGAATCGCATCTTACCAGCGTCCGGACCTGCGTCCGGAGCTCTTCTGAGTTCCAAACCAAACCGCCTCTTCTTCTCCAAGTTTCAATGTGCTAACACCTTGTGATCCAACACTTGTTCACCTATGTTAGCCTTTTACAATATATTTCTTGGATTATATTTAGTTCTTTGTGACACTTAGGTTCATTTTAGATATGCAATGCAAATGACCTAGTGGCACATGATAACCGCAATCGACACGAGTTTTCCCTTCTTGATAGTACGGCTATCTATCCTAAATGTGATCACACTCTCTATAGTGTCTTGATCAATAAACCGAAAATGGCCCTATAGATATACCTTTGCCTTGAGCCATTTCCATTCCATCTTTTGTTTTTCTCTTTCTTCTTTTCCTTGGACCATGAAGCACTTGATCAATGTACCATTGTCATCCTTTTAGCTTCATGTGTTAAGGTGGATCACCCTAGCTAGATCATGCACTTAGCAATAGGGTTAGTCCATAGGTTTCATCAATTAACCAAAACCAAACATGGGCTTTCAATCTCCCCCTTTTTGGTAATTGATGACAACCTTTCACAAAGGAATATATATAATGAAAATTCCACTTTGGTAGTATTAGCTCCCCTACATATGTGATATATGACTTTGGTTCATTTTGATCACATATGCATGAATAGGAATTGTGGGAGAGTGAATGCTACCAAATGATGATAAGGTGTGTAGGATGGACCTTTGATGCGTGATACCAATCAGAGTGCAATATTATACCATCCTTAGCACCATGAATTCCTAGAAACCACTTAAAAAAACTTGGAAACACTTTGAGAGAACTAGATACCTCATGAAAATATTAAGACCTAATCATGCTAGTTCTTCAAGCACCAAGACATTGTGTTTCTAGCATTCACCACACAAGCATGTCATTAATATAAAAACATATGCAAGCAAGCACTTATGAATGCACAAAGATATGCACCAACTTTATTCATAGGCTTGCTCCCCCTACTTGCGTACTTTCATTTTCAAAATTTTCAAAATTATTTTTCTGTCTTACTACTTACTTCTCCCCCTTTGTCATCTATTATCATAAAAGATGTGCTCAAAGGTTTGATTATTGGAGAGAAGTTTTAGTTGTGGTTCAATCTAGATTACTTGCCCAAGGTTTTTAACTCGGTTTAAACCATGGACAAGCTTGTTCACACATCCTAGAATGGTTATCTTTCCCATGTTGAGCTAAACATTTGAAGTTCATATTCTAGATCAAACTTTAGGATTGCAAGCCCACAAATATGTCATATGCTACCACTAGATCATATCAAGAATGGAAGCAATAGTGGTACCATATAAGCATCAAAACATTTGATTTCCATGAATGATCCTAATGAATTGATGTCTAGATGCACTAACAAGTCCTAATCTATATACTCTTATATTGCAAAGACCCACTCAGAGGGTCCTCTCCAATCAGGTTCCATTATTTCCTAAAAGTGATGTCATCTTACATCAAGTGATGTCATCAGCCCACTAACCCTCATTTATCTCCCCACTAGCTATTTTATTTTGAAATAGGAAAAAAAACCATAGAACCTAAACCAAGTATCATAATTAAAATCCAATTGCACCATGGTGTTTCTAGCAAGAAACTCTTCAAAACAAGACCCCACATGGATATATTTTGATAACTCTCTCGTGCGCATCTAAGGCCGAAACCAGTGTTTCTGAGCAAAAATGTGGTAAAACTGCATATCACATGGATTTTCTGAGGTCCTCCAAAACGTCTGAAGGAACCACACACAGAACTACCAAAACTCTTGGGAGGGGAGATGGCCCTCGGGTATATATGGGAAGAGTGTTCGGTTGAGTGAAACCTCGGGGTGAAATGATTCAAAACCACTAAGGTTTATGACGACCCTCTAACTAGGCTCCACCAAAAGTCGGTCACTCCCTCGACCGCCGTAGTTGGCCCGTGGCTCATCGTGGCTTTGGAATACCCAAAACCAGTGTTTCTGAGAAAAACGTGGCAATACTGTATATCACATGGATTTTCTGAGGTCCTTCAAAATTACTGAATGATCCATACACAGAACTTTTAGAACTCCTGGTAGGGGAGATGACCCTCTGGTATATTAGGAGGAGAGGGTTCGGTTGAGTGAGACCTCAGATGAAATGCTTCGAAACCGCTAAGGTTTTCGATGACCCTCTAACGAGGCTACACCGAAGATCGGTCACTCCCCCAGTCGCCGTGGTTGGCCCGTGGCCCGCCGTGGCTCTGGAATACTCGCAACAATGCGTGGGGTATCCACCTAGTAGGATATGAATGACATGTCAATCAACTTGTACCTTGCTTTGCTCGAAGGAGAGGCATGCCATATATGGGGGGGGGTGCATCAACACATATTTGAGAAGTCAAGAATGTTCAATTCATTCCTTAGCTTGCAAAACCTCTTCTCATCTAATGGCTTGGTGAATATATCGGCAAGTTGATCATCGGTGCCAACACTTGTGATTTTGATATCACCCTTGAGTTGATGATCCCTTATGAAGTGGTGCCTTACATCAATGTGCTTGGTTCTTGAATGTTGAACCGGATTGTTGGTTAGCTTCACCGCACTTTCATTGTCACATAGCAATGGCACTTGCTTGAATTTGATTCCAAAGTCATCCAAAGTTTCCAATGGCCTTTGAATATGTCTACTTTGGATCGCTTGGTTCTAGTGAAAGCCACTTCTAGATCTCCGATTTTTTTGGAACTTGTCATTGTGGCTGCTTGGTGCATTTGGCTGATGCGAAACAGTATTATCTTTGATGGCAAGTCTCCCTCTCATGGGCGTTGGAAGCTTAGTCTTCGTGAGGAGCTCTCTCTTTGTTCGCTTCGTTGTAAGTCCTCTAAGAAATCTCTTCTTAGGGACTGGCTTTTTAGTTTTTAGTCTTTTCTCTTTTGTACAGTTTTACCTTTTTGCTATTTTGTACAGACTTATATCTATAAAATGAGTTCAGTAGGGGTCTTCCCCTCCTGGTTTTCTCAAAAAAAGTCATCCAAAGTTGCTTTCATCCAAAGAAATTGAGCACAACAACTACCCGCACTTATGTATTCGACTTCGGCGGTAGAGAGTGCAACACTATTTTGTTTCTTTGATGACCAAGATACAAGTGACATGCCTAACAATTGACATGTACCCGATGTTCTCTTTCTATCAATCTTGCATCCCGCATAGTCGAAGTCCGAATATCCAATCAACTCAAAGTTGGACCCCTTGGGATACAACAATCCAACATCTTGTGTATGCTTCAAGTACCTCAATATCCTCTTTGTAGCCTTCAAGTGACTTTATCTTGGAGAGGCTTGGAATCTTGCACACATGCATACACTAAACATCACATCCGGCCTAGAAGCGGTCACATAGAGTAGGCTTCCAATCATAAACCGATACAACTTTTGATCCACCATATTTCCACTAGCATCACTATCCAAGTGTCCATTAGTGCCCATTGGAGTGCTAATGCCTTTAGATTCTTCTAAGCCAAATTTCTTCATCATATCCTTGATGTACTTCCCTTGACTCACAAAGGTGCCACTCTTCAATTGCTTAATTTGAAGACCAAGGAAGTAGCTAAGTTCACCAATCATTGACATTTCAAACTCATTTGCCATCATCTTGCCAAATTCTTCACAAAATTCTTGATTGGTTGAACCGAATATAATGTCATCCACATAGATTTGGAGCACAAATAGATCCTTGCCAAGCATTTTGGTGAAGAGAGTAGTATCAACCTTTCCCATGATGAACCCTTTAGATAGAAGGAAGTCCCTCAATCTTTCATACCATGCTCTAGGTGCTTGCTTCGAGCCATACAAAGCCTTCCTCAACTTGTATACATGGTTGGGCTTCTTATCATCTTCAAATCCGGGAGGTTTCTCAACATATACTAGCTCATTGATATAACCATTCAAGAAAACACTCTTCACATCCATTTGGTATAGCTTGATGTTGTGTGCACATGCATAGGCCAATAGAATTATAATTGCCACTAATCTTGCAACCGGTGCATAAGTTTCTCCAAAGTCAAGACCCTCAACTTGAGTGTACCCTTGAGCCATTGATCTTGCTTTGTTTCTCACAACTATACCATCTTGGTCTTGTTTGTTTCTAAATACCCATCTTGTGCCAATCACATTGTAGTTCTTAGGTCTTTCAACTAGTTCCCAAACTTGGTTCCTAGTGAAATTGTTGATCTCTTCATGCATAGCATTAACCCAATCAACATCTTGTAGGGCCTCATCAATATTTGTTGGCTCTATGGATGATACAAAAGAGTAGTGCTCACAAAAAGATGTCAATCTTGATCTTGTTTGAACACCACTTGTAATGTCACCAACAATTTGATCAATGGGGTGATCTCTTGCTATGTTGGTCAGTTGGAGAGTTGGAACTTGATTGCTTGAGCTTGGTTGAGATGAACTAGCAACTTGTTGATCTTGTGCTTGAGAACCACTAGCTTGCTTGATAGGTGAGTTGAGCACTTGATTTTATCATCTTCAATCTCAATCACTTGCCTAGGCCGAATATCACCAATATCCATGTTCTTCATGGCCTTTGACAATTGAGGTCCACTCACATCTTCTAGATTCTCATTTTCAACTTGAGAGCCATTTGTTTCATCAAATTCAACATCATGAACCTCCTCAAGCACACCACTAGTCGAATTCCACACTCTATAGGCTTTGCTTGTGGTTGAGTAACCAAGTAAGAACCCTTCATCATATTTCTTGTCAAACTTCCCAAGTCTTGTGCCTTTCTTCAAGATGTAGCATTTGCAACCAAACACTCTAAAGTATGCAATGTTGGGCTTTCTTCCATTCAATAGCTTATATGATGTCTTTTCCATCAATGGGTGACAATATAATCGGTTGCTAGAGTAGCAAGCAGTGTTGATAGCTTCGGCCCAAAAGGATCGACTCACATTGTACTCACTAAGCATAGACCTTGCCATATAAATCAATGTTCTATTCTTCCTCTCGATAAGGCCATTTGATTGTGGAGTGTACTTGGCCGAGAGTTGATGTTTGATTCCCAATTCATCACATAGCTCTTCAACTCTTGTATTCTTGAATTCACTTCCATTGTCACTTCTCACTTTCTTGATGGTAGTTTCAAACTCATTGTGACATCTCTTGACAAAAGATTTGAATGTGGCAAATGTATCACTCTTGTCATTGATAAAGAATACCCAAGTATATCTTGTAAGATCATCCACTATTACAAATCCATACTTGTTGCCTCCAATACTAGTGTAAGTTGTTGGACCAAACAAGTCCATGTGCAACAACTCAAATGCTCTACTAGTATTCATCATGCTCTTCTTTGGATGGGTGTTACCAACTTGTTTGCCGGCTTGACAAGAGCTACAAAGTTTGTCCTTCTCAAATACAACATCTTTCAAGCCTCTTACTAAGTCATGTTTAATCAATCTATTTAATTCTTTCATCCCAACATGACCAAGCCTTCTATGCCATAACCAACCCATACTTGATTTTGTGAGGAAGCAAGTTGACAATTGAGCTTCACTAGCATTGAAATCAACTAGGTAGAGGTTCTCATATCTAAAGCCTTTGAAGATCAAGTTTGAACCATCTACACTAATGATCTCAACATCATCTACCTCAAATATGCATTTGAATCCAAGATCACACAATTGAGCTACCGATAGCAAATTGAAGTTCAAGCTCTCAACTAGTAAGACATTTGATATGCTCAAGTCATTGGATATTACAATCTTACCAAGACCCTTGACCTTGCCCTTGCCATTATCACCAAATGTAATACTATCAATGCCGTCATTGGTGTTGGAGTTGATTGATTTGAACATTCTAGATTTCCCGGTCATATGTTGAGTGCACCCACTATCAAGTACCCAATGTCTTCCTCTAGCTTTATAATTTACCTACAAAACAAATCAGTTTCTCTTAGGTACCCATACTTGTTTGGGTCCTCCAAATTTAGTGACCAGGGACTTTGGCACCTAAATTGCCTTCTTCTTTGGGCCAACAATGGGTGTGCCAACATACTTAGCCATGATACCTTTAGCACTTTTGGTAAGCATATAACATGAATCAAAGTGCATAGATGTAGCTTTAGAAAACTTGGTTTGGCTCATGTTAAGTTTGCAATATTTGTCAACATGCCCCCACTTGCTTGCATTTATTGCAAAACCGACCATTGCTCCTCACAAAGCTAGGCTTAGGAGTTACAAAGGCCGACTTGCCCTTCTTGGGGGTATATCCCAAACCCTATTTGCAAAGGGAGAATCTTTGGCTACCCAAGCACTTTAGCAAGCGGACATCTCCACCATATGCCTTACCCAAAGCATGAGTGAGTTCATTAACATCATTTTTCAATTTTTCATTTTCAATCACTAGGGTAGCATCAGCCTTTGAGTTATCACTAGTGGATGTGCAAGTGGAAGTGCTAGTGTCGGTTAGTGCAACAATGATAGGAGTGAAAAATGATTCATCTAGAATATCACAAGTTACTCCAATGTTACATGATGCAACAACCTTATCCTTGTTTTGATCAAGGAGAGAGGAGTGAGCCTTTTCAAGCTTGTGGTGTGTCCTCTCAAGCTTCTCATGGGATTCCATTAGCCTCTCATGAGAGCCATTGATCTCATCAAAGGATTGTTCAAGAGCCTTAAGCTTCTTGTTCAATTCTTTGCACTCCTTCCTCTTTGTCTCAAAGCAAGCATAAGTTTGCTTCATCATATCTACTAGTTCCTCCTTGGAGTACTCCTCATCATCATCACTACTATCATCATCACTATCACTATCATTATGATATTGTACCTTAGTTGGCTTAGCCATGAGCATGATGGAGTGTCGAAGATAGAAGGCTTGTTGTTGATAGCAATGCTTGCCAATGCCTTCTTCTTGGACTTCTTCCTCTCATCATCACTAGAGTCATTGTCATAAGAATCACTACTATCCCAAGTCACCATGTATGATTCACCCTTCTTATTTTTGGTGAATGATAGCTTCTTCTCCTTCTTCTCATACTTATTCTTATTCTTTTCATCATCTCATCACTATGATTGGGACAATCCGCAATCATGTGACCGGTGCTCTTGCACTTGTAGCATCTCTTCTCATATTCTTTTCCCTTGAAGTGATCTCTTGTCTTTCTAGCACCATAGCCCTTCTTCTTCATGAATTTTTCAAACTTGCGCACAAAGAGGGCCATCATCTCATCATCATCATCACTTGTATCTTCATCATCACTAGATTCTAGCTTCTTTGCTTTTCCCTTGTTCTTGGATGATGAAGCCTTGAATGCTAAGCTCTTCTTTTCCTTCTTTTCTTCCTTGACCTCTCCTTCTTCACTTTCTTCATTGTATTGCTCTTCGGTCATAATCTCACCCAGAACTTCATCGGGAGTGATCTTGTCCAAACCATCTCTCCTAATTATTTGCCTCAAAGTTTTGTATTTCTTGGGCAACAACCAAGAAACCGGTTTGAGAAGTCCTCATCCTTGACCTTCTCACCCAAGCTCTTGAGATCATTGATGATCACTTGGAGCCTATGGAACATCTCCGGGATAGACTCATCATCCTTCATCTTGAAGTGAGATAGCTTGTCATTGAGCATGTACAACTTGGTATTCTTTACCATTGAAGTGCCTTCATAAGTATCTTCAAGTCTCTTCCACACTTCACTTGCCTTCTCAAGATCTTTGATTTGCTCAAACACCTTGGAGTCAATGCCATTGTAGATTACATTGAGTGCCATGGTGTTGCATTGCCGGTTCTCTTGTTCTCTAGGTGTGGGAGCGGCTTCATCAAGAATGACAAAGTCATGTTCGATTACACTCCACACCTTCTCATGTATTGAGCCTAGATGCATCTTCATCTTCCTCTTCCAATAATCAAATGATGTGCCATCAAACAGTGTTGGTTTGCTTCCCACATGGTTGAATGATATTTGAGGCATCTCTAACACCAAAGGTTGTTAAACCTTGATAATAGCGGTGACCACGACTCTGATACCACTTGAAAGGTACTAGATGGCTAGAGGGGGGGTGAATAGCCTAATAAAATTCTACAAATCACTAGAGCAAAAGGTTAGATAACACTTAAGCGAAGCTTTTTGCTCTAGGTCTACTTGGGGTGCAAAGCCACTTATTCAATGCAATTCTAGTTAGCTAAGTGCCTAACAATCAATAGCAAGAACCTAAGGCACTTAACACAAGCTATCAAGGACAACTATCAAAGAAGCTAACTAAACAAGATATGGAAGAAGTAAATACAAGAGAGGAGGTGATTGTTATACCAATGCCTTGTGATGTATGGATGTCAATGTAGAGAGCCAATCACAATGAATACCAATGAGTAGCTGGGAGACAAGTTGATAAATGATTTTTCTCCCGAGGTTCACTTGGTTGCCACCAAGCTAGTCCCCGTTGCGTCGATTACTCAAGTGGTGATTCAGTGGCTAATAGGCAATGACAAGCCTAGCCCACTAACTCGGGCGCCACAAGAATCCACCCAAATGAGAGTAACTCAATGACACGAGCAATCCACTAGAGTTACCCTTTGGCGCTCTGTCGAGGTGGGTACAAGCCCTCTCACAATCGTCGAAGCTTCCATGTGCTAACACCTTGTGATTCATACCTTTGTCCACCTGTGTTAGCCTTTTACAATATATTTCTTGGATTTAGTTTTGTTCATGTCACTTAGGTTCATTTTATGTGTATGCAATGCAAACCTAGTGGCACATGATAACCGCAATCGAAACGTGTTTTCCCTTCTTAATAGTACGACTATCTATCCTAAAGGTGATCACACTCTCTATAGTGTCTTGATCACTAAACCAAAAATGACCCTATGATATACCTTTGCCTTGAGCCCATTTTTGTTTTTCTCTTTCTTCTTTTCCTTAGTCCATGGAGCATTTGATTCACCATGATCATCTATCTAGCTCCATGTACCAAGGTGAACCACCCTATCTTGATCATACACTCAATACAAGGGTTAGTCCATAGGTTTCATCAATTAACCAAAACCAAACAAGGTCGTTCAATCTCCCCTTTTTGGTAATTGATGACAACCTTTCACAAATGAATATATATGATGAAAATTTCAACTTTGGTAGTATTAGCTCCCCCTACATATGTGATATATGAGTTTGGTTCATTTTGATCACATATGCATGAATAAGAATTGTGGGAGAGTAAATGCTACCAAATGATGCTAAGGTGTGTAGGATGGACCTTTGAAGCGTGATACCAATCAGAGTGCAATATTAACCATCCTTAGCACCATGAATGCCTAGAAAACACTTGACAAACAACTTGGAAACACTTTGAGAGGACTAGATATCACATGAAAAACTCAAGACCTAATCATGCTAGTTCTTCAAGCACCAAGAGATTGTGTTTCTAGCAATCACCACACAAGCATATCATGAATATAAGTGCATATGCAAGCAAGCACTTATGAATGCACAAAGACATGCAACAACTTTATTCATAGGCTTGCTCCCCCTACTTGTGTGCTTTCATTTTCAAATTTTCAAAAATTATTTTTCTTTGTCTCACTACTAACTTCTCCCCCTTTGTCATCTATTATCATAAAAGATGTGCTCAAAGGTTTGATTATTGGAGAGAAGCTTAGTTTTGGTTCAATCTAGATTACTTGCCCCAAGCTATTTAACTCGGTTTAAAGCATGGTCAAGCTTGTTCACACATCCTAGAATGGTTATCTTGGCCATGTCGAGCTAAACATTTGAAGTTCATTATCTAGATCAAACTCTAGGATTGCAAGCCCACAAATATGTCATACGCTACCACTAGATCAAACCAAGCATAGAAGCAATAGTTGTACCATATAAGCATCAAATCATTTGATTTCCATGAATGAGCCTAATGAATTGATGTCTAAATGCACTAACAAGTCCTAATAAGGATGAATGACATGTCAATCAACTTGTACCTTGTATAGATCGAAGGAGAGGCATGTCATATATGGGGGGTGCATCAACACATATTTGAGAAGTAAAAAATGTTCAACTCATTTCTTAGCTTGCAATACCTCTTCTCATCAAGTGGCTTGGTGAATATGTCGACAAGTTGATCATCGGTGCCAACACTTGTGATCTTGATATCACCCTTGAGTTGATGGTCTCTTATGAAGTGGTGCCTCACATCAATGTGCTTGGTTCTTGAATGTTGAACCGGATTGTTGGTTAGCTTCACCGCACTTTCATTGTCAGATAGCAATGTCACTTGCTTGAAATTGATTCCATAGTCATTCAAAGTTGCTTTCATCTAAAGCAATTGAGCACAACAACTTCCCGCACTTATGTATTCGGCTTCGGCGGTAGAGAGTGCAACACTATTTTGCTTCTTTGATGACCAAGATACAAGTGACATGCCTAGCATTTGACATGTGCCTGATGTGCTCTTTCTATCAATCTTGCATCCCGCATAGTCGGAGTCCGAATATCCAATTAGCTCAAAGTTAGACCCCTTGGGATACCACAATCCAACATCTTGTGTATGCTTCAAGTACCTCAAAATCCTCTTTGTAGCCTTCAAGTGACTTTCTCTTGGAGAGGCTTGAAATCTTGCACACATGCATACACTAAACATCACATCCGGCCTAGAAGCGGTCACATAGAGTAGGCTTCCAATCATAGATCGATACAACTTCCATATTGCCACTAGGTTATATAAACTCAAAATAGATTGGAAAATTTTAAACACATCTATGAAAATTTTAAACTCAATAAAGTTGTAGCACTTATCAAGATCTATGAAAACACTACATCACGTTTCGAGTTCGTATGAGAGAGAAAGACTACTTACAAATTTTAACCACAGATTAAAAAGAAAATCACTTGTTCATCATGATCTTGAACCCGAAGTGATGAATAAGGGAGATTTCTCTTTTTAATCTCTATTTAAAACTTGTAACTAGTCTTTCTCCCACATATGAACTCCAAATGTGATGATTCTTTTTTCTAATTTTTTCTAAAATCATGATATATCAAGTTGTTGTGTTGGTTTTGGCCATATTTGCATGTGAGAATTTTTGAACGATTTAAATTTTGAATTTCAAAAAATGACAACTTCAAGTAAGATTTTGAATCCGAAAATGATTTCGGTTGAAAAGTCATGAATATAAAAGTTATAGAACTCATTAAGATCTATACCTTTTATTTTGGTCATTTGTTCATCCGACAATGTTATAGTAACGTTGTTCATAAATTTAACACATCTCACTTATAGTTTCATAAACAATGAGAGAGAGGTGTAATAATTTATGAACAATGTTACTATAACGTTGTCGGATGAACAAATGACTAAAATAAAGTTTTTAGACCTCAACAAGCTTTACAATTTTGTTGTTGGTGACTTTTTTTTATTTAAAATCATTTATTACCCTAAAAATCTTTTTAATTCCTCAAATTTTGAAATTTAAATTTTAAGTAGTTCAATCAAACTTGGACGGAGAAATGAACAAAACCAAAAACGTAAATCTTGATGAGTTCTACTAGTTTTGTATTGACCACTTTTTTATTTGACATTATTTTCTTTAGAAAGATAGTTATTGTTATTTAATTGTGATGATTAAAATAGAAATTTTGAGACATGATGGGCCTTGAAACTGATACCCAGGTTCAGCCCAAGTAAGACCCCTTACTCTCAGCCGTTGGATCAAAAAAAGAACGGGCGATAGGCATCGTATCCACAAAACCCTAGCTTCCTCAGACAACTCCACTCCAGCGCCTCCTTTCCTCTTCTTTCCTTCGTGAGATGTGGAGCAGAAGCAGAGCAGCCTCCTCGGTTCCTTTTTTCCACCAGTCACCAGCTGCCAACTCCCCCCAATGGCTATAGCAGCAGCAGCATAACGCACGGGTGGAGATGCTCTCGCTGCAGCAGCGGGGACGCGCACCGCAACTAGAGGTAGTGAGGGTTGTGGCCATGGCCACCGCTGACCAGGAAACCGTCCGGATCTGCGAGTTCCCGAGCCAGCTGCCCAACATGTGGATCTGTAGTACTCCAACTAAATCACCGTAAACCCGCCGACAGCCGGGCTCATCACGCCGCTCGTTCTCTGGCTCTACGGCAGGCCTGGCTGCTCGATAATCAGCTATAGTGCATCCAACCTGGTGCGTGTTCTTGAGCTTGTGTATAGGAAGCTGTCTTGTGCTTTTTCTGTAGGAGGTTGGTTCTTTAAACGGAGGCAAAGGTTGGTTGCTGATTTGGGGATCGATTGTAGCCTGGATGAATACGACCTGTGCTTGTTTACATCCCATCGGTTTACAGCCTATCATATAGAAAGGGGTGTTTACATATCTTGAGCTGCTTGTTCCATTATTCCTACAATTATTGATTTGTTCCCCTGTCACTATTCTTGTATTTTTTGTTTCAGACTAATAGCTTTCCTAGCTTAGTACTCAGTACTTTGTATTTGTTTTCATTTTGGCATCTAGAACCTAATAATAATATATATGTGATGCTTTGCTTGTGGCTGTATAGGGACATCTACACACCTATAGGGTCGGCGGCATTTTCTGGATCTACATGGTCATATGTGATGCAACCATCAAGAGCACTGAGATTCAAGAAACACTGAACAAAGTGTATTTTTTACCAATCTGAGCTTTGTTTGTGTGATTTTCACCAACATATAATTCATACAAAAGCACAGGCTGTCCTTGTATTTACTACTGGTTGTGTTTTAAGAATAAGTGGCAACCAATTGATAAATGTCTTTACTATTTTACAAGTACTTTCTACATTTCATTAGTATATAGAGTTGGATTGGCATCGGTAAAAAAATAGTTGGATTGACATCGAAACCAGAGAATTCAAGTACTGTTGTAGTGAACTCAAGTAGAACTTAATGTATTTTTTGTGCAGACTATAACAACCATTTTTTGTGACCAAAGTTATCCTTTATCCTATCTCTTGATACCTGTTGCACATAAGGGTATATGGGTATATGTATCGGTGACCATTTTCTTTCAAAATTGCACCAAATTTCCTAAGTCTGACAATCTGATAAACAACTTTGTTTATCTCATTTTTTCATAAGAGTCATCTAGGTTATCCAACCATTACATAGACCAAGTCTTGCTTTTTGATTTATTATATACTAGATGTGCTGCTAGCTAGACTGATCTCTACTAAACCATGTTTCAATTGCAGGAGTTGTGGGATAATTTCATTGACTATTGGTTATTTCTAGCAACCGTGCATGCTTTGGATCCTAGTGAAGCTTCATGAGGTTGTCCTAGGCTGGAGGTACAACAGATAGTGGAGCTTGCACATCAAGTTGCATTTGGTGAGACATTGTCTCAATTGTTTTGTGAGTTCACGACAATTACTTTTAATTCCTATTCATGAATGTCAACTACTTATTTTCTTTTGTGTTTTTTATTTAGTTGAAAGTTGCAGCAACCAAAAAGGGCAGTGAGGGACAAGGGATCTACATATTCGTGCAAGGTGCACATTATTGTCTTTGTTGAGAGGGACATTGGAGCTACATTGTATTGCTAGAACTCCAAACTATGTCTTGATAGAATATATATGAACTTATTGGCATATGTAAAGCACAAATTTGTGTGATGTATTTGAACCTTTGCCCTACGAAATGTATCATATGATCTTGGTTGTATGTGAATGATGGTGCGACTTTATATGTATGTTATATGACCTTTGCTAAGATTTATCACTGAATGAATATATAATGCATGACGACTTCTTAACCATGGTTAACTACTATACATGACGACTTCTTATCGTCATAATAGCAATCATAAACCAGGGTATGTACTTAACATTTGTGACGGTTCATACATTAAGTGACGCGTTGACTGACCAATATGTGACAAACACTATTGTCATAAAAGGTAACAATATGTGATGATAGAATATTACCGTCACAAAAGGTCTTGAAATTTTGTGACAGTTGTATACAAAATCGTCACGCGATACATTATGTGACGGTCGTTATATGACGACCGACATGACCCTGCCTTTTCGTCATAAGATGCTTTTTATGACAAATTTTGTACTTAACATGACAGTTTGCGTTTGTCATACAAACCCAGATTTTTTGTAGTGGATACAACTTTTGATCCACCATATTGCCACTAGCATCACTAAGTGTCCATTAGTGCCCATTGGAGTGCTAATGCTTTTAGAATCTTCTAAGCCAAACTTCTTCATCATATCCTTGATGTACTTGCCTTGACTCACAAAGGTGCCATTCTTCAATTGATTGATTTCGAGACCAAGGAAGTAGCTAAGTTCACCAATCATTGACATTTCAAACTCATTTGCCATCATCTTGCCAAATTCTTCACAAAAATCTTGATTGGTTGAACCGAATATGATGTCATCCACATAGATTTGGAGCACAAATAGATCTTTGTCAAGCTTCTTGGTGAAGTGAGTAGTATCAACCTTCCACATAATGAACCCTTTAGATAGAAGGAAGTACCTCAATCTTTCATACCATGCTCTAGGTGCTTGCTTCAAGCCATATAAAGCCTTCCTCAACTTGTATACATGGTTGGGCTTCTTGTCATCTTCAAAACCGGGAGGTTGCTCAACATATACTAGCTCATTGATGTATCCATTCAAGAAAGCACTCTTCACATCCATTTGGTATAGTTTGATGTTGTGTGCACATGCATAGGCCAATAGAATCCTTATTGCCTCTAATCTTGCAACTGGTGCATAAGTTTCTCCAAAGTAAGACCCTCAACTTGAGTGTATCCTTGAGCTACCAATCTTGCTTTGTTCCTTACAACTATACCAGAGTCTTGTTTGTTTCTAAATACCCATCTTATGCCAATCACATTGTAGTTCTTGGGTCTTTCAACTAGTTCCCAAACTTGGTTCCTAGTGAAATTGTTGAGCTCTTCATGCATAACATTGACCCAATCAACATCTTGTAGGGCTTCATCAATCTTTGTTGGCTCTATGGATGATACAAAGGAGTAGTGCTCACAAAAGGATGTCAATCTTGATCTTGTTTGAACACCACTTGTAATGTCACCAACTATTTGATCAAAGGGGTGATCTCTTGCAATGTTGGTAGGTTGGAGGATAGGGACTTGATTGCTTGAGCTTGGTTGAGATGAACTACTTGTTGATCTTGTACTTGAGTGCTACTAGCCCGCTTGATAGGTGAGTTGAGCACTTGATCTTTGTCATCTTCGATGTCAATTACTTGTCTTGGCCTAATATCACCAATATCCATGATTTTCATAGCATTTGCCAATTGAGGACCACTCACATCTTCTAGGTTCTCATTTTCAACTTATGAGCCATTGGTTTCATCAAACTCAACATCATGAACCTCCGCAAGTATACCACTAGCCGAATTCCAAACTCTATAGGCTTTACTTGTGGTTGAGTAACCAAGTAAGAACCCTTCATCACATTTCTTATCAAACTTTCCATGTCTTGTGCCTTTCTTCAAGATGTAGCATTTGCACCCAAAGACTCTAAAGTATGCAATGTTGGGCTTTCTTCCATTCAAAAGCTCATATGGTGTCTTCTCCATCAATGGGTGACAATACAACCGATTGCTAGAGTAGCAAGCGGTGTTGATAGCTTCGGCCCAAAAGGATTGACTCACATTGTACTCACTAAGCATAGACCTTGCCATATCAATCAATGTTCTATTCTTCCTCTCAACAAGGCCATTTGATCGTGGAGTGTACTTGGCCGAGAGTTGATGTTGGATTCCAAGCTCATCACATAGCTCTTCAACTCTTGTATTCTTGAATTCACTTCCATTGTCACTTCTCACTTTCTTGATGGTTGTTTCAAACTCATTGTGACATCTCGTGACAAAAGACTTGAATGTGGCAAATGTATCACTCTTGTCATTTGAAAGGATCAAGATGCCCAAGAGGGGGGGGGTGAATTGGGCTCTTTTTAATTTCTAAACAAGAATTAAACCTATAAAGAGCCAATTAACTCCCTAGTGCCTACCGCTTGTGTGTCCTATCTAGAAAGCGGTAGCAAGTCAATGGAAAACGAAAACTTCCTACACAATTCTAGTATGAAAAGAATGACAAGTGCGGAAAGTAATGCGGTAGTAAAGAGCTAGGGAAAGAGATGCTTGACACGACGATGTTTTGCCGAGGTATCGAGGAGTCGACACTCCCCCCTTGTCCTCGTTGGAGCACCTCGCAAGGTATAGCTCCCCCTCAATCCCGCGCACGGGATGAGTGCTATCTACGGGCTGATTCTTCACCACTCCGGCTCGGTGAATCGCCCACAACCGATCACAAACGTCGATGGAGAAGGGCCGCCAACAATCTTCCGGTGATCACCTTCCTCCGAGCACCACCGGACCGTCTAGGTGATGTCGATCACCAAGAGTAACAAGCCTCGATCTTCGCTTGACTCACTCAAGCTTCACAACTAGAGGATGCACACTTGAACACTTGGATGAACTAGAGAGAGGATGGATGGATTCGCGAATCACTCTCTCTCTCTCTAGGGCTCTTGCTCTCTTCCCAACCTTCTCAACAAACTCAGCAACTCAAATGAGCAAAGGCAAGGTGGGAGAGAAGTGGGAGGGGCTATAAATAGACCCTCTGAAAACTGCCTCGGGCTGGCAACTTAAGTTGGCGACGGACGCTCTGTCGACTAGGCGACGGACGCTCTGTCGCATGCCCTAACGGCTAGTTCTGTTCATAGTTTGGGCGACGGACGCTCCGACGCCTAGGCGACGGACGCTCCGATGCCCTACCCAACGGCTAGTTCTGATACACTGTTCCCAGCGACGGACCCTACGTCACTGGGGCGACGGACGCTCTTCCCCAGCGTTCGACGCTACACTCTGGCTCGGGCTGAAAACACTCTCTCTGGAAGGTCGACGGACGCTCTTCCCAGCGTCCGACGCCTGCCCGACGGACAGCGTCCGACAGACCCTGAAAAACTTAGCCAGAAAACATCTTCACTGGAAGGTCGACGGGCGCTGTGGACTCAACCACCCAGCGTCCGACGCCTCTGTCCGACGTGACAGACAGGGTCCGGCGCCCCTATCAGGAGCGTCCGACGCCCAAAAAACAATTCTAACAACTTCGTTTTTCGTCGCGATGAATAGGGAAGTTGTTCTAGGCTATCTTATAGTCACCATAGGCTTGCTTAGAGCTAAGGAAGACAAGTGTGCACCACACCTAAGTCATGAAGCTTTCCTAAGTCAAGCTACTAATCTCAACCCCTCTTAATAGTACGGTCAAAGGTAAAAAGAGAAGCCCTATCTATTTCTAAGTGCCCTTCATCACCTTATGGCACTTAGCTTATCATTCTAGGGTCTTCATCATGTCTCCTTGAAAACCGAAACGATATCCATCTTGGGGGCTAAGTGATGACCATTAGAGCCCATTCTTATCGATCACTATGGCTAAGCTACGCATAGCCTCTGCAAAACACACGTTAGCCATAATAATCTCTAATTGTCATTAATCACTGAAACCAATTAGGGCAATGATTCTTCAATCTCCCCCTTTTTGGTGATTGACGATAATAGAACCTCGAGTATGGATAAGAGTTATGGTTTAGACTTTATGGTGACTTGGAATGGTTGAGCAAGGGTTAGTAAAATTGTAATGAAGCATACTTGCTCACCCAAACCAAATCACAAAACATGGTACTTGTAGATATGAATGTAAAAGAAGTACCTCATGATATTCTCAAAAGATGTATCAGAGTATAGCGCGGAAGCTCAATTATCATTTAAGCATAGAGATATATCATGAAACATGAGACAACTCACAAGCTATATTAGTGATAATCGAGAGTTTTGTCACATCCAACCATATAAACATCAACCAACATAATCATCACATCACACATATACACAAATGCATAAAGGTAGACATGATGAAAGAGTATGGGGTAATTAAGCATACAAAGATCCAAATCCCTCCCCCTATCTCTATACTCGACCCTCTCTCCCCCTTTGGCGTCTAGCACCAAAAACTAAGAGTCTGGGGCTAGAGAAGAAGGTGGAGGAGCTGCAGCCTTCCGATCAAGCATGATGAAGTCCTGAAGGTCTGACTCGTCTGACTCATCATCTGCCTCGGCCTCTGCAAGTGTAGGTGCAGCTGGAGTGACCACTGGAGCTGTTGTCTGAACGGACTCCCCCTGAGGCTCAGCTGGTGCCTCTGACAGTCCTGCCTCTGTAGTAGCGGGCCTGTGAACCCGACGAGTGAATACTCGAGGCGAGGGGGAAGGTGTCACCGCTAGTGCAACTAGTGACACTGCTGCTGCAACCTCTGCTGGCTGAGTCTGAGCTAGAGAGGAGACTGCCACTATAACTGCCTCATCTGCTAGGGAGATGGCATCTGTCTGAACTGCAGCAGGAGGAGTGGTGACTGTCTGCGCTGACTGCTCGGGTGCGATCTCCGACGAGGCAACTGAAGACATGTGAGTTCCCATCGCCGGAGGATCCACTGTAACCTCTCGAGCTGATGAGGCTAGCTGAGCTGCTTCTTTGGAGTCTTCTCCCATGATCTCTAGATAGGAAGCCGAGAGATCTCGTGAGGCCTCTGCTATGGTAGTTCCCCGGAGAGGAGTGAATCCTGTCTGAAACTGGCGAAGCTATCCAAGAGGACACCTGGGTCCTCGGAGTCTGGTACTCGAGGGAGGCTGGTGGCTGAAACGGAAGGGGTAGCTGGTGCCTGACTCTGTTGTCCTCTAGACGGTAACGCTGGAGTCGGAACCACAACTACTGGAGGCTGCTGTGGAGGTGAGGTAAACTGCTGCTGCTGCGATACTCCGGGCAACTGAAGCTGTGGAGTGGAGGTCTGCCCGGAGCTAGAGGCCAGAAGACGCTCAAGTAGCAATGTCTGGGTCTTCTGAATCTCTGCCTGCTGCAGCTGATAGGCTAAAAACTGGCGCTGAAACTCATCCTGCCTAGCCTGTGTCTGTGCCTGAGCTGCCAGCTGCTGCTCTGTAAGCCTCCGTAGATCGGCAGCCTGTCGCCTCTGCTCCTCTGCCTGACGTGACTGCTCCTCTTGCATCCTCGACAGAATCGTGAGCAAAGTAGCCTCAGAGGAGCTAGAACCTGGAGCTGGAGCTACTGCGGCTGTGCCTGACCCTCCTGCCTCGTGGTCATGAGTCATCGGTGTATAGTCACGCACGGGCTGGTAGTCCTCGTCAGAGCTGTCGGAGTCGAGGTCCTCTCTATAGACTATCTCGGGAGCTGTATCAATCTCTGCGTCTAAGTCTGCCAACTCTGCCTGAGCAATCTGCTCAACTGTAGCATCTGTGACCTCTGCCGACTGTGGTGGCACACCGGCCTGTCGAGTGCCTGGTCTGTGAGCTCTGCTAGGGCGAGGCAAGTTTCCATGAATCACTAGCTGACTCATCGAGTATATGGGAAACTCTGTAGCTGACCTCGTAAGGGTGACTCTCATAGCCCCTGATCCGGTCTTGACAACTATCAGATAAGAAATTCAATGAGCGAACTGCAGCTGCTAGTGACCTCTGAACCCAGCGGCTATGATATCCTCAAGCTCGCTCACTATCAAATCCCAGAGGTCGAACTTCTCCTTCCGGACAATATGGGCAAGGAGCCACAACTGTAGGCGAGTGATCGTATCTCGGGCTCCAATTCGAGGGAGGATAGTACGTCTGAGTACCTTGTGGAGAATCCGAGCCAGTGGAGTGAGGTCACGTGGTGTACGGCTCGAACCCTCAGTGAACGGCTGCTGAAAGCACGGCCTCACGAAGTCATTAGATGGCACTATACCATCGTGAGGTCGGCGAGGAGCCTCCTGATCCCCATAGCAAAGACTGTGGATCCTCGTAGGAGAGGACTCTAGGTGAAAGAGCTCTCTGAAACGTGCTGCTATAACCCTGAAATCACATCCTTGAAATCCAAAGTGTAGGAACTCGTGATCAGGTGAGATCCATAGGGAGGCGTAAAACTGATATACCCAATCCTTCTGATATGCCCCTGAACGTCCCATCAGATCTGTCAGACCCTGAATGTACTGAAGGTGCTGCAGGATCTCTGGACCACCGATCCCCTCTATATGGGCAGATGGGCACACCCTGTGGGCCCTGAGAGGAGCATCAGTGTCGATATATGCTCTGTAGAAGTCCTCGTGCACTGTAGTGTAGAAGTCTCGTCCGGCACGGGGGTCCCTCTGAGGTGGGAACCAGGACTGGAAGTCGACGAAGCGAAGTAGCTGGACTTGCTTCGCTGTAAGCACTCTGACCTGGTGCCTCACTGGGTCTGGGAGCCGAGGTCCTGGAGGGCTAGGTGGTGCACCTGAGCCTCTGGATCGGGTAACTCGACGGCTCATCAACTCACCGATGGAAGAGTGGCCCGCGGCCTCTGGCTGCTCAGTCTCTGGGACTGGCTCTATCTCGTCTGCCTCTGTAGCCTCGACGGGCTCTGTGTCAGGACGCGGAGGGGACTCACGATGCGCTCCACGGCGAGGCGAGAGCCTCAAACCGGCGCGACGTCCACCTTGCTCCGCTATCTCAGCGGCCTCGGCCACTGTTAGCGCTGCTGCCGAATCTGGATCCATCAAAGGCCTCTTGCGCTTCCGTGATATAACCTTTTGCTTTCCCTTTCCCCGGTCAGTGGGTGGACGCGGTGGAGGTGGAGGGTCACCACCACTACCAGGAACGGGACCTGCATTCTTTGTTCTTGCCATCTCTCAAACCTCTGACAAACTGAAGCCTCAGGAGATCACACCACAAGCTCACTGCCCCAACTGTCACTAAAACCACTGACAACCTGACAATCAACTGCAAGAATGGCACGCCGGCCCTGGACTGTCCTTGCGAGGCTTTGCCTCGGTCCGTACTCGCGGGCTTTGCCCCGAGTTTACTGACACTGCCCACTGCTCAAGCAAATACCTCAGATACTGACCCTGCTCGATAGATAGATACGAGTATAACCATAAGCATATAAGTTAGAGATGAGAAGATCTATGGAAGCATGAATGTAGGTAAGGATAGATCGAAGAAAACAACTGCCATACCTCGAACCCTGACCAAAAAGAGAGAAGAGGAAAGATCCTCCGATCGATCAACCGCAATTCGCAATCCACAATAGGGAATCCTCAATCAGAGGGAGGAAATGCAGGCAGGGGGTGCTTGCGGCGCTAGCACTACAAGGCAGGGGGAAATGCACTGGAGCGGTGGTGGTGCTTGGCGGATTAGTGCTTGGACGCGGCGGCGGTGCAGAGGGCTGGCGGCGGCGCAGGGAGATGGAGCGGGCGGCGCAGGGGAGAGGACGGCGCAGTGCAGGGAGGAGCTCACCAGAGCGGGTGGATTTGGTGTTCAGCGGCGATGGAAGAACGGCGGCTAGGGTTTGGTGTGTGGCGGCGGATGGAAAAACAGATCGGGCGAGTGAACAGAGGAAGAGCAGGGTTTTTCTAAAAAATTTCGCCGTTAAGTTCGCGACGGACGCTCCGTCGGACTGCGACGGACGCTCGGGGAGTGTCTGACGGCATCGTCCGTCAGGCTTCCAGAACAGATTTGAAACGCCCAATCGCATTGACCGCGACGGACGCTTCGCGACGGACGCTGGAGGGAGCGTCCGTCGCCCTGTTAGCGGGCAAATTTACTCTCCGGACGATCGCGACGGACGCTGAGGCAATTGACACCGAGCGTCCGTCGGCAGCGTCCGACGCTTTTTAAATAGAATTTTTCAATTTTTGTTTTTGCGTCTTTCTCCCAACCAAGTTCCAATCCTAATAAGATCCAAATAACACCTGATTGGACTTGATATGAGAACCATCTCTCAAACACTCATTTTCAAATAGTTTGCCATAGGCTTAAATTTAGTTTTAGCTCAAATATTCGAATATAAGCACCAAGGAGACATCATATGGCCACAAGAGGGGTATAGAAGTGTCTTGAGATTGGAATGCTCCCCCTAAGTGGACGAACACAGAGGATGCTCAAAAACTTAATCGAAAAGGAACGGCAAACAACACACATGCATATGCTATGCAATACGAAATTTGAATCTAAGTTGCTTGCAAGTTTAAACCGCGGTTAAGCTTTGTCACACGCTTTGAGGGCGGTTATCTTAACCGCGTTAGCCAAGCCTATGTGCATTACCAAATTAAACATGTTATATTACATATGAATGCAAGGTTCACACAAACTCATCTTTTAGTGAAGTTAGAGTGATCAAGCACATTTAACTCGCTTCTCAACCTACAAAAGGTTGTTTCATCGAGTGGTTTAGTGAAGATATCTGCCAATTGATCTTCGCTCTTAACTCCAACTAGTGTTATGTCTTTCCTAGTCACATGATCTCTAAGAAAGTGATGGCGGATATCTATGTGCTTGGTGCGAGAGTGTTGAACCGGGTTGTTTGCAAGCTTTACGGCGCTTTCATTATCACACAAAAGTGGAACTTCTTTTAAAAACACGCCGTAATCAAAGAGTGTTTGGGTCATGTATAAGATTTGTGCACAACTTCCTCCCATGGCAATGTATTCCGCCTTGGCGGTTGACAATGTCACACTATTTTGCTTCTTTGAGGACCAAGAAACAAGTGATCTTCCTAGCATGTGGCACCCGCCGGAGGTACTCTTCCTATTAACCTTACACCCGGCGTAATCCGAATCGGAATAGCCAACTAGTTGGAAGGGTGCTCCTTTGGGATACCAAAGACCCATGCTAGGGGTGTGCCTTAAGTACCTAAGGATTCTTTTAACCGCACAAAGATGCGACTCCTTAGGATTTTCTTGAAACCTAGCACACATACACATACTAAACATGATATCCAGCCTAGAAGCAGTGAGGTAAAGTAAACTACCGATCATAGAACGATAAAGAGTTTGGTCAATCGGTTTACCTCCCTCATCGAGATCGAGATGCCCATTAGTAGGCATTGGGGTCTTGATTGGCTTGCAATCCTCCATCTTGAATTTCTTGAGCACATCATAAGTGTACTTCTCTTGAGATATGAAGGTGCCCTCCCTCAATTGCTTCACTTGGAAGCCAAGGAAGAAGGTTAGCTCGCCAATCATCGACATCTCGAACTCCTTGGACATCAATGCACCAAATTCCTTGCTATGACCTTGGTTTGTTGACCCAAATATAATGTCATCGACATACACTTGGCAAACAAAGATCTCTCCATCTAGCACCTTGGTGAAGAGTGTGGTATCCACTTTCCCGATGTTGAAGCCCTTCTTGAGTAGGAAGTCCCTTAGCCTCTCATACCAAGCTCTTGGAGCTTGCTTCAATCCATAGAGTGCCTTGGACAACCTATACACATGATTAGGACAACTTGGGTCTTCAAACCCGGGAGGTTGTGAGACAAAAACATTAAGAAAGGTACTCTTCACATCCATTTGAAAAAGTTTCATTTTATGATGTGAAGCATATGCCAAAAGGATACAAATGGCTTCTAGTCTTGCAACTGGTGCAAAGGTCTCCCCAAAATCCAAGCCTTCAACTTGGGCGAACCCCTTTGCCACCAATCTTGCTTTGTTCCTCACAACCACGCTTTGATCATCTTGTTTGTTCATAAACACCCACTTGGTGCCAATGATTCTTGCTCCTTTGGGCTTTTCTACTAGTGTCCACACTTTGTTTCGGGTGAAGTTGTCCAACTCTTCATGCATGGCATTCACCCAATCTGAATCCGCAAGTGCATCCTCCACACTAGAAGGCTCTAGTTGCAAACTTCTTGAATATTGATCCCATTGTCACTCCTTATCTTCTTGATCTTCACATCAAACTCATTTTGGGCTCTAGTTGCAAACTTCTTGAATATTGATTGAGTTTCTCCCTTGTCTTGAAGAAAGAACACCCAAGTGTACCTAGAGTAGTCATCAACTACCACCAAGCAAAAGAGATTGCCACCAAGGCTAGAATAGGTGGTAGGTCCAAATAGATCCATGTGAAGTAGCTCTAGGACTCTTGAGGTTGACATGAAATCTTTGGTTGGATGAGTGTTTGCCACTTGCTTGCCGGCTTGACATGCACTACAAAGTTTGTCCTTCTCAAACACAACATCCTTCACACCTCTAACCAATTCCTTCTTGACAAGCTTCTTCAAGGTCGACATTCCCACATGTGCTAACCTTCTATGCCATAGCCAACCCAAAGAACTCTTGGAGAATAGACATGTTTGCAAACTAGCTTCATTTGAGGTGAAGTCCACTAGATAGAGATTGTTGTGCCGAAACCCTTTGAATATCAATGATGAATCTTCAATCTTGGACACAACTACCTCATTTGGAGTGAAAAGACATTGGAAACCAAGATCACATAGTTGTCCCACCGATAGCAAGTTGAAGCTCAAAGATTGTACTAGCAAGACATTTGATATTGATTGATCATTTGAGATTGCCACTTTGCCTAGGCCTTGCACTTTGCCTTTTGAATTGTCCCCAAAGGTAATCTTGTCTTGCCCTTCACAATTTTCCTCAAGTGTGGTGAACATCCGGGAGTCACCGGTCATATGTTGAGTGCATCCACTATCAATCACCCAATGACTTCCACCGGTATTGTAGTTCACCTACACACAAGCAACTTGGAGTTAAGCTTGTTGTTTGGGAACCCACACTTGGCGAGGTCCCATAGCCTTGTCCACCAACTCCTTAGCAACCCATAGCACTTTGGGCTTGTTCTTCATCTTAGGACCGAGAAATACAACTTGGGGTCTACCCTTGGAGTCCTTGTTGATGATGAAGTGTGCATCATGAGCGAAAGACCTTATGTGCTTGGGCAAGGTCTTGGGAGGTGGAGTCTTGCATTGGGATTCAAAGTGACCCTCTTGACCACATCCATAGCACTTCTTGGGCTTGGGCTTTGGTGTGTCATAGTTGCTTCTCATGGCCTTGTTCTTGTAGTAGTTCTTGGCTTCTAACTTGACCTTGGCCTTCATGATTTGGTTCTCCTTGAACCCAATGCCGGACTTGTCGGTCTTCATGATAGTGTTCATCAAGAGCTCACTTTGGAGGTTGTGTCCCTTGGTGAACTTCTCCAATCCACTTGTAAGCTTGATCTTCTCAACCTTGAGCTTTGCATTTTCCTCTTTGAGAGAGTTGATCAAGGTCATTGCAAGAGTAACAATCTTCCGGCGATCACCTTCCTCCGAGCACCACCGGACCGTCTAGGTGATGTCGATCACCAAGAGTAACAAGCCTCGATCTTCGCTTGACTCACTCAAGCTTCACAACTAGAGGATGCACACTTGAACACTTGGATGAACTAGAGAGAGGATGGATGGATTTGCGAATCACTCTCTCTCTCTCTAGGGCTCTTGCTCTCTTCCCAACCTTCTCAACAAACTCAGCAACTCAAATGAGCAAAGGCAAGGTGGGAGAGAAGTGGGAGGGGCTATAAATAGACCCTCTGAAAACTGCCTCGGGCTGGAAACTTAAGTTGGCGACGGACGCTCTGTCGACTAGGCGACGAACGGTCCGTCGCATGCCCCAACGGCTAGTTCTGTTCATAGTTTGGGCGACGGACGCTCCGACGCCTAGGCGACGGACGCTCCGACGCCCTGCCCAACGGCTAGTTCTGACACACTGTTCCCAGCGACGGACCCTACGTCACTGGGGCGACAGACGCTCTTCCCCAGCGTCCGACGCTACACTCTGGCTCGGGCTGAAAACACTCTCTCTGGAAGGTCGACGGACGCTCTTCCCCAGCGTCCGACGCTACACTCTGGCTCGGGCTGAAAACACTCTCTCTGGAAGGTCGACGGACGCTCTTCCCAGCGTCCGACGCCTGCCCGACGGACAGCGTCCGACGGACCCTGAAAAACTTAGCTAGAAAACATCTTCACTGGAAGGTCAACAGACGCTGTGGACTCAACCACCCAACGTCCGACGCCTCTGTCCGACGTGACGGACAGGGTCCGGCGCCCCTGTCAGGAGCGTCCGACGCCCAAAAAACAACATTCTAACAACTTCGTTTTTCGTCGCGATGAATAGGGAAGTTGTTCTAGGCTATCTTACAGTCACCATAGGCTTTCTTAGACCTAAGGAAGACAAGTGTGCACCACACCTAAGTCATGAAGCTTTTCTAAGTCAAGCTACTAATCTTAACCCCTCTTAATAGTACGGTCAAAGGTAAAAAGAGAAGCCCTATCTATTTCTAAGTGCCCTTCATCACCTTATGGCACTTAGCCTATCATTCTAGGGTCTTCATCATGTCTCCTTGAAAACCGAAACGATATCCATCTTGGGGGCTAAGTGATGACCATTAGAGCCCATTCTTATTGATCACTATGGCTAAGCTACGCATAGCCTCTGCAAAACACACGTTAGCCATAATAATCTCTAATATTCGTTAATCACCGAAACCAACTAGGGCAATGATTCTTCATCATTGAGAAAGAATACCCAAGTATATCTTGTAAGATCATCCACTATGACAAATCCATACTTGTTTTCTCCAATGCTAGTGTATGTTGTTGGTCCAAATAGATCCATGTGCAACAACTCAAATGCTCTACTAGTGCTCATCATGCCCTTCTTTGGATGGGTGTTACCAACTTGTTTGCCGGCTTGACAAGAGCTACAAAGTTTGTCCTTCTCAAATACAACATCTTTCAAGCCTCTTACTAAGTAATGTTTGATCAATCTATTCAATTGCTTCATCCCAACATGACCAAGCCTTCTATGCCATAACCAACCCATACTTGATTTAGTGAGCAAGCAAGTTGAAAATTGAGCTTCACTAGCATTGAAATCAACTAGGTAGAGGTTCTCATATCTAAAGCCTTTGAAGATCAAGTTTGAACCATCAACACTAATGATATCTACATCATCTATTCCAAATATGCATTTGAATCCAAGATCACACAGTTGAGCCACAGATAGCAAATTGAAGTTCAAGCTCTCAACTAGCAAGACATTGGATATGCTCAAGTCATTGGATATTGCAATCTTACCAAGACCCTTGACCTTGCCCTTGCCATTATCACCAAATGTAATACTATCAATGCCATCATTGGTGTTGGAGTTGATTGATTTGAACATTCTAGAATCCCTGGTCATGTGTTGACTGCACCCACTATCAAGCACTCAATGCCTTCCTCCGGCTTTGTAATTTACCTACAAAACAAATTAGTTCTTTTTAGGTACCCATACTTGTTTGGGTCCTCCAAAGTTAGTGACCAAGGATTTTTACACCCAAATAGCCTTCTTCTTTGGGCCAACAATGGATGTGCCAACATACTTAGCCATGATTTAGTAAGCATATAACATGAATCAAAGTGCATAGAGGTAGATTTAGAAAACTTGGTTTGGCTCTTATTAAGTTTGCAATATTGGTCAACATTCCCCACTTGCTTGCATTTGTTGCAAAACCGACCATTGCTTCTCACAAAGCTAGGCTTAGGAGTTACAAAGGCCGACTTGCCCTTCTTGGGGGTATAGCTCAAACCCTCTTTGTAATGAGAGAATCTTTGGCTACCCAAGCACTTTAGCAAGCGAGCATCTCCACCATATGCCTTGCCCAAAGCATGAGTGAGTTCATTAACATCATTTTTCAATTTTTTATTTTCAATCACTAGTGTAGTATCATCCTTTGAGCTATCACTAGTAGATGTGCAAGTGGAGGTGCTACAGTGTGTTTAGGTTGGGGCAACAATGATAGGAGTGAAAAATGATTCATCTAGAATATCACAAGTTACTCCAATGTTACATGATGCAACAATCTTATCCTTGCTTTGATCAAGGAGAGAGGAGTGAGCCTTTTCAAGCTTGTAGTGAGTCCTCTCAAGCTTCTCATGGGCTTCCATTAGCCTCTCATGAGAGCCATTGAGCTCATCAAAGGATTGTTCAAGAGCCTTAAGCTTATTGTTCAATTCTTTGCACTCTTTTCTCTTTTTCTCAAAGCACTCATAAGTTTGCTTCATCATCTCAACTAGTTCCTCCTTGGAGTATTCCTCCTCATCATCACTACTATCATCATCACTACTATCATCATGAGATTTTACCTTAGTTGGCTTAGCCATGAAACATGATGAAGTGTCGAAGATGGATGGCTTGTTGTTGATAGCAATGCTTGCCAAAGCCTTCTTCTTGGCCTTCTTCCTCTCATCATCACTAGAGTCATCATCGAAGAATCACTATCATCCCAAGTCACCACATAGGATTCACCCTTCTTCTTCTTGGTGAAGGATAGCTTCTTCTCCTTCTTGTCATGCTTGCTCTTCTTCTCATCATCATCACTATGATTGGGACAATCCGCAATCATGTGACCGGTGCTCTTGCACTTGTAGCATATCTTCTCATATTCTTTGCCCTTGAAGTTGTCTCTTCTCTTTCTAGCACCATAGCCCTTCTTCTTCATGAACTTGCCAAACTTGCGCACGAAGAGGGCCATCATCTCATCATCATCATCACTAGATTCTTCATCATCACTAGATTTTTGCTTCTTTGCTTTGCCCTTGCTCTTGGATGAAGAAGCCTTGAATGCTAAGCTCTTCTTTTCTTTCTTTTCTTACTTGACCTCTTCTTCTTCACTTTCCTCATTGTATTGCTCTTCGGTCATGATCTCACCAAGTACTTCATTGGCAGTGATCTTGTCCAAACAATCTCTACTAATTATTTGCCTCAAAGTTTTGTATTTCTTGGGCAAACAACCAAGAAACCGGTTTGAGAAGTCTTCATTATTGATCTTCTCACCCAAGCTCTTGAGATCATTGATGATCACTTGGAGCCTATGGAACATCTCCGAGATAGACTCATCATCCTTCATCTTGAAGTGAGATAGCTTGTCCTTGAGCATGTATAGCTTGGCATTCTTTACCGTTGAAGTGCCCTCATATGTATCTTCTAATCTCTTCCACACTTCACTTGCTTTCTCTAGATCTTTGATTTGTTTAAACACCTTGGAATCAATGCCATTGTAGATAACATTGAGTGCCATGGTGTTGCATTGTCGGTTCTCTTGCTCTCTAGGTGTGGGAGCGGCTTCATCAAGAATGACAAAGTCATGTTCGGTCACATTCCACACCTTCTCATGTATTGAACCTAGATGCATCTTCATCTTCCTCTTCCAATAATCAAATGAGGTGCCATCAAACATTAGCAGTTTCCTCCCCACATGGTTGAATGATATTTGAGCCATCACTAACACCGAAGGTTGTTAAGCCTTGATAATAGCGGTGACCACGACTCTGATACCACTTGAAAGGTCCTAGATGTCTAGAGGGGGTGAATATCCTATTAAAAACTCTACAAACCACTAGAGCAAATGGTTATATAACACTAAAGCGAAGCTTTTTGCTCTAGATCTACTTGGGGTGCAAAGCCACCTATCCAATGCAATTCTAGTTAGCTAAGTGCTTGTCAATCAATAGCAAGAACCTAAAGCACTTAGCACAAGCTAGCAAGAACAAATACAAAAGAAGCTAACTAGACAAGATATGGAAGAAGTAAATACAAGAGAGGAGGTGATTCTTATACCGATGCCTTGTGATGTATGAATATCAATAGGACGAACCAATCACAATGAATACCAATAAGTAGCCGGGAGACAAGATGAACAAAATGATTTTTCTCCTGAGGTTCACTTGGTTGCCACCAAGCTAGTCCCCGTTGTGTCGACTACTCAAGTGGTGATTCAGTGGCTAATAGGCAATGACAAGCCTAGCCCACTAACTCGGGCGCCACAAGAATCCACCCAAATGAGAGTAACTCAATGACACAAGCAATCCACTAGAGTTACCCTTTGGCTCTCCGCTGAGGTGGGTACAAGCACTCTCACAATCACCGAAGTTGGCCGCAAACAATCACCAATTGCGCCGAAGCTTCTCCACAATCGCCAAGTCGTCTAGGTATTGGCAAACACCAAGAATAACAAGAAACCACGCGGCGATGACGATGACCAAATGCCACTAAGATGCAATGCAATGATCAAAGCACTTGGATCACTCAAACTCTCACAAGTATGCAACAAGAGTGAAGAGAATGAGTTGGGGGCTATCTCAAGCAAGCACAAGTATGTCAAATGAATGGGAGGTGCAAGAGAGTGCTCCTTGAGCCGACCAAAAACATATATATAGCTTCACCACCGAGCTAGTTGTTTTTGCCCCTTTTCACTGCCTTCTGCGCCAGTCCAGACGCAAGATGCATGGGGGGTCCGGACCATCGCGTCTGCGTCCGGACCCTCCTCCATTTCAAATTCGCCCGTTGGCGCTCCTTTTCTGCGCTGACGTGTAGCCTCCGGACCCTGTAAACAGTGGCGCCCGGTGCCCCTTTTTCTTGCGTCCGGACCCGCGTCCGGTCCTCTTGCGTCCGGGCCGCATTCAGCGTCCGGATAAATACAACAGAGGAGTCCAGAGAGCTCCGAGCTCCGGACCCACGACCGGAGTCAGCGCCCGGACTCTCTTTAGCGTCCGGTCCTCCTATCCAGAGAGGCCGAGGCCTAGGGTATGCCTCCGGTCGCATGTCCATTGGTCCGGACCGCACTTAGCTTACGTCCGGACCCTGCGTCCGGAGCTCTTTTCAGTGTCAAACCGAGTGCCCTTTTCTTCTCCAAGCTTCCATGTGATAACACCTTGTGATTCATACCTTTGTCCACCTATCTTAGCCTTTTACAATATATTTCTTGGATTTAGTTTTGTTCATGTCACTTAGGTTCATTTTATGTGTATGCAATGCAAACCTAGTGGCACATGATAACCGCAATCGAAACGAGTTTTCCCTTCTTAATAGTACGACTATCTATCCTAAAGGTGATCACACTCTCTATAGTGTCTTGATCACTAAACCAAAAATGGCCCTATGATATACCTTTGCCTTGAGCCCATTTTTGTTTTTCTCTTTCTTCTTTTCCTTAGTCCATGGAGCACTTGATTCACCATGATCATCTATCTAGCTCCATGTACCAAGGTGAACCACCCTATCTTGATCATACACTCAGTACAAGGGTTAGTCCATAGGTTTCATCAATTAACCAAAACCAAACAAGGTCTTTCACCGGTCAAACCACTTAAATAGCCATCCAAACCGAGCTAGCCGTTTTCTCCCTTTTCACTGAAATCTGCGTGACTCCAGACGCTACTTCATGGGGGGGTCCGGACCATCGCATACGCTTCCGGACACCCTGCCATTTGAATCCTGTCGTTGGCGCCTCTTTTCTGTGCTGACACGTCGCCTCCGGACGCACTGAACAGTAGCGTCCGTACTCCTTGTCTTTTGCGTCCGGACTCAAGTCAGAGAGCAACTAGAGAGCTTCGTTTCTCCAGACGGCGGTCCGGTGTTCAGTGTCTGGACCGCACTCAGCGTCCGGATGCTACGCAGAGAGCATCCAGAGCCTCCAAATCATCCGGACGCGTGTCCGGAGTCACCGTCCGGACCTTCATCAGCGTCCGGACCTCCTATCCAGAGAGGCAGAGAGCTAGGGTACGCCACCGGACGCACAATCATTGGTCCGGATCACATCTTACCAGCGTTCGGACCTGCGTCCGAAGCTCTTCTGAGTTCCAAACCGAGCCGCCTCTTCTTCTCCAAGTTTCCATGTGCTAACACCTTGTGATCCAACACTTGTTCACCTGTGTTAGCCTTTTACAATATATTTCTTGGATTATATTTAGTTCTTTGTGACACTTAGGTTCATTTTAGATATGCAATGTAATTGACCTAGTGGCACATGATAACCGCAATCGACACGAGTTTTCCCTTCTTGATAGCACGGCTATCTATCCTAAATGTGACCACACTCTCTATAGTGTCTTGATCACTAAACCGAAAATGGCCCTATAGATATACCTTTGCCTTGAGCCATTTCCATTCCATCTTTTGTTTTTCTCTTTCTTCTTTTCCTTAGACCATGAAGCACTTGATCAATGTACCATTGTCATCCTTTTAGCTTCATGTGTTGAGGTGGATCACCCTAGCTAGATCATGCACTTAGCAATAGGGTTAGTCCATAGGTTTCATCAATTAACCAAAACTAAACATGGGCTTTCAGGCGTGCGTCGTCGTGCTCGTTCTGCCAGGCACGCATAGCGTCGAGGTTGTCGTGCGGTGGAGTGAGAGCCTCCTGGTTTTCAGAGATGATTTCATTACTGTCCTCATCGAGGTCGTGCACGGCCCCCTCGGGGGTGGGTTCCCTCCTGTCGCACATGAAGCATTCCCGTGCGGGGCCCTCGCTGGCTTCGGGATTGATACGCTCGGTTCCCGTACTATCGGAACTAGAGAGAGTCAGATCTTTCTCAGTTAGGAGATCATAAAATGACTCGATGGTCCCCACAAATTCGTCATCAGGGGTGTCGGTCATCTTCATAGCAATGGCTCGGTTAAGGAGGCGCGCGATGCTGACAAGACCGAACAGGTATGTTGCAGGGACACCTTCCTCCAGCGGCGCGCCTCCCTCGATCTGGATGGCGACGTCGACGTCGGCGCGCTGATGCGGTCTGCGCCTGCAGAGGGGCGGGCGATCGCTGCCTTCAGAGGACTGTTCGTCCGAGGCATAGTACGTCATCCGTCTCGTATCGGACTTCCTTCCCGCATCGGGATCGGGAGGACGTTGCCAGCGCGTCCCTTGGCGTCCTAGCGGACCTTCACTGCTGCAGTGATGGTTCCGAGGTGGTCGCCGTATGGCAGCCCCTCGTCACCGTCAGAGCTAGGATCCGACTCCAAGAGGTAGTCGTACTGGGAGCGCACGAAACGTAGCACGACATGCTCAGCCGCGCCATCGATTTTGAGGTCACCGTCGTTAGAGTCTCCCGCGCCGTTTATGAAGGCCTCGAGCGGGTAGAGTCCTCTATCGTCGTTCCGGGGGGTTTCTTCCCCGAGCCCGGTAAGGTTGGCTCCGAAGCTTTGCGGCCCAAGGGCCTCAACCGGTGCGTCCCTGCGGGGGGCAGGGAGGTCCTCGTCCGACCGAGCCAGGGCGTCGATGACCTGGTCCGGTGAAGACAACACGCGGGTGAAAGTTCCGTCCGGGGAGCAGGCGAACACCAGGCTTCCAAAGAGGATGTAGGAGAGCCCAGGGTTGTCTGAGTTGCGGGAGGCCATTCGGAACCACTAAGGCGTCGTGACACGCGATGCCCCCTACCTAGCGCGCCAACTGTCGGTGTTTAGAAACTACCAACGAGTAAATTTGTACGCGTGTCGGGTTCCGAATGGTGAGACAAAGAGATAAGAGGTTTATACTGGTTCGGGCAAGAAATCCCTACGTCCAGTGTGTAGCTGCTCATGTTCCTTATCTCTGCTTGGAGAGGGTATACAAGCTGGGTCGAGAGTGGGAGTATGTGTCCCAAGTCTCTGAATGCTTCGGTGAGTGAGTGTGCTGTGTTCTAGCTTCGTTGTTCGATGTGGCGTCGTCCCCCTTGCTTTCCTTTTATAGTCGCAAGGAGCGCAGAGTTACAAGCGTGGGCCGAGAAGGATCTACCTGGGAGGTGGTGCCTTATCCTTGTCTTCTTCAGGAAGGATAGTGGGCACTCATGATATTATATTCCTATTGCCCTTGTACTTGGCCGGTAGATGGATGTCGTGTCGGTCCTTCGTCGTGCCACCAAAGAGAGCGGGGGGGGGGGTCCGGTTGAGCCCGTAGTAGGATAGAGGCATGGTTGTCTGTTGTACCTTCTTCCAATTCTTTTTTTATACGACGAGATTCCTTCGCGCCGGGCCAATGGATTCCCGTTACTTTGAGGGCCCCCCGTACCCGGTGTACCCCCGTTCGGAGGGTCCCTGTAGGGGCCAGGGGCGTGTGAGACTGACTCCGCTCCCGCGAGAGGCATGATTCCTATCTGTCCACGGGTCCTGCTCCGTCCCGTCCCCGATTGGGGAACTCGACATGTCTCCGTTCGGGCAGGGGCCATAGTGTTATCCTGAGTCCCGGATTATACGGGAGGCACGATTCTTCGTGGTTCTATACCTCCTTCTTATCTTGTGGAGAGTGCATCGTCAGCGGCTAAGGACTAGCGACCTCTTCCTTCTGGATAGGGGAAAATAGGTCATTCCTCTACCCCCGACGTGCCTCCTGCAACCCATGGCCTTACCGTGAAGACCTAGGCTGGTTTTAAGCTAGAGGGACATTGGTGGGGTGGAGATGCGGGCACTTCCGGGTTGCGGAGTCACCTTGCCTTCGACGTCGGGCGAGGCGGAGTCACGTCTGCCCGGACACGTCTGCTACCTGGGCGGTTGATCGCGACCCCCGTCCTCTTCCTTCGCGGGCTTCGGCCGCGGTGATTTACCTTGATGGGCTTCTTATCCTTTCTCGGATGGTTGCCAATAGGTCCTTCGGTTGTTGATTGTTTTGAAAGTTTTACCGTTTAAATAGGTATCCAAATACTCTTGTGTGTTAGTTGTATTTTAAGTAACCGTAAATCAGGTTACAACTGATTACTTGTGTAAAGGGAAATTGTGTTATAGCTCTGTATTCAATGCTGATTACATGCTTCACCGCTGGGTTAACACTCGCTTACATTCATAGTCTTACCGTAATGGCAGTGATACTAGTAATTATGTTATTATCTTTGTATTCAATTTGTATTTTCTCGACTTGGGTATAATTGCATTACTTTCTACTTGTAATGCTTAGCTTCTAGAGTATATTGTAATTAATGTTTTCTTGCTATTCATAGTGGTAGTGTAGTAACTAGCTCTTGTGTACCATAGTGATTATAACATAATAGAATTATTATGGTAGGTGGCTTGTCTTTTTCTTTAGATCTAGAGCAAAACGAATTATCACTGTTTAGTTGACTAATAAGTTGCTCTTGTGTGTTTGTAGAGTTTTTACTAGATTATTCATCCCTCCTCTGACCATTTAGAGACGTTTCAACTATTTATTAGGTCACACAATATTATTTTGTATGTGACTTAGACTCATACCGATGGCTAACAACTCGCATCTACCGATGATATAAAGTACTTCCTCCGTCCCAATTATAAGACTTTCCAAGAATCTTGGAGAGTCAAAACATCTCAAGTTTGACCAATAATTATAGAGAAAACTATTAAGATTTATAATATCAAATAGACATATTATAAAAATATAATTGATAACGAATTTAACGATACTTAGTTGACATCATAAATGTTATTATATTGTCATATAAGTTTGGTCAAACTTGAGATAGTTTGATTCTACAAGATTCTTGGGATGTCTTATAATTTGGAACGGGAGAGTACTATTTCTATACGTATTAGGTCTCGTTGTAACATACAGACATATTTGCTAATCAAACTTAATTTGTTCTTCACTTGTAAATATTTATTTATCTATATTGCAATTGCAGGCCTGTTTAAGTTTAGTTCTTAAGAATCCGACATGAGGACTAAACTTTAATCAAAGCTCCAACTGATTGGCTTACTCGATTAGAAAAGGGAAGACACCGATATGCGCGTGGATTCAGATTCACCACCGAAATTGAGCTGAGAAAACGAGTTTAGGAGTATTTAAAAAACTTTATATTTAGAGATAGTAGTACTTATTAGCCCTTCAATCGAAATGAGAAATCTCTGGTCAACTAACTATTAATCAGCTAATCACTAGTCCTAGGCTCCTAGCTGATCACTTCTGTTCCATCTAAAAAGACCCTACATCAGCATCGTCACGAAGCAGCGAGTTGCGGGAGGTCTCTGTCAAAGTCCGGATTTGTTAGTCAAAAAAAAAAGTCCGGATTCGTTGCACCGACACAAAATATTTTGGACGAGGAAACCGACACGAATATTTTGCTGCAACGGATAAGGAGGAACCAAACGAAAGGAAAGCGACTGCACCGCTTGCGTGACGTTCGTGCTTCGTCACATGGTGACATGGATTGCCACTACTTGACCCGTCTTCTCTAACTACTACTTATTACCTATTGTAATTATTACACGTAATAAGTTTAAGTTAAGATGCCTTTTTGTTAGTGTTATAAGAGACGAGCTACAAACGGCCACATAATTATCTGCCATATCATTATCATGGGATAATGCCCACTGTGGTGGACAGTGGGTGACCCTTCTCCCTCTCTCTCTCTCTCTCTCTCTCTCTCTCTCTCTAGTGTGTAGCGCTGTTCGTCTTTGCCCCAGCAGCATCCGGGGAGCGGCTGCTCCTTCTGGGGGAAAGGATAGCGGCGACGGCGGCGAGGAGTTGGACCTGAAGCCCGGATGCTTTCTCCCGAGATACAGCTACGCTGCTAGACCACTGTGTAAGGAAATCTCTCTCTCTCTCTCTCTCTCTGGTTTAGATCTCTAGCTACAGATCGTGCTAGTTAACTAGCGGCGGAGGGTTTTCACTTGCTCCAATCGTGGCCATTTGGGTAAGATTCTGCCAACTGCTCAGGTACCCGCTGTGGTCTCTGTTCCCCTAATTTCGAGCTAGGTTTGTGCATTCGGTGTCGATGCCGACAAAATCTAGATGCGCAAAAACGACGAGATTGCTCAATACTCTAGATTTGAAGGTCGTGTGCTGCGACCTTTTCGCTGGAAATGGTGTGAGATTTGTGCATCTCTACAGCTTTTTGCTGTTCCGTGTGATTGCCTTTTTTTTGATATAGCTAAAGATTTTGAAATAAAGGAGGCCAGTTGTCCAGATATTCTTCAGAATGGTAGATGATACCAAAACAGGAGTTGGGTTTGTGTATATTCGGAACTATTTGCCTTTTCGTTTCTTGTTTGCTCAGGACGGTAGAGAACCATGCGCGCTATGCTTAAATAATGGTTACATCTTATTTTTCCTTTGCCTGCTATGGTTGGCACTTGCCTACTTGGCGTGCTGATTTAATTTGAACCACCTCATGATGTTATTTGTCTGTATGACGTTCACATGCATTCATAGAGAACAGCTTGACTTCACAATGGTGTTACAGTAGATCGGACGTAAAGAGAACAAAATTGCAGCAACCCATGTTCCTGATAACAGCAACATATTTGTAAGCATTTTGTCACAAAACACATGGATTTGACATTTGACCCTGCATCTTATGGGAAGCGATGAACCTATGAAGCTTTTATGTGTTCTTGGGTATTGAAGTCTCTTATCCAAATTTAGTTGTTGTAATGTATGCATCAGTATCTAAGGTTCTTACTTATATTGCCCCTTCCACCAACGGAACATTTGTTGAATACGAATTCCTTTGTCTTTACAGCACTAATGTTTGCCTATGACAATGGAGTCACCTACAACGGCCGCTGACGATGAACTGGAGAGCTACTTGTCCTTGGGTTTGACAGTATCCCACGCACAGAAAGATAATGCTGAATTTCCAAAGGTTCTGTCGCTTCTCTCAGCATATCTTGACAAGAAGGTTCAGCAGAATGAAGAGTTACTAGGTTCCAGTAAAATAAAGGAGACAACCACTATCTTTCATGGTCAGAGAGTGCCTGAACTTAGTATAAAGCTCTATGCAGAACGCATTTTCAAGTATGCAAACTGCAGCCCATCTTGCTTTCTGTTGGGACTTATCTACATGGAGAGATATCTACAGCAACCAAACATTTACATGACGTCATTTAGTGTCCATCGCTTGCTTATTGCAAGTGTTGTTGTTGCTGCCAAATTCATAGATGATGCGTAAGGACCCACCTTAACAGCTTTACAGTTACATTTTCACATATGTACTTTGTATGAAAGTATGATCTTACATACTGTTAGCCATAGGCTGATATTGAACCTTCAGTAATGTTACTGACCATACATGCAAACTCAACCTTAGTTGTAACAGGGGATAGCCTGTGGTGGAATTTAACAGGGGATTTCATGTTATTGATCTTTCATGTTTGTCGTATACTTTTTTTTTTGTTAAAGCAAGTCACTTAGTTGTAACAGGTGATAGCCTGTGGTGGAATTTAAGGATAGTAAAATGAGGTGAGGAAAGGTGGGCAGGTGTTGATGGCCAATATGCCCCAGATTAGTAAGTGAATTCCACCCTGACTGGAAAAGAATCTTATAACAACAGTTCGAGTAAATGAAAGCCGATATCGATCAAGGTTTTGTTTATTCCATAATGAAGGTAAACTGAAGAAAGTTTTCCAGTGACTCTTTTTGATACATTTTATTTGCAGGTTTTTCAACAATGCATACTACGCGAGAGTTGGAGGAATTACCACAAGGGAGATGAATATTCTTGAACTGGATTTGCTGTTCAGTCTGGACTTCAGGCTCAAAGTGGATATAGAGACCTTCGGAAGCTACTGCTTGCAGTTGGAGAAGGAAGCACTGGTTCTTTTTTTGGAGAGACCAATTCAGGTCCAAGCAGCCAACGTCACTACGCGCTTGATTTGTAACAGCAGTACCGATGAGACTTGCAAACACGAGCTCGTGCGGGGAAGGTACAGCAGTCAGGCTGTCCAGGGTTGTAGCTGGTAGATCTGATTTGACAGAGTTTTGAAAAAAAGTGTATGGGTCAAGTACTGATAATTCTTTTATTTGACATTTAAGTTCAATTGTTCTGGTTAGTAGGGCTGTTCAATGTTCTGCAGTTTGAAAACATAACTAGGGTTTGGCCACGTTCAGTTCAGTTCTTGCTGTTTATTACATTGGAAATCATCATGCTGTTTATTACATTGGAAATCATCAGGAATGTCATGGATTGCCAGACCTGTGAACGATCACTAAGAAATTGCACAAGAGTTGGCGGCAGAATCTGGGTGTTCCACGAACATGATTTAAAGTTGCACAAGAGTTGTAAAGCAAACGATTCTTAGTAACGAACAAATACAATCAACAACTTCCATGAACGATGTTAGCATAGCTTTTTGAGTAACGAAAAAATATAATCAACGAGTTCCATGAACATTGAACAATGTGCTTTTTTATCGACTAGTAAGACCTAAGCAGAATCCACTTAAAAGATGCTGAACTTAAAAGATGCTGAAAAGAACATCTTGTCCTAACACGGTTTCACTAAGAACACGACGCTCAAGGGGCATCATCATTCTCACCACGCTGCAGCTCCCGTTTGAACCTCCAAACGTTTGCTGTACCTTCACTTCCCAGAGTTATATGACAGATTGTCTTCTCTTGGTGTTGAGCACCCGCCGTGCATTACCGATTCTCCCCACACCCATATTCTCACGCAGAGCTGGGTCGAAGATGCCCATACCAGGTTTCGCCCGAACATGTGGAGGCGTAACTCTTTTCTGGATGCTGAAGCACAACTTCGCTGCGTTTCCAGGACCTCCTAGCGGCGCCATTCCCAGCTTCTGCTGCGGTGTGACCATTTTGTTCCACATGCCCACATTTGGAGGGCTTGAGAACTTGCTGCTGCTTCCTAAATCAAATCTCCTGAGCTTTGCTCCATCTGGGGTAGCATCAACAGGTCCAGCATGTCCTGCTCGGGGTGTTCCTGGAACCAAATTCACACCAAATGTCGCAACTGATGCTCTTGGCATGTTGACTTGTGACAGTCGAGATCCTCTCTTTTCGTTTAGCACAGAAAGATAAAGAGGCTGTTGCTCTCTCACAGATGGTAGTATTGCCATCGAAGATCGCCTCTTGGGCTGGATGGGGATTTGTCGCATCACCGGCGTAAGTGAAACGCGCCTTGCTCTGCCAACAGCCTTATTAGGATCATCCCCAGTATTTGACTTATTCATCGCCACAGGAATGTTCTCTTTATTGTGAATTGTGGGGCTTTGAGCCTCCATCTAGAAGGGCCTGAAGGTGGTATGTAGCTGTTATTCCTTCCCTGAGGTTGTCTCTGCCTCGTAGGAACAAGTGGTGGCCTTGAGGATCTAGCAGAATCCCTAGAAGCCCTCTTCTCATTACCTAATTCATTTTCCAGCTCTCTAATCTGTACAGAGTACATTTCATGAGCACAGGTCAGAATACACAGAGGGCCTCACAGGCTTTAGGAACTAGAAATAAATGACTACCATACTTACCCGTTGCTGATAATTTCTGCATGCTTGTTCAGCATCCTTCACCTGTTGCAAAACATTTTTTGTGTTAACATTTGATTCCATGACAGTAGGTATCCAATAGGATCCAACCAAATCAATACAATGAGACTCGAGGCAATACCTTTTCATTTAGTGTCCTGAAGACATTCTCACGAGAAACATACTTGAGCTGCATCAGCTGCAAGCTTTGCTTCAGCTGTGCATTTTCCTTTTCCTCATGCCGAAGTTTTTCAGTCTGAAATAGATTTTATACAGTTAATATAACCAAACTATAGTGCCATGACTATTCAGTGTGATGGGAAAGTCAAATTACCATCTGCTTGAACTTCAAACCTTCAGCTGGATCCGATTGCTTACGAGCAGGGCCATGTTCTACAGACCGGACTCTACTCGCAAAATTGAGTGAACTGAGAGTTTCAGCTGAATCCATAGAGCTTGGACTTATCTGCACGAACATTAGTGTCTTGCAATCTCCGCCTGTAAAAATGTTGAAGCGAGTTCATCACCTTGTCATTTTTTTTGGTACATTCTAGTACACTAATGATAATGAAATCAACAGGATATGAAACTTCATCAGTTTGCTAAAAATAATAGTGCAAGGAGAAACTTACCTAAAGAGCTTTGGAGCAAATGAGTCAACTTGGAATTCCTAGTTCACAGCAAAAAGGAAATGGAGGTGGTAAGACCAAGATAATTTAAGCAGCTAAGCAAAGTAGATACCTTAGTATGTGAATAGGACTAACCTGTATGGAATATGGGAATTTTTCGAGGCAAGGGCAGATATAACATCACCCAAGGCAGATAGTGATTTGTTGATGAACTGCGACTCTTTCAGCCTATCTCCTTCTACCCCAGTTTTAGCTATTCTCTCACTTCCAGCAAGGTCAACCAGCCACATGTGGCTTCTGCGCCTCTCATAAGTCACCAAATGCTCACTCCTAACAGTGACCCTGACCAAACTGCAAATAGATTGCAAGAGGCAAAATGTTTTATCTCAGTGCTATAGTAATGGTAATTGACAACTTAATCTAAATGATAGTGATCAATCTTACAAAGTGGAAGTATATCCTAGATTATGATTTTAATTAATAAGAATGAATACATAACACAAGGTGAAACACCAAAGCCCTCACCTGTGGGAGCGACTGCTCAGTTCATTAGCATTGGTTGAGCCAACAGATCTATTTTGAGCACCAAACTTCAGTTTCTCCCACACACCATCTATGTTATAAATTGGAGCCTCAGCCAAACCATGAACTTCTTGTGTTCCATCAGCATTTTGCTTAATATCCAACCTTGAATTGCAACACGATAACATGTTTAAGCGATGAATCTTTTCTCACCAAAGGGAGAAAGGAAGGAATTGTACCTTTTTGATTGATCATTGCTCTCATCAAGAAGATCTCTGATCTTTTCATTGTAAACTTCCAATATGCTTACGGAAAATGTGTATGCCACAGATGCACTTCTTTTCTCTGACATTCTGAACAATTCTTCCAATGCCCTATAATTTACACCCCTGTTTTCTGGAACCCCTTCCATTGTGAAAGTTTTCCCAGTTCCTGTTTGCCCATATGCAAAGATGCATACGTTGAAACCATCCATTACTGACCTAACAACGGGCACTGTTTCTGAAAACACGGCCTCTGCACAAAAAGGTTGGAATACGACTGGTTAAATTAACCATACTTAAACATGTATACTACTAGCATACTTGACAAGTCATCTAGGTACAGTTTCAGTCAAATATACCTTGGTCATCCTCTGGACCAAAAACATGGTCGAACTTAAAAGGCTTTCTTTCTTTTTCATTAGGGACAAACTGCAGCTCAGTTTCTTGTGACGGGTCAATCTCAACCACAGATAAACACCCACGGGTGACCTCATCGGTGCTCAGAGGTCTGCATCTGCAGAACACCCTAATGTTACCTCTTAGCTCAATGAGCTCATTGTACAGACGCCGCCTCTCTGCACACTCGTCTGTGTACTTCTTCTTCAGGCCATTATATCGAGGCTCACAGTCCTCGGAACACTTGATCACCTGCTTCTTATACATCTCCATGAGCTTGTTATACTTTTCCCCTACACACACAAACAAATACGAAACACCACAAATAATTATAGGAATGCTTAAAATACTTAAGCAATGCATGTGTATGATAGTTGCCTGTACCTAGGAATCGGAGGGCAGCAGGGCGGTCAGGAGTACTAATATCCTTCAGACGTGGTGACAATATAATGGAGTCCTCTCCTTGATCTCCAAACTCCTGAAGAAAAGACACAATAAAATCAGAAGTGAACAGCCCTATCATCTTTGTTCTTGAAACAAAGTTCAACATCATTGCCAATGGAGAAAGAGAAAATCAACATTTTGCTGCTCGTTTTCATGTGCCTTTATGATTTTTCAAATTCAATTTCTCTATTTGGTCAGATATTTTTACATATACGATTAAGCACGAGCAGAAATCTTGAGAATATATTGGCACCAAAGGAGCTCACCTCCATGAAGCTGCGGAGAGCCTCCCCTACCCCTGCCATCGCCTCCTTCTTTGGCTCCACCTCGCTGCCCATCACGGCTTCCTCAACTGCGAACAATTTCCCCACCGTGAGACGGACGCAGCAAACCCTACTGGCCATCTGCTGCTTGCATCTATACCAAGAGAACGAACCTGTAGCCTGCTGAGGCGGCGGCGACGGCGGCGGCGCGGAATTCAGGTCTCCCGCGGGATCCGCACATTTCACGGCTCCCCCCTCATCGTCATCTGGAGAGCAAACCCGTGTGAGGCGAAGACGTACACCACCCCAACCGGGTACACCCCAATAATAAAGAAATCCTACTCCTAGCCTGAGAACTAAGAAACAGTACCTCGCGTTTGCCGTGGCGGGGAGGCGGCCGGCGCTGGTGAGGGTGGCAGCGAGGAGGATGCCCCCGCGGTCACCGGATCCGGCTCCATCGCTGCGATCTGGTGGTCGGAGGGCGGCGGTGAGGAGGGTGCCCCCGCGGCGACTACATCCAGCTCCATCGCTGCAATCTGGTGGTCGGGGAAGAGGGGAGTCGCTCGCCGGATCTCGTTGATCTGGGGGATCGAGGAGGCTTGCGAGGATGAGACGAGGGGCGCGGTTTGGGGAAGGAGCGCAGGATTCGAATTTTGAATTGGACCGACCCGTTGGGGTTTGGGGTTTGGCTGTAGAGAGGAAATGACCGTTGCGTTGAGAGGCCGCGCCTACCATTTATTTATTTTTGCGTTCGTCTGCGGTGGGCCGTAGATCCAGCGACGCGAGATGTGTGGACTGGATTTTTGTTTTCGTGTTTAGCCAATTTGTCAGTTGGCCATGGAATTAGATCCTGAGCACAATTAAGAGACTGTTTGGCAGATTTATAGTGAAGCTGTTTTGAAAAAACCGTCAAAACAGAGGAATGGGCCTACGATTAAATGGTAGCGTTGTCAAAGATATTTTTCAGAATTTGCAGGCTATACAAGCGTACGCGTTTGATTTGATGGTACTGTGTATTTCTCACGTACTAGAGGCTAGCGAGTCTCCTAATTTCCTATCTGGGTAACACATATGTGTGTATGCTGTGAGTGTGGAGTGTATGTGTTATGTGTACAAATTATATCTAAATTAAAAAAATAGTAAAATAGCTTCTCCTCTTAAAAAAAAAGAGTAAATGTTTGTTCCACGCTTCTTTTTTTTTGTTTTTTCTTTTCTCCTCCTTTCCTAACACTGCCCGCTACCGCTAGGAGCTGAGCTCTGATAGCCGCACGCTTACCGGTGGACTCGCCTGCGCCTCCACCCATTCCTTGTTGGCGGCCTCGCAGGTGCTACCGCTAGGAGCTGAGCTCTGACAGCCGCACGCTTACCGGTGGACTCGCCCGTGCCTCCACCCCTTCCTTGTTGGCGGCCTCGCAGGTGCACTGCCCCGCCCCGAGCAAAGCCGCTCACGTCCCCGTCCCACCCCGCCCAGAGTCATGGCGGCTCACGCATGCTCGCGCGCGCCTGCTTCAGCAACATCCCACGTCCACAGCGATGATGTCCCTCGTTGTAGTAGCAACAACGCCCAGGAGCTCTCGTGGTCGCATTCCCCAGCGGTCTGCACCGTGAGCCCTAACAACCCTGCCCCGAGCTCCGGTGGTCGGGCACCCATGTAGTGTCGAGCTTCAATGCTCACGCCCTAGCCTGCCAAGCCCCAACGGGCCACCCTCCCCGAGCATGTGCTCTCTCTTCTGCGATAGAAGTAGTCTTTTGTGCAAGATGAAAGCTGCATGTGTCAGATGAAGCTGAGATAACCTATTTTTTTAGCTTCATCTAACTTATTATTTTGTGAAATGAGAAGAAAAACAGGTTTACTCGGTAGCATCAATCTCTGCGATATATACACTTTATTTTAGAAACAATTTGATGACGAGGGTACTAGGGTAGTGAAAGGATCAAGATACCCAAGAGGGGGTGAATTGGGCTCTTTTTAATTTCTAGACAAGAATTAAACCTATCAAGAGCCAATTAACCCCCTAGTGCTTACCGTTTGTGTGTCCTAGCTAGAAAAAGGTAGCAAGTAAATTGAAAGCGAAAACTTTCTACACAATTCTAATATGAATTGAAAGACAAGTGCGGAAAATAATGCAGTATGAAAGAGCTAGGGAAAGAGATGCTTGACACGGTGATATTTTGCCGAGGTATCGAGGATTCGACACTCCCCCTAATCCTCGTTGGAGCACCTCGCAAGGTATAGCTCCTCCTCAATCCCACGCAAGGGATGAGTGCTCTCTACGGGCTGATTCTTCGCCACTCCGGCTTGGTGAATCGCCCACAACCGATCACAAGTCGATGAAGAAGGGCCGCCGACAATCTCCCCGGCGATCACCTTCCTCCAAGCACCACCGGACCGTCTAGGTGATGTCGATCACCAAGAGTAACAAGCCTCGATCTTTGCTTGACTCACTCAAGCTTCACAACTAGAGGATGCACACTTGAACTCTTGGATGAACTAGAGGAGAGGATGGATGGATTCGCGAATCACTCTCTCTCTCTAGGGCTCTTGCTCTCTTCCCAACCTTCTCAAGAAACTCAGCAACTGAAATGAGCAAAGGCAAGGTGGGAGAGAAGTGTGAGGAGCTATAAATAGCCCTCCAAAAAACTGCCTCGGGCTGGCATTTCAAGTTGGCGATGGACGCTCCGTCGACAGGCGACAGACGCTCTGTCGCTAGCCCCAACGGCTAGTTCCTATTCACGTCAGCAGGCGCCGGACGCTCCGACGCTTGGCGATGGACGCTGCGCCTCAGCGTCCGGCGCCAACTGGCTGCTCTCGGGTTTCTGGGGAAATATTCCCGGACGCTCGCGAGCGTCCGACGCCCATGCGACGAACGCGTCCGTCGCAAAATGGATGTCTCTGGAGCTCTCTGTAACTCCGTCGGACGCTAGGGCGTGCATACGTCATCGTCCGACGCCAGCGTCTGACGCGCCGGACAGCGTCTGATGCCCAGAAAACAGCTCCCTCAACTTCGGTTTTCGTTGCGATGAATATGGAAGTTGTTCTAGGCTATCTTACGGTTATCATAGGCTTGGTTAGAGCTAAGGATGTCAAGTGTGCACCACACCTAAGTTATGAAGCTCTCCTAAGTCAATCTACTAGCCTCAACCCCTCTTAATAGTACGGTCAAAGATAAAATAGAAGCCCTATCTATTTCTAAGTGCCCTTCATGACCTTATGGCACTTAGTCTATCATCCTAGGGACTTCATCATGTCTCTTTGAAATCTGAAACGATATCCATCTTGAGGGTTAAGTGATGATCATTTATGCTGATCACTATGGCTAAGCTACGCATAGCCTCTGCAAAACACACGTTAGCCATAATAATCGCTAATTGTCGTTAATCACCAAAACCAATATGGCCATGATTCTTCAATCTCCCCCTTTTTGTTGATTGATGAAAATAATTCCTCGAGTATGGGTATAAGAGTGAAAGGTTAGGATTTCAAGTGACTTGAAAAGGTTGAGAAAGGGTTAGTGAATGAGATTGAAGAATACTTGCTCATCCTTGCCAAGCCACAAAGCATGGTACTCATTAATATGAAATTGAATTATGGTACCTCATAATATTCTCTCATAAGTATCGGAGTAAGGCGTGGAAGCTCAGTAACCATTAGATCATAGAGACATATCATGAACAAGAGACAACTCACAACATATATTAGTGATAAACAAGAATATGTCTCACAAGCACAAGTATCTCACAAACATCATCCATCACACATATACACAAATGCAAATAAGATAGACATGATGACATGAGTACGGGGGAATAAAATCACACAAAGAAGCAAATCCCTCCCCCTATCTCTATACTCGACTCTCTCTCCCCCTTTGGCGCCAAGCACCAAAACTACGAAGCTGGAGCATCTGGAAGAGAACCATCCGTGGAGCGGGAGTGGAGATCGAACTGAGAGTAATCGGGACTATCATCGCTTTCCTCAGCTGCCTGACCCTCTGGAGCTACATCTGGCTGAGTAGCGGTCTGGGAAGGCTAAGCTAACTCCTCTTTCTCCCCCTGAGGCTCGGAAGGAGTAACACCCTGAGCTGGAGCCTCAGACGGTCCGGCCTTTGAAGTAACGGGTCTGGGAGCCCGACGAGTGAAAACTCGAGGCGGTGGAGGAGTAGATACTGCCAAAGCGACTAGAGATACTGCTGCAACAAGCTCGGCTGGCTGGGAGTGAGGCGGTGAAGATACTGCCACTGTGACTACCTCTGCCTGCTCCTGTGCCTGGACTGGAGCCCCTGACTCAACTGCCTCCACTGCAACTGAGATAGCATCAGTCTGAACTGCAGCTAGAGGAGTGGTGACGGTCTGAGTGGACTGATCCGGTGCAATCTCCGATGAGGCAACTGAGGAGAGGTGAGTGCCCGTCGCTGGAGGATCCACCGCAGCCTCTACTGGCGGAGTCTCATGCTGAACTGCTGGTACTGGAGAGTCCTCGCCTGTGATCTCCCTGTAGGAGGTTGTGAGCTCGCGCGAGGCCTCTGCCATGGTAGTTCCCCGGACAGGTGTGAAGCCTGACTGAAAGTCGCCGGGAGAAGCTAACCAAGAAGACACCTGGGTCCTCGGAGACTGGCACTCTGGTGAAACCGGTGCCTGAAAGGGTGGAGCAATGGGTGCCTGACTCTGCTGTCCTCCGGACGGTAATGCTGGAGTCGGTATCACTAACACTGTCGGCTGAGGTGGCTGAGAGGTAAACTGCTTCTGCTGTGAGACCCCGGGCAACTGAAGCTATGGAGTAAAGGTCTGCCCGGAGCACGAGCTGAGAAGACGCTCAAGAAGCATGGTCTGAGTATTCTGAATTTCAGCCTGTTGTATCTGATATGATAGAAACTGACGCTGAATTCATCCTGACGAGCCTGAGCCTCAGCTTGAGCTGCTAGCTGCTGAGCGGTGAGTCTCCTGACATCCTTAGCTTGTCGTCTCTGCTCCTCTGCCTGTATGACCTGCTCCTGCTGCATGCTAGTCAAAAGAGAGAGGATGGTAGCCTCTGAGGTGCCTGACGCTGAACCTGACCCACCGGCCTCGTGGTCATGAGACCGGGGTACGTACTCTGGAATCGGCCTATAGTCATCATCTGAGCTGCTAGAAGGAACATCATCAACATAGGCATCATCGGTAGCAGCGTCAATCTGAGCATCAAGCTCTGCAAGCTCATCATCTCCCAAACCAGGAACCACTGTCTCCTGTTGTACCGCTGACTCAGGTGGAACACCTGTCTGACGTGTATGCGGTCCCTGCCGCCTCAAGCGACCTCTACCACTGTGACTCACCAACTGACTCATGTTATACTCAGGAAAGACAATGTCAGATCGGGTGAGTGTGGTAAGCTGGGAGATAGACTCGCCACGAGCAACCATCAGATAGGATATCCAATGTGCGTACTGAAGCTGCTAGTGACCTATGAATCCTGAAGCTATGATGTCCTCCATCTCACTAACAATCAAGTCCCATAAGTCAAACTTCTCTTTGCGGACAAGATGTGCTAAGAGCCACAACTGCAGGCGGGTGATAGTCTCACGTGCTCCCACTCGGGGTAGTATGGTGCGCCTAAGTACCTCGTTCAGGATCCGGGCAGTCGCCATGAGGTCACGCGTGCCTCGACTGGACCCTTCTCCGAACGGCTCTCTGAAGCAAGGTCGCACGAACTCAACTGAGGGCACCTCTCCCTCATGAGGACAACGTGGTGCATCCTGGTCACCGTAGCACAAGGTGTGAATCCGTGCCTCTGAAGCCTCTAGGTGAAAGATCTCACGGAACCGGGTCGCGTAGATCCTATGGTCTCGACCTCTGAAAGCAAAGTGCAGAAAGTCGTGGTCAGGTGAGACCCACAAGGAAGCATAGAACTGCCTGACCCAGTCCTCCTGATAATTCCCAACCCTGCCGATCAAGCCTATCAAGCCACCTAGGTACTCAAGGTGATGAGCTATATCAGGACCACTGACCTCTATGATCGCCTGCAGGGGACAAACTCTGTGTGCCCGTAGCGGTGCACGTGTCTCGACGTAGGCTCTATAGAAGTCCTCTTGCACAGTTATGTAGAAGTCTGAACCGACACGAGGGTCTCGCTGTGCTGGAAACCAAGTCTGAAAGTCTGCAAATCTCATGTCCTGAATTTGCTTGGCTGACATGCCCTGGACATTGTACCTCACTAGATCTGGCACTCGAGGTCTCGACGGAGGTCTGTCATTACGCCGTGGTCCATCGGGCCTAGGAGGAGGCGATGAACCACGATCGCGAGTCACTCGTCTGGACATCAACTCCTGCGCTGAAGAATGCCCTGAAGGGTCTGCCTGCTCAGCCTCTGCTGCCTCTGGAACCTCTGGGGACTCAACCTCTGCCTCTGACTGAGAGGGGGACTCACGACGTGCTCCACGGCGAGGAGAGATCCTCAAACCGGCGCGACGTCCGCTCTGCTCGGCAATCTCTGTTGCCTCTACCGCTGCAAGTGCTGCTACTGAGTCTGGATCCATCGGCCTCTTCCTCTTTTTCACAATAAGCTTCTTCTTGCCCCTGTCCTGACTGGTGGGTGGACGCGGTGGAGGTGGAGGGTCACCACCACTGCCGGGGACGGGGCCGACGTTCTTCGTGAGTGGCATTGTCGGCCATGGGGAGAACAATTGTCACTGAGCACCGACAACTGCCAACTCAAACACAAAGATCAACTGCCGCTTATCTAACCACTGACAAACTGCCATTCCCAAACTCAAACAAAGAGTGGCTCGACGGCCCTGGACTGACACTCTCGAGGCTTTGCCTCATTCCTTACTCGCGGGCTTTGCCCCGAGTTCACTGCCACTGCCCACGCAAACCACTGCACGATAGATAGAAAGAGATATATAACAATAAGCATTTAACTAGAGAGGAGTAGGGCTAATGGTGAAGCATGAATTAGGTAAGAAATAGATCGCATCTGCCAAACCATCCCTCTGATCAGTGACCAAAAGAATAGACAAGAAACCTCGGTCAATTGCTCAACACAGTCCGCAACCCTAACAAATTTTGGAAAGACAAAGATTTGGTAAAGGGAATGAACCAAAGTGTGAAGACAATCATCAAGGGAGAGGAGTAGGCAGGGTACAAGGTCACCTTGATGATCAGACGAGGGAGCCAGAGAGTGGTCCTTGGGGAGGAACCACACTGCCCTCTCGGCTCTGCTCGATTAAAGGTGCGCGAAACAAAGGGGAGGCGAGGAGCACGAGCAGGCGAGCGGCGGCGTAGGCACTAGAGCTCACCGGCGGCGGAGCTCTCCAGTGAGGGGTGGCGCTGGTGAGGAGAAACAGGGAGGGTGCGAGCACAAGCATGGCGGCGGCGGCTTTAGAAACAGCGGCGTACGGATGCGAATGAAAACGACCGAGGGGAGAAGAGCGGTTTTCGAAATCATATGCGCTCTGCAAGTTTGCGACGGACGCTCCGACGGGTCCGACGGACGCTAGGTAAGAGCGTCCGGTGCTTATGCAGTAAGGGTCCAGAGAGCTCCAGTTGGCGACGGACGCTTCACAGCATCCGACGCTCAAACAGAGAGGTCTAGAGAGCTCCTGGATGCGCCAGACGTGTCTGACGCCTCTACGACGGACGCTAGCAAGCGTCCGACGCCCCTTAGGCGAGCGGCTTTAAATCTCCGGATGATCGCGACGGACGCTGAGGCATTTGTCGCCGAGCGTCCGTCGGCAGCGTCCGACGCCTTTGAAATAGAGTTTTCAAATCTGACTTTTGCGTATTTCTCCCAACCAAGTTCCAATCCAACTAAGATCCAAATAACACCTGATTGGACTTGATATGAGAACCATCTCTCAAACTCTCCTTTTCAAGTATTTTGCCATAGATTTAGATTTAGTTTTGGCTCAAAATATTCGAATGGAAACATCAAGGAGACATCATATGGCCACAAGAGGGGTATAGAAGTGTCTTGAGCTTGGAATGCTCCCCCTAAGTGGACGAACACAGAGGATGCTCAAACTTAACCGAAAAGGAACGACAAACAACACATGCACATGCAATGCATTACAAGAATTTTGAATCTAGGTTGCTTGCAAGTTTAAACCATGATATGGACTTCTTCACACGTTCAAGAATGGTTATTCCAACCATGTTAGCCAAGCCTATGTGCATTACTAAATTAACATGATTATATTACACATGATGCAAGGTTGGTTCACCCAAGATCATCTTTTAGTGAAGTTAGAGTGATCAAGCACATTCAACTCGCTTCTCAACCTACAAAAGGTTGCTTCATCGAGTGGTTTAGTGAAGATATCCACCAATTGATTTTCGCTAGAAACTCCCACTAGTGATATGTCTTTCCTAGCCACATGATCTCTAAGAAAGTGATGACAAATATCAATGTGCTTGGTGCGAGAGTGTTGAACCGGGTTATTTGTAAGCTTTACAGCGATCCATTATCACACAAGAGTGGAACATCTTTTAAGACCACGCCGTAATCAAGAAGTGTTTGGGTCATGTATAAGATTTGTGCACAACTTGCTCCCATGGCTATGTATTCCGCCTCGGCGGTAGACAATGCCACACTATTTTGCTTCTTAGAGGACCAAGAAACAAGTGATCTTCCTAGCAAATGGCAACCGCCGGAGGTACTCTTCCTATCAACTTTACACCCGGCATAATCTGAATCGGAATAGCCACAAAGTAGGAAGGGAGCTCCTTTGGGATACCAAAGGCCAATGCTAGGGGTGTGCCTTATGTACCTAAGGATTCTTTTAACCACACTTAGATGCGACTCCTTAGGGTTTGCTTGAAATCTAGCACACATACACACACTAAACATGATATCCGGCCTAGAAGCGGTGAGGTAAAGTAAACTACCGATCATCGAGCGATAGAGAGTTTGGTCGATCGGGTTACCTCCCTCATCAAGGTCGAGATGCCCATTAGTAGGCATTGGGGTCTTGATTGGCTTGCAATCCTCCATCTTGAATTTCTTGAGCACATCATTTGTGTACTTCTCTTGAGATATGAAGGTGTCCTCCCTGAATTGCTTCACTTGGAAGCCAAGGAAGAAGGTTAGCTCGCCAATCATCGACATCTCGAACTCCTTGGACATCAATGCACCAAATTTCTTGCTATGATATTGGTTTGTTGACCCAAATATAATGTCATCAACATATACTTGGCAAACAAAGATCTCTCCATCTAGCACCTTGGTGAATAGTGTGGTATCCACTTTCCCGATCTTGAAGTCCTTCTTGAGTAGGAAGTCCCTTAGCCTCTCATACCAAGCTCTTGGAGCTTGCTTCAATCCATAGAGTGTCTTGGACAACCTATACACATGATTAGGACAATTGGGGTCTTCAAACCCGGGAGGTTGTGAGACAAAAACAAGTTCATTGATGAAACCATTTAGAAAGGCACTCTTCACATCAATTTGAAAAAGTTTCATTTTGTGATGTGAGGCATATGCCAAAAGGATACGAATGGCTCCAGTCTTGCAACCAGTGCAAAGGTCTCCCCAAAATCCTAGCCTTCAACTTGGGAGAACCCCTTTGCCACCAATCTTGCCTTGTTCCTCACAACCACACCTTGATAATCTTGCTTGTTCCTAAACACCCACTTGGTGCCAATGATTCTTGCTCCTTTGGGCTTTTCTACTAGCGTCCACACTTCGTTCCGGGTGAAGTTGTTCAACTCTTCATGCATGGTATTCACCCAATCCGGATCCGCAAGTGCATCCTCCACACTAGAAGGCTCAACAAAAGAAACAAAAGAGTGATGCTCAACATAAGAATCAAGTTTAGATCAAGTTGTTACTCCCCTTGATGGACTCCCTATGATGAGGTCTTGTGGATGAGCTTGAAGCATAGGTGTAGATCTTCTATCAATCACTTGGGGTGGAGGTTGTGGTGCATCAACATCACTAGCTTATGCCTCGGCTTGATCTTGAGGGATGAAGGTATCTTCTTGTGCTTCCCTCATTTGTTCTTCATCAACTTGAGGCGTGTGTGGTGGAGAAGGTACTTGATTTGCATCATCTTCTACTTCTTCCACCTCTAGTGGGTTGATGGCACCAACGGGCATATTCTTCATAGCCTCCCTCAAGGGTTCATCACCTACATCATCAAGATTCTCATGCTCTTCTTGAGAGCCATTAGTTTCATCAAACTCCAAGTCATATGTTTTTTCAACTAGGCCGGAGGCTTTGTTAAATACTCGATATGCCTTGGATTTAAGTGAATAGCCAAGTAAAAAACCAATGTCACATCGCCTTTGGAACTTGCCCAAGTGTTGACGCTTCTTGTAGATATACACTTTGCATCCAAACACTCGGAAGAAGGATATATCCAGTTTCTTCCCATTCACAAGCTCATAGGGGGTCTTCTTGATAAGCCTTTGGACAAATAGCCGGTTGGCCGCATAGCATGCGGTGTTGATTGCTTCGGCCCAAAACTTCTTGGGGGTGTTGTACTCATCAAGTATTGATCTTGCAAGAGTGATAAGTGTCCGGTTCTTCCTCTCTACTACACCATTTTGTTGAGGGGTATAGGTGGCGGACACCTCATGCTTGATCCCAACTTCATCACAATAATCTTCAATCTTGGTGTTCACAAACTCGGTCCCATTTTCACTTCTTATCTTCTTGATCTTCACATCAAACTCATTTTAGGCTCTAGTTGCAAACTTCTTGAATATATGCTGGCACTTCTATCTCATACGAGCTATACTGATTTAGTTGTATCTCATGTTTAGCCCATTTGATGAGCAAGGTCACTTCAGTGTTCCTGCAGCGAAGCACGGGGAGCCACCTAGTTTGATGTGTGTTAATTTATCTCAACATGAGCAACTATGTCACTCCTGTCTTGTTTCCTAGTTTTTCTATTAGAAAGTTGTTTTATTAGTTCCTAGTCATCTAGGGTTGTGGGTTACAAATGAAAACATACACTATACATGCTTTTTAAAATATATAAATTGCCTTTTTAAAGAGACATTATTGCCTAATAAATAACAACTAAATTGCTTAAGAAAATGCAATCCACTACAACTTGGACACAAATGAAACTTAAATTGTCTAAGAAACTGTAGTTAGTATTAGGTTTTATGGAAGTGTCAGTAATCAGCATTTAGAACTGAATAATTATCAATTAGATATTCTTTAGGCATGGTGCAATTCCTCGTGCCTCAGCCTGATTATTTATCACATTACAATCACCCTCATAGCTCACAATTAGAAATAGAAGATGAACTTGAGTACTGAATGAGTGAATGTAGCACAAGCACACCTCTTATGGAGTGATGGTGCAGCAAATTAAACTACTTTCCATTGCTGAACAAGTTATAACCACATCTAGTGCACCTGCTACTAGTGTATTCACTACTAGCTACAGTTGGGCAGTATCGGTCTGAGATCGGCCACTACTTGTTGCCATACTGCTGCCATGTTGTTATTGTAGATAGAGAATACAACAAAGGTGACATGTACCAAAGGTGGAGTGTGCAGCAAGCTAGACAAAAGTGTAGATGAGTAATATAGTACCACTGAAAAATGTGTAAGCTAGACAAAAGTGTAGACGAGTAATATAGTACCACCGGAAAATGTGCATGTAAATTTAGTTAAGCAATTTAATACCATTAGTTAGACAAGTTATTAGTAATCTGGTGGCAATTTATTTGTGTCCAACACCAAAAATATGCTTATAACCTCTACTCTTTTTTACCATCAAGCGCGCGTTACTCCGTGCTCTAAGTGACTTTAATCATGTGTAGGTGAGAAGAGGAAGTCTGAGATTCCTTTTTCTCGAGTTAGGAAGAGATTGGGAGGAGGGTGCTGACTAATGCAGGTGACATGTTGTCATTGACAAATAATTCTTTCTATTTTTTCTACTATTATGATGATCTTTTCTATTCAACCATTAACTAGTCTGTATTTTGTAAAAAGAACTAGTTTTTGACATTCATCACCCTGCCTATGTTTGATATGCATTTTTGCAAACAAACTGGGGTTTGAAGGTTGGGAGTGGGGTTGCGGTTGCAAATGAACACAAATATTATACTTGCTTTTTTATAATACAAAATTGTCTAATTAGGAAGACATTGTTGCCTAGTGATGACACTAAATTGCCTAGGAAAATTAAATTCACTATAACAGTACTAGCAACAACCTGCTCATCACCAATATATGCTCTAGGAACATAAGTATTTTTTTCTAGCTCTATCTACCAACAGATTTATAACACATGTTATCTTTTTTTTAAAAACATGTAGGCCATGTACATGGAAGTAAGATGCAAGCTATGTATAGAAAAGATGTGTAAATATATGGGATTAGATGTGAGCCATAATGTTGTGCTTTTAAAAAAATTGCAGATACAATGCATTCTTTTTCTTATGTGTACATTGTCCTTTTGTTATGAATGTATTTACTTAGTACCTAAAAGTATATGTTTGGGTCCAATCAGGGCTGCTGTATAATGGACAGTGGACTTGGCGCATGATCTATGGCGGATTTCTCAGGAAATGAAGCCAATGAAATGCAGTCTTGGACGGCAGAGGTGGCAACCACCACCTGAAGGCTGGTTAAAATGCAATGTAGATGCTGCTTTCAGTTTACAGGATGGTCAGGGAGCATCCGGGGCTGTCTTAAGAAACTCAACCGGGGGTTTTGAAGGGGGTCGGGCCAAATGGTACCCCCATGGGTTAGAAGCTTTGATGATGGAAGCTCTAGCGTGCAGGGATGGCATTCCGTTGGCAAGGTTGAAGGGTGCCACGAATCTGCAAGTGGAAATTGACTGAGATGCTGGCCAAACTGTGGGCAAAGGCTACCTTCAAGCGATCTCATGTTGCGCTGATTCTTAGCGAGATTCTAGAGCTTAGCTAAGCAAGTCTCGAGTGACGTCAGGTTGGGAGAGTGGCAAATGGCCCCAACCTGCATCGATCACCTGATGGCTGAAGACTGTAATCCTGAGACTTCGTTGACAAATGAATGAAGTCTGAATCGAAAAAAAAACGTACCTAAAAGTATATGTTTGTGTCTCATTTGCTTTTTTAATGTATAGACGTGCGCAAATTGTGGTCAGTATCAGGTGCTAGCAGCATCCCACAAAAAACAAACACTAATTAGTATCCTTGCCGAAAATGGAATTGAGTAATTATACTTTTTACCAAAAAAGGAACGCCGTGCGATAAGTCGTCTAGATTTTGCTAAAGAAAACACACTCCAACAGCCTTTCTAAACGATTATGCAAAACAACTTTTCTAAACGGTTATACAAATATAGCTATCTTCTATTCTGGGGTTTCGCTAGCTAAATATAGAAGACGAGAATGACACTCTAGACCACATAAGATATAGAAAAGTTATTGAAGAATATAAAGATATAAAAAATAATTTTTACTCAAATGACTCACAAAGACCGTTGAAGATGCTCGAACTTGGGATAAGAATTAGTAGTACTCCTATCCTACATACTAATTTCCTTTTTACACGGAATTTCCCAGTCTGACCATAGGAGTTTCTTATGCCGAGGAAAGATGGAGTAAAATTCTGGCAGAAAGAAATATTATGGGAATCCAGAATCAAGACCGTATATTTATACCCAGATGTAGAAAGAAATATGATGAGAATCAAGAATTTAGACGGTATATTCATACCCAGAGGTTTACATTGTGGACTTGGTTCGGCTTCTCTTTCAGAAAATGAAATGAAAATTACCAGCAGTGCCACATTAACATATTCCATTTTGTAAACTACAATACATCTATGCGTCATGCTATTCCATCGGCCGGGGGCAACTGACCAAGGAGAACAGAAAAAACAGCAAAAATCTACTGAACTGCCTTGGCTGAAACTAGCATCCGCCTTTGTGCTTCAGGTTCAGATCACATCCATCCAATCAACATAATCGGAGGATGATTTTGCTCCTCTTTGGGGCTTCCTGTACCTGTTATTCTCAAACTTCGCTTTCGAAAGGAGGGAATCCAGAACTGCCGCTTCAGCGAGATCGTAAGGAGCCATCAACACACTGGGCATAATATCCACATGGGTGAGGGATATATAGAGAGAGAGAGAAAAGATCAGGATATCTGGCGCTAAACCAGGAAGCACTAATATATGTGGATAAAACAATCCCTATTTTTCTTGCTACTACTGCCTCTGTTTCAAATGATAGTTCATTTTAGCTTTGTGCTAAATCAAACTTCTCTAACTTTGACTAAGTTTATAGAAAAATACATCAACATCTACAAGATCAAATTAGTTGTATTATATTCTTCATGAAATGTCTTAATAGTGCATCTATTTGAATGTGTACATATTAATATAGTTTTCTAAAAAAATTAATCAAACTTAGAGAAGTTTGACTTACGACACTATAATACTATAATTTGAAACAGAAAGTAATATAATTGTATCGTGTATAGCTCTTATATTTTTTACTTATTGCTTGTACCCAATCAGGATGTAGGTCCTGAACTCCCTAAACCTCAGTTTCACTTATAAATCCTGTCTACTCATCCTGTTCAATTAACAAGTTCCGAAACTATTGGACAGCTCTAATATGAAATACTTTATGCCACCATGAAAGATATTAAATAAAGTATAAAAAAATTGAATGTGACCTCTTTCACTGGTTCTAATTTAGTGTACCATGATTTTTTTTAAAGCTGAAACATGAATTGTAGGATCGGTTAATAGGGTGTTTAGTTTGAGAAATGAAGTATCCATCATCTCCTCACTCCTTACTTTTTGTTTGGTTCATACAGAATTAAATGAGTTGATCCATCACCAACTTATTCCTCGGAAATGAATAATTAGTACTAGTACGAGGAATGGAGTCATTCCACCAAATTTGAGGAATGAACTCATGGTGCACCAGCACCAACTCATCTAGAATGAGGTGTTCCTTACCATAAATCAGCTGTTTACCATCATGCTAACTGACAAAAAAGTAACTCATCACAGAGGATATGTACCTAGCAAGAACATCCTCCAAAATAGTGTGTTGGCAAGGCGTCACATAGTATATGCACTTTCTTGGACACTGCCCAACAGCGAGCTGAACAAGGTAATCTTCTCCATTACCTGCAAATAAAAGGGTTGAACGTTTTCTTAAAAAAAGGTAAAGGTGTGGACATACCTATAAACTGCTTAATGGAACAGCTATGTGGGCCAATTAAGCCAAGTGGTTGTTGTGGACCTACCTTGAGATATTGCACGAGCTGTACCAATATCATCTGAAAATGAAAATACATGAGGTGCCCTTTTAACACAAGAATATGGGCATCCTGCAGTAGACATCAACAATTGTAATTTGTCAGATAAAGGTGACAAAATATGTCCACACGATTTCTATTGAACACTACTGTTATGACCGGATTGGTCTATAGCAGGAGAAGGCCCATTAGTGGCTAATAAGCCACATGGGTTAAGGATAGGGGTTTAAAGCCCATACTATTATTTAGTATTTATTTCAGTTATTTCTATTAGGCTATAAATAACAATTGTAAGACTCTTGGTTAAGGGAGCAGAGTATTAATCTACTCGGTTTCCCTCAGGGAACCGGGAGACCTAGCCGCCCCTGTTCCTCCTCCCTCACCACGATCGCGAGTCACGATGCCCCAGCGCCGCTCCCAGTCTCGCCTTCCTCCTTCCCATCCCTACAACCTGCGCAACCTCCCTGGTAGGATCCGTGTTCCTATCAATCTGGTATCAGAGATGTCCGGACCGATCCCTTCCGCCTCGCTCCCACCGCCGCTGCCCGCGTCATCAGCCGCGGCGACGAGCGTGACATCGTCAGCCGCCGCGGGCACCATCACCCTCCCTACATCGCTGCCAGCTCCTCTGCAGGGGGGGGGGGGGGGGACCGTCATCTTCTCCCCGGAACAGACCACGTCGGCGATCGTCATCCTCAGCCACAACATCGGTGATCTCCAAGGCGCGGTGGGCGAGATCCAGCGGGCGGTCCAGGCCCTTCTCCTTGCTCAGTCCGCACAACCGCCGCCGCTGCCCGCCCATCCGCAACAGCAGCTAACATACCACCCGCCGCCGCCGCACACCTCCGCGCTAAACCCCACCGCTTCCCTTCAACACCGCCACAGCATGCCGCCACCCACTTCCACCCAACCCCAGCGTTCCTCGCCCGTGCCTGTAGAATAGACAGGAAAGGGGGAAATCACCACACACCCAACGTGGGTGGGGAGCCTTTCATATATAGCCAATAGGCATGCAAGGAAAGTACACATATGGGAAGCTATTCCCTGTACAAGGAAATAATCCTAGGCTATACATAGAAAGAATCCTAGGCTATATATGGTAGCTAGCCTATCTATGGGATTATAATCAATCTGTGATTAGTGCAGAATTATACATATCCTAATACCTGCCCGCAGTCGTAGCGGAAGCATCACGGACGCACAGACTGGTCCGAAAATCAGTGAAGAGCTGGACGGGCAGACCCTTGGTCATAATGTCAGTAAACTGGTGTGCAGAAGGAACATGGAGAACCCTGAACTGTCCCAGAGTGACCTTCTCGCGGACGAAGTGGATGTCATCTCGATATGCTTCGTGCGGCGGTGGTGGACAGGGTTGGCAGCCATGTAGACGGCGCTCACATTGTCACAGTAGACAACCGTCGCGAGCGGAATGGAGATGTGGAGCTCCTGGAGGAGCTGACGCAGCCAGCAGCACTCAGCAATCGCATGGGCCACCGCACGGTACTCAGCTTCAGCACTGGAGCGCGACACAGTCGTCTGACGCTTGGAAGACCACGAAACCAGGTTGTCGCCGAGGTAGACGCAGAAGCCGGAGGTAGAGCGACGTGTATCCGGGCAGCCAGCCCAGTCGACATCAGAGTAGGCTGTGAGCTGATCTACAGGGCCGGAGCTCAAGTGAAGACCTACAGATAGCGAGCCCTTGACATAGCGCAAGATGCGGCTCACGAGGGTCGTGCATGAAGAGGCAGACCTGCTGCACAGCATAGGCCAGGTCTGGCCTTGTCAGAGTGAGGTACTGGAGAGCTCCCGAGAGCTCCCGCCAGGCTCCTGTACTCCGAGGGGTTGTTGGCGACGGGAGCGCCCTCAGTGGAGGACAGCTTGTTCCGGGAATCCACCGGGGTAGCTGTCGGGTGGCATTCAGACATGCCAGCACGCTGAAGAAGCTCGACGGCGTACTGCCGTTGGGACAGGAACATGCCACTGCTGTCCCGCGTCACCGAGATGCCGAGGAAGTGTTGGAGGTCACCAAGGTCCGTCATAGCGAACTCCAGAGAGAGCCGGGAGGCGACGTGCCGGAGTAGAGCCGGTGACGACGCGGTGACAATGATGTCATCAACGTAGAGGAGAAGATAAGCCATGTCATCTCCAGCCTTGTAGATGAACAGGGAAGCATCCGACCTGGATGTGGTGAAGCCGATGCTACCGATGAAGGCAGAGAAGCGTTGGTTCCAAGCTCGCGGCGCCTGTTTAAGTCCATACAGGGACTTCTGCAACAAACAAACAGAATTAGGAGCAGCAGGGACGACGAAGCCTTTGGGCTGCTCGCAGTAGACCGTCTCCTCGAGATTGCCGTGGAGGAAGGCATTCTTGACGTCGAGTTGGCGGATGGGCCAATCCTGGGACGCAGCAAGGCTGAGCACGGTGCGGATCGTCGCAGGCTTGACGACCGGGCTGAAGGTCTCGTCGTAGTCGACACCGGCCTCCTGGGAGAAACCGCGGACGACCCAGCGCGCCTTGTGCCGGGCGAGGGAACCGTCGGAGTGGAATTTGTGCTTGAACAGCCACCTCCCAGTGACAATGTTAGCACCAAGGGGCCGAGGGACAAGGCGCCAAGTGTCGTTGTCGATCAGTGCCTTGTACTCATCGGCCATCGCAGCGCGCCAATTGGGGTCGGCGAGGGCGCTGCGATAGTTCGCCGGGACCGGCGAGGAGACGGAAGTGGTGTAGCCGTAGCGCTGGACGGTGCGCAGGGAGCCGGTCTGTGACCGTGTCACAGGCCGGGTCGGTGGTGCAGCAGGCTGCTGGGTCGCTGGAGGTGGTGGAGCAGATGGTGCTGGAGCCGAAGAGACATCTGCAGGGGCGACGACCTCAGTGGCAGGTGCAGCAGCCGCAGGGGCCACGTTCGGCGCTGCAGGAACTCGGCTGCGGCGAGTGAAGACGATGCCGAAGCGCTGGCGCCCCGGCTGTGGAGCGGCTGGCGGCTGTTGCCCGTCCGCAGGCGGAACAGGCGGTGGATGCCCGCCCATAGAGGCAACCACGGGGCCCAGCTGGATAACAGCAGGGTCATCCTCGCTGGTTTCAGGGAGCAGCGGAGGTGTGCTTACTGTTGTCGTCGAGGAAGAAAGTCCCTGCATCAGAAAGTCAAGTGAGGGCGGCACAGAGGCCGCCGATGGTGCTGCCGCAAATGGGAACACTGACTCGTCGAATATGACATGGCGGGAGATGATTATTCGGCGAGTGTGCATGTCGAGGCAGCGGTAGCCTTTGTGAGAGGATGGGTATCCGAGGAAAACACAAGGAGCGGAGCGAGGAGCGAGTTTGTGTGGGGAGGTGGCGGTGAGGTTTGGATAGCATAGGCACCCGAAGACACGGAGTGAGGAGTAATCTGGGAGGGTGCCATAGAGAATTTGGTGGGGTATTTGGTGGAGGATGGAGGAGGAGGGACGCCGATTGAGGAGGGTGGTGGCTGTGGTGAGGGCCTCAGCCCAGTAGGGAGGAGGCATGAAGGCATGAAGGAGCATGGTGCGGATGGTGTTGTTGATAATGCATTCGGCCTTGCCATTTTGCGGGGTCGTATGGGGGCAGGAGAGGCGTAGGGTAGTGCCTTGGCTGCTGAGGAGTGTGGCGGTGGCGTGGTTGACAAACTCGGTGCCATTATCTGCTTGGAGTGATTTTGGTGTGGTGCCGAATTGTGTTGTAGCGTAGGCAAAGAATTCAACAAGATGCCGGTGCACCTCAGATTTGTGGCGCAGTGGAAATGTCCAGCAGTAATGGGAAAAATCATCGAGTATGACGAGATAATATTTAAAACCCGAGTTGCTAGGCACGGGAGATGTCCACACATCACAATGTTGTAAATCAAAAGGAGCACTTGTTACAGAAGTGGAATAGCTAAATGGGAGTCACACGTGCTTGCCAAGTTGACATGCATGGCAGAGGCAAGGCGAATTCTTATTGTAGGAGATGGCTGATATGCTCCGTAGGGTGGCGAGGCTGGATGGACCGGGGTGGCCGAGGCGGTGGTGCCACAGGGACGTCGTGGTGGCGAGGCTGCAGGAAGTGGACGTTGTGGTGGGGAAGGTGTAGAGGTCGCCACCACTATTGCAGCGAAGAGTCACGTGCCCGGTCTGCTGGTCCTTGACAGAAAAGCCACAAGAGTCAAATTCAACGAAACAAGCATTGTCACGGGTGAATTGACGAACCGAAAGGAGGTTGCGTACGAGAGCAGGGGCAACCAGAACATCATTAAGATGAAAGGTAGAGTGCAGGGAGTGTAATCTGGATGGTCCACGGCAGGTGATGGGAATGGTGGTGCCATCGCCGACCGTGAAGCCAGAAGGAGGGGGAGGGAGACGGGACAGGAGTATACCATCGGAGGACGACATGTGAGCAGTGGCACCGGTGTCAAAGACCCATGGGGAGGACCCCTGAAGCGACATCTGGTTCAGGGCAGCGACGAGGCCTGCCTGATCCCAGCCGCCCTGCTGCTGGTGAGGAGGCAGAGCAGAGTTCGTGGCACCGGAGAACTGAGCGGGGGCAAAGGCAGTGTGAGCCTGGGCCGGGGGAGGAGCCCCGAGAACGCCAGGGCCGCTCCACGCTGGTGGGCGCCAGGGCAGCTGGTGTGGCCCAGCAGTCTAGGGCGGGTAGCAGAGCCACGGAGCCGCCGGTGCAGCAGACTTCGGGGCGCCGCCCTTGCCCTTCTTCCTGCGGCCATTGCCGCCGCCCTTCCCGCCGTTGCTGCCGCCGCCGCTGGAGCCGCCACCATAGCCGCTCTGGTGGCCGCTGAAGGTGCCGCCAGTGGCGCTGGAGATAGTGCGGCAGCCAGTGCCGCACGCGGCGTGGAACGCCGTCTGGGCTGCCACAGTGCCCTCGTTGGCGAGGCGGAGCTCCTTGAGGACAAGCTTCTCGCGTGTGGTGGCGAAGTCCGGCAGCGGGTGTGAGTCGGCGATGTTGTCGGCGGTGCTAGCGAAGCGGGGGTTGAGGCAGCGCAGGAAGTTGAGGACGAGCTCCGAGTCGGTTATGACGCGACCGACATCACGGAGCGCGTCGGCGGTGGCCTTCATCTTTTGGGCGTAGTCGTTGACGGAGGAGTCGCCCTGGGTCATGGAGTAGAACTCGTGACCCAAGAAGATGGCGCGCGGGGCCTTGTTGGCCTCGAAGAGGCGCCTGATGGCGAGCCAGAGGGCACGCGCGGTCTGATCGGGCGGCGCCGCCAGACCGAGGACATCCTGCCCAACAGAGCCAAGGAGCTAACTGCGGACGCAAGCGTCGGCGATGTTCCAGGCAGGGTCGGGGGAGCCAGCTGCCTCCGTGATGTGGGAAAGGAGTCCGAATTTCCCGCAGAGAGAGGTGAAGAACGGTTCCCACTGGTTGAAGTTGGGCCTCATCAGTTCCAGGGTCACCGGGATGTGGTTCTTGACATTGACTGTTGCATAGGGAGCAACGAAGACAACAGGGGCAGAAAGGGAGCCCAGGCTGTTCGTGGTGCTGGAGGAGGAGGAAGAGCTGGTGGCAGCCTCAGTCGACATGGCGACCTTGGTGAGAGGAGGTAGGGGCAGGAGAAGGGAAGGAGGATCGGTTAAGCTGATACCATGTAGAATAGACAGGAAAGGGGGAAATCACCACACACCCAACGTGGGTGGGGAGCCTTTCATATATAGCCAATAGGCATGCAAGGAAAGTACACATATGGGAAGCTATTCCTGTACAAGGAAATAATCCTAGGCTATACATAGAAAGAATCCTAGGATATATATGGCGGCTAGCCTATCTATGGGATTACAATCAATCTGTGATTAGTGCAGAATTATACATATTACATATCCTAATAGTGCCCATAACCCAACTCCGTTTTCCCCCGTCGCCATCTACAATCCCAGCGTGGGCTCTGGGGTCCTCCGCGCCGCCACAGCCGGCCTACAGCACAACCGCATCCCACCAAGTCGCCACGGCGCCGATCGTCTCCAGCACGCTCTACGGGGCATCGACGGGACCCTCATACCGGGTTACTCCATGGGGTTTCCCCACCCAGAACCGTTGGCATCGCTCATGTTCCCCAGCGACGCGGGCGCTGCCGCAGATCACCATCCGCCTCGGTTCTATAAATTGGAGTTCGCCACGTACGACGGCACGACCGACCCCTTGAACTGGCTGAACCAGTGCGAGCAGTTTTTCCGCGGGCAGCGCACGTTGGCCTCCGACCGCACGTGGCTCGCTTCCTACCACCTCAAGGGTGCGGCGCAGACGTGGTACTACGCCGTGGAACAGGACGAGGGCATGCCGTCCTGGGATCGGTTCAAGGTCCTCTGCAACCTCCAGTTCGCGCCAACGGTGCGCAATTCGCGCCTCTCTGAACTGGCCCAACTTCCGTTCCAGTCCACGGTGCAAGAATACTCCGAGCGGTTCAACGCCGTACTATGCCATGCTCGCGATCTCTCCCCCCAACAGAAGGTGGAACTGTTCGTGGGGGGACTGCCGGAACACCTCCAGGTAGACGTGGAGCTTCGTTCCCCGCAGGACCTGTCGACGGCAGTGTACCTCGCGCGGGCCTTTGAACGGCGCGCGGCGGCTGCACCGGCGCCAACGCCGCACCGGGTACCAAGACCCCCAGCGACCCACCCTGCCCGCCCCGGCGCGTGGACCGGCGGGCGCACTAGTGCAAGGGGGGGTGCCCGCGGCCCCAGCAGCACCTGCGGGCGGGGACCGCCCACGCCGGAGACTGTCACCGGACGAGATGGCGTAGCACCGCTGCCAGGGGCTTTGCTTCAACTGCGACGAGGCGTATGTGCGGGGGCACATCTGCCCCCGGCTATTCTTTTTGGAGGCGGACGACTACATCGACGGCGCGCTCCAGGCGGAGGAGGCTGTCGCGGTGCTGCCGGCCGAGGACGCGCACCCACCAGAGGGCCCGGGGGAGGCGAACGGCCTGGTGGTCTCCCTCCATGCCGTGGCCGGCGTCCGCACCGATAACACCATCCTGGTGCCGGTCACCATCCAGGGGGAGCGCTTCATGGCCCTCCTGGACACGGGATCTACACATAACTACCTCCAGGGCGAGGCGATGCGGCGCCTGGGCATCCCAACCAGTGGCGGCCAGCAGCTGCGCGTCACCGTCGCCAATGGGGACCGCCTGGACTGTGCGGGCATCACCCGCAACGTCGCCATGTCGGTCGGGTCTGACACGTTCGCCATCACATGTGTCGGCCTCGACCTCGGCTGCTTTGACTTCATCATCGGTGTGGACTTCCTGCGGACCCTGGGTCCCATCATGTGGGATTTCGAGGTCATGACCGTGTCCTTCCGTCGGGTGGGACGGACCATCACGTGGACAGGGGCCGGGGGGCCGCAGGCTCCTCAACTTCAGCTCGCCACGGCCTCCGCGGGGGCGCCCCAACCGCTGCTGGAGCAGCTCATCGCCCAACACGGGGCGATCTTCGACAAGCCGCGGGGCCTTCCACCAGTCCGGCCGTACGACCACCGGATTCACCTCCTGCCGGGAACGGCCCTAGTCGCCGTCCGACTGTACCGCTACCCCCAGCTTCAGAAGGACAAATTGGAGCGGCAGTGCTCGGCCATCCTGCATCAGGGCATTATAAGGCCGAGCACCTCACCATTCTCGGCACCGGTGCTCCTCGTGCGCAAGTCGGACGGCTCCTGGCGTTTCTGCATCGACTACCGGGCCCTCAACGCCAAAACGTCCAAGGACAAGTTCCCCATCCCCGTGGTGGAGCTACTGGATGAACTCCATGGCGCACGGTTTTTCACCAAGCTCGATCTGCGTTCGGGCTACCACCAAGTCCGGATGCATCCTGACGACGTCGTCAAGACAACCTTCCGAACACACGAGGGCCATTACGAGTTCCTGGTGATGCCTTTCGGCCTCTCCAACGCGCCGGCTACGTTCCAGGCCCTGATGAACGACGTGTTGCGCCCCTTCCTTCGGAGGTTTGTATTGGTCTTCTTCGATGATATTCTCATCTACAGCTCCTCCTGGGCGGAGCACTTGCGCCACATCAGTGTCGTCTTGTCGGCGCTACGGGCGCACCGGCTGCACCTCAGGCGCTCCAAGTGCTCTTTCGGCGCGGAATCGGTGGCCTACCTGGGCCACGTGATCTCCGCAGGGGGCGTGGCCATGGACGACGACAAGGTGGCCGCGGTGTCCTCCTGGCCGGTTCCACAGTCGGCGCGAGGCTTGCGCGGCTTCTTGGGACTGGCCGGCTACTACCGGAAGTTCATCCGGGACTTCGGCTTGACCGTTGCCCCACTAACGCGTCTCTTGCGGCGAGACGCGTTCCAGTGGGACGACGACGCGGCTGTGGCCTTCCAGGCGCTCAAGGCTGCCCTCACGACGAGCCCGGTGTTGCAGATGCCGGACTTCGACACGACGTTCACCGTCAACTGCGACGCGTCGGGCGCGGGGTTCGGCGTCGTGCTACACCAAGGCAGGGGGGCCCTCGCTTACTTCAGTAGGTCGTTCTCCGCTCGCCACAGCAAGCTGGCCGCCTACGAGCGTGAGCTCATCGGTCTCGTACAGGCGGTGCGCCACTAGCGGCCATACTTGTGGGGACGACACTTCCGGGTTCGCACTGACCACTATAGCCTCAAACTTTTGCTTGACCAGCGTTTGTCGACCGTCCCTCAGCACCAGTGGATCAGCAAACTCTTCGGGTTCGACTTTGAGGTGGAGTATCGCCCAGGACGCCTGAACACAGTGGCCGACGCGCTGTCCAGGCGTGACGGGGGCGCGGACGCGGGGCTCGCAGGCGCCACGCGCGGACAGCCACAACCTCGCCCTGTCAGCCCCATCCTTCACCTTCATCGACAGGATTCAACAGGCGACGGGGGTGGCGCCTGACGCCCAACTCCTCCTGCAGCGTGCACAGGCAGGGGAGTTGGACGCCCCCTGGCGCATGGAGGGCGGGCTACTCCTCCATGGCTCCCGCATCTTCGTGTCGGACCATGACGACTTGCGCCATCAGGTCATCCTCCTCGCCCACGTGGCGGGCCACGAGGGTGTCCAGAAGACACTGCACCGCCTTCGCTTGGATTTCTACATCCCGGGAGATCGCAAGCTGGTGCAGGAGTGGGTGCGCGCGTGCACCACGTGCCAGCGGAACAAGACGGAGACCCGACCGCCGGGGGGGCTCCTGCAGCCCCTCGACGTACCGTCCCAGGTGTGGGCGGACATCTCGATGGATTTCATCGAAGGGCTTCCCAAGGTGGGCGGCAAGTCGGTCATCTTGACGGTGGTTGACCGCTTCTCCAAATACGCACACTTCATCGCCCTCGGCCACCCCTACACCGCGGCTTCAGTCGCACGGGCTTTCTTCGACGGCATAGTCCGGCTGCATGGGTTCCCGTCATCCATTGTCAGCGACCGGGACCCCGTGTTCACCGGCCATGTGTGGTGCGACCTTTTCAAGATGGCGGGCGTCGCTCTCCGCCTAAGCACGGCCTTCCACCCGCAGACGGACGGCCAGTCCGAAGTGGTTAATAAAATAATCGCTATCTATTTGCGAGGTGTTACAGGTGATCGCCCCCGCGCCTGGGTGGACTGGTTGTCATGGGCGGAATATTGCTACAACACGTCGTTCCACACAACCCTCCGCGCCACCCCTTTTGAGGTGGTCTATGGGCGCGCGGCGCCGCCGCTGCTGCCGTACCGACCCGGGACGGCCCAAACAGAAGTTGTCGACGCCATCCTCCGTTCCCGGGAGGAGGTCCTGGTCGAGGTACGGCAACGTCTTCTCCAAGCCCAGGAGCTCGCCAAGAAGTACTATGACGCCGCGCATCGCGACGTCGAGTTCGCGGTGGGGGATTGGGTGTGGGTGTGCCTTCTCAATCGCACCACCCAGTCCCTTGACCTGCGCGCCAAGGGGACGCTGGGGCCGCGCTACGCCGGGCCTTTCCGTGTGGCGGCCCGGATCGGTCGCGTGGCCTACCGCCTGGAGCTGCCGGAGGGCTCTCGGCTCCACGACGTCTTCCATGTGGGCTTGCTGAAGCCACACCGCGGCGATCCCCCAGCCGCGCCGGGCGTGGTGCCCCCGGTCGTGGATGGGCGCCGACTACAGGACCTGAAGCGCCCTGCGCGCACAGCAGCGTCGCGGGGCTTGGCAGGTGCTAATTCAGTGGCGCGGCATGTCCACGGAGGAGGCGACTTGGGAGACATTAGAAGACTTCCGAAGTGCTTTTCCTGACTTACAGCTCGAGGACGAGCTGTTTGTCGGGGAGGGAAGAGATGTTATGACCGGATTGGTCTATAGCAGGAGAAGGCCCATTAGTGGCTAATAAGCCGCATGGGTTAAGGATAGAGGTTTAAAGCCCATACTATTATTTAGTATTTATTTCAGTTATTTCTATTAGGCTATAAATAGCAATTGTAAGACTCTTGGTTAAGGGAGCAGAGTATTAATCTACTCGGTTTCCCTCAGGGAACCGGGAGACCTAGCCGCCCCTGTTCCTCCTCCCTCACCGCGATCGCGAGTCACGGCGCCCCAGCGCCGCTCCCGGTCTCGCCTTCCTCCTTCCCATCCCTACAACCTGCGCAAGCTCCCTGGTAGGATCCGTGTTCCTATCAACTACACGAAAGGCCTAAGTCCCAAATAAAGTCTGTAAAAACTAGGAAAGTGAACAAACTTGGTTGCATCAACGGAAGGAACACAATCCTATGTGTAATGTGTCCTGCTTCCAATAAAGGACTACAGCATTGTTCAATAAAAATAGGTACATTGTGTGCCAGGAATTAAATTAGCACAACATGGTGATTAATCTCTTATAGTTGGGGAGATTAGACAAATGATAAACTTATGTGAAACTTTAGTTTCCTGGTGCCAACTCTGACACTAATACCTAATTCGAAGTTTAGCAGCAAAACTTATTCTTATAACAAAAATACAAATCCATGGTCAACAAGGCCGATTCACAAAACCCTCATCCTAAACCACTGAAGCAATACAAGCATAAGTACCAGTGCCAATGCATAGGAGTTCATTGACAAATATGTCACCGGCTTCACACTCAGGTTCATCAAATGGGTCAACATTGTTCCTGCACAATATTGTAACATAAGCACATGAGTAGGATTTTCTTGTGGCTACTGAAACAAAGATCCCTAGTCTTATTTTTCGATGCCTAAAAAAAGCATTCACAAATGCAGAAATTACAGTGCCATAATGAAACTTAAAAGTGGATAAAGAGCATAAAATCCTCAGTAGGTTTGGATTTTGGAATATGGATTGATAGATGACTTGGTAACTAAACCCGCTGATTAATTCCAGATTTTTTTCCTTAAAAATATAACTGCTAGTTTGTTGAGTGGATCAAACCAAAATATATTTTTCCGCACAAGCAACAAATGTACTTAACATAATGCATACTAGGTTTTACCTCATCCTCTTCTTATAAAGGAAGTGTCAATGGCAAATGGTGCAAATAGTGATTACATAATGGACCTTTCACTGCATACTATCTGCAAAACCTATGAATCAAGTAGTTCTCTCATATATTCTCCTCAGGCAACCCCATAGCTAGTGCAGAATTACCCTACTATCTGACCAACTATGTTTTGAACCACAAATGTTTCAGAATTTGAGTGTACTGGTAGCTATAAATATTACCAGGAACAATTACAGCTCTTCAATTACTATGATCAAAACGCATTCAAGATTGCCATGATGCTGGCAATTACATCCTAATCTATCACTGAAAATCCATAAGAAAGGGGCAGAGGCCCATTATTATTATTATAGTTAGCAACAAAAACAAGTGTATATATAAGGTTCATCTCATGATATGTCCAGAATACAAGCTACTGGATGTGTACTCTACCTTTCAACCATCATTTCTGGGTTGCCAGATAACATCTGTGTGTGAAAAACAAAACAGTGTGACTCATAGTGATATGTAACTAGAAGGTGAAAACAAAATAAGGAAACACTACCTCCAGTAAAAATCAACCAACCTTTTAGGTTACACAACATGGAGTCAGATTTCTAAACACCACAGATATTACTATCGAACTTTAGATTGCACATAATCTTGTTTGTGTCTTTGTCTCAAAAAGTTCCTTCACTATTCTGAAACATTACACTTGCACTGTGAATTATAATTGTTCGATGATGTTTGATCGTGGTTATTATGATAGCATCCATAAGCACTTGTACAAAACACAGTATACTACACAGAGTTACCTGGTAGGCCTCGATCACTCGTCTCATTATGAAATCTGCGTTTTCTGGGTCCTTGCAAACATCAGGATGGAATTCCTTTACCTGTACAGAGCTCCCAATGTTATGCCATGGCAGACCAGAAAATAGAACGCAGCTTTGGCTTAGCAAACGCTCACCTTACACTCCACAGTTTATAACACAACAAAATGTTACTTATTCTTATGGAAAATTTTCTGCTAAACAAAAATATATATAATAAGGAGAAGAGGTTATAATGCAAATAAGTTGGAGAATCCGTGAGTTCCTTCTATACCGTGCTACTCGGTGCCTTTTTCCCCAAATCTACCACTAAAAATGGTGGCTCCAAACACCACGATTAAAGGAGATCATAGAGGTAGGCCAAGTTCTTTAGAAACACTAGCAAGTAGAACTAAAATTGTAAAGCAGCACAAATTTCCCCATAAACAAGTGAGCGTTACACTACCCGGGCGCGAAAGGCGGCCTTGAGTTGGGCGGCGGAGTAGAAGGCGGTGGTGTCGAGGCCGAGGATCTGGAACGGCGTGGCGCGCGGATCCAGTATCTTCCCCGCCTCTCCCTCGAGGCCCCCACCGAGCGCCGAGACGCGCGGACGGCGGAGGGACGTGCTGCGCCGCGTAGACGGCGGTGGCAGTGCCCTCGTGCCGAACGGGGCCGCGTGGACGCGCGAGGGGGAAGACGATGCGACGACGGACATCATTGCATTGCTGTAGCTTCTGATAGGCTCCTGCAGTTTCGCCGCTCGCCTGCCTGTGTGCCTGTGGCGATCGTCGACCGTCGCTACCGTACCGCCTGCTGCGTGGCCGCGCGCGCTTCGGCGTGGTGCGTGCGGTGTGGTGGAGGTATAAAGTGAGCGTCACCACTTTTTATTATTGGTTAGCGTTTAAATAATATAAATAAATAAATAAACTACTGCATAGGGCATCCAGTAATGAGTGCAATTCTCACGGAGTAGTCAAATCTTTAAAGTTTAACCAAATTTATATTAAAAAATATCAAAATTTTATGGAACTAAATTAGTATCATTAGATATATGAAAAACTACATCATCATAGTATGCTTATGTGGTGTGACACATTTTTGTACTTTTTCTATACATTTTTAAATATTTTAAAAATAACTTAAGATAACTATATAGAAATTGTTTCTTTAACAAGAAATAGAGTGAGTACGTAGTAAATGAGTATCATAATAATCATCATATATTTTTAAGTAGAAAAATATGTATATTGTAACGAGACATACAAACTTGTTTTCGAGTGTATAGCTTGTTGTGTGGTCATTCAAATCCTGACACAATAGTGCATGTTGAACGCTATAGTGGATGAAGGGTTTGCTTGCATGTCCATCAACTTTGAGTTGGCCATTGCTTGACCCATCCTAACGGGCACGATCCTAGTATGAAGTAAGGCTTAACATCATGCATCTTTATGCAATTGGTTTGAGCAAATCAGGTTTCAAATGAAAATATTGCGAGGACAAAAGAGGGAGATATAAACAATAAGAAGAAAGACAATAACAAATGTATTGATATCTGTCCAAATTAGCACCGACTCCTCTAACTATATTTATTTGTGGCTAGCTTCATCAACTGCTCCATCCGTCCCTAAAAGAACGTAATTATGGGAACCGTACCGATCAAAGAATCTTATATTTGACCAACTTTATTTTAAAGAGTATTAATATTTATGTCTTCAAATAATTTTATTATGAAAATATATTCTATAACTAATCTAATGATACTAATTTTATATCACAGATGTTAGTACTTTTTATATAAAATTAATCAAAGTTCAAATTAATTGACTTCTCGAAAAGCCATAATTGCATTCTTTTGAGAACGGATGTAGTACATAACATCATAGGGATGTTTGGTTCCCCGTCACATATTGCTCGTCATAAGTGTGGCATGCCACCCGCACAAGACTGTTGTTTAGTTGAGCGTCTAGACATAGCGGCCATAACAATTCTCAGTTAAAAAATACGCCACCCCTGCAGCGAGAATTTTAGCCACCACGGCTTAGGCGGCGCCACACTTGCCTCCAAATGAGTGGCGGTGAACCAAACATACCTATGTATCGTCGTTGAATATTGAGTGATCTCTTACGAAAACACGCCTACATATTTTGTTCTGATGGTTTCATGTCGTGTAGATTATGATCATAGTTCATTGTTGGTTGGATGTGCTATTTGTATTTTCATGCACCCTGCGGAATCTTCTCCACTAGTTGCTAAGATTTGTCACCGGATGGTTACGTTTCTACCAATTTTTTAACTTGTAAGACAATAGCTAGATAATTAAAGAAACAACACTTTGGTTCTACCTTTGTTTTCCAGATGTGGCTCCAGTCAAGGTTTGTGCAAAAGTATGCCAACCTAGAGTTTTGGCAAGTTTAATATGTTCTTAATATCATGAATATAATAGATAATATTTGGTGCCATCAAATTTGACACATAAAGCAAGAGAGAGAGAGAGAGGAGACAATGCATGTCTAGACCAAACCTGCCTCTATATGAATAAGACGATCACAATCGGTTAAGTATTCCAACTTCTAATCGTCAAAAACACAACACATACCCTATTTTGCCTATTTTTTCTCTCTACCTTGTTCGTCACGTCTTCCGACGTGATTTGGCGACATTCTAGGTGGTATTGTCGACATGGCCCAAGGGCAACCTCCATCCCCCCCCCCCCCCCACACACACACACGAGTCTTCCCGAGAGGCATTCAAGAGTACTACACGAAGAATGAACTTAAAGTTCACATAAGCGACCCCTCGACTGGTTTTGTTGATTCGTCGCATTCTTGTTACGATCAAAGTTATTTGCAACTACAGGTGTGTTAGCCCTCGCTGGTATGTGATCCGATTCAACGTCAATTAAAACAAAAGGTCTATACCTAGAGAAGCCAAAAACTTCTTATAGTTTGAAATAAAGAGAGTACTCTATAGTTGTGATCATAAGTCAAGAATCTGATGAGCCCATGATCCATGCGGTGCAATTCGCGCATTCACCACCCCCTGTAATGCTACAACAACATGCTCATTTTTGCACCAAGCAAGTTTAAAGCAGTTAGGAGCAATGTCTTTTGATGCTCTCCCATTTAGCCAATGGTCCTCCCAAAGTTTTGCTTTTATTTTTTTTTCTATTTCCAAGCTTAAGGCTTGTGTATCACTATCTCCTGAATAATTCTTCTATTATTTTCTAAGTAAGCTTTTTTTGTACTCCCTCTATCCCCCAAAAAGAGTTATTCTCGCTTCCCAAAAAAGTCAACAATTTTTAACTTTGACCAACTATATATTTAACAAAATATTAATATTTATAGCCCATAATTAGTATCATTATGTAGATCTTTAAATATATTTTCATAATATAAACTTATTTAGAGATATAAATGTTACACATATTTTCTACAAACATAACGAGTTATAATGATAAAATGCAAGGATAATTAAAACCTGTATAGGTAGAGAAATTTTGATATTTGACATCGAATTCGTTTGCCTCACAACATTTGACATTCAATTCGTCTGTCTTTCGATATTTGACACTGAAACTACGAATTGTTTCGATTCAAGGGATTACAGGCATTTTCTCTCTTTTTCCTTTACCTTTATGACCCGTTTGGATGTTGGTATTGAGGCCCAGAAATTGGAATTGGCATTGGTAGACTCCTACTCTAGCCGATGTGTTCATGATGACTGGCCTAAATGTGTCACAACCAGTATATCCCTCTAAGTACAAGAGCAAAAGCAACCAGAAAGCTGTCAAATCTGGAGGTGGATGGGTTGGATACATCCAAACTTATATGGAAGCATATGGTGTTGTTTCTGATAAGGAATGCAGGGCCTTCATGAACATGTGGTTGTGCAGGTTCATCTTCTGTGAAAAATCCAATGAGCCAACATTAAATCATATGGTAATGGCTGAAGACTTAGTTGCAGGCTCTCTGATACCTTTGGGTAAATATCTGCTAGGATCTGTCTATCATATGATGCACCAAATCACTGCTCAGATGCACTGAAATGTGGAAATTTCCTGTATAAGCGGCCCTTGGTGGTTTGTTCAGATGTGGATGCAACTATACATGCACCAGATAGTGTCTGTGTCTCTCCATAACCTGAGCTTCCCTTTAGTCAACTATGTTGAAGGGAGTACAACACACAATAAGGGTTGTCAAACTTATAGAGAAGCAGCATCCTCTATCATTATTGACATGGACATTGGTCACCTCTTCAAACTATTTTTCAAGGGCTTTAACAATGTGCTCTGGCTCCCTTACAGAGAGAATGACAGCTTTACCCTCCCCTGCAAATTCAGCTATGAATCCGGCTGTTCTGACAAGGTGTCCACAAAGATTTTCAACTCTTTCATTAAACCTTGCATCTTGTCAGCTGAATTCCACCATGGGAGATTAGTGCACCCTACTTATGAATTCTATAACCCCAATATGGCATCCAGACAATTAGGATGTGGACAGTTGCCCCCAAGATTCTTCTTCTCAACAATCATAAGGTACAGGGAGCTAATCACAAATGAAATAGAAGTCAAAAAAGTCTTTGAGCTTGGATGAGACTTGCCAACCTATGAAGCTTCCCCATTTGGGTTAATAGATGCTACTCACTCTTGTTTTGCTTCCTAGTGGCAAGAGTGGCATAATCATATCTTCAACATATCAGTGCCTCCTTTATGCCAAGATCTGTACCCACAATTTGCTTCTGACAGTGAGGTAATTACATTGCACTTATTACTTCTTGCTTTTGAATTCACCTCCTCTCAATTTAAAATTTGGCTATGTACAGGACCTCGAGCCTACTCCTCCTAACAAAGTAGTTCAGTACTATTCAGCTGGACCCAATCCTGCATTGGGGTTTAATGCTTCAACTCTGGCAACCTTCATGAAGATCCCCGCAGCTATTGCATCTTTAGGAAGAGAAGGCAAAAGGAAGGCACTCGAGAATGTTCATGTATTTAGAAAGGTCAGATCCAAGAAAGTCAAGCAGTCTCTTAAGGTACGAACTCCCCCATTTGGCAATAAACTTCACTTGGCAATAACTCTGACTGTTTTTATACCAATCACTTCTACTGCAGCCGCATGTTGACATCCCTGGATCAAGCAATGTTTCGACAACAGTGGACACTCCTCTCCAAACTTCTAAAGAAGATGCAGAAGCCCAACCATCGACAAAAGCTCATGAAGCCAAAGGCACAAACGTTCATGAAGCCGAAAGCACAGATGTTCATGAAACCTTCAAACACATTGGTACCATTCGGCTAATCACTTTTCTCTTTACATGATATCTACTCCTTGTACTTATATTCCATCACCTGTATTATTGAGAATAGATAAACTTCTAGACAATCTAGCAAAGAACACTCCTCTGGTCTAGCTCCAGGTTCACCATCCTTAGATATTCAATCAAGCTCTCAACCAGATCAGGACACAAATCTTGAGGATCAATCATAGCAGGTACTATCTTGTCTTAAGCTATTCTTTTAGTACACCCATCCAGTCGGCTAACACTTCCCTTTTCTTAAGAAGACTACCAAACCGACTGCTAGTTACTCTTTCGCTGTTGATGACTATATCAACGAAAAAGGTGAAGAAGCCTCCTCTCAACAGACTTTGTCAATGGAAAACCAAGCCTGGCTGAAAAACATAGCCATTCTGCTGAACAAGGACAATAACATTTTGGTCCAAGATTCAGATCAAATAGAAGACCTCCTCGAGCTCATTAATCAAGATCTTCCACCTGTCCTTAGGGCTTCTCTGGAATCTGCAGTCCATCTTGATGATTATTTCGCTATGGTGAAGAGGGCAAACAAAAATACAGTCTCCAGGGTTGTCCTGCAGAACAACAGGTCTTAGAAGAAGCAAGAAGTCAAAGCCCTGCACTCCCAAATTCAAGTTACTAAGGACTCATTTGTTACCCTAGAGTCTAAACTGAAAATCATGAAGGATGAGAAACTCAAATTAGAGGCTCAACTGACTGAACTGAATGCCAAAATCCAATCTCATGAAGCCAAGATGATAGATCTGCCGAATTCTATAGAAGCGGCTTCATAAAAAATGTCAATCATCCTGAAAGAGGATCAACAGCTCAAAGCAAAGATGTCTAGCATTCAAAGCTCTAAAAATGAAGATCAAAAAGTGCTAGACAATGTTATCCGAATCAGGACCAAGGCCTTAGATGCCATCAGCCGATTTCTGAACTAGCAGAAACACGACTTGTAATAGATTAAACACAATATATTTTGTCCTCTGAGCAATCAGATATCTCTACTCTTCATTTATATATTTCTACTTGTGTGAGATCATGATCGGCTTTTGTTATTCTCATGATTAGAATATAGCCGATTTACTTTTACCTTTCCGATCAGATCAATAACTGATTATTCTCATCTTCCCGATTCAGAGATATAGCCGAGCGCTTCTCAACTTACCCGAGCCTGGCCCAGTCCAGTAACGGCCCATCCAAGTGGGAACAACCCTAACTCGTCGCTTGGTATTTTCACTCGGTTTATAAATAAACCTTCCTTCTTCCACCCCCATCAACAATTTAGTCAAACACTTTCTTCTTCGTCTTCTCATTTTCTTCGCCTACACCAATCCAGAGGGAAACCCTAACCTTCATATTAGCAATGGCCAGATGCGATGACCGTGGTAAGCGCCCTGCTTAGGGAGAAGCCGAAGGAAGTCGTGCGCAGCGCTGTCGACGACATGGGTAAGAACCGTTCTCCTGCCCCTTGCGGTTGCATTCCCTGTTCATCCTTCGAGCTCTGATTCTTTCTTTCATTCCCCAGAATCATGGTTATTTCTACCAGTCGCAGCATCTCCTTCCCCTCGTCCACATCGGCTCAACCGAAAACTCCGCCGTCCAGCCCCTCTGGGTCCTCAGGTTCCTACCATTCCAACCCCTAGGACTTGGACTCAGGTTCGGATGCCGTGGACGTCCCCTACACCCACGCGGAGGCGGTCACCTTCAAAGGTAAAAGGGACGAGGCCCGAGGAGAGCTAGAGAAGATCTCCAAACAATACGACATCGACAAGCTTGAATGGGAGGATCAACTAAAGCAGCTCTGCGACGCCATTACCGGTTAGCAAAATAACAATGCTCGGATTTCTTCTTTCTGAGTCTATCTGTTCATCCGATTTGTATTTTCTCGTTCAGCGCTCTCTGCAGAGAACGAGCGCCTGAAGACCGCGGCGAACAAGGTTGCCGACAAGGTGAACGCCCAGGGTGAGACTGCCGAAGGCCGCCTTGATAATGCAGACGGTCGTATTGACCAAGCTGCCATTCATGGCGTGCACCATGGTGTTGCCTTGGGGCTGGCGGCAATGTCTACCCAACGACGTGGAGATTTCTCCTTCATGCCAGTTGGTTTCCTTGGTGGCATACCCCTAGAAGACGTTGAGGACATCGACGATCTTCTGGAAAGCTATGAGGACCACACAACCATCCTTGCTCAAGCCACAGATGCTCAGTCTGTCCTCAACAAGCTGTTCGAGGAGTAGTTTGTATCTAGGAACCCTTTGTAAAAAACTCATCCTGTGAAATACCATCTATGATCTGAAGAACACTTTCTGAATTGTGTGACCCGCCATCAGTTGTTTTTGTTTACATTTTTTATCTAAAGGCGACACAAGCTGCGTCGGCTATCTCCTGAGTCTTCAGAATATTTTTTGGCTAAAGGCGATGTCTCTACATCGGCTATCTGTACACAAAATCTCTTAAGTTTTATGCACCGACCTCAACACTGGGATGAAAATTTTTAAGAAACCTTCCATTAATAGCTCTAGCGAATTCTCCACCCAGTAGAGTTCTTAAGATATACGCATTACCAGGCGCGCATCTCACTATCTGAAAAGGTCCTTCCCAATTTGGAGACCACTTGCTGAACGCTTTATCCTTTGTTCCAATCGGCAATATAGTTTTCCAAACCAAATCTCCTTCTGCAAATTGCTTCTCTTTGACCTTTTTGTTGTAATATCTGGCAACACACAATTTGTTCTTCTCAATATTCTCCAACGCTCTTAGACGAACTAAATGCAAATCCTCTAATTCATCCATCATTAGGTCTTTATAATCTTCATTTCTTAAATCATTTTGTAATGTAACTCGCCTTGAACCTGATTGTAGCTCCCATGGCAGTATAGCATGATGTCCATAAACCAACTCATAGGGAGATGCCTGAGTAGACCCATGACAAGCCATTCGGTAAGCCCATAAAGCCTCATTAAGAACCGAATGCCACTTTTTTGGCTTTTCATCAATATTTTTCTGAATAATCTTGATCATGATCTTATTTGATGCTTCAGCCTGGCCATTAGCTTGTGCATAATAAGGAGAAGAATTGTATAACTTGATTCTCATTTCTTCCGCAAAATCACAGAATTCAAATGAAGTAAACTGAGTCCCCTGATCTGTCGTTGTAGTCTGAGGAATCCCAAATTTGTGAATTATGTGCTCCTTAACAAAATTGACCATATTCTCTGATGTAACCTTCTTCAAAGGAATAGCTTCAACCCACTTTATAAAATAATCTGTAGCTAACAGCACAAACTTATGTCCTTTGCTAAAAGGAGGATGAATCTGACCAATCAAATCTATGCCCCCATCCTCTAAACGGCCAAGGCTTGACAATTGGGTTCATAGCTGATGTTGGAGCTCTTTGAATATTACCAAATCTCTCACAATCCTGACACCCTTTGTAATATTCAAAACAATCCTCAAGCATGGTTGGCCAAAAATAACCAGTTCTTCTAATCATCCACTTCATCCGGTAAGCCGATTGATGTGCACCACACACTCCTTCATGTACTTCATACATCAGCTTTCTGGCCTCTTCTTGATTCAAACATTTGAGGAGTACCCCATCTATAGATTTGTAGTACAACTGGTCATCAAGGAGCACGAATTTGATAGCTTTGTACCTGATCTTTTGGGACACCCTTTGTGATGGATTTTTTAAGTAATCGACAATCTCGTTTCTCCAGTCCTCGGTTACCTGATTCTTTTCTAAAGCATGAATTTCTTGGCCCTCTCGGTACCCTGAAGCAATCTGAGCCAGTTTATTTGCTTCTTCATTATGCCCCCTAGGGATATGATGCAAGGTGGCTACCTGGAAACATTTCAAAAGTTCTCGATACTCTTCATAATATCCCTTTAACATATCACTCTTGCATTTATATTGGCCGATCAGTTGGTTAATTACCAACTCAGAATCTCCGAAGACTTCTATGGCAACGACCTTTATTTCAACAAGAAGCCAAAGTCCTCTAAGCAGTGCTTCGTACTCTGCTTGATTGTTAGTAACACAAAACTCAATTGGGATGGCATACTTAAAGGTCACCCCCTGTGGAGAGATCAAGAAAACGCCAGCACCACCACCCTTGCTGCAAGATGAGCCATCAAAAAACAAAGTCCACGGTGCAATACTTATCATATTAGCAGAAGGATCACGGTGTTGGGTAACAAAATCGGCAATAATTTGGCCTTTTACCGCTTTTGCCGATTCGTATTTTAATTCAAATTCTGATAGAGCCAAAATCCACTTGCCAATTCTTCCATTTAAAATTGGCATTGATAACATATGCCTTATTACATCAAACTCGGAAACCACTACGCATTCGACATTCAACAAATAGTGTCGAAGCTTGGTGCATGAGTAATAAACGCACAAGCAAAGCCTCTCTATAGCCGAATACCTTATCTCTGGATCCAGCAGCTTTCGGCTAAGGTAAGCTATTACTCTTTCCTTTCCCTCAAACTCTTGCATGAGGGCCGACCCTATTGTCAGGTTGTCGGCCGCCACGTACAACCTAAAAGGCTTGTCGAGCTGTGGAGGTACCAGCACCGGTGGCGCCTTCATGTACTCTTTGATCTCGTCAAAAGCCTTCTGCTGTACATCAACCCATACAAATTCTTGATCCTTTTTAAGCTTCAACAGTGGAGAGAAATGCAAAACTCTTTTTGACAGATTGGATATGAATTTTCTTACAAAATTAATCTTGCCGAGTAGTGATTGCAATTTTGTAAGATTGGTTGGAGGGATAACCTTATCTATCGCCTCCATGCTCTTTTTACCGACTTCAATCCCTCCTTTATGGACCAGAAATCCTAAAAACTCACCAGCCGAGACCCCAAAGGCACACTTGTTCGGGTTCATCCTCAAGCCATGCTTCCTAGACTTGACTACCACGTCATCAATATAGATTTCGACAATCTTGCCGATCAACTCGTGAAAATATAGTTCATGGCTCTTTGATAAGTTGCACCGGCATTCTTCAAACAAAAAGTCATGACAATCCACTCAAACAAACCAATATGACCAGGGCATCTGAAGGTTGTCTTCGAAATGTCTTCTATTGCCATAAAGATTTGGTTGTAGCCAGCATTACCATCCATAAAGTTGATGACTTCATAACCAGCCGATGCATCGACGAGCAAATCAGCAACCGGCATCGGGTAATCATCCATTGGAGTGGCTTTATTGAGATTTCTAAAGTCAATGCAAACCCTCATCTTTTCATTTTTCTTGTATACCGGGACTATGCTCGAAACCCACTCTGCGTACCTGCATGGCCGAATGAAATTTGCTTCCAATAATCTCTCGACTTCCTTTTTCACATCGACCAGTACCTCTTTTTTGAAAATCTTCCGAGGAGGTTGTTTGTAAGGGCGATACCCGGGCTTAATCGGCAACTTATGCTCAACAATAGAACGATCCAGTCTGGGCATCTCTGTGTAATCCCAAGCAAAACAATCTTTGAATTCTTTTAGAAGGTTTATCAGCTTTAACCTATGTCCTGGGTCTAAATTTGTACTGATATACATCGGCCTTGGTTTGATATCATCACCAACATTTATTTCTTCTAGCTTATCGGCCGACATAAAACCATGTCCCAACTTTCCTTCATTGCCATCGATTGGGTTCCCCATCAAAAATTACTCAGAGCCGACTGCTTGGATCGACTGTTGGCCCTTGTTAGAAACATTCATGGGACCTTCTCCCCAGATCTTCCCAGAGAAACAATCGAAGCTATCATACTCCCAGTAGGCAGGTTCTGCAGCAGCAACACTTACCGAATCATCAGCATGAACAATCTCAACATCATCTCCGATCCACTGAATGAGAACCTGATGCATGGTTGAAGGTATGCAGCAGTTGGCATGGATCCAGTCTCTTCCCAAGAGCAGGCTATATGCCCCCTTGTCGTCAATGACAAAGAAGGTAGTGATCAAAGTGTTGACACCGTTTTTCAGCACGTGTCAAATGAACTAAAGCTTAACTGGTCAGTGGCCGTTCTCCATCGGCATCGGGAAATCGAGCCAGTATTGCCGATGGGAAAATGCTGCGGGAAGACTAAGTGTGTTGCCGATAGAGGCTGGATGGTCCTTGCCGATAAGGTTAACTGGTGAAGTCAAGTCGTCTGGGCTGTAAAATTGTTATTGCCGGTTGCCGATAAGGAAGTGTACTGATTGCCGATGAGGAGACGTTGCCGATTGCCGATGAGGGGGTATTGCCGATTACCGATGAGAGTGGTTGCCGATTGCTGATGAGGATTGATTGGTGAAGACAGTTACCAGTACAAGTGGTCGATTGGGAAATATTGCCGATGCCGATAGGCATGGGATGCCGATGAGTACAGGGTGACTTAGCGTGTGATAACAGCGGAAGGCTGCCGGTGGTCAAAGAAGGAAGTCGCGGATTGAAAGAATCTGCCGATGGAAAGTTTCCATCGAAAAGAAGACATAAGGAAACTGGTGATTTTATACCAGTATTATTATAGCAGTTTGACTCCAACTCTTGCATGAGTCGTTTATTTTCCTTTTAAATAGGTGTGTCTGTTTAGGAAAATGATATTATTGTTTTAGATCTGACTCCTGCGCGAGTCAGTTTCCTTAAAGTTAGGAGTTTGTTTTAGGAAGGATACGAGTCGTGTCTTTGTACAACTCTCCATGCAGGAGTATAAATATGTGTCCGAGGGCTACGTGTAGAAAATCAATCCAATATCAAACAAATCAATTTTACTCTTATTCTACTTTTTATCGCAATTTATCCTTTACTGCATTAGCTATAGTTTATCAACGAGTTCTTCAAGCTTCAACGGGCTGCATCACATTGATCTCCATCAAATCCTTGCAACTTCCGCATGGGAGTACCTCTGAGCTTTGGCATCCGGGCGCATCGCTGTTGCCTCGTTCAACTCTACTCTAGTTATCCTGATCAAGCCTTAATCCTAGCATCCGGGCGCATCGCCGTTGTCTGGATTGAATCTTGTTCTAGTTATCGTCCTTGTCAATTAACTGGTCAAATCGACTGGTACGCCTCCGGATATCGAATTTCGAGTATAAGCCCGAGGTGTTCGCAGATTCTGACGCTTTTTGTGTCAACACCTCTTTTGGCACGCTCGGTGGGACTCGATTATACAAATCGACACATCTATCATGGGTGATCACGCCGACGTTAACCAGAGGAACGTCATTGAAGTCTCCGAGGCCGATCTGAAAGATGATCAGAAGCAGGCCATGGAGCGGGCTATGAAGGAATACGAGCAGTTATATCTGAAGTCCTTCAGCCTCAGTAGGAGCGGCGAGGCAAACCAGAAGCAAGATCCGCCGTTGCCATGGCAGGTCACGTTTGATGCCAATCCTGGTAAGTTACAAGAGATGGTTAATTCTGCTGTAAGTCAAGCATTAATTAGTCACTCCAGCGTGCTGTCCAATACTGTCTACAATGCTGTTACGCAATCATTCAAAGAAGGACGTGCACCGCAATATGTTGGTCTAGCGTACCATCAACCTGGATCGGCATCTATAAGCCCATCGGTAGCCCCAATGGCGTCTTCCACTCCTGTGGAACCGTCTGCCGATGCGGCTACATCGCCAAGACCGAACCCTGGCAGCATCACCAAGCTCAACACAGATCCAGTGGCGTCTGCAAATTCAGGACCTGCTATCCAGAGTCAACCAGTTCCCATCAACTGGTGGGGATACGGTATGCCTTCGAATCTATCTCCTGGTTCTAATCTGGTGTAGGGAGACGGCTCGGCTTGGAAGGGCTCTATGGCATCGGCAATGCAGTCACAGCCGGTGGCCCCTATGTCGCATTACTCTGTGCCTTCTCCAACTGTGCAAGTGCCATCAGAAAATCTTCAAGTGATTCCTAAGATACCTCTGATGTCACCATCGGCAAGCTCTGTGCCGATGCAACACATTATAGCGGCTGGTAGTCAACCTCTGGTGGCAAACCCTCAAACCAGAACGCTCGTTCCCCAAGGTAACCTGGTGATTGATTGCTCCAGAATACAAGAGCCACATGCTCCAGTCAGCTATTAGCCATCGGTAAGTCATATGCCGATGATTTATAATCCTGGATGGGCCAACCAGCCGCCAGCTCAACAGCCTGGCGTGTCAATGTATCATTATGGAGGCCCAGCACATACTTAGAGTGGACCATCGGTACAGCAACCGATGAATGCGATGATTCAGCCTAATCTGCCAAATGTGCAAAACTATCCATCGGTAAATCAACCGATGCATAGTGTTCAGATGACTGGTGTTGCGCCCGTGACTACTCCGCATCATCTTCAAGAGGCGCATCAGCCAGCTCCACCAGTCAGCAACCAGCCAATGAGTCGGCAAGAGTAGGATGCATATTGGGCCGATAAGATCGCCGAAGTCATGAAAGAACAATTCGGCATCAAACCCAAAGTCAGTACGTATTCTTATCGAACTCCGTATCCTCCAGCATATGACCTGATTCCTCTCCCAAATCGGTACAAAGTGCCCGATTTTACCAAGTTCTCCGGCCAAGACGACACATCGACAATGGAGCACATCAACCGCTTCATTATCCAGTGCGGAGAAGCTGCCAGCAGGGAGGAGTTGAGGGTGAGATTGTTCTCTTCGTCATTGTCTGGATCGGCATTCACATGGTTCATATCACTGCCTCCAAATTCTATAATCACATGGGCCGATCTAGAGAGGCAATTTCATAAATACTTCTTCGCTGGCATATACGAGAAGAAGCTTACCGATCTGGTCAAACTGAGGCAACGCAATGATGAATCGGTAGAAAGCTTTGTTCAAAGGCTGCGGGACGTGAAGAACAAGTGCTATAGTATGGTGCTTGATGATCGGCAACTGGCAGATTTGGCCTTCCAAGGATTACTGCCGCACATCAAGGACAAGTATGCGTCCCAAGAATTTGAAAGCCTAAGTCATCTGGTGCAAAGGATTGCCGATCAAGATATCAAAACCTTTGAACCCAGGAAGACTTGGAACAAGAAGGCGACCTTCATCGGGCAAGAAGAAGACTCTAGGTCAGATGAAGAGTTGAGCATCGATGCGGCCGAATGGGTCAAGGATAAGAAGCCTATATCTTGTCCGTTCGGCCAGAAAGAAACCGAAAGGTTCACCTTTGATATCACCAAGGCTGATAGGATGTTTGACTTATTACTTCAAGAGGGGCGAATCAAGTTGGTGCCCAACCAAGTAATTCCATCGGCCGAAGAGCTCAAGAGGGTCAGATACTGCAAGTGGCATAATGCAACCTCACACAGTACCAATGACTGCAAAGTATTCAGGCAGCAGTTGCAGACAGAGATCGAATCTGAACGGATCAAGTTTGAAAACTCCAAGGTCCAGAAACCGATGAAGATTGATCAGCACCCGTTTCCAAACAATATGGTGGAAGTTAGTGGGAAAACTAAAGTGCTGGCATCGGAAGCTGCCAGGAAGAGGGCATCGGTAGACCCCAAACATCAAGTAGCTGAGCACGATGAAAGAAGATTTGCCGATGACGGAAAAGGCAAGAAGGTTGCCGATGAAGGTAGCAGTGCCAACAGGGCTCCTGGCGTTATAATCACGCGCAAGCAGCCAAGGCAAGACTATCGACAATCACGTGAAGGGCGATATCGGCAAGAAGAAGAAGAGCATCGGGAATGGCTTCGACATAAGGACCACTGGAGGTGTCCCTTCTTCGTTCACTGTTGGGAAGAAGGCATCAAGCTGCCTACTACCGATAACTGTCCCGAATTCAATGGGTACTACGCCCCCGATCGGTCAGGTAAGAAACCTTGTTTTGATGACCGAGCACCCAGGTACGCCAAGCCACTCAGAGGGGAGAGGTCGGTACATGAACGACTGGGGGGCAAGCTTAGCGCCCACGACAGGCTTGGTAGGCGTGTCGATAGAAACGAGCTGGAGGAGATGGCCAATGCAAGAGTACCCGATGAAGACGTGTTCTCCAGAGATCCCGACATCGGAAGAAGTGCCGATGCAAGCGGTGGAAAGTAGTTCCAGCCTGTCTGGAAAACCAAGCTTCCTCAGTGGTGCCCTAAGGGCCTGACCAAGACTCAGAAAAGGAGGATTCAGCGCCAACGCCGTGATGACCTATGTGACAATGAAGAACCCTCAAGGGAGAAGCAATGGAGGCCAAAGCGTAAGGACAGGGGTCCATCGGCAGATATCAACATGGTTGTCATGTTGCCGATGGAGTTCATGGCACCCGTCAGCGATGATGAGGAGCCTGCTGAGATGGCACAACTGGTGCTAGATCCGATGACGGCTGTCTTTGAGAAGCCTACCGATGATGAGACAGCACCTAAGGGCTTTGTTCGTTAAAGGCAAAGTGGATGGACAGCTGATGACAAAGATGCTGGTAGATGGTGGGGCATCAATAAACATAATGCCGTATGTTGTGTTCAGAAAGCTTGGGAAAGGCGATCAGGACTTAGTCAAGACCGACATGAAGCTCAAGGACTTCGAAGGCAACGTGTCGACAACTATGGGAGCCGTATGTGTTGACTTAACCATCGGCAGTAAAACTTTGCCGACAACATTCTTTGTGATCAGTGGCAAAGGCACTTACAACTTGCTCCTCAGAAGAGATTGGATCCATGCCAATTGCTGTATCCCTTCTACTATGCATCAAAGTCTGGTACAGTGGATCGGGGACAAGATTGAAGTCGTCCGCAGTGAAGCCCCATCTACTGTTGCATCGGCAGAATCGGAAACTTATGAGCAGACCAGGTGCATATCTGGCGAAGCCTGGGACAAAGAGTTCCTTAAAGTTGCCGATTACCGCATCAGACCGATCCAAGCAGTCGGTCCTGAAGAAGAGTTTTAATGGATCAGTTCGCCAACGATGGAAAACTAGGGCAGGGTTTCACGTCTGCCGATGACTTGCTCGAGATCGACATCGGCGATGGTAGTAAACCTAGGCCTACTTTTATTAGTGCTAAGTTAGATTCCCAATGTAAGCAGCAGTTGACTGATTTATTAAAGGAGAATAAAGATTGTTTTGCTTGGGATTACACAGAGATGCCTAGTTTAGACCGATCAATAGTTGAACATCGGTTACCCATCAAGTCTGGTTTCCAACCACATCGGCAACCTGTGCGCCGATGCAATCCTACTATTTTACCCGACATCAAGGCTGAGATTACCAAGTTAATCGAAGCTGGGTTTATTCGGCAATGCCGATATGCCGACTGGATTTCTAATGTGGTTCCTGTGTATAAAAAGAATGGAAAACTTCGTGTTTTTATTGATTTTAGGAATCTCAACAAGGCTACGCCGATGGATGGCTACCCGATGCCCATTGCCGATTTGCTGATCAATGCTGCTGCTGGACATGAAGTCATTAGCTTCATGGATGGTAATGCTGGGTATAATCAAATATTCATGGCTGAAGAAGACATACCCAAGACTGCTTTCAGATGTCCAGGTCACGTCGGCTTATTCGAGTGGGTTGTCATGACTTTTGGTTTGAAGAATGCCGGTGCTACTTATCAGAGAGCAATGAATTTCATCTTTCATAAGTACATCAGCACGATAGTTGAAATCTACATTGATGATGTGGTGGTTAAGTCTGGGAATTTCGAGAAGCATCTTGCCGATTTACGAAAAATATTGGAGTGCACAAGGGAGCATGGGTTGAAGATGAATCCTAACAAGTGTGCATTTGGTGTATCGGCAGGGCAGTTTCTGGGCTTTATGGTGCATCAAAGAGGCATCGAGATCGGCAGAAAATCTATTGATGCAATTGACGGACAATTGACGGAGTTTTGCTCAGATGTCTTGGCAAAGAGGAATCAAGGGAGTTGATGGGTGAAATCCATGAAGGTGTGTGTGGAGCGCATCAATCGGCGTTCAAGATGAAGTGGATGATTAGGCGGAATGGATATTATTGGCCGACAATCCTTGAAGATTGCTTCAATTATTTCAAGGGGTGCCAGGACTGTCAGAAGTTTGATAATGTGCAGAGGGAACCTGCATCGACAATGAATCCTATAATCAAGCCTTGGCCGTTCAGAGGATGGGCTATTGATCTCATCGGCCAAATTTATCCGCCTTCGAGTAAGGGACATAAGTTTATACTTGTTGCTACCGATTACTTCACTAAATGGGTTGAAGCAATCCCTTTGAAGAAGGTGACATCAGCAAACATGGTGGATTTCGTTAAAGAACACATTGTGTACCGATTTGGTATTCCTCAGACTATTACTACCGATCAAGAAACCATGTTCACATCGGGAGAGTTTGATGAGTTTGCTGCTAGTATGGGTTTCAAGGTGTTAAACTCTTCTCCTTATTATGCTCAAGCTAATGGTCAGGCTGAAGCTACTAATAAAGGGTTATCAAGCTTATTAAGCGCAAGATTGAAGAGAACCCTAGAAGGTGGCATGTGGTGCTAAACGAAGCCTTATGGTCATATCGGATGGCTTGTCATGGTGCAACTAAGATCTCGCCGTATCAGTTGGTTTATGGACACGATGTTGTCCTGCCTTGGGAAATTAAAACTGGTTCTAGGCGATTATCTTTTCAGGATCAACTGACGACCGATGATTATGCTACTCTGATGAAAGATGAGTTAGAAGATTTGGCAGGTCATCGGTTGGGGGCATTAATTAGTATTGAAGAGAATAATAAGAGGGTTGCCAGATGGTATGACAAGAAAGTGAAGGTAAAGGAGTTTGCCGGTGGTGATTTAGTTTGGAAGTTGATTTTACCGATCGGGACTAAGAGCTCTAAATTTGGAAAGTGGTCTCCTAATTGGGAGGGTCCTTATCGGGTGAAACAATCTGCTCCTGGCAATGCTTACATTTTGGAAACTCTCGAAGGAGTTGCATTCTCTAGAGAAATCAACGGCAAATACTTAAAGAGGTATTACCCTAGTATATGGGTAGACGCATAGCATACTCGTTTGGATGCCGATGAAAAAGAAAATTATGATACATTGGTAAAAGCGCGTAAACGTTATATTACAAGAACCAAAATCAAGTATCAGAGTTATATTTGCCGATACAACAAATAGATTACAACAAAGAGTGGATGGTTGATATCGCACGCAGGCGAATTTGTTCTATCTCATCCATCTCCTTGGCATCGGCATCAGCGGAGTCCTCGACCGGCTTGATTTTCTTCTTTGACAAGATGGCTTGTCGGGCATTCTGGTCTCTTTCTTGCCGTAGAACCCTGATGGTATCGGATAATTGGGCTTTCTGCTGGTTGGCTACAGTCAGAGCCTCCTCGACCCTTTATAACTCAGCTAATAGCTCTTCTTTCTTTGCCGATAGCTGAGTGATTTCTTGATCGAGGTCGTTGATGGAGACTTCTGCTTGGGCGATGCCCTTGTGCTTTTCATCGGCAATATTTTTGAACTTAAGCTTCTCTTCCTCGCTCTTGGATTGGGCAGCCCTATCGGCAATACGACAGGAAAGCCTCTGGTACTGGATTTGTTTGCTGTCGAGGAAGGTTGCCTGGAAAAGAATTTCTTCCATATCGGCAGGGAGGTGGCCTTGGACATCCTTAAAAGCAATCCTTGCTGCGGATGAATCTTGAACGAGCTGGAACGTGTCTTGTAGCAGCAAGGAGAGCAATGCTTCAAGCTTGGTCTTGACCTCTGCCGATAGAGCTGGGACAAAGCTCTCTTCCTCCTCATCGTCATCGGGGATGTCGACTGCGAAGGAGAATAGGCTGTCCACTTGAATGAGTCCTTGGCGTTCATCTTCATCCTAGGGGTTGAGACTGAAGGAGAAGAGACTGTCCGGAGAGTCTTGGGCCTGAAAACAAAGAGGTTAAAATGTGCCGATCATAAGGTTATATTATGGATTTTTAAGGTGATTGACTTACCGTCTTGAAGCGGATCTCCTGCCTAGGACTTGGCATACTGGATGGTCCAGCCCCATCTTGGACATCGGCAGCAATTGCCGATGACTGAGCCTCTGCTGGGGAAGCAGTCGACGCCGCTGGTGCTGGTGGTGTTATTGCTGGCGTCGCTTCCGATGTGGTAGCTGGTGCTTGTGGTGGCGACGTCGCTCTCTCATCGGGAACTTCGGTCGACGGTGCCGATGCCGATGTTGCTTCCGCTGCTACGGCGGGTGGATTCGTCTCATTGGGAACTTCGGCCGACGATGCCGATGGCGATGCTGCCTCCGCTGATGCAGTGGGTAGAGTTGTCTCCTGATCAGGGACGTCGTCCATCGGGTGATTAGGGATAGGAGCTGACGAAGGTTCTGCCGATGACGCGCCGGCAGTGGGTGGTGCAACTTGAGCCGATGGCGAAGGGGAAGCCAGCCTCAGACGCCTTTTCTTCCTTGGCGCAGCAGCAGGGGATCCGACCCGCTTTGACGAAGACTGGGGGGCATCGGTAGCAGGACTGGGAGGTACTTGTCTGCTTGAAGCGGCTGCTGATGATCACATTGCCTGAGAATATAAAGCAAGTTATACAAAATAAAATGTTGCCGATAAAACAGTATGTAATCGGTACGGGTAAAGATGAGTTTACTGCATGAACCTGCGTCAGGGCAGCAGCAGCGGCCGATGTAGCCTTGGCTTTTGCAGGCGTCGGCGTAGGTACCCGTTGAGGTGTGAAGGCAGCTAGCGAAGGGGTTTGTTGCCGATGAGCGATATGGGACCCATTATCCGAAGATTGAAGGGCTTGCCACTGTTGCTCATCGTAGGGATTGGATCATCGGCCTATCAAGCGCAAAAAGGTTAAGTACTGATGACAGAAGCAAAGTAATAAGGAACGCATCGGGATAAGGACTTACTGCGTCATCGGGGACGATGTGATCGGCGTCAATCATGTGCCGATAATGGTGCGAGGACTTAGCAAATAATTGGTGCCTCCATTCTTGCCACCAGGACTTGTATTCGTTCGTGATGAAGGAGGTTGGTGACCAGGAGGACAAGTCAATGTCTGATATATCGGCATCGGGAGGAAGATTGACGACCTTGCTCCAGTCTAGAGCACTGGAAATTGTCTGCCTGGGCTTCACTACTTTGGAGTAGCAGAGTTTGATCGGCAGTTGGCCAAATGCCAGTTGTCTCGCTGCTGCCGATGGGTAGTAGAACTCATAAGATGGAGGGGCATTCTTCCCAGATCCGAAGATGTTCACTGGAATAGCTCGGGGAGTGATGCTGGCCTTCATGATTGCTTGGTTCTCAGGCAAGTTCCCATCGGTTAGGTTGAATAGCAGCGGGAACTGATTGTTTTCGTCAAGATATGGCCACCAGAGCCATTCTGTGGAGGAAAGTCCAGTATAAAACTTCTGAAAAAATCAGCCAAACTGCTCTGTATCGGCATCAGTCCCTGGCAGCACTATGATAGACTCTCCAAAATTGAGTGGAGGGCGAGTTGCCAATTCATCATCCCTATACTGATGGTCTTCCGATATATCCCTCAGGAATTGTTGGGCGAACAGATCAAACTGAAGGGCCTTGTGCATATGTGCGTTCAGCCACATGTTGACAAACCACCAGGGACCCCCAAGATTGCCAATGGGTTCTCCTAGCAGTAACTTCTGGGATACCTGATGTAGAAGGCGGTATACCGATCCAAGAAGATATCTGCCTAAGGGAAGTCTTGTCCCATCGGCAAGTAGCTCAGCTGCAGGGAGGTGCATGGTGGTCAGTCCGACAGTTTTGCCGCAGAAGATGAACTTTTCCAGCCACATGTTCAGAAAAGTGGCGTGCTCCCGTTGGTTTACCGATCCTGTCTTCTGGTATTCATTGATGTAGCCTGTCCAGCCGCCGATGTTCCGGGTGTTCACCTTGTACTCAGCCTCTCTGTTGAATAGAGTAAAGGTATCGACAGAGGAGACGTCCAAGCCTGTCAACATATGGACATCGGCAAGGGTAGGGGTGGCTGGTCCGTGTCGGAAAAGGAAGGCATTCATGGTGTTCGACCAGAAATAGGAGGCAGCCATCAGCATATTCTCATTCTTCTCCATATCGGCAATGGAGAGCCTAATGCACTGGTCCAAGTTGCGCTCTTGCTAGTATACTTGCTGCGCCCTAGCAACCCTGAGGTACCAGTTTTTCCATCCCTTGGTAGGCTTGGGTCATGACCGAAAGACGTCTTTCCACAATCCTAGGCCGAAACACTCAGATCTGAAGGGTACCCGGTTAGTTTCTGCATTAATTATGAAGGTGAGATCTGGATTGCCCATGGGGCCTAGGCAGCTGAAGTTGGAATCAGCAAGCGGAATGACTACCTTGTTGTACAGTTCCTAGGGTTTGAAGAAAAGAAGGGGAAGAATCAGAAAAGGAACGGGAATGATTCTAGATTCGTGCGGAAAAGAACCATAAGGAGGTTGGTCTTACCTTGGGGATGTCGACTTGGATTGCCATTAGAGCAGAAGGAGTGCTTGCGGTTCATCCTTGGATTGCGAAAAGGAATTGTTGCTCGAGCTCATGTTCTTCGGAGGCGCCTGAGGTTGAAGACGAAGGCGGAGTGTGAAAGTGAAAATGAACTCGGGGTAAAAAGTAGTGTGGATCCCGGTAACTTTTATAAGCTTACTCAGGGGCATTTTGGGGTTCCAGTTCACACTGTGCAGGAATGTGGAGAGACCCGCGGTAGATACGCGCAGTGATCGAGGTGATCTGCAACTGTTTGTGCTACGATCGAGGGACTTTATTATTAAATTGCGGTTCCGCACGCGGGGATCGAGGAAACTGCATTTATCTCGGAGGTAACGGCTACAGCAACGGCTACAGTAGAGAGAATTTCGGCACGTAAAGTATTATACGCTCTGAAACTGGGGGGCATGTGTTGACACCATTTTTCAGCACGTGTCAAATGAACTAAAGCTTAACTGGTCAGCGGCGTTCTCCATCGGCATCGGGAAATCGAGCCAGTATTGCCGATGGGAAAATGTTGCGGGAAGACTAAGTGTGTTGCCGATAGAGGCTGGATGGTCCTTGCCGATAAGGTTAATTGGTGAAGTCAAGTCGTATGGGCTGTAAAATTGTTATTGCCGGTTGCCGATAAGGAAGTGTACTGATTGCCGATGAGGACACGTTGCCGATTGCCGATGAGGGGGGTATTGCCGATTACCGATGAGAGTGGTTGCCGATTGCTGATGAGGATTGATTGGTGAAGACAGTTACCAGTACAAGTGGTCGATCGGGAAATATTGCCGATGCCGATAGGCATGGGATGCCGATGAGTACAGGGTGACTTAGCGTGTGATAACAGCGGAAGGCTGCCGGTGGTCAAAGAAGGAAGTCGCGGATTGAAAGAATCTGCCGATGGAATGTTTCCATCAAAAAGAAGACATAAGGAAACTGGTGATTTTATACCAGTATTATTATAGCAGTTTGAGTCCAACTCTTGCATGAGTCATTTATTTTTCTTTTAAATAGGTGTGTCTGTTTAGGAAAATGATATTATTGTTTTAGATCCGACTCCTGCGCGAGTCAGTTTCCTTAAAGTTAGGAGTTTGTTTTAGGAAGGATACGAGTCGTGTCTTTGTACAACTCTCCATGCAAGAGTATAAATATGTGCCCGAGGGCTACGTGTAGAAAATCAATCCAATATCAAACAAATCAATTTTACTCTTATTCTACTTTTTATCGCAATTTATCCTTTACTGCATTAGCTGTAGTTTATCAACGAGTTCTTCAAGCTTCGACGGGCTGCATCACCTTGATCTCCGTCAAATCCTTGCAAGTTTCGCGTGGGAGTACCTCTGAGCTTTGGCATCCGGACGCATCGCTGTTGCCTCGTTCAGCTCTGCTCTAGTTATCCTGATCAAGCCTCAATCCTAGCATCCGGGCGCATCGCCGTTGTCTGGATTGAATCTTGTTCTAGTTATCGTCCTTATCGATTAACTGGTCAAATCGACTGGCACGCCTTCGGATATCGAATTTCGGGTATAAGCCCGAGGTGTTCGCAAATCCTGACGCTTTTTGTGTCAACACAAAGTCTTCGACCCAATCATCAACTCGACGTGGACAACTCCCCGGGTGCCAGAAGGATTACCAGCAAAGTCTCTGAGCACCAAGTCAGTTTTCACCAATTCTTCATTAGTCATCCCGAGATTTCTAAAGGTGGTATAAGGTATAATGTTGATGGCAGCCCCTCCATCCACAAGCATCTTGGTTAGAGGCTTGTCATTGATGTACCCCTTTACATAAAGCGCCTTCAAATGTCGATGCCTAGCTGGTTTATCAAAAACTGTCCGTTGGGCTAGGACAAGCTGGGCCATTAGATCCTGACACTCGCTTTCATCAACATCTGAGCACACTTCTTCTTGGAGGTTTTGACCCTCGGGAGCTATGAATTCTGATGGAATGAAGAAAGCCATGTATGCATCAGCTGTACGGTCGCGCTCATCAGGCCTTCTTTTAGGACGCCATGTCGGTTTGTTTTCAGCAACAACTTGTGCTAGCTCCCTGTTCCTCAAGCGTTGTACCCTCCTTTTTTGGTTCTTCTTCAGCCCTGGTGGGCACCATTGTCCGCTTTGCCATACATACTCACGGTTTCCTTCCTCCTCAACACTTCTTTCATAATGGATCCACTCCTGATCGGCAAACCTCTTGCCTCGCCGATCCTCAGAGTTGATCATTTTTAGACGCCGATCGTCCTCTGGAACATGTGCTCCAAGTATTTCATGGACCGGACGGCGGTTGACTCGGGACTGCCTATACCCTGAATACTGATCACTGCATTCGGGGCAATTATCTCTACTAGGCAGCTTTATGCCTTCATTCCAACAATGCTTGAAGAACGAGCATCCCCAATGAGATTGTATATTGCATAAGTATTATCTTTATATGCATTTGACATGTGCATAATCATGTGTTTGCTTGCATATTGCATAAGTATTATCTTTATATGCATGCTTGTGTGGTGTATGCTAGTTATAGGACTTGTATGATGACTTGATAAATTAGCATGCATAGGTTGGTAAGCTAGATATTTGTTCCTTCAATTGGTATCTAGAAACCGTGTTTATAATGTTGATCCCACGGGGTTTCTAGTGTCTTTGTGGTATCTAGCTAACCATGGTGGTGCTAAGGATGAACTTCAAAGCGGAACTACAATGGGTATCTTCAAAGGTTTATCATATATCCCTTAGCATCACTTAGTAGTGCTAGCACTCCCAAAATTCCTATTCATGCATGTGTGCAAAGCTTAAAACAAATCTTGTTGAGCACACATGTAGGGGGAGCTATCACTACCAAGTCCGATTTTGTGGCATTTATCCAAATCTTGACATAGAGCTTAAATGTTGGATACATGGCATAATGTCCAAAAATGATCTTAATTTTCATATCTTTGTAGAGTTGTCATCAATTACCAAAAAGGGGGAGATTGAGAGTTCATATGTGATTTTGGTAATTGAGTGACAACCTAGGTGAACTAATATGTGTTCAAGTGATATATACACAGGAGATTAGTTCACATGTGATTGTGTGATGAAGGAGCTTATTGCACATGAGACAAGACATGGAGTCATGTGATCAAGGTGGAGAAGATCAAGATGAGGCTTGGCTTGATGGACCGGTTGCAAGTGTGAAAGGCAAGCGGGTGATGCTTGACGCCGATGGACCAACACAATAGTGAAGAGCAAGTGAGGTCAAGATCGATGAACCAATACGGTCACGTGATGATATGAAGTGGATCATATCATTTGGTGATAGGTTGGTGCATGTGTTGCATCAACATTGGAGAAGGAGATGGAATGGAATGCACAAGGCAAAGGTATAACCATGGGGCATTTCATTTCACCGGTCATAGGTGTGTAGAGAAGTATATGACCAGGTTTAGGATAGATAGCCGTACTATCAAGAGGAGCAAACTTGTTTGCATATCGGTTATCTAGTGCCACCGTGAGCGATCTAACTTTGCGATGAATTAGGATCGAGTGGCGTGGTGAGAAGCAAGTGAAAATGCTTTGAAAATGATTGTGAAAATACTAACACACATGCACAAGGTGAAGAACACATTTGTGTTAGCACATGAGAAGCAAGGAGAAGTGGCAGCTCGGTTTGGCTCGGGTGTGAGCTCTGGACGCTGGTCCGGACGCAAGGGTACTGCTGGTCCGGACCATCGCGGATGCGTCTGGAAGCTAACCCTAGTGTGCCTGTTCGGGAATAGTAAGGTCTGGACGCTGTTGTTGGTCCGGACGGGGACTCCGGACTCACGTCCGGAGGTTTGGCCCTTACTGTAACGGCTCTGTGATTGAGTCCGGACGTAGGAGTCCGGACGCTGTCCGGGCGAGTTTGAGCTCTCTGGAGCTCTCTGTGTTGGCTCCGGTCGCACGGAGCGTTGAACCGGACCCGGTGAATACTTGCGTCCGGAGGACGCGTGACAGCGATCGACAAGCGTGCCAACGGGAAGTTTCAAATGGGCAGGAGTCCGGACGCGCACGGCATGGTCCGGACCCGCACTGTTGCGTGCGTCCGGACCCTCTGCAGAACGTGTGTTGAAAGGGGAAAACGGCTAGTTTGTTTGGCTAGCCTATAAATGGTTGTTGGCCGGCCCTTGGGGCAGGTGGAGCACCTTGGGCATATGTTGCCTTGAGTGTGCTTGGTTTGTGAGCCCTCTAACTCACTCATACTTGATAGTGTTCATCCGATTGAGTGAGAGAGCGATTACTAGTGCGTTGCTTTGAGAGATAGCTTAGTGTGGCACTAGGTGATCGAATTGCAAGCTCGTGGTGCTTGTTACTCTTGGAGGTTACCACCTCCTAGACGGCTTAGTGGCTTGTGGCTCCGTCGAAGCACGCAAGAAGCTTGTGCGTGGCTCCGGAGAAGGCTTTGTGAGGCGTACTGTGCTCGCCCCATGGGAGATCGCGAAGAGCAACTCTAGTTGAGCGTGTCATTGAGCTACCCTCACTTGTGGGTGGATTCTTGCGGCGCCCGAATTAGTGGGCTAGGCTTGTGAACGCCTATTAGCCGCCGAATCACCAAGTGTGTGGTCGACACAACGGGGACTAGCTTGGTGGCGACCAAGTGAACCTCGGGAGAAAAATCACCGTGTCAACCTTGTTCATCTTCTCGGTGGTTTGCTTTCTCCAAATCACTAGCTTGTATTTACTTTCATATACTTGTGCTAGTGAGTAGTTGTTGCTCTTGTAACTAGTTTAGGTTGTGTGGCTTGCCTAGTTACCTTCTAGCTTGTGTAGCTTAGAAGTAAGATCTTGAGTGACTAATTGGCTAGTGTAGCCTTGTTAGTCACATTGCTTAGCTTGTGTAGCTAAGTAAGTTGAGCTCTCTAGTTGGCTTGTGTAGTCTTGCTAGAGAGCATTGCTAGTGAGCTTAGGTGCTTTGTGTTTTGTGCTTTGCTTACTAGTATGTCTAGGAGCTCCCCGGTTTGCTTAGAGTACTAGTTGCTTAGGTTTGTGTGACCTTGCAACCTAGACTTGTTTAGGTGAGCCTCCTAGCTTGGCACCTTAAGTAGCATAATAGACATCTTTACTAGGTGCTAAAGTAATAGATAGAGGGGTGTAGTCTTGGCTAGACCGATAGTTTTAATTTCGCAATAGTTTCAGTTAGCCAAAGCGATTAAGTTTTAGAAAAGACTATTCACCCTCCCCCTCTAGTCCGTCATCTCGACCCTTCAAAAGGCCACAAGGATCTCAATCTACTTTATAACAACTAATTGACAAGATAAACCACAACAATACTATAGCAAGTATAATATTGCACAAAGTAAATACTAAGTAAAGTAAAGAAGGAATATTATATTGAATAAGTAAAGTCTTACAAAAGGGAAAAGATACAAGAGCTTATACCAGATCCTCCGGGAAGACAACTCCGGAAAGCCCGAGCAAAGCTCAACTCAACTCTAACTCCCACACTAGAGAACACCACTAGACTGATCTCCACTTGATAACAACAGTGGTTTGTATGGATTACATCATGATTAGAGAGGGAGGTCTAGGCCTCTATTTATAGTGGGGGGTGGAGTAGGGGCTACTCCAGCGCCACATCATCGATCCAAGGAGCTTCAATCCTCCTCCCTTGGATCAAACCGCCATACAACCGCCTAAAATGGACGGATTGGATTTCCAACATGTGTGCTTTGATATGGCGGTTGAGGGGGACCCAACCGACCATGGGGGTGGTTCGGCCAAACCATCCTATGGCCAGTGGGCCATCCCCTGGCCTTGTGGGTGTAGCCCCACTGGTCAGGGTCTGAGTGGGGGCCAGGTGGGCCCAGGGGGCTTCGGCCGAACCACCCTATGGTTCCCTAGCCCACCTCGTCCATCCTGGTGCTGGTCCCACCTGTCATGTGAAGTAGTTGCTCGTTCTGAAGTGTTTGTCATGTTGATCTCTTTGTTGTGGGCCCATGAATCCTTGTACATTGTTTGTGAGCCGTTGGGAGAAAACACAAGGTAATCTGATGGTTGATAATCACTCTCAAGTGTTTCTCCTGGATCATGGCCAAGGGGGAAACCTAGTGGGCCCATAGTGGGGTCAGCCGACCCCCTATGTGGGTCCCACTGGGTCTCTTTTGTCCCATTTCTTGATATCTGCATTAAAAATATTCATGGACATGTGGAACTCGTTATTTAATAAATAATGCTGATGTGATGATTGTTTTATCCTTGATCCTGAGTTATTGGCAACATTTTAGTTATATAAAAGTGGGTCATAACTTGTGCTAATAGTGCCCTTCTGGCAATTTGATATGCCCCTCTTTTAGCAACAACTCAAACAGTTTATCTGACTTGGAGACATCAAAGTCATAAGTGCCCTTCTGCTGCCTCAACCATCGCTGATTAACCTGAGTCGGCTCTTTCGCCCAGATCAATTCGGCTGCGGCTATTTCATCTTCATACTTCGTAGCCTCTTCCATGAAACTTTGATACATCTCATTGGCTACGTCACCCTTCTGCAAGCGGTTATATCTCTTGAACCCTTGAGCCCGATTATTCATCATTGTCAGCCGTTGCGACAACTGACCAAGGTTATCAAAATCCATGCCGAACAATTTCTCCCTGATGTTCGGCTGCATGCCTGCTACCGCCATCCCCGGTAACTGATCGTCTGACAGATTCAAAGAATAGCAAAGGTTTTTAGTCTCTCTGAACCTGCGGAGCTACTCCTGGGGTGTTTCATTAAACTTCTGCCTCAAGCTCATAAAGTCAACTAGCTTCTTCTCATTAGTGCCTGTGAAGAAATATGCATGGAATTTTTGCTCTAATTCTGCCCAGCTACCAATGGAGTTCGCCGGGAGAGATGCGAACCACATGAAAGCTGGCCCTGTCAAAGACAAAGGAAAATAACGAATTCTCCAAGCGTCATCCGTGAAAGCTTCTCCAAGCTACATCAAGTACCGGCTGATGTGTTCTATGGTGCTGGTATCATCCTGACCAAAAAATTTAGTTAAGTCTGTAGGAGCCTTAACCCTTGGAGGGAGAGCTACTCGGTTATACCACTCTGGATAAGGGGACTTGTACGCATAGGACTGGTTTTTTGGCTTTAAGCCGAACTGATTCTGCATCATATCTGCCATCCTATTCATGATTAGATCAACATTGGTATTCAGAGCTCCATTTGCTTGTCCCTCAACAGGTAATCCTGTTGAATTCTTGTACCCTGGATTCGGGAAAGCATCAATAGCGCTGTAATCGGCAAATTCTTGATACCCGTCCCCGTACATACTCTTCTGCAACATGTTTGCCACTGGAGATACTTTGAAAGCTGATTGTGGGATGCTCCCCGACGCACCGAACGTGAGCTGGCCATGAGTCATGGGACATTGTTGTTTCTGTGGAGGAACTATCCCACCTTGGTTCACGCCAGATGTTCCACCATCCTCAGCAGTTTTCTCCTGACGTTTCGGCACATGGAACAATGTTGGTCCTTGTATGGGACCATGAGTTTAATCAAAGAGATTGTCAGTAGACGGACCAAAAGTACTGACCATGATCTGGCGAAAGGTGTTTAAGAAATTTGTATGATGATTTGTCATGATTTCACTCATGGCCTTGTAAACCATTGCGGTTACCTTACGGGCATCCTCCTTTTCAGTGTAATCAGTCTGATGCGGAAGGAGGGTTCTCGGGAGCGACTGCTTCTGAAAAAGCTTGCTGCTTTTATTCCTCGAAAAGGACAGCAAGCACTTCTGTTGAAACTCATCACACGCATGCTGGACAATATTCCTCATGTCTTCTGGCAACTCTTCCATAGTCACGTCCAGAATCTGATTATTGTCGATTTCAACCATCTTGAAATGTGGAGTCCCACTGGGCGTGCCAAAAAGTGTGTTGACACAAAATATGACGCACTGTGTCTCACACACAGCAAGCCGGAAAGCGTAACTTCAATCGGGTGCCCGGGCGTTTTGAGGTCCGAGAACGTGCCAGTCAGTTTGACCTGAAACTAACAAGGGATGAAAATCATTAAACACAAACTGAAACGTGCCGGATGAGACCAGACAGTTCCATATATACGGCCCTGAAGCTATTTACGACGATATACAGCTATAGAAGTTGTCTGCCAATAGGTCTTATAGATCATTCGGCTAAAACAAATATAAAGCACGTAAAACGTTGATTGCCGAATATGCATGCATGGAAAAGGATACGTTTGAACGAACCAAAGATCACTATAAAGTAAAGCGTAACCAAGCTCGACAAATCAGCTGAGTTGGGATCCATGATGAACACATAAGCGAATCATGATCATACTAATCTAAATCTTGTATCCGCCGCACGATACTTAACCTTATCAAAGACTAAATATGATTAACATGCATGAACCCACAACACGTGACAATTTAGATCAAACTAGTTCGGCCAGTATAAACAAAAGATCTATTTGTAGAGATAACGTGATAATATGATTGTTAAAACATGAATAGATCTACAAGAGAGAAAAAGAGACGAACCGTATTAATCTAAATTGGGCAAAAAGATTGTTGCAAATATATAAAACATATATGGCATACAACACGTGATAACTTGATGAATCTATTAGATTTTGCCAAATCTAATGGAGCCGATAAATATCTTGCTTTTGCTAAGCATAACAAGCAAACACCTGCTGCATGGCATCTACTTATAAACGAAACATAAGCGAAGACTTCTTGATCATTAAGCAAAGATCCGCCGCACGATCATTGAAAACAAACAAGACTACTTGCATCAATATCTAAATCCACCGTATGATACTAGACATGATAACAAGGTTGCTGGGACTTACGGAGGTCGACGGATCGATGATTTCTCTCGAAGAACTCGACGACACAACAAGAGGACTCGAAGTTGGCACGGGGCCGGTTGTATTGATTTGGTTGTGAACACTTTTACAATAGCCAAGGGTTTATATTTATACCCTGGCCATGACATGAGTACTAAAAGGACACGGACACAAAACATTAAAGGAAGCATGACACTTTTGACCCTAGTTTTCTTTGGAGTCTTTATTCCCTTAATTATCGCAATTCTTGTTGCCTGATCGGCCCTCACTTGCCGATTTCGCCGCCTCTTCAACGGAAAACCGCCTTTCCTCCAAGTAGCTGACTATCGAGTACAAAGGCAAGGGGTACCCTAAACCTGCGATAAACTAACGCTCAACATAGCAACCATTTTTAAGACAGGATCCGATCAGCCGTTCAAGTCAATGGAGAAAGGCCCATCACACAAAGGCCTCCCTCACCGGCGACAGCAACCATTTTTAAGACAGGATCCGATCAGCCGTTCAAGTCAATGGAGAAAGGCCCATCACACAAAGGCCTCCCTCACCGGCGACAGCAACCAGTCGTGGGCCGGCCCATTACTAGAAAAACAAACGGACATGGGTCGAACGAACGACCCCCCGTCTCTACCTCGACTTACGGACAGGGGTCGAACGAACGACCCCTCCGCCTCCGCCTCGACCCCTCGAATGATGGACAGGGGGTCGAACGAACGACCCCTGAGAAGGAAGCTGTTGACACACAAAAAGCGTCAGGATCTGCGAACACCTCAGGCTATTACCCGAATTCGATTTCCGAGGGTGTGCCAGTCGATTTGACCAGTTAATCGACAAGGACGATAATTAGAACAAAATCCAAACAAGACAACGACGATACGCCCGGATGTCAAGATTCGGACTTGATCAGGATAACTAGAGCAGAGTTGAACTAGACAACAGCGATGCGCCTGGATGTCAAAGCTCAGATTACTCCCACGCGGAACTTGCAAGGGTTTGACGGAGATCAAGGAGATGTAGCCCGTCGAAGCTTGAAGAACTTGTAGATAAACTAAGGCTAATGCAATAAAAGGGTAAATTACAGTAAAGGTAAATAAGAGTAATTGATTTGTTTGATGTATTGATATATTTTTCTCACGACCCCCAGGTACATATTTATACTCCGACAATAGGAGTTGTAAACAGACACGACTCGTATCTTTCCAAAACAAACCCCTACTTTAAAGGAAATAACTGACTCGCGCAGGAGTCGGACCCAAATAACAATATTATTTTCCTAAACAGACACCTCTATTCTTAAGGAAACAAACGACTCGTGCAAGAGTCGGACTCAAACTTCTATAGCAATACTGGTATGAAATCACCAGTTTCCTTATACCTTTCTTCGATGAAACCTTCCATCGGCAGACTCTTCAATCCGCAACTTCCATCTGTTGCCATTGGCAATCCCTTGCTGACGTCAACCTCCACGTTACCCTGTGCCCATCGGCATCGTCACTCCATGCCCATCGGCATCGGCAATACTTCTCAATCGGCAACTTTACACTTCTGGTAACTTGTCTTCACCAATTAACCCTTATCGGCAAGAATCGTCCAACTCCTATCGGCAACATCCTTATCGGCAGCTTCCATCGGCAACAAATTTCATTTGCAGAATTCATTCTCATCGGTAAATTTGACCGATGACTTTCCGATGCCGATAGAAAACGGCTACCGATCAACGCAAGTCTTAGTTCATTTTTACACACGCCGAGAAACGGTGTCAACACATGCCCCCCAATTTCGGAGTGTAGAATATTTTACGCGCCGAAACTTTCTCTACTGTAACTGCCCTCTCCAAGATAACTGCACAACTTCCTCGATTGCCGCGCGCAAAACTGCAATTTATTAATAAAATCCCGCGACCACAACGCGAACAGTTGCAAATCTAATCATATCTCCTCGATTGCTGTGCATACCTATTGCATACCTCTCTACATTCCTGCTCAGTGTGAAGAAAATTCCAAAATACCCCTGACCAGGCTTATAAAAGTTACCACCATCCAACCTGTTTTTACCCTGAGCCTACTTTCACTTTCACCTGCCCTCGTCTTCAACCTCGGCGGAGACTTCGGCGGCGACTCCGAAGAACAACTCCGTGAACTCAAGCAACAGTAATTTCTTGAAGCAGAGAACAAATCGCAAGGATTCCCCCAGCTCCAATGGCGATCCACTTTGACGTCCCCAAGGTAAATCTGTTTCCTTCTCACTCCATCTTCTGCAAGTTCCTTTTCCGTATCAATTTTATAATCCTCTTTTCCCCTTTCTTTCTTTGATTTTTTCCAAAACCTAGGAACTGTACAACAAAGTAGTAATCCCGATTGAACAATCCAATTTCAACTGCCTGGGTCCAATGAGAAACCCTGATCCTACCAATCTGATCAACACAGAGACCAACCGCATCCCCTTCAGATCTGAATGCTTTAGCCTAGGGTTATGGAAAGATGCTTTCCGTTCATGGCCCAAATACACCAAGGGATGGAAGAACTGGTACCTTAGAATAATCAGAACACAGCAAGTTTATTGGTCAGAGCGTAATCTAGATCAGTGCATCAGACTCTCCATTGCCGATATGGAGAAGAATGAGAACATGATGATGGCAGCTTCTTATTTCTGGTCTGATACAATGAATGCCTCTTTATTCAGACACGGACCAGCCACTCCCACTCTTGCCGATGTGCATATGCTTACCGGCCTTGATGTCTCTTCTGCCGATACCCCCGCCTTGTTCAATAGGAAGGCTGAGTATAAAGTGAACACGCGCAATATCGGTGGCTGGACGGGTTACATCCAGGAATATCAAAAGGCTGAGTATAAAGGGAACATGCCATCTTTTTGAACATGTGGCTAGAAAAGTTCATCTTCTGTGGCAGAACCGTCGGACCTACTACCATGTACCTCCCTGCAGCAGAGCTCCTGGCCGATGGAACAAGACTCCCTCTTGGCCGATACCTCCTTGGATCGGTATACCATCTCCTACACCAAGTGTCCAAGAAGTTATTATTAGGCGAATCCATCGGCAACCTCGGAGGTCCTTGGTGGTTTGTAAATATGTGGTTAAACGCACACATGTACAAGGTCCTCTAATTTTACTTATTCACTCAGCAATTTCCGAGGGATATATCGGAAAACTATGTATTTGGTGATGATGAATCGGCAACTCGTCCCCCACTCAATTTTGGGGAAGCTATCATAGTGCTACCAGGAACCGATGCCAATGCCGATCAGTTTGGCGGATTCTTTCAAAAGCTTTATAACAGAATCCCTGCTTCAGAATGGCTTTGGTGGTCCTACATTGATGATGACAACCGATTTCCTCTGTTATTCAACTTTACCGATGGGAACGTGCCTTAGAATGAAGTAATCATGAAGGCCAGTATTGTTCCCCGAGCCATTCCAGTCAACATTTTTGGAATTGGGAAGAATGCTCCTCCATCTTTTGAGTTTTATTACCCATCGGCAGCAGCAAGACAACTAGCATTCAGCCAATTACCAATCAAACTCTGCTACGCCACGGTGATAAAACCAAGACAAATTATCTCTAGTGCTATGGATTGGAACAAGGTTGTCAATCTCCCTCCCGATGCCGATACATTAGACATCGACCTATCTTCTTGGGCACCAACATCTTTCATTACAGAGGAATACAAATTTTGGTGGCAAGAATGGAGAAGCCAACTGTTCACCAAGTCATCACACTACTATCGGCATTTGATCGACGCCGATCACGTCATTCCAAATGATGCAGTAAGTTCTTAACCCTAATGCATTTCATTATTTTCTGCTATCGGCATCTGACCTTCTTCTTTTAAACAGGTTGATGATCCAATCCCCAGAATAAGCAAGAGTGGCAAGCCCTTCCATCTTCGAATGATGAGCCCTGTGTCAATCATCGGCAATAAAGCTCATACACTGGCCGCCTTCATTCCTCAGAGGGTACCTAAGGTCACTCTAAAGCCTAAGCCGACGCCTACAAAGACCATTGCTACTCCATCGGCTGCTGCTGCCATCTTGGCACGGGCTTTTGCAGTAAGTTTTATTTTTACTCATACCGATCACAAACTTTCATCGGCAACATTTACTTCATTTAACTTGCACCAAATATTTCAGGCAACGAGGTCATCGGCAGCTGCTCCAGACGTACAAACTTCTCCTGCTACCGATGCCCCCCAAGCTTCGCAACCGAAACGGGGCGGCTCACCAACTGCTACTCCGAGGAAGAAGAGACGTCTGAGGCTAGCCACTCCATCACCACCAACTCCAGTTGCATTACCAATTGTTGATGCGCCAACAGCAGAACCACCGTCGACGTCCATTCCTGAGCAGCCGATTGACGAAAGTCCTGACCAGGCAACGATACCAACTCCACCAGAACCAACCGCAGCAGAGACAACATCGGCATTGGTACCAGCACCAGCAACAGCACCACCAGCACCAACCGCTCCTACGGAAACATGTTCATCGGCAACCGTTGTCGATCTCCAGGATGAGGCCATACCAGCCAACTTCCCAAGTCCCAGGCAAGAAATCCGCTTCAAGATGGTAAGCCAATTATCTAAAAACTTGCAGTACAAACTTATGATCGGCAAATTTTAACTTCCTCCTTTTCAGGCCCAAGACTCCCCTGATAGCTTGTTCTCCTTCGGCGTCAACCTCCCTAGCGAAGACGAAGACGGAGAAGGTTATGCTCCAGCGAATAGCTTGTTCTCCTTCGCCGTCAACCTTCCCGATGAAGACGAAGACGAAGAAAGCTCCGCTCCAGCTTTATCGGCAGATGTCAAACTCAAGCTTGAAACATTGCTATCTTTACTGCAACAAGACACATCCCTTCTCGTCCAAGACTCTACTGCAGTAAAGATAGCCTTTAAAGACATCCAAGACCACCTGTCTGCTGATACAGAAGAAACACTCTTCCAGGCAGCGTTTCTTGAGAGCAAGCAACTCCAGTATCAAAGACTTCCTCGTCGCATAGCCGATAGAACCGCTCGCTCAAAGATTGAGGAAGAAATGCTTAAGTTCAAACAAATTGCCGATGAGAAGCACAAGGGCATCGGCCAAGTAGAAGCTTCCGACGCCAATCTTGAGCAAGAGATCACTCACCTATCGGCAAGGAGGGAAGAGTTGCTAACTGAATTAAAAAGGGTTGAAGAAGCCCTGAACGCAGCCAGCCAAAAGAAGGCTCAACTACCTGACACCATTAAGGCCCTGCGACAAGAAAGAGACACAAACGCCCGACAAGCTATCCTGTTAAAGAAGAAAATCAAGTCGGTTGAAGGGTCTGCCGATGATGATGTCAGGGAGATGGAAGAAATAGAACAAATTCGCCTGCGTGTGATATCAGCCATTCAATCTTTGTTGTAATTCATCATATCGGCAAGTGTAACAGTGATACTTGATTATGCTTTGTAATATAACGCTAGTACGCTTTTTACCGATGTCACATAACTTATTCTCATCGGCATTCGAACGGGTACTCTATGCGTCTACCCAAATACTAGGGTAATATTTCTTCAAGTATTTACCGTTGATTGCTCTGGAAAATGCAACTCCTTTGAGAGTTTCTAAAATATAGGCATTGCCAGGAACAGACTGATTTATCCGAAACGGACCCTCCCAATTAGGGGACCATTTTCCAAACTTAGAACTCTTAGTCCCAATCGGTAAAATCAATTTCCACACCAGATCACCATCGGCAAATTCTTTCACCTTTACCTTTTTGTCATACCATCTGGCAACCCCTTTCTTATTTTCTTCAATGTTGATCAAAGCTCTCAACCGATGACTTGCTAAGTCTTCCAACTCATCCTTCATAAGAGTATCATATTCATCGACTGTCAATTGATCTTGACAAAACAATCGCCTAGAACCAGTTTTAACTTCCCAAGGCAGGACAACATCGTGTCCATAGACCAACTGATACGGCGAAACTTTGGTCGCACCATGACATGCCATCCGATACGACCATAGTGCTTCATTCAACACTATATGCCACCTTCTAGGGTTTTCTTCAATCTTGCGTTTAATAAGTTTAATAACTCCTTTATTAGTCGCCTCAACTTGACCGTTAGCTTGGGCATAATAAGGAGAAGAATTCAATACTTTGAACCCCATACCAGCAGCAAACTCATCAAACTCTCCCGATGTGAACATGGTCCCTTGATCGGTAGTGATAGTTTGAGGAATACCAAATTGGTAAACAATATGTTCTTTTACAAAATCTATCATATTTGTCGATGTCACCTTCTTTAAAGGAATCGCCTCAACCCATTTTGTGAAGTAATCGGTAGCGACAAGTATAAACTTATGCCCCTTGCTTGATGGCGGATAAATCTGGCCGATGAGATCAATGGCCCATCCTCTAAACGGCCAAGGCTTGATTATAGGATTCATTGCCGATGCAGGTGTCCTCTGGACATTACCAAACTTCTGACAATCCTGGCACCCTTTAAAATAGTTGAAGCAATCTTCAAGAATTGTCGGCCAATAATATCCATTCCGCCTAATCATCCACTTCATCTTGAATGCCGATTGATGTGCTCCACACACACCTTCATGGATCTCGCCCATCAACTTTTTTGACTTTTCTGTACTAAGGCATCTAAGCAAAACCCCATCAATTGTCCGATAATACAAATCATCGTCAAGGAGCACATACTTGGTAGCTTGAAACCTTAGACGCCTTTCAACCTTCTTAGACGGATCCCTTAAATAATCGACAATTTCTTTTCTCCAGTCATCGGCAACCATTACCGATGTCATGACTTCCTGAATCGGCTGATACCCTGAAGCATTCTGTGCTAACCGATTGGCCTCTTCATTATGCAACCTAGGAATATGTTCAAGGGGAAATACTCTTTGAATTCTTTCAATAATTGTAAACATCTCTCATGGTGTGCAATCAACACTTCACTTCGGCATTCATATACCCCAGTCAACTGATTGATCACCAACATAGAGTCGCCAAAGATTTCAACGGCATCGGCACGCACTTCTCTGAGTAATTCCAACCCTTTTATTAAAGCCTGATACTCAGCCTGATTGTTTGTTGATGTAGCAACAATTGGCAACGAGATTTCATACTTCCGTCCTCGGGGTGAAATCAAGAGAACACCGATGTCTGCCCCTTCTTTGCATGTAGACCCATCAAAGAACAAAGTCCAAGGAGCAATCTCCGCATAGCTTATCATATTGCAATGCTGAGTGACAAAATCAGCCATCACCTGACCTTTAACTGCCTTAGTCGATTCATACCTCAGATCAAACTCTGAAAGTGCTAGAATCCATTTGCCGATTTTCCCACTTAATATCGGCATCGACAGCATGTACTTAACCACATCATCTTTGCAGATAACAGTGCATTCAGCCAACAATAAATAATGCCTCAATTTTATGCAAGAGAAATATAAACATAAACATAATTTCTCTATAGCCGAATACCTGGTCTCAGCATCTACCAACCTCCTGCTCAAATAATATATCACACGTTCTTTCCCTTCAAATTCTTGAATCAAGGCTGACCCGATAACACTGTCATCGGCAGATAGATACAATCTGAAAGGTTTCCCGTGATGAGGTGGAACCAAGACTGGAGGGTTTAGCAAATATCTCTTGGTCTCCTCCAAAGCTAATTGTTGCTCCTCTTTCCATGTAAACTCTTGATCGGCTTTCATCTTTAACAATGGACTAAAAGATTTAATTTTACCAGATAAGTTGGATATAAATCTTCTAATGAAATTAATCTTGTCGATCAAGGATTGCAGCTCAGTCTTATTTGTAGGGGCAACCACCTTATTAATTGCATCAATAGATTTCCTACCGATTTCGATGCCTCTCTGATGCACCATAAAACCTAGAAACTGTCCGGTCGATACACCAAATGCACACTTGTTAGGATTCATCTTCAACCCATGCTCTCTTGTGCATTCCAGGACCTTTCGCAAATCAGCAAGAAGCTTCTCAAAATTTCCAGACTTAATCACCACGTCATCAATATAGATTTCGACTATCGTGCCGATGTACTTATGAAAGATGAAATTCATTGCTCTCTGATAAGTAGCACCGGCATTCTTAAAGCCAAAAGTCATGACAACCCACTCAAATAAACCGACATGACCTGGACATCTAAAAGCAGTATTGGATATGTCTTCTTCAGCCATAAATATCTGATTATATCCAGCATTACCATCCATGAAGCTAATAATTTGATGTCCAGCAGCAGCATCAATCAGCAAATCGGCAATGGGCATCGGATAACCATCCATCGGTGTGGCCTTGTTGAGATTCCTGAAATCAATACAAACACGAAGTTTTCCATTCTTCTTATACATAGGAACCACATTAGAAATCCATTCGGCATATCGACACTGCCGAATAAATCCAGCTTCAATTAATTTCGTAATTTCAGCTTTAATGTCAAGCAACACCATAGGATTGCATCGGCGCGCAGGTTGCCGATATGGTTGGAAACCAGACTTAATAGGAAACTGATGTTCGACTATTGATCGGTCTAAACTAGGCATCTCTGTATAATCCCAAGCAAAACAATCTTTGTATTCCTTTAACAAATGGGTCAACTGTTGTTTACATTGGGAATCTAACTTAGCGCTAACAAAAGTAGGCCTATGCTTACTACCATCGCCGATATCTACTTCTAACAAATCATCGGCCGATGTGAACCCCTGTCCCAGTTTTCCATCATCGGCGAATTGATCCATTAAAACTCCTCTTCAGGACCGACTGCTTGGATCGGTGTAATGCGGTAATCGACAACTTTGAGGAATTCTATGTCCCAAGCTTCACCTGATATGCATCTGGTCTGCTCATAAGTTTCCGATTTCTGCTGACGCAATAATCGACGGGGTCTCACTCCGGACAACTTCAATTTTGTCTCCGACCCACTGCACAAGGCTTTGGTGCATTGTAGAAGGAATGCAGCAATTAGCGTGGATCCAATCCCTGCCTAGGAGCAAGTTGTAGGTACCTTTGCCACTGATTACAAAAAATGTTGTTGGCAAAGTTTTACTGTCGATGGTTAATTCAACACATACGGCTCCCATAGCTGGTGACACATTGCCTTCAAAATCTTTAAGCTTCATGTCCGTCTTGACTAAGTCTTGGTCGCCTTTTCCAAGCTTCCTAAACATGACATATGGCATTATGTTTATTGACGCTCCGCCATCCACCAGCATTTTCGTTACAGGTTGTCCATCTATTTTGCCCTTAACGAACAGAGCCCTCAGGTGTTGCCTTTCATCATCGGCAGGCTTCTCAAAGACAGCTGCCATAGGATCCAAGACCAATTGCGCCATTTCTGCAACCTCTCCTTCGTCATTGACAGGTGCCATAAACTCCATCGGCAATATGACAACCATATTGATTTCTGCCGATGGATCCCTATCCTTGCGTTTTGACCTCCACTGCTTTTCCCTTGAAGGATTTTCATTATCATACAAGTCGCTTTGGCGTTCGCGCTGGATTCTCCTTTTCTGAGTCTTTGTTAGACCCTTAGGACACCACTGAGGAAGTTTAGTTTTCCAAACAGGCTAATGTTGCCTCTCACTATTTGCATCGGCACCACTCCTTATGTTTGGATCTCTGGAGAATATCTCTTCATCGGGCACTCTCGCATTGGCCATCTCCTCAAGCTACTCTGGATCAACACGCCTGTCGAGCCTGTTATGCGCGCTGAGCTTGCCCCCCAGTCGGTCATGTGCCGATTTCTTTTCTCTGAGCGGCCTAACATACCTGGATGTCCGATCATCAAAGCAAGGCTTCTTTTCTGTCCGATCGGTAGGGTAGTATCCATTGCATTCAGGACAATTATCGGCAGTAGGTAGCTTGATGCCTTCTTCCCAGTAGTGGACGAAGAAGGGACACTTCTAGTGGTCCTTATGCCGAAGCCACTCTTGGTGCTCTTCTTCTTCTTGCCAATATCGCTCCTCTTGTCATTGCCGATACTCTCGCCTTGGCTGCTTATGCGTGATTATAACACCAGGAGCCCTCTTGGCACTGCTACCTTCATCGGCAACTTTCTTGCCCTTTCTGTCATCGGCAAACTTTTTCACATCACGTTTAGCTACTTGATGATCAGGATCTACCGATGCGTTCTTCCTGGCAGCTTCCGATGTCAGCACTTTAGTTTTTTCACTGGTTTCCACCATATTATTTGGAAATGGGTGCTGATCAATCTTCATTGGTTTCTGGGCCTTGGAATTTTCAAATTTAATTCGCCCAGATTCAATTTCTGATTGCAACTGCTGTCTGAATACCTTGCAGTCATTGGTACTGTGCGAAGTTGCATTGTGCCACTTGCAATACCTGATCTTTCTGAGCTCTTCGGCTGATGGAATTACTTGGTTAGGCGTCAACTTGATTCGCCCCTCCTGAAGTAACAAGTCAAACATCCTATCGGCCTTGGTGATATTGAAGGTGAACCTTTCAGCTTCTTTCTGTCCAAACGGACAAGACACAGATGTCTTATCCTTCACCCATTTGGCAGCGCTGATGTTTAGCTCCTCATCGGAATCCTCTTCTTGCTCGATGAAGGTCACCTTCTTATTCCAAGCCTTTCTAGGCTCAAAAGTCTTGACGTCTTGATCGGCAATTCTCTGCACAAGGTGGCTTAGACTCTCAAACTCTTGAGACGCATACTTATCTTTGATGTGTGGCAATAATCCTTGGAAGGCCAAATCTGCCAATTGTCGATCATCAAGCACCAAGCTGTAGCACTTGTTCTTCGTATCTCGCAATCTCTGGACAAAGCTCTCCACCGATTTGTCATTACGCTGCTTCAATTTAACCAAATCGGTAAGCTTCTTTTCGTGTACGCCTGCAAAGAAATACTTGTGAATTTTTTTTTCTAGATCGGCCCAAGTAATCACAAAGTTCGGAGGCAATGAAATAAACCATGTGAATGCCGATCCCGATAATGACGATGAGAACAATCTCACCCTTAATTCTTCTCTACTGGCAGCTTCTCCACATTGGATAATGAAGCGGTTAATGTGCTCCATTGTTGACGTGTCATCTTGGCCAGAGAATTTGGTGAAATCAGGCACCTTGTACCGATTTGGGAGAGGAATTAAGTCATATGCCGGAGGATATGGTGTCCGATAAGAATATGTATTAACCTTGGGTTTAATACCAAATTGTTCCTTCATCACTTCGGCTATCTTATCGGTCCAATATGCATCCTGATCTTGCCGACTCATAAGCTAATTGATGACTGGTGGAGCCGGCTGATGCGCCCCTTCCGGTCTTGGTTGAAGATGATGCAGAGTAATTGTCATGGGCGCAGCACCAGTCATCTGGATGTTATGCATCAGCTGATTTACCGATGGATAGTTTTGCACACTTACTGGATTAGGTTGAGTCATCATATTCATCGGTTGTTGTACCGATGGTCCACTCTGAGTGTTTGCTGGACTTCCATACTGATACATTAGTACGCCAGGCTATTGAACCGGCGGCTGACTAGTCCATCCAGGATTATAAATCATCGACATGTGACTTACCGATGGCTGATAGCTGACTGGCACCTGCTGCTCCTGCACCTTAGAGTAATCAACAAATTGGCTACCTTGATGTGCTAGTACTCCGGCTTGAGGATTTACAACCACAGGTTGATTTCTAGTTGCTATACTGTGTTGCATCGGCACAAAATTCGCCGATGGTGGCATCAGAGGTACTTTAGGAATCACCACCTGCAAATCTTCTGATGGCACTTGTACAGTTGGAGAGGACGTAAAGTAATGCACCATAGGGATCGTCGGCTGTGATTGCATTGCCGATACCATGGAGTCCTTCCAAGTTGAATTGTTTCCCTGCACCAGATTGGAACCAGCGGATAGATTTGAAGGCATACCGTAACCCCACCAGTTGGCAGGAGCTGGATGATTCTGGATAGCAGGTCCCGACATTGCCGACGCCACCGGATCTGCACTAAGCTTGGTGACGCTTTCATGACTTGGCCTTGGTAGTGTAGCCACATCGGCAGATGGATCCACGGGAGTGGAAGATGCCATTGGGGTTGCCGATGGATTTGTAGATGCCTATCCAGGTTGATGATACGCTGGACCAACATATTGAGGTGCTTGTCCTTCTTTGAAAGATTGCATAACAACATTGTACACAGTATTGGACAGCACACTGGAGTGGTTAATCAATGCTTGATTTAAGGCAGAATTAACCATCTCTTCCAACTTACCAGGATTGGCATCATACGTGACCTGCCGTGGAAACGGCGGATCTTGCTTCTGGATGGCTTCGCTGCTACTGCTTAGGCTGAAGGACTTCAGATACAACTGTTTGTACTCCTCCATAGCCCGCTCCATAGCCAGCCTTTGATCATCTTTCAGATCGGCCTCGGAGACTTCGATGACGTTCCTCTGGTTAACGTCGGAGTTATCACCCATGATAGATGTATAATTAGTCCCACTGGGCATGCCAAAAGAGGTGTTGACACAAAAAGCGTCAGGATCTGCGAACACCTCGGGCTATTACCCGAATTCGATTTCTGAGGGTGTGCTAGTCGATTTGACCAGTTAATCGACAAGGACGATAATTAGAACAAAATCCAAACAAGACAACGGCGATACGCCCGGATGTCAAGACTCGGACTTGATCAGGATAACTAGAGCAGAGCTGAACGAGACAACAGCGATGCGCCCGGATGTAAAAGCTCAGATTACTCCCATGCGGAACTTGCAAGGGTTTGACGGAGATCAAGGAGATGCAGCCTGTCGAAGCTTGAAGAACTCGTAGATAAACTAAGGCTAATGCAATAAAAGGGTAAATTACAGTAAAGGTAAATAAGAGTAATTGATTTGTTTGATGTATTGATATATTTTTCTCACGACCCCTAGGTACATATTTATACTCCGGCAATAGGAGTTGTAAACAGACACGACTCGTACCTTTCCAAAACAAACCCCTACTTTAAAGGAAATAACTGACTCGCGCAGGAGTCGGACCCAAATAACAATATTATTTTCCTAAACAGACACCTCTATTCTTAAGGAAACAAACGACTCATGCAAGAGTCGGACTCAAACTTCTATAGCAATACTGGTATGAAATCACCAGTTTCCTTATACCTTTCTTCGATGAAACCTTCCATCGGCAGACTCTTCAATCTGCAACTTCCATCTATTGCCATTGGCAATCCCTTACTGACGTCAAATGCCACGTTACCCTGTGCCCATCGGCATCGTCACTCCATGCTCATCGGCATCGGCAATACTTCTCAATCGGCAACTTTACACTTCTGGTAACTTGTCTTCACCAATTAACCCTTATCGGCAAGAATCGTCCAACTCCTATCGGCAACATCCTTATCGGCAGCTTCCATCGGCAACAAATTTCATTTGCAGAATTCATTCTCATCGGTAAATTTGACCGATGACTTTCCGATGCCGATAGAAATGGCTACCGATCAACGCAAGTCTTAGTTCATTTTGACACACGCCGAAAAAACGGTGTCAACAGAAGCTCGACCGACTTACCTGCTCCTGGTATGGGGTAAAGGGGATCCGATGCGCTTACCTGCCCCCGCCTAACGCCATGGGCACCCACTACCACGGTCAAATCCACCACTCACCGCCCATGCCCTGGACCTCCGTCAACTGTGCTGCCGCTGTAGCCACGTCGCAGGTACGGCCTCCAGAGGCACCCCCTCGAGTCATGAATAGGACGGCCCTCAACTGTGTCTTCAGGGATGCGACTGGGTCGCGCCGGCCTCGACCCCCCTCGACCAGGGGGCTTGACCATCGTCTCCAACCACTTCGGCATGGGACCCGTCCTATCCGCTCCGTCCCGCTTCAGCTGTGGGACTCGCACCCATCTACAGAAGGTCAACCCTGCTGTGCCATGACGTGCTGCAACGTCCAGTCCGCCATCACCATACTCTGAAACACCGGAAGGACGGGAAGGTCACGCCGCTACAGCGGTCGACGTCCCATCGCAAGCATGGCGCCGCGGAAACGCCCCCCATGCCGCTATAGTTTAGGGCTCTGTACTCCCGTACCTCTCCTTGATCTATAAAAGGGGACGCCAGGATAGACCTGGGAGGGGGGAGAGGGGGCTGAGACATTCAGACATCAGCTCTGACCCGCATACACCACACACCCGATTGCTTGATCGACCTCTCAAGCAATCAACCGACCACCTAGGATAGCCCTGCTAGCCCTAAGCCTCCGCTCATCCTGAGCACCCCCGTGTAAACCTGCTTGTACCCCCCCTGTACGAGCACTTCGGTGCAAGATAATACAATCCATCCTCCCCCACTGGACGTAGGGCCTTCTGTGCCCGAACCAGGATAAATCTTGTGTTCTTCTTGCATCACGTCTGGGAGAGGGAGCATGCAATATACAAATTTACTAGCCAGTGGTCTTGACCCCCTGGGTCAAAACACTGACATTTGGCGCACCAGGTAGGGGCTTTGCGTGTCGATCAACTCCGAACTACTCTCCCAGATGGATTCCACGATCCCATCGCTTCTATTCACCACCATCATCTGGTTCAGGAGCCTAGAGTTCATGTCCACGGGCCACGACCATGACATGGTTCTACTCTCCAGCAGTGGCATGGATAGCAGCAGCTCCGGTACGCCGGGGCCAAGGAGGACCAGACGACGGTCCCACCACCCGCGCCTTCCGCCTGCGACCAGGAGGAGGCGCGAACGCCGCCGCCGCACTCTTCACCGTGCGGATCCCGAGACGCCGGATGTCGTCTCCCCGGCCTCAGCTGGTGACACAGTTCCTCCCTTCGGGAGCCTGTTTGACCCATGCTTGTGGGTCGGGGGCGGGTACCTCGCTGAGCCTGACTTTGGCTCTGCCATACCGTCATCTCAGACATACTCGGCCGCGCCACCGCACAACCTATTTCCACATGGGCTCTACAATAGCGCCAGACTCTGTTCTGCTTTTGTAGGCTCGCAGATACAGGCACGTTACGGCTCCCCAGGGAACCTGCTACGTACGATGATCAACCTCGTCACCACCTCTCCACTGGACGAGCACCCAGAGTCACGACGAGCCCCGACCCTAGGGTGTCAGACCTGGGGGACGGTACGACAATGGCTAGAGGAGGAATGCTGGGGATCTTTCCCCAACTTCTACCACGGCTACCCCGACTCGGACTCCCCCGACGAGGGTTACGATCCCACGCGGGAGTGCTTCCACCTCGATGGTCAGGTTGACTCTCACGACGACATCAACGATGCCGCGACCACGGATGAAGGAGGAGGGGGCAACGCTACCCCGGCACGAGATGTCGCCCCCCGGTTCCAGTCAAAGCTCAGATCGCGCCAGGACGCTCAGATCCACCACAGGACGCTCAGATCGTGCAAGTCCGAGAGCTGCTCGCCAAGCTCGAGGACGAGCGTCTGCGACTCCAGCAGCTCGAGCACGCCCTCGAGCGAGATCGCGGGCGGCCACAGGGTGCGGGAGCCCACGAGCGGGCCCGGGAAGTCCATCGATAGATCGTCGAGGAGGGGGAAAACGAGCGCCACGTCTACAACCGTGCCAACCAAAATGTCGTGGCAGCCGCAATGCTGCTTCGTGACATGCCGGCACCATCGACGCCCCAAGCGCGACACATCAGGAATGAAATCCAGGGGCTTCTCCAAACCACGGCCGTTCAGCAGGCGGAGAGCTCGGCCTCGAGGCGCAGAGGAGCTGCTTCCGAGCGGCGGGACGTGCCCCCTCGACAAGATCGAGAGGTATCTATCCACCAAGACAAGGCGCCCCAAGGCGGAGCAGAGCGGCAACCAGTTCGAGACCACATCCTCGACGGTCGACAACCGCGAGACGCGCGATATGACATCAACGACAACAAATGATCCTAACACGGTGACGCTGAGGCTCGAGGTTATAGTGCTCATCGAGGTGGGCACTACGACAGCGACGAGGAACAACGTCGATCCCCGGAACCACCAGGGCCACGAGTCTTCAGCAAGGCAATCCGGCAAACCACCTTGCCTGTTCGTTTCCGTCCACCCACCAGCCTGGTCAAGTACAACGGCGAAACCAAGTCGGAGCTCTGGCTTGCTGATTTCAGGCTGGCGTGTCAGCTAGGAGGAGCTGACGACGACCACGTCATCATTTGGCAACTCCCGCTCTTCCTCTCCGACACCGCTCGAAGGTGGCTCGAGGAGCTCCCCCCGGACTTGATCCATGGCTGGCCCAACCTGGTCAGGATCTTCGAGGGGAACTTCAAGGGCACCTACGTGCGGCCAGGAAACTCCTGGGATCTCCGCAGCTGCAACCAGAAGCCAGGGGAAACCCTCCATGACTTCACCCGACGGTTCTCCAAGCAACGTACTGAGCTAACCCACATCTCCAACCACGATGTCATCACGGCGTTCGTTGCCGGCACAACCTGCAAGGAGCTAGTGCGGGAACTGGGACGGAACACCCCCAAGACCGCCAACGAGCTTATGGACATCGTCGCCAACTATGCAGCCGGCGAGGAAGCCATTGGCGCGTTCTTCTATGCATCCCCGAGCAAGGGGAAGGCCAAGGCAGACGAGCCTGAGGGCTCGAATAATGGGCCCAAGAAGAACAATAACAACAACAAGAAGAAGAAGAACCAGCCGGGTCGACGCGACGTCGAGCCCTACGATCTTGTCGCTGCGACAGACAAGAAGAAGCCTCGAGGTCCCCCTCTCGAGGGGGGCGTCTTCGACAAAATGCTGAAAAAGCCCTGCCCCTATCACAAGGGACCGGCCAACCACAGCCTCGAGGACTGTCGCATGCTCAAGAAGTACTTCTGCTCTCTTGGCCTCAAGAAAGACGACAAGAAGGAGGACCCACAGGACGAGGGTGATGGCAAGAATGGGGGCTTCCCCGAGATCCTCGACTGTTTCAGCACGCGTCAGCACAAGAGCGAGCGTCGGGAGGTCTTCTCCGTTCGAGCTCAAGCTCCTCGATACCTCGACTGGTCACACGTGACGATCACCTTCGATCAGGACGACCACCCCGAGCACGTCCCCAACGCAGGGGTCTACCCCCTCGTCGTCGACCCGATCATACTCAACACCCGCCTTTCCAAGGTGCTCATGGATGGGGGAAGCAGCCTCAATATCATCTACGCCGAGACCCTCGACCTCCTGGGGATCCCGAGGACCATGCTCTTGCCCAGTGCGGGGGGATTCCATGGGATCGTTCGAGGGAAGAAGGCACTCCCGATCGGCCGCGTCAAGCTACCCGTCTGCTTCGGTACCCCCCTCAAACTTCCGGAAGGAAGATCTGACCTTCGAGGTGGTCGCATTCCACGGTACCTACCACGCTATCATCGGTCGACCGGGATACGCCAAGTTCATGGCGGTCCCGAACTACACCTACCTCAAGCTAAAGATGTCGGAGCCCAAGGGAGTCATCACCGTCGACACCTCCTACGAGCACGCTTACGACTGTGACATCGAGTGCGTGGAGAACGCCGAGGCGGTCGAGGAGTCAACCATCCTCGCGGCCCTCGACGACTTCTCCAAGGAGATCCCCGACCCCAAGCGACACACCGGCAACTTCAAGCCTGCGGAGGACACCAAGACCATCCCGCTCGACCTCGGCCACGCGGATGGGAAGGCGCTGACAATCAGCGCCATCCTCGAGCCCAAATAGGAAGTCATGCTCGTCGACTTTCTCCGCGCGAACGCTGACGTGTTTGCATGGAGTCCCTCGGATATGCCGGGCATTCCGAGCGATGTCGCCAAGCACTCCTTGGACATCCGGGCCGGATCCAAACCGGTGAAGCAACGGCTGCGCCGCTTCGACGAGGAAAAGCGCAGACTCATCGGGGAGGAGGTCGACAAGCTTTTGAGGGTCGGATTCATCAAGGAGGTACATCATCCCGAGTGGTTAGCAAATCCTGTACTTGTCAAGAAAAAGAACGGAAAGGATAGAATGTGCGTAGACTACACTGGTTTAAATAAATCATGTCCTAAGGTTCCTTTTCCATTACCACGTATTGATCAAATAGTAGATTCCACTGCGAGGTGTGAAACTCTTTGCTTTCTTGATGCGTATTCTGGCTATCACCAGATAAAGATGAAGAAGTCCGATCAGCTCGCGACTTCCTTCATCACCCCCTTTGGCATGTTTTGCTACCTCACTATGCCCTTCGGTTTGCGAAATGCCGGGGCCACATATCAACGATGCATGTTCTATGTCTTTGGAAAACATATAGGGCCAACCGTCGAGGCCTACGTCGATGACATCGTAGTCAAGTCCAAAGAGGTCGAGGACCTAGTCGGGGACCTTGAGATCACGTTCAGGTGCCTCAGGGCAAATCACATAAAGCTGAACCCAGAGAAGTGTGTCTTCGGGGTCCCTCGAGGCATGCTCCTAGGGTACATAGTTTCCCAACGCGGGATCGAGGACAACCCAGAAAAGGTAATCGCAATCACCAGGATGGGCCCGATCAAGGATCTTAAGGGCGTACAAAGGGTCACAGGGTGCCTCGCTGCCCTCAGCCGGTTCATCTCACGGCTCAGGGAAAAAGCCCTCCCCCTTTATCGCCTCCTTAAGAAAACAGAACACTTCACATGGACCGTCGAGGCCGAGGAGTCACTCTCCAAACTCAAAGCCTTGCTCACCTCGCCACCATCTTGGTGCCCCCAAGACCAGCCGAGCCCCTCTTGCTCTATGTCGTAGCAACTACCCAGGTAGTCAGCGCTGCCATAGTAGTCGAGAGGGCAGAAGAGGGACATGCCCTGCCGGTTCAGAGGCCTGTCTACTTCGTGAGCGAGATACCCCCACATCCAGAAGCTGTTGTATGCCATCGTCCTCACTCGGCGCAAGCTCCAACACTATTTCCTAGGCCACCCGGTTACTGTGGTCTCATCTTTCCCCCTCGGAGAGATAATCCAGAAATGGGAGGAGTCTGGAAGAATCGCCAAGTGGTCGGTCGAGCTCATGGGGGAAACTCTCTCCTACGCCCCTCGGAAGGCCATCAAATCTCAGGTATTGGCAGATTTCATTGCAGAATGGACCGACACCCAACTACCCCCGGCGCAAGTTCAGACCGAGCTCTGGGCCATGTACTTCGACGGATCGTTGATGAAGACGGGGGAAGGCCCTGGATTGCTGTTCATATCACCCTCAGGGGTCCACATGCGCTACGTCATCCGCCTCCACTTCCCCGCCTCCAACAACGTAGCTGAGTACGAGGCCCTCGTCAACGGTCTGCGCATCGCCATCGAGCTCGGGGTCTGACGCCTCGATGTTCAAGGGGACTCGCAGCTTGTGATCGACCAGGTGATGAAGGCCTCGAGCTGCCACGACCCCAATATGGAAGCCTACTGCAAGGAGGTCCGAAGGCTCGAGGACAAATTCTACGGCCTCGAGCTCAACCACATCGCCCGCCAATGCAACGAAGCTGCTGACGAGCTGGCCAAAATCGCGTCCACCCGAGGCATGATTCCTCCCGACCTCTTCTCGAGGGACCTTCACAAGCCGTCCGTCGACCTAGGCTCGGGGGCTCCTGCCCTCGAGCAAGGGGTCGATCCACCCCCCTCGACCGATCCCTCCTCGAACGGGGAAGAAGTCATGGAGATCGACGGAACGACCGCAACACCAACCCCCTCGACGGACTGGCGCACACCCTACCTCGAGTATCTGATACGGGGCGAGCTCCCCGAGGACCGCACCGAAGCCCGACGCATAGCCCGACGCGCCAAAACCTACGTCTTGTATGGGGATGGCCGCGAGCTGTATCGACGCAGCCCTACCGGTATGCTTCAGCGTTGCCTCACCCTCGAGGAGGGGAGGGCACTACTGAAGGACCTACACTCGGGGGCTTGCGGCCACCACGCGGCGCCAAGAACGCTGGTAGGAAGCACCTTTCGACAAGGCTTCTACTGACCGACAGCCGTCACCGATGCTACCAAACTTGTTCGATCTTGCAAGGGATGCCAATTCTACGCCAGGCAGACCCACCTATCCGCCCAAGCTCTTCAAATGATACCCATAACTTGGCCATTCGTAGTATGGGGGCTCGACATGGTCGGCCCCCTGAAGAAAACAAAAGGTGGCCACACCCACCTCCTCATGGCCATAGACAAGTTCTCGAAATGGATCGAGGCTCGACCCATCGCCAACATTAAATCTCGACAAGCCGTGCTGTTCTTCACAGACATCATCCATCGCTTCGGGGTTCACAATGTTATCATCACCGACAATGGCACACAGTTCACCGGCCAAAAGTTCCCGGACTTCTGTGACCACCACCACATCAGGGTGAACTGGTCCACAGTCGCCCACCCTCGGACTAACAGCCAGGTCGAGCGCGCCAATGGTATGGTTTTACAGGGCCTCAAGCCAAGGATCTTCGACCGGCTAAACAAACACGGCAAGAGATGGGTCGATGAGCTGCCCTTTGTCCTATGGAGTCTCCGAACGACACCAAGACGAGCTACAGGGTTCTCCCCATTCTTCTTGGTCTACGGGTCCGAGGCCGTCCTCCCCATTGACCTCGAGTACGGGTCCCCTCGACTAAAGGCCTACAGCGAGCAAGCCAACGCAGCAGCCCGAGAGGACTCCCTCGACCAGCTCGAGGAAGCCCGGGACACGACCCTCTTCAAGTCAGCAAGGTACCAGCAGACGCTACGGCGCTACCACGACAAGCACATACGCAAAAGGGACCTCGAAGTCGGTGACCTCGTGTTGCGCCGTCGACAAAGCAACAAGGGGCGTCACAAGCTGACACCACCTTGGGAAGGACCCTTCATCGTGGCAGAGGTGCTAAAGCCAGGGACTTACAAGCTAAAGAACGACAAGGGCGAGATCCTCACCAACATATGGAACATCGAACAGCTACGTCGCTTCTAACCCTAAGGCCTCGAGGCCTCGTACATTTTCCGCATTATGTACATTTATCGCATTATGAATGAATAAAATGTTCTCAAAATACATTTCACATTCGTTCATAACTCTGAGGTAGCCTCGACTCTGCTCCGGCAAAGTCAAGCCTCCCTCGGGGGCTTACAGGGGGGACCCCCTCCTAAACTCTAAAAACCCGAACGTTTTTTCGAAACTCGGCCTTCTCTTTCCACCTTTGCCCCGAGTACGCTTCACGGCTGAGTAAAAAATGCCTCGAACTCCCTAAGGGTCGAGGGCCGTCGAGCCAGGAACTCTCCTACGCCTCAGGGCTATGGTACCCCCACTCGCTCCCCGCCTCCAGGGATCCGAGCGTGCGTCAAATACTTAGTCCACAAGCAACGACTCAGGAAAAGAGAAATAGAGACAACTCGAGAAATAAAAACACCCAGATGCATCTCGAATAAAATGCATTAAAGTTAAGAAGCCCCCAGGGGCTCGACATCGTATTGTCACAAAAGCTAATCTATTATATGGACCTTCTTGTCCAGATTCGGCACACAGGCCTCGACTACTCGTCGCCATCTCCATTCGCCGAAGGGAGCACTTCAGGCTCGAAGAGCTTCGCCAGCTCGCCTCCGGGCACCTCTGCGGCCTCAATCAGCTCATGGCATCTCGCCACGTTGGCCTCATCGGTCAGCTCCGGGTCGACGACGAAGCCGCTAGCGACGATGTCGAGGTCGTAGATGTAGCCCAAGTGGACGACCGCGAGCGCCCGCTTCACGCCCACGTGCAGAGCAGCACGGACTTGCTCCGTCACCTCTCGGGTCATGGAGTAGAAGTGGCGCATGAGGGAGTCTCCTCACGCGTCGCCTTTGACCGCCGGCTCCGGTTCGACCCCCATGTCATCGCAGAGGGCGGAGATGGCGCCCTCGAGCCTTTCGTTGAGACTCGTCTCCACCCCGAGGAGGTTCTGAAGACTAGTCAGATCCTCGTGGGCTCGAGCCTTATCCCCTTCGAGTTCTGCCAGAACAAATAGAGGACTCCGTCAAAACCAAAAAAAGCAGAGAAAGGGTCGAAAACAGGCAAGCTTAATAAAAAACTCACCTTTGGCGTGTGCTTCCAGGGTGACGTGGTCCTGCTCGGCCCTCCGAAGTTGGTGGTGGACGTCGACGAGCTCTGCAGCTTGGTCGCTGTTTTTAGCCCGGAGGTCCTCGATGATCTTGCCAGTACCATCGAGGGCCCTCTTCTGGTTAGCCCCCACCTCCCCAGAGCGACGCGGACGCGGGAGACGATGTCAAAATCCGCTTGGAGCTCCTGGACCCACCCCTCGAAGGAGGTGCGGTCGGCGGCTGCCTGCTTCAGGTCCGCCTCGAGCTTCCGAACATGCTCCGCCGCCCGAGCCAGTTCCTCCCTCAGCTGGGCGGACTCCTCCTCCGCCTTACGCCGGGACTCCTGGGCAGCGTCCCGCTGCTGCCCGACCTCAGCGACCTCCTTGAAGGAGGCCTCGGCCCTCGACTGTGCCCGGGAGGCCTCCTCCTGAGTGGCCTTGACAACCTCCTGCGCGGTGGCCGCCTCGACCTTCGCCCGGGTGGCCTCGGCCTCCGCCTTCTCCAGCAAGGCGCGGAGGATGGGGAGCTGGCTCCACTGCTCCTATACCCGAAGGATGAACTAGGACTTGTCGTATGACCTCGCCCTCAGCATCTACCAGGGATAAAAAGGAAAGTCAACAGAAAACAACAGCAAAATAACCAAGGTAAATCGAGAGGGAAAGGCCGAAACTTACTTCCATCCCTCGGAACAAATCCGCGGAAGCGACCTCCGCCGACACGCGTACCACATGGGCAAGCCACGCTCAGAACTCCTCCAGGTGCTCCCACTCCCCGAGCTCGGCTTGATCATCGAGCTTGAGGAAGGTGCGCCCTGGGTCTTGGGGGTCGGCCAGCTCGAGAGGCTCCTGCCCCCAGAACTTGCTCCGGCGCTCGATCCTCCCCTGGACCTCCCACATGAGACCCTGGCGCATCTCGAGGTCACCCCCGTGGACCCTCACCCGCTCCGCCAAAGTGGGGAAGGAGGTCGCCCCCTCGAGCCGGGCACCCCTGGCCTCGGAGCCATCCTGCAGAGCCGCCGTCGGCCCCTCCGGGTCATCGCCTCTAGGCGGAAGAAGTCCCCGCCGAGAGAATAACCCTGCGCGTGAAGAGAACACATGTTAGCACCCGATATCATAGGCTCACTGCGGTCCCCTCCCTCTACGTCAACTAAGTTAGGGGGCGGAGCACCTCCAGCAGACGACTGCCCGACCTCGACAAAAGGCCGAGCAGCCACCTCGGACATTGTCGCGTCCGCCGCGCCACTTCCTTGCGGCGCCACGACAACCCCCTCCGGCTCCGATCGGGGGGTTGTCATCTCAGCCATCTCCACCGCCATCGCCATCTCCACCGCGGGCGTCGCCTCGAGCTCCTCGGCCCGTCCTCCCTCCTGGGCAGGCTCGGGGAGCGGCTCCAAGGCCCCCTCGACGAGGGTCTCCACCGACGACGGCACCTCCAGCGCGGCAACAACCGTACCCTCGTGCTCACGTCGCAGACGCGCCTCCCATGACGCAAGGTTCTCAGGCCACCGCCTCGGCGCCGGGCGCTCCGGCGTCTCTCCCTCGCCGGCGGAGGTCAAGTCGACCACCTCCACCTCTACGACGGCTGGGGGCTCGACCCCCTCAGCCACGGCCGTCGTCGACGCCGGCTCCACGCCTTCCGAGGCTGCGGGCGCCCCCCCCCTCCGACGGGTTGGTGAGCACGGCCTCGACCGCCACTCCGGTGGACCACGCCGATGCGACGGATCAACCCGCCTCCTCCTCCGCTCAAATTCGCTCTGCGACGGCCTGCGCCTGCCTGCGCCCTATCGCCTCCCGCGCCTTGGATGCCCACACCGCACCTGGGGCAGGGGTCGAAGGGGACGAGCCGACAGGACTGGCCCGACGGCCATCTTGGTCGCGGCCTCCGCCTTCAGCCTCTTGGCCGAGGTGGGGGTCACGCCCTCCGACGAGCATTTCGCCCTAAAAAAGGAACTCATACGCGACGATAAGCGCAAGTCATAACCAACGAAAAATACTCGGGATCGACAGGGAATCAACTTACCCCAGCGGAGTCATGGGGGTCCGACCAATGGGCCTCGAGCCGCTCGGGGGCTTTTGCAAGGCACGTCAGGAGCCACTTCTCCCGCCGGCGCCGGCCGCGGCAGGGGTTGAGGCTGCTCCCAACACCGTATCCTTGGCAGGGGCCAACGGCGTCTTCATCGCCACCGTCCTGGTCTCCTCCCGGGTCGACGGGCCTGATGCCCGTGCGCTCGACCGAGTAGGCGCCGGGGGCGCGCTCGGCTGACCCCTCGACGGGGACCGCGACGAACGGCTACGCGTCTCGGCACTTCACCTTGAAGAGCCGTGGGGCGCTCGTCCCGCGACTCAATCCCGACAGCTAGGGTCGACCTCAACGTCGACCCCTCTCCTCCTCCAGTACTGGCGGCCGCCCCCTGACGTCTGGGTACCACTCTTTCTTCCTCGAGCCCTCGCTGCGGCTCGACCTCCTCCTCCTGCTCCGGCTCCTCCTCCTGCATAAGAACAATAACCGTCAGGATCACCATAACGGTCACAATCCTGCGCCACAGAGCCATATCGCCAACAACCTCATCGCTGCTCGTCTCCTCATCCTCATCCTCCTCCGAGGGGGACTCCTCCTCGGAGAGGTTGACCTGCCTCTGCCGTACCTGGCGTCGTTCACGCTCCTCCCTCCCTTAGGCCTTTTTGCCCTTATCCCTCTTGGCCTTGTCCTTGGCCTTCTTGTCCTGCTCGGCCTGCAAGCGCCTCGTCTAGGAGTCGTTCTGCTCTTCCTTCACCGGCGGTAGAGACTTTCGGTAAATGACGTTCCCCTGAGGAACGCGAGGCATGGTCAGAAAACGGGAAAAAGGGGACAAACAGGACGAACAAGGGGGCATTAACAAAGGAAAGAGGTGTCATACCAGCTGGACGTGGCCCTGGTCTGGCATCATGGGGACACCGGCGACGCCCCCACCTCGAACGCACCGGCGAAGGAGGCGTGTACTCGGCGGACCACCCTCTCGAGGGGCAGCTCGTCCTTCACGAGGTGACACCCCGTGAGATCCACCCCCGGGCGCATCTCGTCGAGGCGTCGCGGGCGAGCCATCAGCGGCACGACTCGCCGCTGGTGGAAGGCCGACGCGACAATCGCCACCGTAAGTCCCGCCTCCTTCAGACTGGAAACCGCGCCAAGCAGATGGTCGAGGCGCTTCTGCTTCTTCTGCTCGACGTCGTACCTCCAGTGGTCAGGCCTCGAGTCGATCGTCCTCCTGGTGTAGGCGGGGAACAAACCGTCGTCGTTCCTCAGGTAGAACCACCCGGAGTGCCATCCGGAGTGGCTCGACGTGAGCTTCCCCGGGATCCAGCAGTCCGCCCTCTTGAGGGAGATGCTGCAGCAGCCTGCCTGGACCATCCTGCGGCTACCGTTGCCGACCGAGGCGTGGAACAGGGTTGCCTCGAACAGATGGAGCCACAACTCCCAATGTGGCTCCATCCCCAGGTATCCTTCGCACACGGCAGTGAATATCGCCATGTGGCAGATGCCGTTGGGGGAGAGGTGTTGGAGCTCCACACCGTAGTGGTGGAGGATCCCGCGTAGAAGACGGTTTGGGGGGGATCCTAGCCCCGCCCGGTGGAAAGCTTCGAAGCTGACCACATAACCCTCCGGCGGGTTGGGCTCAGCGTCCTCCCTCGGCGGCACTATCCACTCCGGCCGGTCCACGAAGGTGATGGGTCGGAGAAGGCCGCTCTCCACCAAGTCTCCCAAGCGCGCCACGGTCGCTGACGACGGAAGCCAGGCGTCAGGCCGCACAAGCTGTAGGTGGCCATGGGAGCAGGGAAGCGGATGCGCTCGGATGCGGGGATGGAAGGTATGTTTCCATTCTCTCCTCTCCCTACTCTCGCGCACGCAGAGATCCGGCTCGTTGGGCGACGAAGGCAACGGCGAGAGGAAGAAGACAGGGAAGACAATGGCAAGCGTGCGGAAGCCAGACCCCCACCCCCAGTATTTATAACCGGAAGCCCAACGGGCGGACCCGACGAAAAGGCAAGTAAGTCTCTGCATTTAATGCACTCACCTACCGCCTCCTCGTATTCCGCACGCTTCGCCGCACCCGTCGTGTCATCGGGCTCCGCGCCGCACACCTCGCCGCACCCTATGCCTGCTACGGCCGCAGTCGAATGGACATCTCCTAAAAAGGCGTGTCTGCGGCGGACAACGTGCAACAGTGGGCGTTATCTTCGGAGGTAAGCAACGGACGTCGACCTGTCCGTCGCAATCTCGAGGGAACGAAGGCTGACCCTCGAACAGGGTTCGACAGCCGCCCTCGAGTACCTGAGGTCAGAGATGACCTAGGGTTATGCACTCCGTTTCACCCCCAAATCTCGAGGGAACGAAGGCTGGCCCTCGAACAGGGTTCGACAGCCGCCCTCGAGTACCTGAGGTCAGAGATGACCCAGGGTTATGGACTCCGTTCCACCCCCAAATCTCGAGGGAACCAAGGCTGGCCCTCGAACAGGGTTCGACAGCCGCCCTCGAGTACTTGAGGTCAGAGATGACCCAGGGTTATGGACTCCGGTCCACCCCCAAATCTCAAGGGAGCGAAGGCTGGCCCTCGAATGGGGTTCGACAGCCACCCTCGAGTACTCGAGTCGGGAATAATCCAGGAGGGGCCGACGCGAGCCCCACGGGCGGACCCAACAAAAAGACAGGTATGTCCCCACGTTTAATATACCAACCTACCACCCCCTTTATATTCCACAGGACAACGTGCAACAGTGGACATTATCTTCGGAGGAAAGCAACGGACGTCGACCCGTCCGTCAAAATCTCGAGGGAGCGAAGGCTGGCCCTTGCACAGGGTTCGACGGCTGCCCTCGAGTACCTGAGGTCAGGGAGGACCCAGGGTTATGGACTCCGGTCCACCCCCAAATCTCGAGGGGGCGAAGGCTGGCCCCACAAACGAGGTTCACAGCTGCCCTCGAGTACGCGAGTCAGGGATGACCCGGGAGGGGCCGGCGCGAGCCCCTAGCTCGAGAATGAACTCTCGAGGCCCTCCGGGACATATCCAAGGCATAACCACAGAATACCCAAAGATCCCTTCGACGGGAGGCATCAGGCCACCGACTCTCATCGAACAGAGTTGGCACCTAGGTAATCCACGCGGTGTTGCTTGAATGAGAACGCCTCAGGGCTTCTATCGACCCCTATCGAAAGGGGACACGAATTCTCACTTGGATTTCACTTGAATTTATACCTGTTATCAACTCGCAGAGGACTTCGAGGTTCGTCCTTACGAAGGTTCACAGAGGACTTCGGGGCTCGTCCTAACGAAGATAGCATGATGCTTTCGCCCCACAATCCGAGCGCAAGGATCCGTGGGAAGGACGCTAGGAGGTAGTGAAAGCCCAACCACACGAGGCTCGAGGGCTAGACTACGCACAACACCCCTCGACGAAAAAGGGTCGAAAACACTCGTAGCCTGGCAGACAGAGTTGACCCCTCGATAGGGCACTATGACTCCAGTTTGACGCTCGAGGGAGCGAAGGCTGGCCCTCGGAAGGGTTTCGACGGCCGCCCTCGAGCACCCCCTTTCCAAGGAAGTGAAACTCTCGTAGCCTGGCGAACATAATCGACCGCTCGATAGGGTGCTATGACTCCAGGTAATCCTTACCCCCCTCGATAAAACACACCTCAAAGCCCCCAGAGGAGTTCCTAATCACTCCTCTGGGGCCTCGGGGGCTACCCCCGCGGGGTGCGTTTGCGCGCACACCCGCCGAGAATCAGACTTTTGACTAACCCTGTAGATCATCGGCAAAAGCCTCTATACGGATTCTTCTTATCCGCATAGAGGCTCGGGGGCTACTGTCGAGTATAAAGGCAAGGGGTACCCTAAACCTGCGATAAACTAACGCTCAACATAGCAACCATTTTTAAGACAGGATCCGATCAGCTGTTCAAGTCAATGGAGAAAGACCCATCACACAAAGGCCTCCCTCATCGGTGATAGCAACCAGTCGTGGGCCGTCCCATTACTGGAAAAACAGACGGACAGGGGTCGAACGAACGACCCCCCGTCTCTACCTCGACTTACGGACAGGGGTCAAACGAACGACCCCTCCGCCTCCGCCTCGACCCCTCGAACGACGGACAGGGGGTCAAACGAACGACCCCTGAGAAGGAAGCTCGACCGACTTACTTGCTCCCGGTATGGGGTAAAGGGGATCCGATGCGCTTACCTGCCCCCGCCTAACGCCATGGGCGCCCACTACCACGGTCAAATCCACCAACTCACCGCCTATGCCCTAGACCTCCGTCAACTGTGCTGCCGCTGTAGCCACGTCAGGTACGGACTCCAGAGGCACCCCCTCGAGTCATGAACAGGACGACCCTCAACTGTGTCTTCAGGGATGCGACAGGGTCACGCCGGCCTCGACCCCCCCCCCTCGACCAGGGGGCTCGGCCATCATCTCTAACCACTCCGGCATGGGACCCGTCCTATCCGCTCCGTCCCGCTTCAGCTGTGGGACTCGCACCCATCTACAGAAGGTCAATCCTGCTGCGCCATGACGTGCTGCAACGTCCAGTCCGCCATCACCATACTCCAAAACACCGGAAGGACGGGAAGGCCACGCCGCTACAGCGGTCGACGTCCCATCGCAAGCATGGCGCCGCGGACACGCCCCCATGCCGCTACAGTTTAGGGCTCTGTACTCCCGTACCTCTCCTTGATCTATAAAAGGGGACGTCGGGATAGACCTGAGAGGGGGGAGAGAGGGGCTGAGACATTCGGACATCAGCTCTGACCCGCATACACCACACACCAGATTGCTTGATCGACCTCTCAAGCAATCAACCGACCACCTAGGATAGCCCTGCTAGCCCTAGGCCTCCGCTCATCCTGAGCACCCCTGTGTAAACCTGCTTGTACCCCCTGTACGAGCACTTCGGTGCAAGATAATACAATTCATCCTCCTCCGCTGGACGTAGGGTCTTCTGTGCCCGAACCAGGATAAATCTTGTGTTCTTCTTGCATCACGTCTGGGAGAGGGAGCACGTAATATACAAATTTACTAGCCGGTGGTCTTGACCCCCTGGGTCAAAACACCAATACCGACCGCACGACCATTTGCCGAATAGGAAGAAATTAACCGATCGCACGAACACTTGGCGAATATTCCGAATACCTGCCTCGGCAAATTCACTGCACGCTGACCTATCTGTCATCTTGTTAACATTAGGATTCCAGTCTGCACCCCCCAGAATCCCCGACCGGCCGACTCCTTCCCCCCGCGCAACCGCCGGTCTCCGTCATGTCTCCCTCTCTCGCGCTGGTGCATTCCTCACTCCCGTTCCCCTCTCGCCGCGCGCTCCCCACCCAGCTGCCCCGCCGCCTCGCCCCAAAACACCCGTCCCTTTGCGCTTACGGTTTCCACCTCGACGGCACGCACCAGCGGCTCCGCACGCCTCGACTCCTCGCCGTCTTCGCCAGTGCGTCGGCGTCCGCTGTGGTCCCGCCGCACGGAGAGGGAGGTGGTGGCACGGCGGCGGGGCGGAAGGGCACGGGGTACCGGAACCGGTTCCTGGACCTGGCGCGGTTGGGGGCGGTGGCGGAGGGCGCGGCGGAGGCCTTCTTCCGCAGCGAGATACGCCGGCGGCTGGCCGTCACTGCCGCGCTCATCGTGCTTAGCCGCGTGGGCTACTTCATCCCGCTCCCAGGGTTCGACCGCCGCCTCATCCCAGACTCTTACCTCAGCTTCTCCCCGCTTCCTGCAGGTCTATTCCATTCCTCCCTCGGATTACACGCTGGCGAGTTGTGCACGGAGTTTTGTTGGGGAAGATAATAGCCTGTAGTTCTACCTTCCTTTGTGCAGATGACCTAGGCGATTTCTCCTCAGAATTGAAGCTTTCATTTTTCCAGCTGGGGATCAGTCATCAAATTTCAGCATCTATTGTCATGCAGGTTTGGTAATTCTTATCCTTCAGTCCGTCATGTGCTTATATTTGCCAGTGATAAATTCTTGCATGTTTTTTCAGTTAATTCTTAATTTGTGCAATGAACAAAGGAATGATTGTGAGTTGCATTTGTTTTTTTTAGAAAAAAAGGAAGTTTTATTCTGATCTCTGCATAAGTTATGCACTCAACCAAAATTTATTACAAATTCAGGCTCTGGCTTATAAAAGCAAGCTGTTCAAAAGCTAAGCCTATTTGAAGACCGCCGCCATGGTTGGCGAAGATCCCCATTGCCTTTGTCTCCATAATATGACTAGGACACTGGTCGTTCATATTTTTTCCCTAAAAGATGGACTAGAAACGTGTCTCATGATTAGCCCTAAAAACAACTTGTAAATAAGAAGTATCTTTTTTGTCAAAAACCAAGTCATTCAGCAGAACCAAATAGACCAAATGTTTGGGCTTGTTCCCACACAAACTTGAGAGCACAAGTTGTAGTCTACTTGCTGAAGCCAAGGAACAAAAAATCAACATGGTTTCTTGGTGAGCGTAAACCAAACCAAAAAGGACCAAACAAAGTGTGCTACGTGGCCATTGAAAAAAAGATGTTGAATAGTTTCTTTTTTTGTTGCAAATGCAACAACTCTCATTACCTCTCCAATTACGCTTTACAAGGTTATCTTTAGTTATAATTACGCCCTTCAGAGACAACCAAATGATGATCTTAATATCTTAATTTTAACCGGTAACTTCAACCTCCATACTGCTTTATAGAGGCATTGCAAGTTGGTTCACTAAGTATTTATACATTGATTGAACTGAGAAATATTCCTGGTTGTTGAGGTTCCACTTAATTGAATCTTGTTAGCAATCAAGTTGCACAAATGCTATTCTTGAGACCAATTCATTCCACCTGGCTAGCTTGTCACCAACTAGTGCTCTGCGGAAAGTAAAATTAAGTGGTCTAGAACTAAAAACCTAAGCAACTGTAATATATTTTTTTCCTAGCAATATTGTATATATATGGGTATTGTTCTTTGAGAGCCAAGTTTTCAAACAATTTGTCCTCCCAGAACCTAACAAGGGACCCATTATGTAGTTTATAAGAAGATAAGTCTAGGAAACGATCTTTGAATTTCATCAGGCCTTACCAAAAGTGTGAATCTCCTGGTTTCCAATGTGTTTCCCCTATAGTTTGTTTTTCAAATATTTCTTTCTAATAAGTTATTGCCAAGCCGCATCTTCATTGATTAATTAATATAAAGAGTACATGCTTAGGCAAGCAAGCATTTTCAGTCATAAGGTCTATGATTCCTAAGCCACCTTGTTCCTTTGGTAGGCATTAAGCTCCCCATTTTGTCAGTCTATAACTCTTTATTTTTTTCTTATGGTTGTACCCTTGCGAAAAAAATTAGATCTATAAAATCTAATTTTTTGAGAATCTCTTTTGGTACTCCAAAGAAGGACATCATATACATTGTTTTTGAGTTGCATGATGTCAAAGAGTTGTCTCATAGTTCTAAATTGTTGCTCATGAGACAGTTACTTCACGAAATAAAGAACTCTTTCTCTCACGTACCTCTTTCTTCCTCATCACAAATAGTTCTATGTGATACTGCATGAGACGACCTCCGACACTGTTATGTACTTGCCCTATTCTTACTACTTAATCCAATCCCATGACCTTGGTTTCCACTGTTAGCTCTACGGATAAGTGAATCCTTAAACATGCACATACACTTTCACTTTGCCTAATAAGCACAAGTTACATTGTTACATTGCACTGAATAAAGGTCAGTTTGGATGTACTCATGTAAGTTTACCAATCAATATGTCCCTTTCATGGACCTAGTTGGAACCCAACAAGTTTTAGCCTATTTTTATGGCACTTATTTTTTTCATAAAAAATGCACCTTGTTATTTTGATACTGTTGTTACAATAACTGGTCTCTTTTTATTGAAAAAAAATATATAACAAAATGTATCTGTTCTAGGTTCTCTGTCATGTTCTTCCATCACTTGAAAAGCTCCGCAAGGAAGGATTAGATGGACATGAGAAGTTAAAAGGCTATATGTGTGTTTAGTTGTCTATCTTGAACAGTGAGACCAGTTTTTTTACCCTGGAAATTGTTTGGATTCTGACATATCATTTCATCTAGTTTGAATCCTTTCTTTTGTGTGTAGATGGTGGCTTTCTTTGTGTTTTGCAACTGTGGCTGCTTTTACTGTGTCATGCTCTTCCCTGCAGTATTCAGTATATGCTGCAAGTTACAGGTATACTACCTTTTGGTGCAAATTTATTTTCTTTAAAGTACTCCTTCCCCACAAGCATGCTGGCACGTGCCACCATCAGCTCATTGTTTGTTCCTTTGTTTTTTTGCTGACGCATTATCAGCTGTAAGGGCAATAAGTAAATTGAGGGACCAAAGTTTTTATTAATCCTAATTTGTTTGAACAGTAGGATATATGAATACTCATTTAGTATGTTTACAGCTCTATTTTTTTTGTATTCTTTTGTTACAGGGTAAAGCATATAATTATAACAAGTCTTTTGCTTGTTCTTGGTGCAATGTCAATGACATGGATTTGTGACACCATAACAGAATCTGGATTTGGTAATACTTGACCTCATGCATATTTGTAATTTATTATAACCTATCCATGCTCCGAATGTCGTTCTTGTATGAACTTCTACAGATGTTATGTCATACATTGATGCTGGGCATAATTAATTGTTTACAAGAACCTTGACATGTTATATTTGTCTCAATACCAAATAAACTGAAATTATGAGAAATGTCTTCTATTTTTTTGAGGGGAGGGGGGGGGGGTGCAATTTTGTTTGCAGATCTATATTGTGGAAGGGCTCATAGATGTTTTAATGTATGTGGAGCTTCTCATTCCTGAAAGGCTAAAATAAATAAATAATTAACTGCCTGTTCTTTTTGGTGCCTGGTCTTTTTGTTCCAACTACTTGATCTGCTGGTGCCTCTTAAGAAAAAACAAGGCATGTATTTGAGTTAGGAGTCATTGCCTTGATTGACGAGTTCAACATGAAAACAGATGATAGTGCTATTATCAATGTGTCTATCATGTTCTACTTGGTTAGCTTTTTTTAAAAAAAAAACGCAGGAGAGCTGTGTTTCATTGTATTAAAAAGAAGGGGTGGTCTTCAACAGGATCCTCACTCATACGGGGACCAAATATGAGTGAGGCAATTACAGACTCAAAGCTCTTGCACATAGCAACACACATGACTCAGCCTAGCTCAACTGCCCTAGATTGCAATAGAAAGCCCTAGCCCCCCGCAGTTTCTTCGCACCAGGCATGCACCATAAGCCGTGCTCATCCTTCATTTCACACAAAACCATGCTAATCGAAGGAGAAGCCCCCTCAAACACACAAGCATTTCTATGTTTACAAATAATCCAGGTGCCAAGAATAATTAGAATGTTCACTCCTTTCTTTGCTCCTTTTCAACTCTTCTCATCGTCTTGCGCCACCAATCTACAAAGCTTATGTGTTCACTGTTTCTTCTACATTTTTCTTTGCAGGACATGGTTCAGCTTTGATTATCTGTGTGGGAATTTTGACTGGCTACACAGATACACTACACAAGATGATAACTCAGTTTTCAGGTTAGCTCTCTGAACTTGAGCTTGTCAACTTTCTGTAATGCCTTTTTAATATGACTTCGTTTGGTTTTCATTTGTTTTGCCTTGTTTCTTTTTGTAAGTGTTCTGAAACATGTTTTCAGGGAATTATCCTGGAACCATGCTGCCATACCTTCAGCTTTGGCTCTACCCTCTGTCTGCATGTTGGGAGTTTTAGTTTCTGTCATTTTCTTTGAAACAGGGAACTTTTCCTATTGTTGGCCTTACATCTTGGGAGTAGCTGGAATTTTTATGATTCTCACCATGGGGGCTGTGCTGGTGACTGAAGGATGCAGGAAGATAAAACTTCAGTACTACGGATTTAAATTAGCTTCTGGTGCAGGGTAGAATTCTTTTTATTCTTTTGTGATTTATTTTTATATATGTTATCGTAGGAATAGTTTTACACTTTACTGTTTTGCCTTTCTTTGAATTTGCAAATGACTTTCAGGTAACTGTAGAACATATTAGTATATCACTAGTTATAAATAATTTAATGTTAAACTGTTTCTTATTCTTTGTACTGCATTTTTTAGATAAAATATAATACTTGAGCCATTTCACCTTTCTTTTGTAGGAATGAAAGCACCCCAGTTACAGAGGTTGAGCCATATATCCCCTTCAACATCAATCCGACTGGAATGCAGCCCTTGCTTACAACCTCATACTTGCTAGTTTTTCCAAGCATCATGGCCAGGTAAAGCATTGTGTGTTTCATTTCTGTTTTTTCACTTCCCCTAACATTGTAATGTGGAATATCTGCAGTATTTTTGCCTCGCCCTTTTGGGAAAACTTGAGGGAAATTTTGAATCCAAAGACTTCAACTGGTGGTAGTCCCTGGGTTTATTACTCGACATATGCTTTTCTCGTCTTCATTTTCAATATTTTTGATATTGTAAGTTCGTGTCTCATCTTAATAACCATGTGTACTTAAGACTTCCAATGTCTGCAAAATTACTTCTTGCTTCTAATATCTTCCACTTCACCAGTGGTTTACAAATTTTTCATCCTATCTATCTACCTGCTTTTGCTAATCTTGCGTTTCAATAGCATGTGACAGCAAGTCCTTGTTCTTATGTCACTGTTGCTTGGCATTTGAATATTCCCTTAGTTCCATTGATGTTCTACTTTCTGTATGTATTTAATGGCTACATCCTTCCAGATATATTTTCCCTAGTTCTCCATAAACAGTATCATCATGCTTAGATTTAACTGACATGTTTAATTTTAAGATAATTTCTTTTTCAGATAAAAAAAACTGTACATTATATTATCTTGTGATTAAGGTTATTTAATCTCTTATGGTTCCCTGTTATCTGTATGGCTAGTGTAATTGTGGAACCAGGTACAACTCACATATATGGAACACGAACATTGCTGGACAATGCACTTGGCATATATTATAATGATCTCAGTCCTATAGTGTCATAGCATTCAAGTTCTTAATATTTTCAGCAACTGATAGTCAGTTTATTGGGATGCATGCTTATTTGCACATATTTTATCAGTGAAACTTTTGTTCCAGGCTAACTTACCCAAAGAGATATCTGATTACCTGAATAAGATGAGTGCGAGGGTACCAAGGATAAAGCCTGGAAGAGCAACAGTAGACTACCTCACAAAGATACAAACATCAACTCGTTTTTGGGGTAGGTGTCCTTGAAGAAAGTTTACCACATTGTCAAATTTTGTTATGATTTATCCTTCTTCTGCACTTTGTGCCTTTTTCTCTAAGCAAAAAAAAAATCTCTTACATTCCAGGAGGTCTACTTCTAAGCTTGCTTGCAACTTCTTCTTTATTGCTTGACCGATATCTCAGGCAGATAAATGAAGGGTTTTCAATAGGGTTCACATCAGTCTTGATTATTGTAAGTACATCTCAGGCACACCCTTAATGTACCTTGTTATCGTGATAATTATTTGTTGAACTGCAGCTATTATGCTGTCTTCATCAGCCTTTTTATCTACTCCATATGTTGGCCTCTGCGGTGGTCCTGGATCAAATCTTGCCATTTTGGCAATGGGAACTGATTCTAAAATTCTGAATGATCCATACATGACCATGTGGCTTCAACTTCAATTCTAATGCCTTTACAGAAGAATTTGAAATCCATGGGTTTCCATATTTTTTTTCATGATATGAATTTGAAACCTGGAATCTATTCATCACTTAGACATTTAAGACTAAGTTTGGATTTGATAATTATCCACAAGTTTTACATGCATTTAGTATACTAATGAATTATATGAAAAATAATGATTTCAGGTGGGCTCAATTATTGAGCTTAGAAGATCATATCAAGCGTACAATGTGATGCCAGCACTGAGCAAAGTTCTGAGGAGATATGGTGCTTAAGAGTATGTAAGCGCCTAAGCGGATACGTTGGTGATGATGGCACCATCCACTAGGTACTTTAACTTTTCTGCCAAGGTTTATCAATATTTGAGATAACCATAGTTTCCACTTTGATCTTTTATAAAGAGCGTGAATTGGAATTTTTTATGGGGTTACAGCTCCTGGTGTTGCAAGGTTGATTGGCCCCGACACTTGGTAGTATAACACCGCTGCCACAAGCTTCTTTTTTGATTCAAAGATGGAAGCAACATGGCTTTACATTGGACTTTATTGACAAAGTGAACTCAGGAAACACCAAACATGTCCAGCAAAGCAAGGAACATGGTTTAATTTGGGTGCGTCGCTTTTGTGTATTTGTGCACCATCAGGGAGTTATTGCAAGTGATCGAAAAACTTCGAATCCTAATCGCCATGCTGGATCAAATAGCTAGTCTGTTGGGATCTGTAATTCTCCACTGTTCAAATGCTCCGAGAGGAAGAACCTCTGGATAAGTCCTTTTTTTTTGTTTGGGCGTGACTACATTGTTGTTGGACGGGCTGTAGTTGAATGTTCGAGTGTATGTCTCGGGCTGAATCGGTCTCGACGAAGAGCCTCTACATTGAATGAAGTTCATTTTTGTTGTGCCCGTGAATGGCCAAAATCTCACCTTTCATGTACAACTTTGATCGGATGGAGATTGCTTTTTTAAAGCGGGTGGTTAGTCCTTTTTGTACGGCTTAACAGTCGAGGAAGCACATTCATGTCGTCTTCGTTTCATACTACAAGTGTTCACATTGCAGATCGAACATCATATACCACCAGTACGTACTCTATCGCCCAACTTGGCTAATGGCTTGTTGGGGTTCGGTGGCCTTGAACATTCAAGGCAAACCGTGTCGAACGAACTACTGCCATCGTTGTTGCTACGACATATTCAGGCCGTGGACTACAACGTTGCCAGCCCCGTCGTTACACTTTCCTCGCCAAAATCTTACGTGTGGGCACCCGTCGACGGTTCCAACTTTCAAGCACCCTCCTGTCCTCGCCAATGCCATCGACAACGCAACGCAACAACAACACCGTCGTTGCCGTGACCGCGCGCCGAGCAGCTCACCCCGTTCCGCAGTCGTCGCGGCCACCGTCAGGCATCCTCAGCTAACGCGCAACCTTGTGGGAAACGCACCAGGAAACACCGCAGAGCAGCCGTGAAAGTCAATCCGCGCCGTGCCCGTCCTCCCTCCACCTTCCGCTCGCCCGTCGCGTCAGACAACCTCACCGCCCGCGACGACGCGCTCCGCCTCCGCCTGCCCGCCCCCGCGACGCGCCTAAGTAACCCCCTCCCCCTGCGGAAGCGTCCGTCGAATCTCCGGGGCCCCGCTTGCTTTCCCTCCTCGCGTGCTCGGCGACTCCTCCGCGCCGCGCAGGGCTCCATGGGCGCATCCTCCAGCCGCCGCCGCCGAGACGACTACTACCCGCCGCCGCACCACTACTCCTCCTACCCGGCCCCACCACCGCCACCGCCGCACCACCACCACCACCACCCGCCGCCTCCCCCTCCTCCGCCGCACCACCGTCCTCCCCCTCCGCCCCCGCCCTCCTCGTACTACTACCAACCCCACCCACCGCCCCCGCACGCGTACCACGGCCCGTGGCACCCCGCGCCCGCGCCGCCGCCGCAGCCGCCCGCGCTGACGGGGCCTCCGCCCGAGTTCGTGGAGCACCAGCAGGCGCAGAAGGTGAAGAACTACGTCAATCTGCACAAGGACACCATCAGGCTCGTGCCCGACGACGCTGACCCCGACCGCCGCCTCGTCGCCTTCACCTTCGACGCGATAACCGACGGCAGGTGAGGTCGGGTACTCGGGTTGTTCTGGTGTTGCTATGTGTCTTAAAACACTGTGGCTACTGCTTATTGGAATTTGAGATTTATAATTTGCTTCATGTAGGTGGCTAATGATTAATAGAACTTAGCTAGTTACTTTTTTTAGACCAAAGCTATGACCTATACCTTTCTTAGAAAGTCCAATAGTAAGATTGGCAATCCAACAGCTTCGAAATAGAATGCCAACAGTGGAGCTACGCGAAGAGGGATATGGAGATTTGATTTTTTTTATTTTTTGTATAATGCTTCAAGCTCATAGATCAGTAATTGTTTCCCACTTCCATTCCATTATAAATTACCAAGAGAAAAAAAAAAGCGGACGAATAGTTAAGTGTGACTAGAGTAGCACTCCCAAAAGTATAATGACTTACTCATAATGCTATATGGGAAGAACAAGAATAGTTTAAATTTCTTTCTTCCTCGGGTTTATCATATGTTTGCAACTGATGACGAGAGATGTTATTCCTAGCTTAAAATTCTTTGCAAGAAGTTAATTGCTATATCGACAGTAATGTGCAAATATGGATCACTTAATCAGTTGCAATCTGAACTACAGATCACATGACACTTCATGTTCAACCACAGTAACTACCACATTTTGCTTATATTATTATTGCAACCAGTGCTCAAAATCCTGCTGTTACTGCATGGCAGATTTTTTAGTTATAGTTGCTGGTAGATCTTGTTGTCAGTTAGACCGTTGAAATTTTCATAGAAAAAACAAATTTGGGATTGGACATGTAGCTGGTCGGCTACCAGCTCCTAGCAATTGTTTAGGAGAATACTGAAAATGTTTCTTTAGAAAAATCACACATCATTTCCCTTTCTAACTAGTGCAGCATGGGTGGAACCTTTTTCAATTTTTTTTTTAAATGACGTTTTACTAGAAAATTCCAAGGTCTCAAGGGCTCTAGTGCTCAACAATGTCCACCTGCTCACCTAGATAGTAGATGCTATAAGTAAATGGCTATATTTAAACAGTATCCATGCTGCTTTGCTAGCGCTAGCTGCTGAGCACAAAGTTGCAGCCGTCAGGTGCTGCGTAAAATCGTTTTTGTTTACTTTTTGTAGTCCTAATTAGCTCAACCAGTGGTGCTTAAACTTTTAGGCAGAAGGGGCATGTGGCAGCAGCTAAATTTTTTTGCCATGCATGCAACAACAGTCTCCATTTTCTTTTTGAGGAAGCAACGCCAGTCTCCATTGCCAGTATGGCTGCCTAATCATGCTAGTTGCCATCCAAAACGACTTACTCGTCATTTTCTTTTAGGTTGTTGAGGACCTTCTTTGACTGTCTAGCGCAGATCCCCCCCCCACCCCCACCCCCACCCCCACCCACCACACACACACACACACACAAAATTTGGCGGTTTCCATCTGTCTAGAGCAGTAGGTTGTAGTAGCTTTCTAGTCATCCTAGACATTTCTCTCCTATTAATATGAGTGTCTAGTTACGATTTAACATCAGGTTGACACTTGAACTTGTCCATATCTTTTGCAGTGTGACTATATATTACTTTGCCAAGGAAGGAAAGGATTGTAGTTTTTCTTCAGTATACCCAGAATTACAGACGCCGGCAAAGATACCCTTTGAGAAAGGGTTGGCCCAAAGGTTTATCCAGCCCTCTGGATCTGGTGTTGACTTGGGATTCTTTTCTCTGGATGAGCTTTCGAGTTCGTCAGGGGAAGCGTTCCCACTTGTTCTTTATGCAGAAGCATATCCATCTCCAGAGGAAGGTGGCACGTCAGTAAACTCGACTCGTGCACAGATTACTCTTGCTATTTTGGAGAAGCATAAAAACGACCTTCAAGTCAAAGTTGTGAAGCAAATCTTGTGGATTGATGGCGTAAGGTATGAGCTACAGGAAATTTTTGGTATGGACAACTCCACTGAAGCAGATGTTGCCGATGCTGATGCTGACGACACGGGGAAGGAATGTGTTATCTGCTTGACAGAACCAAGAGACACTGCTGTTATGCCTTGTAGACATTTGGTAAGTACACGTACATGTTTTGCTGTATGTGCCTTTTCTCTTCTAGATCTAGCTTTTGTTACCTTAGGTTTTGTCTGATTGTTCCTTTCTTATCCAGTGTTTATGCAGTGAATGTGCAAAAACTCTACGATTTCAATCAAATAAATGCCCAATATGCAGACAGCCTGTTGAAAAACTAATGGAGATCAAAGTCAGAAATCCTGAGCCATAAAGGAGAGTTTGCTGGTATTGTTGCTGCTGCACTATGTTATGTAATTGTTCATAATCCTGTAACAACATCGATCTTGAAGTGTATAGTTCTGTTGACGGTTGTGAACTTGAGATGATGTGGTCTAGAAATGAACTGTGAAGACCTTCATTTGGCATTTGATCTCTTTGTTTTTCTTGTTGTTATAGTAGTCCCTCCGGCCCAAAAGAGTATCATTTTTGCTATGAATATCGACAAACATTTGTCAAGATTCATAGCAAAAACGATACTCTTTTTGGGACCAAGGGAGTATATTAGAACACGACCCCTGAAAACTACCTTGTCCTAGTTTTGTGCCTTAACAAAGGTAATTTTACACGTTTTTCCCCTGGTCAATTGTCATCTTTATACTTTGCTTGACATAGACTTGCCTTTTCATGTTCCATGCCCATTTGTTGTCCTTCACATTTTACTTGTACTGTGATGTTGCAATTTCTTTCGTTTTCATGGAAGTATCTCGGTGATGTTTCTGTCCAATGTATCTGGTAGTAAATCCTAGTAGTTGCATGATAGTTCTGTGAGCATAACAAATTGTGTTTTTCCACATTTATTACTGTAACATTTTGTGTACTTCTTATATATCAACCAGGGCACAACTCAATTGACATGTGGTTGACCATCTATCTGGAATCTGGAGTTAAAAATGTTTGTTTCAGGTAAATTTGAACAAAAGCATCGCTATTGTGTTTAGGTCATCTGCTGCGCTGAAGTTCAGGCTAGTGGAGTGAAAGGTGTGTAAAGTTCACTAGTGGGCTTAAATATCCTTTGATCCTTCAATTGACCTGTCGCATCTGTACACAACTTTTGTAATGAACTTGATAGTTGATAGGCTATGTGCCATCTAGACAAGTTGATGTTTTGTGTGCAGTAAGTAGCCCCACCGACCCCTGATACGTACTAAAAAAATATGAATGAAACTGGTGGTCTGCTCCCATAGTCCAGATTCTTGTGGTATAAGCTTTGAAGATAAGAACATGCAAGATCCACTTGGAGTTATATCATTTAATGTACCATACATATATTTACCCTGGATCATATTACATAGCCGTAAAGTTTTGCCTATCTCATTGTGAAGTAGTACAACGGATGGTGATTTTTCTTTTTAATCATTCAGTTAATCAAAACAAAAAATTCGGTGTTTTAGTTGAGTCAGATGAGCATCTGAAATAAATCCCGATCAAATAGTTCAGTACCACCAAAGTTTTGGCACAATTAATCTTTATTTGGTCATATTTCCCTGCCTACGCGGAAAACCGAAATTGCATGATTATATAACTCGATCGTCCCAATATTCAGCTTCGTTTGTTTCTGTTTTTCCATTTGCTGGACATATTGAAGTTTGAATAGTGAGCTGAGATGGTGCGTGGGAGGCTTCATCATGCTGACGTATTACCGTATTGACTGTGTCTTGAAGAAATAAGGGATCTCTAAAGACTAAATTCGTCACTGTATGTACGATTTGAATAGCACCGTCCATCTTTATAGGCCGCTGAACAGTGTTAGAGCATCTTAAGAGTTTTCTAAATTCTTTCCTAATCCTTGGTTTATATACGGAAATATACGGATGAGGGAAAAAAATCCCATTTCGACAACTTCTAATCTATCCTCCTATTCTTTCAGAACTTATGAAAAGTTATCATATTTCACAGAAAGTTACACACGTTTGAGTCGCGCTTATCTTTTGTCTCCTTGGCATGTTTATACTTACTTATAGGGCAATAGAGGAAAGACGTGAAAAAATAAAGAGTAAAAAAGCGTGAAAAAATAAAGAGTAAAAAAGGGTTCCAAATGCAAATGTACAGGAGATAAAAAATACATAAAAGTGGTTAGGATAATTTAAAAATAATATATGATTTCTGATGTAAAATTGTCTTTTATATTTTAGGAGTTAATTATTAGAAACTCTTGGAGATGAGCTTCTTTCTTCATTCTAATATTTTTGTAGGAGTTGTAAAACTCTACATTTTTAGAAAAAAAATATTAGGTATTCTTAGAGATGCTCTTATATGATATATAAGCAGATTATTTGGATATGTACTCCCTCCGTTCTAAAATAATGCAATTCTCAGTTTTAGTCAAATAATTTAAAATTTAACCAAAATTATATAAAAAATACTATTATTTATATAATACAAAATAAGTAACTTAGATTAGTTATGGAATGTATTTTGTTAATAAACTTATTTAGAGATATAAATATTCATAATATTCACTATAAATTTATTTAAAATTGAGTTTATTTGACTCTTTTTCAACAATTAGAGCTGCAATATTAGTGCTTACTTTCTTCCCTGGAGCAACTAGCATGGTCACGTAGCTGATTTCCTGTTTTCCAAGAGTATCTCCAAGAGTTTCCTAAATCGTTTCATAAACTTTGGTCTTTAACAACTTCTAATCTATTCTTCTATTTTTGTTTTTACAATTTGAGAAAAATCACCATGCTTCGCATAAAGTTACATGCTTGTGAGTTGCGTATATTTTAAGGTGAAAAGACATTGAAATAATAAAGAGTAAAAAAAAAGTTTCTAATATAAATGTACAAGAGACAAATATATATATATATATATATATATATATATATATATATATATATATATATATATATATATATATATATATATATATATATATATATATATATATATATATATATATAAAAGTGGTTAGGATAATTTAGAAATAATATAGAATTTCTGGTGTAAAATTATCTCCTATATTTTAGGAGTGAATTATTAGAAATTGTTAGAGGTGATCTTATTTATTACTCCCAATATTTTTTATAGTTAGAAAATATTATATTTTACTATTAGTCATTCTTAAATACTCCCTCCGTCCCTAAATAAATGTCGTCTGCGGTTCCAAAAAACTTCTCTAATTAAATATATATTTAAAAATATTAATATTTATACTACATAATTAGTATCGTTAGAAAGATCTTTGAATCTAGTTTTTTAATAAATTTATTTGGAGATACAAATGTTGCACGTATTTTCTACAAATCAAGTCAACCTTGTGGTATGAACACCAACGATGACAGTTATTTAGGGACGGAGCTCTTACCCTTACTGATATATATATTTTTAGAACGGACGTATAGTACATATATGGTTGAAAACCAGAAAGACAATGAACCCTACTTGTGCCCCATACTAGTGTCCCTTTGGGAAACACGTATAAAGGTACTTGTCTCATGTTTTTCGCACATTCAAAAAGACATGGTAGCCACATAGCACACAGCCAAAAAAAAATTCGACCTTGGAGTAAGTGTTTAGACGGTTGACATGGACATAGTTATATTCAAGTGTATAGAGTGCGGGGGTTGTCAGCTTCACCAATAACGTTATTTTTCTTTCCCTCTCACAAAGATATGAAATGTGATAAAGCTGAAAATAGTATCTTATCATAGCTCTCTCCCCTCTTTCTCTCTCATAATCATACATGAAGTTGTTGATGAAACTGTTTTGCCAAACATTTTTTTTAAAATAGCTCAGCTTCACCTAGAGAGTTGGTCATGAAGCTATTTTTTTATAAAAAAAACAACTTTACTAGTGAAGCAGAGCTATACCAAACAAGACCTAAGATAGCCATTTAGAATGTATTTATATTGTTGACACCGACAATTAGAACTATACCAAACAAGACCTAAGAAGACATCTACTCGTGTCTTTGTTTGATACAGTTTATATGCTATTTATGTTCAAGTTGAAATCAACAACCAAATGGCATGTTTTTTCTACGGTTTATTCTAGCCACGTTTATGTCTAACTCTCTTATTTGTACTAATAATAAGTAAAAAGGCTGATCAAACCAATCCATTTTGATTGCGATTTTACTCTATTTGTGCGTGCAGTCTATTTGTGCAAACAGGGCCAATATTAACTGCAGACGGTGTAACTTGTATTTTCAGAAAAGGCACGTCATTTTTAGATACGACGTCCGCAGTCCGCACAAAAAGGCACGTCATTTTCAGAAAACCCACCGTTGGCACACAAAAAGCTGCACATTCCACTCTCAAAAAAAAGCTGCACATTCCTCGGCAATGCAACACTAGATGAAATTCTGCGCTGCTGACCGGACCGACGGTGTGGCGACCGACGAAACGCTGAGGAACACCACGAACCGCACTCTCCCGGATTAGCTGGATGGAGCAGCACGGACGTGCGCTCGTCACTCAGCGGCACGCACCTGTCACCTCGTCACTGACAGCTCTTGTGACTTGACTGGAATGCATGTTACCGCCCTGATGTGCTGACGGCTCCCCGTCGCCGGTCACGGTCAAGTAGCCGCGCAGCCATCCTGCATTCCTTCAACTTGCTTGTGACACTGCTCGTCGGCACCCGGCCACCGGGCCGCCGCCGTATACAACGAGCGGACCCCGGCGCATGGGCTGTCCAACCAGCGAGCGCGCGCGGGCACGGCAGCCACACAACCGCCCGCTGGTCTGAAGTGGTCACTGGCTTGGCTGGTGAAGCGGGTAGCCTGCTACGGACGGGTACGGGCGCCCGGCCCCAGCTCCACATCGGACGCTGACCTTCCCCAGCAGGTCGACGTGGAGCGCGCGGCGCCTGTCCTTGCCCCCCGGCTCGCTCCAGCTATCAGGAAATTCGGAATCTCATCCACCTATCGGGAAATTCGGAATCCATCCATCCGGTTCCGGATAGGAGCAACCGTACCAAGCGATCGAGGGCCCAGCCCGTGCCGTGCGTTGATGTGCAACCACTGACTGTGGCGGGCACCGTGAGACGACAGGTGCCCGCCCCGGTGAATTCTCCAGCGATTCTTGGGTCCTGGCCTAAAGATTCGTCATTCGAAGCTCGGTGCCCTGCCTCGGGTCCTCTGGTATAGTTGTACTACGTGATTCCACTCGCCATTTAGGACGGACGGACAGGCACCAATAATTAGCACCTCCTGACCTGGGCTCCCAATCAGCGTGCGTCGATCGAGCCGCGCTTATTAGTACCACCACCACCAGTAGTACTTGCTTACTGACGGGCATGGCTGGACGTGACACGGCGCCTTTTTTTTTGTTTCACGACAGTTGTTGATTGTGTCAGTGCGTGGCCTACAAGAACATGCTGCTAGCTGATGGTCCCTAGTACTACTCTACTGATGCCGAGAGGGAACGAACGAACAAGCGAGCGAGCGGCAGGCGGTGCTGGATCCGTGCGGACACCCTGGCGGGCGCTGCACGGCCATGTGGGCAGCGGAGATCCCGGGCCCCGATCGCGGGTTCCACGACGGCTGGCTGCCTCGCTTCGGTGGCCGACTCCGCGCCGGAGCAGCCTCATCCGCTGTTTTTTCGCCTGATCTGCTCGAGCTCGGCAGCGGATAATGCCGGACCCAGCCAGACCACCCGCGCGCCCGCCCGCCGTCCCTCTCCCTTGGCTTGGTCAGGACATCATCCACTGCGAGTCGTTAATGCCATGCACTCATGCCGGTGTAGTGTACGCGCGCATGCATATGGTTTGCTTCCCGGCGAAGGCTAATGGAAATGGAAATGGTTCTGTTAACACAAGAAACGTCGGATCTGACAACATCTCGAGCTTATACCCGAACTCGATATCCAAATGTGTGCCAGTTGATTTGACCCATTAATCAACAAGGATGATAACTAGAACAACGATGAACGAGACGACAGCGATACGTCCGGACGTCAAGGCTCAGATTGCTCAAAAAGCGGAACTCGCGAGGTAGACGGAGATCTTGTAGATGCAGCCCGTCGAGATCGTAAGAACTCGTAGATAAACTATAACTAATGCGAAAAAAGGAGATCTTGAAAGTAAGATGAAAATAATAGATTTGTTTGATTGTATTGAATATCTCTCATACGGGCCTTAGGTACATATTTATACTTCGGTAGGAGGAGTTGTACACAGACACGACTCATACCTAAACAAAACTCCTACTTTTAAGGAAATAAATGGCTCGTGCAAGAGTCGGACTCAAACTGATATAATAATACTGGTATAAAATCACCAGTTTTCTTATCTATTCTCTTCGCGATGACATTTTTCATCGGCAGATTTCTTTCCATCCACAACCTTTTTGCATTACCATCGGTATCTTTCTACTGACGTCAGCTATATCCCGCATCCATCGACAACATTTCCGATCGGCAACGTTCTCCTGTTTCCATCGGCAACACCTTTCAATCGGCAAATACCCTTCTCTTTATCTTTGACGTTTCTTCAATCTCCTACTTCTATCGGCAATCTGATTGGTGATATCCTACTGCCGATAAGGAGAAGCAACCATCCTTCTATCGATCAGTCCATCCGGTTCATATTGACACATACAAGAAACAGTGTCAACACATGCCCCCCAATTTCGGAGTATAAAATATCTTATGCACCGAAATTTGCTCTATTGTAATCTTTCCCTCCAAAACGTCTGTGTCATCATCTCGATTACCGCACGCAAAAACTGTAAATTACCAACAACCCCTGTAACTGTAGCACGAACTCTTCGATCACCGCGCAAATTTACTGCGATATCCTTCCTTATCTCTGCTTAGTAAAAAGAAAACTCGAAAATACCCTTTAACCTAGGTCTACAAAAATCGCCATCTACCTTCTCTTTTACCCTGAGCTCACACTTTTACCTTCATCTCAACATCATCCAAAGAGCACTATTCCAGTGGCGGTTCTTCTTTCATCAGGAAGCACGATCCTTGCAAGAACTCTTGTTTCAATGACGATCAACTTCACTGCTCCTGCGGTAATCTTCTCTTCCTTCCTCGTTGTACACACTGCAATTTCATTCTTCCGCATTGCCTCTCAGTCCCTTCTCCCCTTTTTTGCTTTGTTTCCTGGATCTAGGAGATGCGCAATAAAATAGTGATCCCTACTGATCAAGAACATCTTTGCTGCCTAGGTCCAATGGGGAATACTGATCCGACCAATCTGATCAATGCAGAAACCAACCGCACCCCTTTCAGATCTGAGCATTTTGATTTTAGGGTTGTGGATCGATACCTTCCGTTCTTGGCCCAAATCCACAAAGGGGTGGAAGAATTGGTACCTCAGGATAGCAAGATCACAAAGAGTCTACTGGTCAGAGCGCAACATCGAGCAATGTATTAGGCTGTCCATTGCCGATATGGCCAAGAACAAGAACATGATGATCGCCGCCTCCTACTTCTGGTCCGATACAATGAATGCATTCCTTTTCAGACACGGATCAGCTATCCCCACGCTTGCCGATGTGCACATGCTCACTGGCTTTGATGTTTCTTCTGCCGATCCTACCACTCTATTCCGCAGGAAATCTGAGCGTCGGGTAAGCACCCGCAACATCGGTGGTTGGACTGGGTATATCCAAGAGTACTAGAAGAGTGGATCGGTAGTCCCAAGGGAAGCATGCCACCTTCCTCAACATATGGTTGGAGAAATTTGTCTTCTGTGGCAGAACAGTCGGCCCAACCAACATGTATCTCCCCGCAGCAGAGCTCTTAACCGATGGAGGATTTTCCCTTGGCCGATACCTCCTTGGCTCAGTCTACCGCCTTCTACATCAAGTGTCAGAGAAATTGCTTCTAGGCGAGCCCATCGGCAACCTCGGAGGTCCCTGGTGATTCATCAACATGTGGCTAAACGCCCATATGCACAAATGTTTGCAGTTTGATCTGTTCAGCCAACAGTTTCCAAGGGACATATCTGAAGATTATGTCTATGATGATGATGAATCGGCAACCCGTGCCCCACTCAACTTCGGGGAAGCCATGATAGTGCTGCCGGGAACTGATGCCAATATCGACCAATTCGGCATGTTTTTTCAGAGGCTCTACTGCGGAATCTCTGCTGCAAAACAAGCCTGGTGGCCTTACATCGATGAAGACAACCAATTCCCACTCTCCTTCAACCTCACCGATGGGAATATACCACAAAATGAAGCAATCATGAAGGCCACCCTCATTCCCCGAGCTATCCCGGTGAACGTCGTCAGGACTGGAAAGAACTCCAACCCATCTTACGAGATCTACTATCCATCGATAGCTGCGAGACAGCTAGCATTTAGTCAACTACCGATCAAGCTAAGCTATGTCAACGTGATCAAACCAAGAGAAATCATCTCCAGCGCCATAGATTGGAACAAAATCGTCACCCTTTCCCCTCATGTCGTGTATCCAATACAACTTATCTTCTTGGGCACCGACATTTTTCATCACCGAATCCTTCAAGTCGTGGTGGCAAGAATGGAAAGAGCAATTATTTACTCCATCATCCCACTACTAATCGGCATCTGATTGATGCTGACCATATCATACCCAATGACGCGGTAAGCTTACTTCCGATACTTCTCTTTGTTTAACTTTTCAAATGCATCGGTAACTAACCCTCTGTCAATAGGTCGATAATCTGGTTCCCCAGCAGAGAAAGAGCGGCAAACACTTCAACCTGCGACCGATGAACCCCATATCATCAATCGGCAGCAAGGCCCCTTCGCTGTCTGCGCTCATGCATCAGAAGGCAATCCCTAAAGTTACCATCCGGTCTAGACCACTGCCGACCGATGATGCTGTTGCCGCCACCTCTACTACTACTGTCATGGTACAAACCTTCAAGGTAACAAATCTTCATTTATTCTCGTTGATCATACTATGTCAACCGACAACTTTACTCAATTCGTACCAAACTTTCCTTTGCAGCGAACAAGTTCATCGGCAGCCATTTTGAGCGTACAATTCTCCATAGCTCAACCTCCGATACCCCCAAATCGCAACATCCAAAGCGCCGAGGTTCATCAAGTGCCGCTCCAAAACCAAAGCGTCCAAAGCCATTGGCTCCCACTGCACCTTCTCAAGCTCCTGCCGATGTGCCAACAACGGAGCCAGCATCGGCGCCTGTCCCTGACCACCATAGATCGAGAATCCTGACCAAGGGACAGCGCCATCACCGTAAGAGGTGCCTATAACAATAGAAACGGTATCGGCATCGGTACCAACATCACACCAGATGAAATCCCTGACCAAGGGCAGCAGCACCCCCCTCAGAAGTCAGTGGAAGCGGCACCAACACCAGCACCAGCTTCAGCGCCAACCGTCCCTCCTACTGAGGCAAGCTCATCGGCAACCATTGCCGATCCTCAAGATACGGTTGCATCGTTACTCAGTCAAGCCAAAGGCGAGAAATTGCTTTAAAGCAGGTAAACCGATTTACTTCTATTACAAATTTGTGAGACACAAGCTCCTTACTGACATATTTTAATTCTTTATCTATCCAGGCCCAAGACTCTCCCAACAGCCTGTTCTCCTTTGTTGTCAACGTTTCAGAAGATACCGTGAAGAGCAGATTCTACCCAAGCTTCAACTGTCGTATCGCAGAACTGAAATTCAAGCTTGAAGCCCTGCTGCTCCTACTGCAAACAAAGTACATCCCAACTGGTCCAAGATTCCAGTGCATTAAGGGCGCTTCAAGGAAATCCAAGATCAACTGCCTGCCGATATCGAAGAACCACTCTTCCAGGCGGCTTTCCTTGAGAGTCGGCAATTCCCAATACAAAAAGGCTTTAGGTCGCATTGCCGACAGAGTTGCTCAAACAAAAAACTTGAAGAAGAAATATCCAAGTTCAAGCAGACTGCAGACGAAAAGCACAAGGACACGTCGCCTAAAGCCTCTGGCCCGAACTTGATCAGAGATCAACCGTCTGTCGGCACAAAAAGAAGAGCTGCTGGCCGAGCTGAAGAGAGTGGATGAACCTTAGATTCGGCCACCCAGAAGAAGACCCACTCCCTATCATAGCCAAAGCTTTGCAACAGAGAGGGACGCCAACGCTCGCGAACTCTTCTGCTGAGGAGAAAGGTCAAGACAGTTGATGGCACTGCCCGACGACGACCACCAGGGAAAGGAAGAAGCCGACCAAGTTCGCCTTCGTGCGATTTTATGTTATCAAACCCTGTTGTAACTTGTTTACTCCTGAGCTTGACAAGTGATCCGTCTGTAATATAACATTTAACGTCTTCCTACCGATGTTCCTTGTATGATAACTTTGTCATCGGTATAACGATTGCTTTCATGCATCCATCTAGATATTAGATAATACTTCTTCAGATACTTGCCATTTTGCTCTGGAAAATACAACCCTTCGAGAGTCTCTAAAATAAAGCTTTTGCCAGACACAAACTGATTTATCCGAAAAGGACCTTCCCAATTAGGAGACCACTTCCCAAACTTCAAACTTTTGGTTCCAATCGGGTAAAATCATTTCCACACCAAATATCCATCGGCAAACTCTTTCACCTTTACCTTCTGTTATACCATCTGCAACTCTTTTCTTGTTCTCCTCAATACGATTAAGCTCTTAGCCGATGACCCGCTAGGTCTTCTAACTCATCCTTCATAAGGATATCATACTCATACGGCTACTAACTGATCCTGGAGAACAACCGGTAGAACCATTTTAATTTCCCAAGGTAGGACAACATCATGTCCGTAGACTAACTGATATGGCAAAACCTTAGTAGCACCATGACATTTCCCCGATATGCCACAAAGCTTTGTTCATACCGTAGCCATCTCCTAGGGTTTTCTTCAATCTTGCCTTGATAAGCTTGATTACCCCTTTATTGGTTGCTTCAGCCTGACCATACTTGAGCATAATAAGGAGACGATTTAAAACCTTAAACCCCATACTGATAGCAAATTCATCAAATTCTCCCACTAACAAGTTCCTTGATCGGTGTAATAGTTTGAGGGGTACCAAAATCGTAAAATTTTGCTCTTTCACAAAATCTACATGTTTGCCATGTCACCTTTTTCAACGGAAAAGATTCAACCCACTTCGTGAAATAATTGGGGAGCAACAATTTTGAATTTAGTCCCCTTTACTCGATGGTGGGTAAATCTGGCCGATGAGATCAATACCCATCCCAAACGGCCAAGACTTGATTATAGATTCATTGCGACGCAGGTGCTCTCTGAACATTACCAAATTTCTGACAATCTTGACAAAACCCCTTTTGAAATACTCAAAAACAATCTTCAAGAATCCGCGGCCAATAATATCCATTTCGCCTGATCACCACTTCATTTGAATGCCGACTGATTGCTCCACACACCCCCTTCATGAATTTCACCCATTAACCCTTCGTTCCTCTCTATTAAGGCATCTGAGCAAAACCCCCATCAAGCGTACGATAATACAATTAATCACAAGGAGCACATACTTAGACCTGAAATCTCAACCGCTCTCAACTTTCCAACGGATCTCTTAAGTAATCGCAATCTCTTTTCTCCAGTCATCGGGGAACCATTACCGATGTCATTACTTCTTGAATCGCTGATACCCCGAAGCGTGCTGCGCCAACCATGGCCTCTTCTTATGCAACCTGGGAATATGCTCAAGACGACACTCTTTAAATTCCTTTAAAACTGAAACCTCCCATGATATTCAATTAAAATACACTTCGACACTCATATTTCCAATCAACTGATTATCACCAACAAAAGTCACCGAAGACTTCAACGGCACCGCACCCCACATCCCTAGTTAATCCAACCCCTTCACAACCCCCAGTACTCAGCCGATTATCGTCGAAGTAGCAAAAATGGGGGAATGAATTTGTACTTTTTCCTTGGGGAAAACAAGAAAAACCCTGACCTGCTCCTTCCTTACATGTGGAACCTCAAAGAAAAAAGCCCAAAAGGGCAATCTCAAAATGAATTTTACGAACCGCAATGCGAAAAAAAAATGGGGCCTCACTTCCTTTAACTCCTTACCTTTTTATACCCAGATCAAATTCTGAACGCCAAAATCCATTGTCGATCCCCCTTTTTAAACGGCACGACAACAAAAACTTACCAAATCGCTTTGCATATGACAGTACTTTGGGGGCCATAGCAAAAATGCCTTAACTTAAAAAAGAAAATAGCAAAAAACTAATTTTCAACGGACGAAACCGGTTTTTAGCATCCCCCACCTTTACCAAAAAAAAATCACACTTTTTTCCCCCTTCAATTTTGAACAAATTACCCGAAAAAACCCGTCATCGCAACAAATACAACCTGAAAGTTTCCCATTTGAGGTGGAATCAAAACCGGGATTCACCAATACCTTTTAAAATTTCCCCCAAAACCCTTTCCCCCCTTTTTTTTCCCCCACCCAAATTCCTACCCCTTACTTCACATGGGCTAAAAGTTTAAAAACTTCCCCCAATTAGATATAAACTCAATAAAATTAACTACCGATCAAAAATTAAAAATCAGTCTTTTTCGAGAGCAGCCCCTTTGTTAATTGCATCAATAGATTTTCTGCCCCTCTATGCCCCTTTTGCCCTAACCTTTAAAAATTACCTACCGATACGCCAAAGCGTACTTTTTTTGGTTATCTTTAACCCATGCTCCCTTGGCACTCCAGAATCTCCGCAATCGCAAGATGCCTTAAAAATCCCGGTTTTTAAAACCCCCACACGTCGATATAGATTTTCGACCAACTACAATGACTTATGAAAAAAAAAATTCATCGCTCTTTGAAAATAGCACCGACTTCTTCAACCCAAAATCATTACGATCCCCTCAAAAAACCGACGTACCTGGACACCAAAAGCATTTTGGAAAATTTTTTTCACCAGAATATTTATTATATCCAGCATTCCCAGAAACTGATAACTTTTGCCAGCAGAAGCATCAATATAATGGGCAACAAAAGGATGTCATCCTTGCGAGTTTTTTTTTAATTTCCTAAACAAACAAACCGAAGTTTTCCATTCTTCTTATACACGGAAAACCCATTAAAAACCTGTCGGCATATCGGATTCCCGTAAATCCACTTTGATTAACTTTTTAATCCAGTTTTAAAATGGGGAGTACAGGGGGTTTACACCCGCTTTGGGGTTCTGATGTGGTTAAAAAAACCCATTTAAATGGGGAAACCCATGTTCAACATTATTGGTCCAAACCAACACTCTGTATAATCCCAACAAAAAATTTTTTAATCTTTTAACAAATCACCAGCGTTTTTTTCATTGGGAACCAACCCACACTAATAAAGTTGGCCAGGTTGCTACCATTGCCATGTCTATTTCTAGTAACTCTTCCCGATGTAACCCCTGCCCAACTTTTTCGCCAGCAACTATCCTTTTAAAACCCCCTTCAGAACCGCTGCGGGGGTCGGTTTTTTAATTTTTGGAAAAAAAACTTTGTGAAATTCGGCACCCCCCTTCGATTTGGAAAAAAGGGAAACAAGTTATATGCCTAGGGGGGGTGTTTTTATAAGAATAGTTCCCACCTTAGACTTACTACCGAATTCCTTTTTTCACTTCGGGATCTCACGGGGCCCAGCAAAAATTTTACCCTCCGACGCGTTGGGTATGTTTTTTCGCTGGACTGGTAGATACATCCCCCTCTCTTGTGGTAAAAAAACCGATCGATTGGGGAAACGCAACCATGTTGCTGAACATTATACAACGGTTGATCGTCGTGTTATCCTTGGACACCACTGGATATTTTTTGATACTTTCGACATCTCATTTTGAACACCCTGAGTAATGATATTCTTGCCTTGCCACCTATATCGGTTGCACCAACTGTTTTGTATTGATGCTGACCAGTCCTCCGGATCACAAGTCATCGGATGTATTTTTTGATAATTTTATATCCATTCGGCCGTTGCCCCCGCATTTTTTGGCAATCAAAAATTGACCTCCTTGTTGTATTTTTAAAAACCCCCCTCTAAGATTTTTTCCCAAAAAATACCTGATTGCCCTATTTTTTGCATTGATAGAGCGTTTGTCAATGGTCGCCCGCAAGGCATTAGGACCCCATCAAACTTCTTGTTACGCCCCCCCTTTGGAAAAAGGCATAGCATAAGCTCACGGGGTTCATCGGTTTTTTCATACTACCATTTATAGGGGGGTTTTTTTCCCCCTATCCACCTTGTCGACTTGGGGCGTCGATGATTTGGGGCAATCATATCCCCAAGGGGGAGTAGAAATCGGTTGGCCTGGATTACGGTCCGACACCTCTGAGCACTGGTCTGTATTTTGCCGAACAAGTTTACCAGGCTTGATTTTTGAGTAACTTTACCGGCAACACTTTGCAGCTGGAATCCCTGGGATTGCCTGGGGTTATAAATCCGATCCAGATTTATGAACATGGCCAACTAATGAGATGCATGCCTTTTTTGAAGGATCGATAACATGTTGGAAAACGTTGGACAATATAGTAAGGGGGTTAAAAAAAGTTTTATTTTTGTAAATTAACCATCTCTTAAATTTTTCCGGGGTTGACCGAAAGTGCCCACCTGGCGACCGGTCTTCTTTTACTGCTTTTCACCCCCGTTTGGGGTGAAGACTCAGATATAGGGGGTTGTATTCCTCCATACCTCCCATAGCTTCTTCGATCATCCCTTCAGATCTGCTTCGAGACTCAATGACTTCCCCCCGGAAAAAAGCATAAACCACCCTATCGGGTCAAGAGATGTATCTAGGGCCCACCGGGGTAAAAAGGGGTTTACAAAAAAGCGTCGGATCTGTGAACACCTTGAGTTTATACCCAAACCCTCGATATCCAAGGTTGCCGTGATTTGACCATTAAAATCCAAGGAGAAACTATAACAACGATGAAGGGAACACAGCGATACCCCCGGAGGGCAAGGCTCAATTGCTCAAAAAACGGAACTCGCAGATAGACGGAAATCTGTAGATGCAGTCCTCGAGATCGTAAGAACTCGAAAGATAAACTATAACTAATGCGAAAAAAAGGAGATGCGAAAAGTAAACAAAATAAAGTTTTATTTGATTGTATTGAATATCCTCATACGGGCCCAGGTAATATTTTTTACTCCGGTATGAGTTGTACCAACACACTCATACCAAACAAAACTCCACTTTTAAGGAAATAAATGACCGTGCAAGAGGGACTTAAACGATTAATAAAAACTGATATAAAATCACCATTTCCTTATCATTCCTTCGCGTGACACTTCCATCGGCAGATTTCTTTCTATCGAACCTTCTTTCATTACCAACGAATTTTTTCCACTGACGCAGCTATATCCCCATCCACGGCAAATTTCCGTCGGTAACGTTCTCCTGTTTCCATCGGCAACACCTTAATCGCAATACCCTTCCTTTATCTTTGACTTTCTTTCAATCTCCTACTTCTATCGGCAAATCTGTTTGGGTGATATTCCTACTGCCCCCTTCACCGATCAGTAATCCAGTTTAATTGACCAAAAAAAAAAACGATGTCAACAGGTTCTATCAGGATCTCATCCCATTCCGGCCAAAGATCAATCAGATCACACACAACGACGGTTGCGGTTTCAAACCCGTCTGGTCCGACGAGCAACCGGCCTACTATCAGCCGTGTGGGGCCGCAGAAACCGAGGGAGCTGCGAGAACTCTCTCGGCCCTCATCCTTCCTTTTCTGGGAAACCACCACCACCACAAACCAACCTCGCTTCATTTCCCTCAACAACCTACCCGTGGCGAGGATGAGGGGGCGCAAGAGCAAAACCGACCGCGGCGAGAACGGAACGGATTGCAACATTGCAGGGCCGGCCCCACCCCCCCACATTCGCGGGACCCACGCCTTTCCGGGCTGGGATTGGGCCAGCGCCCCCGGGGCCCCACACCCAGCCCTTAAACTGATGAAAACCAAGAAAGGGGCCTCGCTTTTAAAGCCCCCCACCATCTCCAGCGCCGCCGCGCCACAACGCAAACCCCCTCTCTCTTCCGCTCCGTCTCCTCCTTGCCGCCGCAGCATCGGCATCACACAGGCAGCCTGGGACCTCTGAGCAGCTAGCGCAGGAAGAAGACCGTACCAGACCAACCAGGAGGGACTGGAGACGATCGGAGGACGACGTTTCTTCGCCGAGCTCAGCAAGCGGTATCGCTGCTCACACCGCGACGACAGGGCGCGGGACTACGCCGCCGCCGCCGCGCAGTTCATGCCCGCCTCCGCCGCCGCCGCGCCCCTCCCGGTCACCTCGATCCGTCCCCCTCTCCTCGTCTTATTCAAAATCAAGCATGTGCATGCACGTGTGCCTCGTCAGATCAGTGGCCGGGGTGGGTCAGGCCCAGGCGAGCCATAGCTTCTGTTGCAGTCTCGGGGCTTCTCGCCCCCGGAGTTAGTTACTAGTGGTTGGTTGTTTGCAAACGAGCCCCAACCCCAGCACAGCACATGGCTTCAATTGCTAAACTACTCTGCTAACTATGATTATATTATTTCATGCAATAGTAATGACGGGTATGCAGGCTAGAGCTTAAAAAAATGAGGGATTGGCGAAAGGAACCGATGCCACATGGATATGTTGAGAATCTCAGAGCATCCTTAGTTTACACATTTGGAGTGGCATGATACGTTTTTCTGATCATATCTATTTTTGGAAAGGAAAGTCCAAAATAGATAGGAGTTGCCTTTGATGAGGATTCGGAAATAGCAGCAGAAGTTGGCCTGTGTATTGCCTTCTTCTCTAGGTTGCTTGCTTTCTTCCACTTGAGCTACTTGATGTGGTTGGTTGGTTGTTGCAAACGAGCCCCAACCCCAGCACAGCACAGGCTTCAATTGCACACAACCTCACCTCACCCAACCGAACCAAACGCCATGGCAGCGTTCGTTCCGCTCACCCAATCCAAAGCGGAGCAAGAACAGCTCAGAGAGAAGAAGAAAAAACAGGGCATCTCGATCATTCGGGCTAGTTGTGCAGTGGCTAAGTAGTAGTATAGGAGGGACCTCGTAGAGTCGTAGTAATGGATAGTACTGTAGCATCAGAACACCACCACGCGTACCTACAGAAAACTTGCGCAATGTGCATACGCCCCAGAATTTTTGGAGGATAGTATAAAAGTACGGAGCTAGAGCTACCCGCCGATACACGCAATAAGTGCAGGTGTGTATCTCTCCTAAACGGGACTTCCTCCGTTCCGTTCCGGGTTTCCCAAATCATTTTGATCATCTATTTTATCTAGATATTATTATATTCACATAGTACATAACAAAATAGATATAACAAAAAAATTTAATCCGACTTATAATTAGAAGAGAGTAGTAGTTTTTTTTTAATTAGCGAGAGCTTATACTGAACACCCACCTTTTTGTGCGAAATTGACCATTTTGAGGTACTACTAGTACAAATGCTGCAGCCAAACAAATGCGGGCCGCCGCCGCCCACCACCTCAGCAATCCTATTCAAAGAGGACCCAGCTGAAAAATCGTAAAAAATCTAGTAGTTGAGTTTCCGGGAGAATCTTCCGGTTCATGTGAAATTCCGGCGTCGGCCATTGCATACATATACGTGCAGAAAAAAGAAAAGTGTTTTGTGTCGGCCGTATATAGTCATGGGGGCCACATAGTTTCTGTCAGTGCTGTGTACTACTGCTACATACCGAACGAACGTAACGATGTGCTGATCACACCACATACAACGGCCGATCGAGTCAATGCGCTAGCAGATTAGTAGATGGAAGGGAACAGCTAATTTGCGCGAGGCGTGACTAGCCCGACCAGGCGGGCCCAGCACCCCGGCCCGTGACGTGCACACGGGCGAGGCGCTGTCGTTGCCACTTGCCAGCCAGTACTGTACGTGCCAGCGGCCGGGTGACCCTTTCCTTACCGTTCCTGAAGTAGAAACTTGCAAGGTACGCCTTCCCACGACGCATGGCTGTCCGCGGCCCGCGTCTCCTACCTTGATACTGTTGTTCACTGTTGGAACATGGTCACTCTTGGAACATGTAGGAGAAAGGCTCCGGCTCCCTCTAAAATACACATCAAAACTAAAGAAGCCAGAAGAGCTACATTTGGAGGCTCCGATAGCTCGTAGCTACAGTAGCCGGAGCAGTCGGAACCCCACCAAACAGACCCTTAAGCTCAGCATGTCTCTGGCGAGGTAGTAGGTAGTAAGCCTCATCCGCACATGCGCCCTGGCCATTCTTAGTACTCCAAACCTCCAGTTATCACCCTGCTAATTATATAGTACTTGCTCCCTCCCTGTCCCCGTACGCACACGGAGCTTAATTGTAGTACCAGGAGGAGTATTAATTAGCGTGGCTCCAAAGAACTCGATTATAGTAGTACCAGGAGGTATTAATTAGCGTGGCTCCAAAGAACCCTAGCTACCTACATATGATTGCCAAGAGACTAACCACTTGCGTGTCTCCTCCAAAACTTTTTTAGTAGTTGCACGATAATTGATCCACGCTCTCTGCATTGCATGTCGTGGCATGGCAACATGGCATACCATGTGATCCGTCGTCGTCTGGGAGTCTAGTAGTGGCGATCGATCGATGTTGCTTCGAGGCTTGGAGCAGCCTTTATTAGCATTGCTTGCACACAACACCACCTCATCATGCCATGCACCATGCATGCGAACCCGTGCCGGCGTCGCTGTTGCTAGCGCAGCAGCAGTACTACTATCATGAACGGACGGCGTTGTTGTTGTTGTTGTTTAATTAATCCTCTCCCGCCGGCCGGGCATTCAGCTCGATCTGTGACTGTGACAAGATCCGGTGCCGAAATCTTTGCATGCACGCAAGCAAGTGGTCATCACTCATGTTCCCCCGCTCGGCTATCTAGTTGCTCCTATACACTATCGGCCACCGATCGATTTCCGTTGCTTTCATATTTTTATAACACAAAACTTTGCCATGATCGCATCACGCCATGTGCGACGACGGAGCCAGGCGTCGACACGAACACAGCCTCGAATCCTCGATTGATTGGATTGGCTCTAACCAACAAAAAAAAAATGCATGCAGGGTTCGCATCGTCGCGCGGCGCCCATGTGCCGTCGCAGCTGCAGGGGGCGCATCGTGGCTGGCACCACCGGCCTACGCGTTGTACCACCACGGCGCCAGCTACGGCGGGGACAGCGCGCCAGGCGGCAGCGGCGGCGTGGCAGCAGCTGCAGTGCGGCAGCAAGGGCACCGGCGTGTTTCATCCCGCGCTCCACGCCCGGGTCCGCGCACCCCAAGAAGAAGGGCAAGAACAGGAGCGCCGCCGCCGCCGCCAGGGCCGCGAGGGCGGCCGGCGCGGGCGCGCCAACCAAGAAGCGCGCTTGATTCCAACTTCTGGATCGTGATTCGTGAATGAATCAGAAAAAAAAGGAGGGCAAAAAAAAGCACAACCACTAACTCCAGCCAGATGCAAGTGCTCATCGGAATCAGCCGGATTAGCGTAATCTGTTTAATTAATTATTAATTTTTATTACCTTGTTATTCTTATATGGTAAATAATAAACCATTGCGACTCCCCTGGGTAAAAAATGTATAATGTGAGCCCTAGGGGAGAACTGTGGGCTGGGCACCACCACATGAATAATCGGTGTGTACAGTAAGCTAGTGATTGGTGGTGCCGGTAGTTTTGCTTGGCTAAGTCAATTTATTAAATTTTTTTTGTATTTTTCCATTTTTGTAAGATGAAGAAATGAATTACTTCTACTACTAGTGCTAGACTGGAAATGTCAAATGTTCAATGATTGGTGTAACCTAACTGATGCCTCGCGCTGCGTGCTGATCCCCTTTCGTTTGTTTTTTTTTTTCTTCTTTTCTTTCTCCTCTATGCAAGCAGTAGTGGTTTCGCTCGTGCCATGTGCCAATGATGGTCGATGGAATGGAATCACGCAGCGCAGGCCGAGGTCGTGCGTGCGTGGATCTATGGTGTCTTGGAACATGTAGTAGTACGCTGTACGAATCCAGATCTGGGAAGTGCGTTGCCGCCCCCCTGGATGCAAGTGCAACAAAACAACTTGGGATTCTGTGCGGGGCGGCTGGATGGTTGGTTGGTGACGTTCCTTGTTGCTTGTCCCTCGCATGGGCTGGACAGAGACTCCCCAGCTCCTGCAGCTGCTACGTGCAGCCAGCAAGCGCCAGTGGGATCAGGGACACGGCACAGTGTGTCATTCTACAGACTGCAGCAGGCACGGCAAAAGCATCGTCGGTGCCGGCGCGGTGTGGATCCCGGCGGGCTAGGATACGAGCGAGGTCAACAGGTGTCGGGGCGCCGTGATTGGAGGAGTACGTGCGGAACATTTTTGACATGGATGGGCGGCACGACGGCGGTGCTTGGTGCTCCAGGGTCAGGCGCCGGCGGCAGATGCCAGACGGAGGGGGCCTGGACTATGCAGAAGCCGCGCGCGGGCGATGCTGGGGCAGGCAGCAGGTGCCCGCTTCGCCGAATTTTTTTGTACAAGTACGTACGCAACCGACAAACAACGGCCGGCAATTTAATTATGGACCATTTGGCTTGTGATGGCAGCAACTCTTGCATTGCATGGAACCAAATCGAGTTTTCATTTCAAAAGTGGGGACATCGTTATTACTCATGTGTAATCGGATCAACGTGGCTCCTAAGTCATTGTCGCCACGATTACCATTGATGAGAAAGGAGGCTCCCACCCTCATGTTTTAGGCATACTTTGTTTTCTAACGAAAAAGATGCGAGCTCCCTGCTGAGCAAGACGGAAAGGGGAGCAGAAGCAACCATCGTGAAGCACCATATATAATCCATTTGCCGGCTCCGAGCCGGGAAAAAAAATGTTTTCTTTTGCAGCGGAATGCAAGTGTACTTTTGTCACAGGAAGTGTGTGTACGTGGCCTTTCTCTACCTTTGCTAGTTCCCTGGATTCTTGCAACGAGGTTAGGGAGGAGACTTGCGTTATGCCGACGGTCCGGGCCCAAGTTGTACGCTTAGGGCGCGTTTGGTTGCTTTCTCAACTCAGCCTGGCTAGCTCCGGTGGAGCAGCTGCCACCAGCCAGGCTTTGCAGCTGCAGTAGTAGCTTGTTTGGTTCACGTGCACATGGAGCCAGGCCATGAAAGAACCGTGTTTGGTTGCCCACAGCCCACAACTCTAGCTCTCACACAGCATGCATGCGCGTATCCACTTGCACCAAGCAAGCCATGCTCCGGAGAAACGAGTATTTTTTTTCTGCACGCGGCGAGCCTGGCCGGTGGACTGCTTTTGCATGGCGCGGGCCTGGCTGAGAGGCTGAACCAGGCATCCAATCACGCGTCCGCTGCATCGCCAGGGCCTGGTTCGGCGAGATATAGGGAACCAAACGCCCCCTTATGTTAATGGCCCATCTTAGGCAGCAAGCACGTGGGAAGCCGAATATGGGGCCCTTTAAGTCCTTGAGCCTGGTATGGTCAGCATGTTATCTGATTGGGCGGCCGAAACTTCTGGGCCAGGCCATACAGGCTGAATTCACACGTCCGTCTAGGCCGGTGCGAGGGGAGTCTGGACATCTGCTCGAGCTATGTGCTGGGTCGATTGACCTTTCTCCCGCTGAAGATTAAGAGCATTTGTTATCCAAATTCACTCGCCCAATTGTTCGTTGCAGGGGGGCCGAGGCCGACAAATTTCTCGAGATGATCGGGCGATTCACCGATCTTACGAAATGGCTCGAGCTCTATTCGCTTGGCTTATCAGCTGACTTTAAAATAGTGTTTTTGTCTCATAGAAAAACAGTCAAAACAACATCAACAACGGCTTATGAACCAAAAAAAAACAGTCCGGACTCTGCCCTCTCGTCCGCGATGTGCATACTTTACGCGGCAAGGACACGGAGCATGATTGCATCCAGCTGAGTCTTTGCTGTCGGACACAAGAAGCTGATCGACGTTTATTCTGCGTTCAAAAAGGGCGGAATAGCCAGGAAACCCAAGGAAAACGACGTCGGCCGGCCAGTCGCCAGTCGGTGATCTACCTACAGACTTTACACTTGTTTTGTGTCCTCATGCATGGATCCAGCAGCCAGCTAGCACTCTACAAGATTTCAGAGCCTCTGTATTGTTGGGATCGACCATGTGGGTTTAAAAGTGGCGTTTAGTGCTCGGCAGCCTACCTTTTGGTTTGGCTGTGGACAATCTGGAGCCAATTGTTGACCCCGGACGAAACTTGAATTGTACGCGAAGCTTGACTCGGAATTGCGTTGTTGTCAATCTCGAGTACGTTAGCGTTGGGGTGGTGGCAACGTTGACGCTTGTCAGATACTATTAATAGCCTCTTGTAATCCAGGTCATATGCCCACACTTCCTCTTGTTGAAATAAGACTCTACTCATAACTAGGGTCGGTAGATATCATTTGTGCTTGTGTACTTGACTTAGGAGTTGATGTAAATGAACTTATCTTCACCAATATGAGAGCTAACACTCCCTCTTGAGTCTTGAGGAGAGAACTCGATGTAGATCGGATGTGCAGCCTCCTGGACTCTTGGAACAAGGACCAGCACTTCCGAACCCTTCCATCGCCTAAGGCCATCCTCGGTGAGAGTTTCATGTCACAGTTTTCAACACAGTCATATTTTAAAAACAGTGTACAATAGTTTCATCCTCATGAAACTATCTCTACTCTCATGCAACTTTCATCATTTTTTCTTCATCAATACAATGTCACATTAGTATATTTAATGCCCATAAAATTTTGATGAAACTCCATTGAGACTGGCCTAATGTAGTGTTCATGAATTTTTTTCTTAGTTAAAAGCTTTTATGCACAAATAGGTAAGAATTTCCATGTTTTCTTTAAAACACTAATTGTTGACAAACAAGTGGCATGTTCTTTCCTTAAGCTTGTTATAGCTTTTATGTTTTTTTAGAGAAGAACACCGTAGATATCTAAACCCACTGTTTACAAAATTGTTGAAAGCATAAGTAAAATGGCTAGATTTCCCGTTAGCTTTAAACTCTTGGTAAAAATGATGGATCCATGCTAGGTAACACCTTGTTTAGTAACTCCATGATCCCTAACCTATGATTAAAAGAAAATCAAGCAAAATCTTGTAAACAGATCATGGTTGATCTTTATCATCGGACCTCTAATTTTTTTAGGAGGCCCTCAAATTACATCACAGAGACTGCGTATAAGTGGCAGATCTAGAATTTAGTGGAACAGAGGGCTAAAGTAATCTTCAACCTTCTCGTTTCTCTCTTTTATGACTATAAAAAAATTACGACCGACTCAAGGAGGGGCTTGAGCCTGAAGAATCATGGCCCTAGTTGGTTTCGGTGATTAACGACAAATAGAGATTATTATGGCTAACGTGTGTTTTGCAGAGGCTATGTGTAGCTTAGCCATAGTGATCAAGAAGAATGGGCTCTAAAGGTCATCACTTAGCCCCCAAGATGGATATCGTTTCAGTTGTTAAGGAGACATGATGAAGACCCTAGAATGATAGGCTAGGTGCCATAAGGAGATGAAGGGCACTTAGAATTAGATAGGGCTTCTCTTTTTTACCTTTGACCGTACTATTAAGAGGGGTTGAGTCTAGTAGCTTGACTTAGGAAAGCTTCATGTTTAGGTGTGGTGCACACTTGACTTCCCTAGCTCTAAGCAAGCCTATGGTGACCGTAAGATAGCCTAGAACAACTTCCATATTCATCGCGACGAAAAACGGAGTTGTCAAAATCATTTTCTGGGCGTCGGACGCTCCTGGCAGGGGCGTCGGACGCTGTCCGTCGCGTCGGACAAAGGCGCCGGACGCTGGGTGGTTGAGCCCACAGCGTCCGTCGACCTTCCAGAGAGGTTGTTTTCCTGGCTAAGTTCTTCAGGGTGCGTCGGACGATGTCCGTCGCCCAGGCGTCGGACGCTGGGAAGAGCGTCCGTCGACCTTCCAGAGAGGGTGTTTTTCAACCCTAGCCAGAATTCAGCGTCGAACGCTGCGGCTGAGCGTACCGTCGCCCAGTGACGTAGCGTCCGTCGCTGGGAACAATGTGTCAGAACTAGCCGTTAGACAGAGGCGTCGGACCGTCCGTCGCCTAGGCGTCGGAGCGTCCGTCGCCTCAATTATGAACAGAAACTAGCCGTTGGGCATGCGACGGAGCGTCCGTCGCCTAGTCGACGGAGCGTCCGTCGCCAACTTAAAATGCCAGCCCGAGGCAGTTTTCAGAGGGTCTATTTATAGCCCCTCCCACTTCTCTCCCACCAGGCCTTTGCTCATTTGAATTGCTGAGTTTGTTGAGAAGGTTGGGAAGAGAGCAAGAGCCCTAGAGAGAGAGAGAGTGATTCGCAAATCCATCCATCCTCTCTCTAGTTCATCCAAGAGTTCAAGTGTGCATCCTCTAGTTGTGAAGCTTGAGTGAGTCAAGCGAAGATCGAGGCTTGTTACTCTTGGTGATCGACATCACCTAGACGGTCCGGTGGTGCTCGGAGGAAGGTGATCGCCGGAAGATTGTCGGCGGCCCTTCTCCATCGACGTTTATGATCGGTTGTGGGCGATTCACCGAGCCGGAGTGGCGAAGAATCAGCCCGTAGAGAGCACTCATCCCTTGCGCGGGATTGAAGGGGAGCTATACCTTGCGAGGTGCTCCAACGAGGACTAGGGGGGAGTGTCGACTCCTCGATACCCGGCAAAACATCGCCGTGTCAAGCATCCCTTTCCCTAGCTCTTTATTACCGCATTACTTTCCGCACTTGTCTTTCAATTCATACTAGAATTGTGTAGGAAGTTTTCGCTTTCCATTGCCTTGTTACCGCTTTCTAGCTAGGACACACAAGCGGTAGGCACTAGGGGGTTAATTGGTTCTTTATAGGTTTAATTCTTATTTAGAAATTAAAAAGAGCCCAATTCACCCCCCCCTCTTGGGCATCTTGATCCTTTCAATTGGCATCAGAGCAAGGTTGCTCTAAATTAGGCTTCACCGCCTAGAGCAAGATGTCCCATGGGGATGGACCACCTCCCATGTTCAATGGAGACGACTTTCCTTATTGGAAAGTTCGTATGGAGGCCTATTTAGAGGCCGTTGACGTGGGCGTGCTCAAAGCCGCCACAAAGGGAGGTACTCTCTTCGCGGAGGACTTCAACTTTGAGAAACACAATGCCAAGGCAAAGAACATACTCTTTCGTGGCATTAGCAAGGATGTCTTCAACCGAGTGCGAATGCCAAAGACGCATTTGAGTTGTGGACCACTATTTGTGCACTTCACGAAGGCACAAAGAGTGAGCGTGAAGAACGCTATCACTTGGTTATGGCTAAGCTCAATTCTTTCTCTATGCATGCAAATGAAAATGCAAATGAAATGTACTCACGACTAAATATTATTGTAGAGGAATTGAATGGCTCGGTCTCAACCAAATGGAACCGGCCGATGTGGTACGCAAGATTCTTTGTGTCTTGCCCATTGAGAAGTATGGCCACATCGTCACGGTGCTTCACCAAGGAGATCTCTCCGCCGCTACACCAACACAAATTTTGGGCAAGATCAATGCCCATGAGATGTACATGAAGATTGGTGATGGTGGCTCATCTTCCTCCTCCAAGAAGAAAAAAAAGAGAAGGAGGAAAAGAAGGACTTGACTCTCAAGGCATCCTCCTCGGAGAAGTACAAGATGCAAGTCATGTATGAGAGCACAAGCGATGATGATGATGAAGATGATCTCGCTCTCATGGTGAAGAAAACAACCAAGATGTTGAAGAAGCTAAGCAAGAATGGAGTCAAGTTTGACTCAAAGAAGAAAAATTCTTCACAAGCTCTTCAAGAAAGCCCCTCTCCAAGATGGATTGCTACAATTGTGGCAAACTTGGACACTTGGCTCATGCTTGCCCTGAAGAAAAGAAAGACAAGTACAAGAACAAGAAAGCTAACAACAAGTTCAAGTACAACAAGGGCAACAAGGTTGAATCAAGTGATGAGGAGAAGAAGGATGACAAGCCATTCAAGAAGAAGAAGAACTTCAACTTCCACAAGAAAAAGAAGAATGGCAAAGCCTACATTGTTGGTGATTGGCTCACCGACATTGAAGACTCAAGTGGCTCTTCCGGAGATGAAAGTGAAGAAGAGAAGGTGGCCGCTTTGGTGATTGGTTCATCTACTCCACTGCCACCATCCCCTCCATCATCTCCGGGCTCATCCTCTACACACCTATGCCTCATGGCTAAAGGTGACAAAAAGGTACAAAAAGAGGATAGTGATGATGAGGCTAGCTCTAGTGATGATAGTGATGATGAGTTTGAGGCACCTTCCTATGATGAGCTAATTGAAATTTGCAATAAATACACTAAGCTCATTAGGAAGTATAAAGGCAAAAGTGAATCACTAGAGAAAACAAATGGAAACTTGCATGCTAAGCTTGATGACTTGACTATGCTAATGATGAATTGAAGCTTGAGAATAAATCTCTCTCATCTAGCACTAGAGAGCTCAAAGCCTCACTCAAGCAAGCAAATGAGAAACATGATAAGCTTGAGAGGTCAACACTAGAGCTCCAATCAAGATACAACTTGCTAAAAGATGACTACAACCAAGTTAAAAATGAACATGGCACACTTGTGATAGCTAATGAATTGCTTTCAAATGATCTTGCTACACATGTTTGCTATTAACCCGGTTGTTAAGTGTGATATAGCTACTTCTTTTGAGGACTTGCTTGATGAAGTTGCTAGTGAGCCAAATGCAAAGTGCAAGGGCAAGAAGGTAGTTGAGGCCGACAAGCATGATGACTATGTGAAATGAGGCAAGAAAATTCCAAGCTCAAGGAAGAGCTAATCAACCTCAAGGCAAGCAAGTCACTCACTATCAAGTCGGCCAAACAAGATGACAAAGATGCAATGACCTTGATCAAGTCTCTCAAAGAGGAAAAGCAAAGCTCAAGGTTGAGAAGATCAAGCTTACAAGTGGATTGGAGAAGTTCACCAAGGGCCACAACCTTCAAAGTGAGCTCTTGATGAACACTATCATGAAGACCGACAAGACCGGAATTGGGTTCAAGGAGAACCAAATCATGAAGGCCAAGGTCAAGATAGAAGCCAAGAACTATTGCAAGAACAAGGCTATGAGAAGCAACTATGACACACCAAAGCCCAAACCCAAGAAGTGCTTTGGATGTGGTCAAGAGGGTCATCTTCAATCCCAATGCAAGACTCCACCTCCCAAGACCTTGCCCAAGCACATAAGGCCTTTCGCTCATGATGCACACTTCATCATCAACAAGGACTCCAAGGGTAGACCTCAAGTTGTATTTCTCGGTCCAAAGATGAAGAACAAGCCCAAAGTGCTATGGGTTGCTAAGGAGTTGGTGGACAAGGCTATGGACCTCGCCAAGTGTGGGTTCCCAAACAACAAGCTTAACTCCAAGTTGCTTGTGTGTAGGTGAACTACAAGACCGTGGAAGTCATTGGGTGATTGATAGTGGATGCACTCAACATATGACCGGTGACTCCCGATGTTCACCACACTTGAGGAAGATTGTGAAGGGCAAGACAAGATTACCTTTGGGGACAATTCAAAAGGCAAAGTGCAAGGTCTAGGCAAAGTGGCAATCTCAAATGATCAATCAATATCAAATGTCTTGCTAGTACAATCATTGAGCTTCAACTGCTATCGGTGGGACAACTATGTGATCTTGGTTTCCAATGTCTCTTCACTCCAAATGAGGTAGTTGTGTCCAAGATTGAAGATTCATCATTGATATTCAAAGGGTTTCGGCACAACAATCTCTATCTAGTGGATTTCACCTCGAATGAAGCTAGTTTGTAAACATGTCTTTTCTCCAAGAGTTCTTAGGTTGGCTATGGCATAGAAGATTAGCACATGTGGGAATGTCAACCTGAAGAAGCTTGTCAAGAAGGAATTGGTTAGAGGTGTGAAGGATGTGGTGTTTGAGAAAGACAAACTTTGTAGCGCATGTCAAGCCGGCAAGCAAGTAGCAAACACTCATCCAACCAAAGCTTTCATGTCAACCTCAAGAGTTCTAGAGCTACTCCACACGGATCTCTTTGGACCTACCACCTATGCTAGCCTTGGCGGCAATCTCTTTTGCTTGGTGTAGTTGATGACTACTCTAGATACACTTGGGTGTTCTTTCTTCAAGACAAGGGAGAAACTCAATCAATATTCAAGAAGTTTGCAACTAGAGCCCAAAATGAGTTTGATGTGAAGATCAAGAGATAAGAAGTGACAATGGGACCGAGTTTGTAAACACCAAGATTGAAGAATATTGTGATGAAGTTGGAATCAAGCATGAAGTATCCGCCACCTATACTCCTCAACAAAATGGTGTAGTAGAGAGGAAGAACCGGACACTTATCACTCTTGCAAGATCAATGCTTGATGAATACAACACCCCCGAGAAGTTTTGGGCCGAAGCAATCAACACTGCATCTATGCGGCCAACCGGCTATTTGTCCAAAGGCTTCTCAAGAAGACCCCCTATGAGCTTGTGAATGGAAAGAAACCGGATATATCCTTTTTCCGAGTGTTTGGTTGCAAAGTGTACATCTACAAGAAGCGCCAACACTTGGGCAAGTTCCAAAGAAGATGTGACATTGGTTTCTTAGTTGGTATTCACTTAAATCCAAGGCATACCGTGTATTTAACAAAGCCACCGGCTTAGTTGAAGAAACGTATGACTTGGAGTTTGATGAAACTAATGGCTCTCAAGGAGAGCATGAAAATCTTGATGATGTAGGTGATGAACCCTTGAGGGAGGCAATGAAGAACATGCCAATTGGTGCTATCAACCCACAAGAGGTGAAGAAGTTGAAGATGAAGCAAATCAAGATCCTTCTCTACCTCACACGCCTCAAGTTGATGAAGGAGATCAAGTGAGGGAAGCTCAAGAAGACACTCACATCCCTCAAGATCAAGCCGAGGCCGAAGCAAGCAATGTTGAAGCACCGCAACCTCCTCCCCAAGTGATCAATAGAAGATCTACACCTATGCTTCAAGCACATCCTCAAGACCTCATCATAGGGAGTCCATCAAGGGGGGTAACAACACGATCTAAACTTGCTTCTTATGTTGAACATCACTCTTTTGTTTTCCTTTGTTGAACCTTCTAGTGTGGAGGATGCACTTGCGGATCCGGATTGGGTGAACGCCATGCACGAAGAGTTGAACAACTTCACCCGAACGAAGTATGGACACTAGTAGAAAAGCCCAAAGGAGCAAGAATCATTGGCACCAAGTGGGTGTTTAGGAACAAGCAAGATGGTCAAGGCGTGGTTGTGAGAAACAAGGCAAGATTGGTGGCAAAGGGGTTCTCCCAAGTTGAAGGCTTGGATTTTGGGGAGACCTTTGCACCGGTTGCAAGACTAGAAGCCATTCGTATCCTTTTGGCATATGCTTCACACCATAAAATGAAACTCTTTAAAATGGATGTGAAGAGTGCCTTTCTTAATGGTTTCATTAATGAACTTGTTTTTGTCTCACAACCTCCCGGGTTATAAGACCCAAATTGTCCTAATCAGTGTATAGGTTGTCCAAGGCACTCTATGGATGGAAGCAAGCTCCAAGAGCTTGGTATGAGAGGCTAAGGGACTTCCTACTCAAGAAGGGCTTCAAGATCGGGAAAGTGGATACCACACTCTTCACCAAGGTGCTAGATGGAGAGATCTTTGTTTGCCAAGTATATGTCGATGACATTATATTTGGATCAACAAACCAAGGTCATAGCAAGGAATTTGGTGCATTGATGTCCAAGGAGTTCGAGATGTCGATGATTGGCGAGCTAACCTTCTTCCTAGGCTTCCAAGTGAAGCAATTGAGGGAGGGCACCTTCATATCTCAAGAGAAGTACACTTATGATTGCTCAAGAAATTCAAGATGGAGGATTGCAAGCCAATCAAGACCCCAATGCCTACTAATGGGCATCTCGATCTCGATGAGGGAGGTAAAACCGATCGACCAAACTCTTTATCGTTCTATGATTGGTAGTTTACTTTACCTCACCGCTTCTAGGCCGGATATCATGTTTAGTGTGTGTATGTGTGCTAGGTTTCAAGCAAACCCTAAGGAGTCGCATCTTTGTGCGGTTAAAAGAATCCTTAGGTACTTAAGGCACACCCCTAGCATGGGTCTTTGGTATCCCAAAGGAGCTCCCTTCCAACTAGTTGGCTATTCCGATTCAGATTAAGCCGGGTGTAAGGTTGATACGAAGAGTACCTCCGGCGGGTGCCACATGCTAGGAAGATCACTTGTTTCTTGGTCCTCAAAGAAGCAAAATAGTGTGGCATTGTCAACCGCCGAGGCGAAATACATTGCCATGGGAGCAAGTTGTGCACAAATCTTATATATGACCCAAACACTCTTTGATTACGGCGTGTTTTTAAAAGAAGTTCCACTCTTGTGTGATAATGAAAGCGCCGTAAAGCTTGCAAACAACCCGGTTCAACACTCTCGCACCAAGCACATAGATATTCGCCATCACTTTCTTAGAGATCATGTGGCTAGGAAGACATAACACTAGTTGGAGTTAAGAGCGAAGAGGCAATTGGCGGATATCTTCACTAAACCACTCGATGAAACAACCTTTTGTAGGTTGAGAAGCGAGTTAAATGTGCTTGATCACTCTAATTTCACTAAAAGATGATCTTGTGTGAACCATGCATTCATTTGTAATATAACATGTTTAATATGGTAATGCACATAGGCTTGGCTAATGCGGTTAAGATAACCGCCCTCAAAGCGTGTGACAAAGCTTAACCGCGGTTTAAACTTGCAAGCAACCTAGATTCACTTTTCGTATTGCATAAGCATATGCATGTGTGTTGTTTGCCCTTTCTTTTTCGGTTAAGTTTCTTGAGCATCCTCTATGATTGTCCACTTAGGGGGAGCATTCCAAGCTCAAAGTTCCTCAATTACCCCCTCTTGTGGCCATATGATGTCTCCTTGGTGCTTCCATTCGAATATTTTGAGCTAAAAACTAAATTTAAGCCTATGGCAAAATAATTGAAAATGAGTGTTTGAGAGATGGTTCTCATATCAAGTCCAATCAAGTGTTATTTTGGATCTTATTGGGATTGGAACTTGGTTGGGAAAAGACGCAAAAAGAAAATTTGAAAAATTCCATTTTTAAGGCGTCGGACGCTGCCGACGGACGCTCGGTGTCAATTGCCTCAACGTCCGTCGCGATCGTCCGGAGATTAAAGTTGCCCGCTAAAAGGGCGACAGACGCTCTCCCAAGCGTCCGTCGCGGAGCGTCCGTCGCGGTCAATGCGGCTGGGCGTTCCAAATCGGCTCTGGAAGCCCGACGGACGATGCCGTCGGACGCTCCCTGAGCGTCCGTCGCATGCCGACGGAGCGTCCTCGCCTATGCGTACGAACCGTCCGTCGCGAACTTATCAGCGAAATTTTTTTGAAAACCCCCGAGTCTCACCCGATCCGCTCAGTTCGCCGCCACGCCTCTGCCCTAACCCTAACTGCCGCGTCTCCTCCCTGAGCCGCCGTGGACCCTCCCTGCGCCGCCGCCGTTCAGCGCCGCCGTGCCTCCCTGCGCTGCCACCTGCCACCTGCGCCGCCGTGGATCTCCTTACAAAGTTGAGAATATGGCACGGACGAAGAATACAAGTCCCGTCCCCGGTATGGTGGTGACCCTCCACCTCCACCGCGTCCACCCACTGACCGCGGGAAGGGCAAGCAGAAGGTCATCTCTCGGAAGCGCAAGAGGCCAGCCATGGATCCGGATTCAGTAGCTGCGCTTGCAGTAGCAGAGGCAGCCGAGAGAGCTGAGCGAGGAGGACGTCGCGTCGGTTTGAGGCTCTCGCCTCGCCGTGGAGCGCGTCGTGAGTCCCCTCCACCTCCAGAGTCAGAGCCCGTCGAGGCCACGGAGACACCAGTGATAGAGCCAGTCCAAGCGACTGAGCCACAGAGGGCCGCGAGCCACTCTACCATTGGAGAGCTGATGAGCCGTCGTGTTACTCGTTCCCGAGGCTCAGGTGCACCACCCAGCCCTCCAGGACCCCGGCTCCCAGACCCCGTGAGGCACCAGGTCAGGAACACTTACAGCGAAGCAAGTTCAGCTGCTTCGGTTTGTCGACTTCCAGTCTTGGTTCCCACCTCAGAGGACCCCGTGCCGGACGAGAGTTCTATACCACAGTGCACGAGGACTTCTACAGAGCATACGTTGACACCGATGCTCCTCTCAGGGCCCACAGGGTGTGCCCAGCTACTCAGATTGAGGGGATCGGTGGTCCAGATATCCTGCAGCATCTCCAGTACATTCAGGGATTTGACCGACCTGATAGGACGCTCAGGGGCATATCAGAAGGAGTGGGTCTATCAGTTCTATGCCTCTCTGTGGATCTCACCTGATCACGAGTTCCTCCACTTCGCATATCAGGGACGTGACTTCAGGGTTACAGCTGCCAGGTTTTGAGAGCTCTTTCACCTCGGATCTTCACCTAACAGAATCCACAGTCTTTGCTATGGGGATCAGGAGGCCCCTCGGAGACCTCACGATGGCATAGTGCCATCCACAGACTTTGTCAGTCCGTGTTTTCAGTAGCCGTTCACTGAGGGTTCGAGCCGTACGCCACGAGACCTCACCCCTTTGGCTCGGATCCTCCACGAGGTTCTCAGACGGATTATTCTACCCAGGATTGGAGCTAGGGATACTATCACTCGCCTTCAGCTTTGGCTCCTAGCTCACATTGTCCGGAAAGAGCAGTTCGACCTATGGGATTTGATAGTGAGCGAGCTCGAGGACATCATAACTGCTGGGTTCAGAGGTCATTGGCAGCTATAGTTCGCACATTGGATCTCATACTTGATAGTTGCCAAGACTGGGTCAGGTGTTATGAGAGTCACCCTCACGAGGTCAGCTATAGAGTTTCCTGTCTACTCGATGAGCTAGCTTGTGGCCCATGGACAGCTGCCTCGCCCCAGCAGAGCCTACAGACTAGGAACGAGGCAGAACGGAGTGCCACCACAGTCAGCCGAGGTCACCGATGCCACAGTTGAGCAGATTGCTCAGGCAGAGCTAGCAGATTTTGGATGCTGAGATCGATACAGCTGCAGAGACAGTATTCAGAGAGGATCTCGACTCTGACAGCTCTGACGAGGACTACCAGCCCGTGCACGAGTATACACCTATGACACATGACCACGAGGCTGGTGGGGTCAGGCACAGCTACAGCAGCTCCAGCTCCAGGCTCCAGTTCTTCAGAGGCTACCCTGCTCACTATACTCTCGAGGATGTAGGAGGAGCAATCTCGTCAGACAGAGGAGCAGAGACGACAGGCTGCAGACCTACGGAGGCTCACTGAGCAGCAGCTGGCAGCTCAGGCTCAGACACAGGCTAGGCAGAATGAGTTCCAGCGCCAGTTCCTAGCCTATCAGCTCCAGCAGGCAGAGATCCAGAAGACTCAGACTCTTCTACTTGAGCGTCTTCTGGCCTCTAGCTCCAGGCAGACCTCGACGCCACACTTTCAGTTGCCCGCAGTCTCTCAGCAGCAGCAGTTCACTTCTCCTCCACCGCAGCCTCCAGTAGTAGTGGTGCCCACTCCAGCGTTACCGTCCAGAGGACAGCAGAGTCAGGCACCAGCTACACCTCCCTTCCAGCCAGCAGCTTCTCCAGAGTACCAGACTCCGAGGACCCAGGTGTCCTCTTGGATAGGTTCACCCGGAGAGTTTCCAGACGGGATTCACTCCTACTCGGGGAACTACTCTAGCAGAGGCCTCGCGAGATCTGTCAGCTTCATATCTTGAGATCACGGGAGAAGACTCACCAGGAGCACCTCAGCAGGTCACACCAGCTCCAGAGACTGCAGTGGATCTTCCGGCGACAGGCACTCACCAGTCCTCAGTTGCGTCGTCGGAGATCGCACCTGAGCAATCAGCACAGACAGTCACCACACCTCCAGCTGCCGTTCAGACGGATGCCATATCACTAGCAGATGAGGTTACAGTGGCAGTGTCCTCTCCTGGTCAAACTCAGCCTGCAGAGGTTGCCGCAGCAGTGTCCCTAGTGGCACTAGCAGTGACTACGTCCCCCTCGCCTCGAGTTTTCACTCGTCGGGCCCCCAGGCTCGCTACCACTGAGGCAGGACCGTCAGAGGCACCAGCAGAGCCTCAGAGATAGTCAGTTGAGACCGCAGCTCCAGAGGTGCCAGTGACAGCTTCAGAGACCACACCAGTTGCACCTACACCAGCAGAGACCGTATCAGATGAGTCAGACGAGTCCGATCTTCAGGACTTCATTATGCTGGATCACCGAGCTGCTGCTACTTCGCCTTCTTCTCCAGCCCCAGACTCTTAGTTTTTGGTGCTAGACGCCAAAGGGGGAGAGAGGGTCGAGTATAGAGATAGGGGGAGGGATTTGGATCTTTGTATGTTTTATTTCCCCGTACTCTTTCATCATGTCTATCTTTTATGCATTTGTCTATATGTGTGATGTGGTGATGGTTGATGTGTATATATGGTTGCATGTGACAAACTCTTGTTATCTCTAATATATCTTGTGAGTTGTCTCATGGTTCATGATATATCTCCGTGCTTAACGATATTTGAGCTTCCGTGCTTTACTCCGATACATCCTTTGAGAATATCATGAGGTACTGCTTTTTCATTCATATCCATGAGTACCATGTTTTGTGATTTGGCTTGGGTGAGCAAGTATGCTTCATTACCATTTTACTAACCCTTGCTCAACCATTCCAAGTCATCCTCGTTCTTAACCAAAACTCTTATCCATACTCGAGGCTCTATTGTCGTCAATCACCAAAAAGGGGGATTGAAGAATCATGGCCCTAGTTGGTTTTTGGTGATTAACGACAAATAGAGATTATTATGGCTAACGTGTGTTTTGCAGAGGCTATGCGCAGCTTAGCCATAGTGATCAAGGAGAATGGGCTCTAAAGGTCATCACTTAGCCCCCAAGATGGATATCGTTTCAGTTGTTAAGGAGACATGATGAAGACCCTAGAATGATAGGCTAGGTGCCATAAGAGAGATGAAGGGCACTTAGAATTAGATAGGGCTTCTCTTTTTACCTTTGACCGTACTATTAAGAGGGGTTGAGTCTAGTAGCTTGACTTAGGAAAGCTTCATGTTTAGGTGTGGTGCACACTTGACTTCCCTAGCTCTAAGCAAGCCTATGGTGACCGTAAGATAGCCTAGAACAACTTCCATATTCATCGCAACGAAAAACGGAGTTGTCAAAATCGTTTTCTGGGCATCGGACGCTCCTGGCAGGGGCGCCGGACGCTGTCCGTCGCATCGGACAAAGGCGCCGGACGCTGGGGGGTTGAGTCCACAGCGTCCGTCGACCTTCCAGAGAGGTTGTTTTCTGGCTAAGTTCTTCAGGGTGCGTTGGACGCTGTCCGTCGCCCAGGCGTCGGACGCTGGGAAGAGCGTCCGTCGACCTTCCAGAGAGGGTGTTTTTCAACCCTAGCCAGAATTCAGCGTCGGACGCTGCGGCTGAGCGTCCGTCGCCCAGTGACGTAGCGTCCGTCGCTGGGAACAGTGTGTCAGAACTAGCCGTTAGACAGAGGCGTCGGACCGTCCGTCGCCTAGGCGTCGGAGCGTCCGTCGCCTAGGCGTCGGAGCGTCCGTCGCCTCAATTATGAACAGAAACTAGCCGTTGGGCATGCGACGGAGCGTCCGTCGCCTAGTCGACGGAGCGTCCGTCGCCAACTTAAAATGCCAGCCCGAGGCAGTTTTCAGAGGGTCTATTTATAGCCCCTCCCACTTCTCTCCCACCAGGCCTTTGCTCATTTGAATTGCTGAGTTTGTTGAGAAGGTTGGGAAGAGAGCAAGAGCCCTAGAGAGAGAGAGTGATTCGCAAATCCATCCATCCTCTCTCTAGTTCATCCAAGAGTTCAAGTGTGCATCCTCTAGTTGTGAAGCTTGAGTGAGTCAAGCGAAGATCGAGGCTTGTTACTCTTGGTGATCGACATCACCTAGACGGTCCGGTGGTGCTCGGAGGAAGGTGATTGCCGGAAGATTGTCGGCGGCCCTTCTCCATCGACGTTTGTGATCGGTTGTGGGCGATTCACCGAGCCGGAGTGTGGCGAAGAATCAGCCCGTAGAGAGCACTCATCCCTTGCGCGGGATTGAGGGGGAGCTATACCTTGCGAGGTGCTCCAACGAGGACTAGGGGGGAGTGTCGACTCCTCGATACCTCGGCAAAACATCGCCGTGTCAAGCATCCCTTTTCCTAGCTCTTTATTACCGCATTACTTTCCGCACTTGTCTTTCAATTCATACTAGAATTGTGTAGGAAGTTTTCGCTTTCCATTGTCTTGTTACCGCTTTCTAGCTAGGACACACAAGCGGTAGGCACTAGGGGGTTAATTGGCTCTTTATAGGTTTAATTCTTATTTAGAAATTAAAAAGAGTCCAATTCACCCCCCTCTTGAGCATCTTGATCCTTTCATAGCCCCACAGCTAAGACCCGCCCTGGACTATATACTTAAGGCTCTCTCCTATACATCTCTATTCTAACATATTTTAAAATAAGACTTACGACGTATAGTATGAAACAAGAAAAAAAAATAGAAGATTGGTTAGAGCCCTCTATGAAGGGGTAAAATTTAGATGATGAACTTTAATTTCAGATCTGGAGAAACAGGTAGACAAGCAAATATGACCTGTATACGTTCTTGTGTTGTGTATAAAAACTCCACACCACTACACATGGTTGGGACTTGAGACTAGAGTTTTTTTTTTTTTTTGACAAAGGACTTGAGACTAGAGTTGAGACAAAGAAACCATCTCACTGGCCAACATTACAATGGAGGACACATTGCATTCTTTATTGCCCGCCGCAGATCTAATGATATCCACCAACCACTCAGCACTGTATTCATTGAACCATCAACCATGACAGGAATCATATGCAGTATACCACCGAGGCGAAGGGTACACAGTAGTGAGTAGTCTACATAAAAGAACAGGCCGTGGTCCACAACGAGCAGGTTTCAAAACTAAAAGCCCTCCATAAAGAGCAACAGTACCGGTTCTCTCAACTGTCCGTCGATTGATTTCTTTCGTGAAACCACCTTTTCCCTCCGCTCACGTAAATGGCATGATCATGAGATTCAGGCATCGAAAGCCGATGCCATTCTCTTGGTTGACAACGAGCGTGGTGTGTGGGCAGTGGCCAGTGGGCACTCGGTGTCCCTTTCTTTTTCTGAGATGGGGCACTCGATGCCTTTTTCTCGTTTCAGAACACGGAAAAAAAAATAGCGCATCGAGGCACAGAGTGTGCAATTACATGCATAATAAGGAGGGGAAATCAGTGCGCTTGTTTGCGGTTTGCCAACCATTTTGTCACCACCACCATAGGAGTACCGCGATCACCAACGGTGAATCGGCGAATCCGTGATTTGCCGGAACCTTCATTTCCTGTCCATTCCATTCCGTCTCCATGCAATGCAAGAACCACTTGCCAACGGGCCTGTCAATAACGTACTAGTGCGACCTTGCCACGGGCCTAACCAACCAACTCCAGACCTACCACATTCAGCATCATGCCCATGAATGCGCGAACCAACCATTTGGAGCTGAAAAAGAATCGGTGGTACAGCTCGCCAAGAAACGGACGAAACGGCTACTCATGCCAGCAGCGACCGACAAAAACACCGGAGACCGAGAGACAACCTACTCTACCCCACTACCGGACACCGGAGCCGCGTTTCTTGGCAGTGGCAGCTCAAGCAGATGGGGGCTGCTGCAGCCACGACCCGGCGCGGCGCCACCTGCCGCGCACCCATCTCCATTGAAGCGCCGTGGCACCGTCGCAAGAGTTGAGGCCCGGCAGATCAGCACGATGCCACGACCACGAGCAGAGCCCAAGCCAGGCGCACGTACCGCACACCCAAGGAAAGGAAAGGAAAAGAAATGACGCGACGAGTCAACAAGACAGCAACTCAGGTGGGTCGTCTCCTATCCTCGACGAACTGGTCGCTTCTGCCGTCCCCGGTCTGCGGTGCTGGACGGGCGGGGGAGAGAGCAAGCAAGCGAGCGAGCGAGCCAGACAGACAGACAGCGCGGGCCCAGCACCGCCTCGAAAGGGAGGCGTGCGTGCGTGCGTGCGTGCTCGGACCCCGCCATGTGTCGCAATGGCATAGGATCATCTGCGTCCGCCGCAGCGCACAGGGCTGCGTGAGTTGCTCCAGCGCCACTGTACCGAGCATCTCGGCTTCCTCCATTGCTAGTTTTCTTGCTCGGCTGTTAAGAAAAAAAATAAAGATAAAAAAAACTGTTGATTCAAATATCAACTTGGTGGTATATATCGGTTCGAAGAAAATAGCATACCTCCTAGTCAATGCTCCAGAACTGTTGTCAATGTCCAGTGGGCTTGATGGTCCTAGCTGAATTTTGAGTGGTGTACTAACTGTATTGGATGGTACTTTGTGACTTGGTCTCTTGCAATTTTCTTAGTTTGACTGTGTAAGCAAGTAAGAACAAACAAAAATAGTTCAGATATGAAATAAAGTCTGATAATGAATACAGTTAGTTCAAAGCATTTTACCTCCTAGTTAGTGCTCCAGGACTATAGTTAAGGTCCAATGGGCTTGATGGTGCTTGTTGGAGCCTAAGTGGAGTACTCTGCAGGTTGGTTGGTACTACTACGGTTATGACTTCCTTATTTTTCTTGGCTCTCTTTTTCATAGGTTTTGGTGTACTTGAGCTAGTTTCTCCACCTGTTATGACTTCCTTCAGCTTTTTGGTTCTCTTTCTCTTGGATTTTGGTGGTGCTGGTGGAGGAGCATCGGAGTCATACACAGTCTCATTGCATGTTTTTTGTATGTGTCCAAACTGACCACATCTTTTGCATTTCTTCCTTTTTTTGCTCCCACCTTCCTCAACTGCTCTAATCCTCCTTGACCTTGGTCTACCTGCTGCCCTCTTAAGTGCTGGAGGCCATAACTTGAATCCTAAGTCCACTTGTGGCCATTGTGTCTTATCTGGCATAGACTCGATCCAATCTTCATATGCAGCTTTAAACTTGAATACACTGTAGCAGTTGTCAACATAATCATCCAACTCTAGACCCCTGTAAGAGCATATTAAACTAATTGCATGAGTACATGGCAATCCAGTGATCTGCCATCTCCTACAACTGCAAGTTCTTTCCATCAGGTTCACAGTATGTCTCCAAGGATTCAAGTCCCTGTAAACACCACTAATCTCTGCTATGTGGCCAACACCTTTGTGGATTTTATAACCAACCAATCCTCCACTCTTTGCATTGAGGTCCTTTATGATGTGCGGCAGCACTTTACTATTGAGCTTCATCGCTAGACTTCTCCTCTAAAATAGCTTTTCCATAATTTTTTGTCTGAGTTTATCCATCAACTCTATCACAGGAAGTGACTTGTCTTCTTTTATCCAATTGTTAAAAGTTTCAGCTATGTTATTGGTCACATAGTCACACTTGCTTGATGTCGAGAAGTCAGCTCTTGTCCACAGATGCTTGTGATTGTCCTCAATCCATCTCATTGCTTTTGGTGATGCTTTCTTCATGATGTTATAGTGACAGTCAAACACCTCCCTCCTGTAAGCTCTTGATGCAGGCCAAAGGTGTCTCTCAAACACCTCTCCATGAAATCTCTTCTTAAAGTTCTTGAATAAATGTCTCATGCATTCCCTATGCTCTACTCCATTGGTGAAGATTTTGGTCACCGCTAAGTCAATTCCTTTCCCAACGTCAGTGGAAATGACAAGTCCAGGGGGGAATCCAATTGCCATTTCTAGCTTCCGCATGAACCATCCCCAACTTTCCATGCTCTCTGACTCAAAAACTCCATATGCCACAGGGAACATCCAGTTATGTCTATCAATGGCTATAGCAGAAGCTAGCTGCCCCTTCCACCTTCCAGTAAGAGCAGTGGAGTCAATGCCCAAGTATGGTCGACATCCATTTTTGAAGCCATCCATGCATGGTTTCAAAGCAACAAACATTTTGCTAAATCTGATCTTAGATCCAACTTTTTTATAATCTATCTCTACTATGCTTCCAGGAGACTTTCTCTCTACCTCATACTTGAATGCAAAAGCATATTTAAAGTTGTCCTCCCACTTGCCCAAAATCTCATCAAGAGCTAGTTTTCTCCCATTGTAGACAACCCAATATGATAACTTGACCAAGTACGTCTCTTCCAACTTATTCAGCAAAGCAGAAGCACCAATTGTAGGGTCATCCCTTAGCCATTGAGCCACATTGTCCCTAACCCAAAATTGATTAGCCATGCAATTTTTTTCTTATTTACCCGTGCTTTTACAGTAGTGCTTGTTAGGTATCTTCTTAATCTACAAAATTGTTTAAAACCAAAGTATATGAGTAAAAAGTAAGGATAAAAAACAACTGCTTGATGAAATAATAATAATAAGAAAAATTAATTACCATCCATGTTCTTCCATCCTGCAATTGTGATGCATGGATCCTCCACTTGCATTTCTTGGCTTTGCAGACACCTCTATATCTTGTGGCTTCATTATAAGGAGCTGCAATTTCAATCTCATTCAAAATAGCATATTGCCTAATGGCCCTTTTGAAGGTCAGTCCATCCTCAAATGTCACACCAACTGCAATCTTTGGATTTTCTAAGTCAGTTACATGGTCAAGAATCTCACAACTTGCCTCATCATCAACAACACAATCATCATTGTCTTTTTCATCAGTGTCAGGAATATAATCATGGTCACTTTCAACATCAGAAATCAAGTCAGCATGAAAGACCTTCTCGTCATCAACGCCAACATACTCTATTTCTGCATGTTCACCCCAACGATCATCTTCTGCAGCTTCACCCAAAGGATCATCATTTGCAGGACTTTCCTCAATGTTAGCAGCAGGCTTAGCAGAACCTGCCTTAGAAGCTAGTATAGCTTTAGCAACATGCTCAGAAGGATGAGCATCTTTTGTAGCCCCATGTATAGGGACTGCCACAACAGTACATGTGCTCTATTGTGTGGACTGTGCATGTGAATCTGCTACTACACAAGATACCACACTACTACATGGCTGGTTAATGACTGAAACAAGCAAAGGGAGCCTTCGCAAGTCCCAGTACATGTCAAATGCGGCAAGCAGTGTTGAGTCAGAGACAATCTCCTTGTACTCACCTGAAATCTTATCCCAAAAGGTAACAGATAGACTTCAGTTCCTACCATGCTTTATCTCATCATCTATGTCAACATAGAATTCTATCCACGAAATTGTATCCTTGTCACGAACCCAATTCTTATGGCTGCTATTATGATACTCATGTTTACCATTTTCCACATGCTGCTCATAGGCTGGGATATGAATGGATAGTCTACATGCTGCATTGGGATCCATCCTATTGTAACCAAATACAAAAGAAGAATAACAGATTCAAACATGAGGATTAAATAATTGAACTAATAAGAACACAGTGAAGGACTCATGCCTAACTCTACACCATGAACCTAGTTAGAAGCATCACCTACAAGAACTAGATCCCCAAACTTTGCATTTAATTTCTGAACCCTAATCAAATGGAAACAAGCACGGATGAATGATTTTAGTCTTACTTGACAGGAACCCATGATAGATCCACTGGGGATTCAACACGGCGTAGGCGTCCTACTCTAGGACGAACTGTTGGGGAGTGATTCGACGCCATTGCCCTACCTCATGCGGGGGGAGGGCCTGCCATGCCGATCGATGATGCTGCTTGCCGTGCAGACCTAGGCTCGATGCCGACCCACCCTAGCGCCACATGCTCCGGGATGGCAACACCTGTATGCCTGCTGCACTTGGTGACGGCCAGTGCCTGCTGCAGTTGGTGGCGGCCGACGGACTCGAATCGCCTAGCAAAAAGTGAATGGAGATGGAGCTACAGGCTTACCGCTTACGGTTCGGAGGCAGAGAGCAGCGGCCAGTGAATTACAGCCATAAAATAAAGCAAGGGTATTATGGTCCATTTACTTGACATCCTCTCTCCTCTCCAATGACAAAAGACTTTTTTATTTAGCTTGGTGTGTGAGACGCTAAACCAGAATCTAACAATGTCCGGCAAACAAAAATGACGAGTGCGGTGAGCTAGGAACAAAACCACGTTTCTTGGATGTGCTGGAGACAAAAATCCCAAGATTTTACAGGATCACGCCGGGGAAAGAGGACGAGAGAAATGAGGGTGCCCGGACTTGATCGCGAGCATATCCAACCAAGTTCCTTCTGTGTGGGTCAAAGAATTCTGAAAGGGATTTTCAAGGCTTTCTTTAAGATGCAAGATATATTTTCTCGTTTCTATGCTTTTCCCCGCAAAAGAATTTTTGTTTTGTTATAATCCTTGTATTACAAAAACGTCTTAATTAAAGGAACAAATTCGAAATGAAAGAAATCACTTTATAGTGTTCGGAACACAAGGAAAGTTGAGAAACCACAATAGTGCATAAGGATGAAAACGGATCGGATACGAACGGATATCGCTGATATTGTATTTGTTTTTATATTTCTGTTCGGATTCGGATTCGAATACGAATAGTATCAGAAATGTCGGATAGGATACGATTAGATATCGACATCATAAATATACTGATTTTAGTATTCGAATACGGATACGGTATCGGATGTTAATCTTCGGACTCGGATACGGTCTAAACTCCTCTAAACGAATTCGGTCGGTCGGACGGTCGAATAAATATTCGTACCGTTTTCATCCCTAGTAGTAGTGCACAACATAGATAGAAAATAATAAAACATCTAATCCGGTTCAACTTAAGAAAAAAGATTTTCTCCCCCTCTCTAAATTCTTCCTTATACTAAGAAGGAATAAGAAGGTTCTCTAAATTACCAATCTCACTAAAGAAGGTAAAAATAGTTGTGAATATTTCCCAACTAATAGGAGGGTTTCATTATCATGCAATAAAACATACTATATGTGAATTCAAAAACTCAATATACCTGATGTAATATTGGAATTGAGCTCATCTGAAAATTTATGTGGGATGAACCATAGACAACATTTTTTTTAATAGTACTGCACGGCGCATATATGAATATTTACTATATGTATGTGATAATAACCGCCAATCTCAACCTCGGACACCCTCCTCCATGCGCTCACCTGTAGCCTGCATGCCAATGCGGTGGCGCTGCCGCAACGAGCTAGCAATGATAAGCGGGAGCTGCAACTAGGCACCCTTCGTGCTGCAGCTAGGGCTGGCAGTGGCGACGGTGTGTTGTGGACAGCGGCGGCGACAATGTGCTCATGACGAGCGGTGGTGGCACTCGTGCGGTGGTGGTGGTGTAGAATCATTAACTTGGCAACGACCGCACAAGCAGTTGTTGGACGTTTAGGTTTGGGGCTTGGTAGCTCAGGGCGCTTACCACTTGGGGTGTTCCAATGATGGGCTACTGGGTCTTAGTCTTTGCTCATGCCCTATTTTATTTCTACTCCCAAAGAACACATTTCTAGCTTCTAGATTAGGTCATATCGTCAAACACCATGGCTCGGAGATGCCAGAGGAGACGAAGAACAAAAGGTCGGACGATCTTGCTTATCCTTCCCAACCTGGCAGGCTGGTCTTTCCTATTAATAAGAATTCCTCTCAAGGTCGAAAACATATTATCTTCTTTTGGTTATTCCCTTTTGTCAACCCAAAATAAGTTGATACACGAGTATAAATGAAATATAAATCCAATTTAAATTGCTAAGAATATTATTTATAATATTTATGCAATATAGGGTGTTAGAGACTCCCTGCTTAGGTGGGGCAGTTTGGGTTTATATAATATGATTATCCACTCAGATTTTATTCAAATATTCACAATTAAAAATTAATTCTCCAAAATATTATATAGCTATCTTGATTTTATTCGTGATCCTTATATACCTGTCCTTTTAAATCCCCATCTATTTCCATCATGGCCTTCACCTTCAGCCCGTCACCCGTGTTTTAAAGACAGACGGGCTCCACACCACGTACTGTACAGAAGGCAATCAATCTACTACTGTATGGCCCAACTGTAATCGTTAAGCCATCAATTTCAATCAGACCCTGCTGTAAAACACATTCCGCGTTTCTGTTGTGCCTTGCCTTTATCATCACGCACGCCCACTCTGACCTGACCTCCAGAGCAGCAAAAAGTCCCAAAAAAAACCCCAAGCGGCAACCGAAAACCTCGCCCGCTCGCGTTCGCCTGCCTCGCCACCATTCCAATCTAGCAATCCCATTCCCATCCGACCCAGCCCCCGCTGCTCCCCGCGCGAGCAGCGCACGCGGACGCATGCGAGGCCGCACCGCGCCTAGCCCCAAGTAGCAGCAACCCCGCCCGGCAATGTCGCCGCCCCACTCGGCGCCCCACCACCCATCCCTCGCCGCCGGGGACGCCAAGAAGCAGCCACACCTCGGGGTCGACCCCAACAAGAAATCCTCCAGCTGCTTCGGCGGCGGGGCCGACCACCACCCCAAGAAGCCCGGCCCTTCCGCAGCCAAGCTCGCGCTCGCGTCCTTCCTCGCCGTCATCCTCCTCCTAGCCGCCGACGCCTCCCTTACTGGCGCCGGTGCGCACCGCCGCCTGCGGCAGCAGTACCTGCATTACATCGGCATCGGTGTCGGCGTTGGAGGCAGCACCGACTCGCTCTCGTGGCTCTCCGTGCCGGACCGTCCCAACTTCACCGACGACCTCCTCGCTCGGTGGCTCGCGCCGGGGGTTCCCCGTGCCGAGACGCGCGCACGGCGAACATCTCCGTCGGGGTTCTTGACGACGCCGCGGGGAGAGGGGAGGCGACCGCTCTCGGCGCGGGCCAGATCCACGATGTCACGTTCTGGGCGCTGGACGACGCCGGACAGCGCCGCTGCCTCGGCGGGGACTACTTCGAGGTCGACCTCTCCGGGGACGCCTGGAAGTCGCGCCCCCCCATCGTGGACCACGGCGACGGCTCCTACACCTTCCGCTTCCAGGTCGCGCCGCGCTTCGCCGTGGGGAGTTCCGCCTCACCGTCGTCCTCCTCTTCCGCAGCTTCGAGGGCCTCAAGTTCTCCTCCTCGAGGTTCAAGTACCGCGCCGAGCTGCGCCGTATTCCCCTCCTGTTCCGGCCGGACAAAATAACGCGTCGTCCCTGCTGCCGGCGCTGGAGACGTGCCGCGCCGCTGACTTCTCTCGCGACGTCTGGTCGGGACGGTGGACGCGCCTCGCCAAGAAGGACGACTGCGAGGACGTCGACGCCGCGGGGCGGTACCGGTGCCTGGACCCGGACCACCCCTGCGAGGCACCGTGGTGCGACGGCCCCCTCGGCGCGCTGGAGAGCAACGGGTGGGTCTACTCGGCGCACTGCTCCTTCAAGCTCTTTGCGGCCGATGCGGCGTGGCGGTGCCTCGACGGCAAGTGGCTCTTCTTCTGGGGCGACTCCAACCACGTCGACACCATCCGGAACCCCTCACCTTCGCCCTCGGGTCAGGAACTCTCCGGACGCGGGGTTCGATGCAGTGTTCACCAATCCCAGTGGGGGGCAGAGAGTAGGATCCCAACATCTTAAAGGGGAACTGGAACATGAGCAGGGAACTATCTCGGCTTGCATTCCTCCGGAACAGAGGTTTCCGGCAGCTCACCGGGCCCTACTTTATCCCCGATGAACGTGCCCCGGACGTTGGGCCCTCAACTCGGGCCCTGCACGATGGCTGTACTGGACCAGCGTGCGCGCCTAGCGCAGGGTGGGTTTTTTCGCAGCGCGTTCTGGTCCGGAGTCTGGAAAAAGTGGGCTCGTGGGCACCCGGGGCCTAGGGTGTTTCCCGGAGCGAGCCACCGGGGGCTTTAGGCCCGGGCTTCAACCCAACAAGTGGAGGCGTTCAAGGGTGTGCTCTTTGAGAAATGAGGCATGGGGGGTGCCACGGGTGGATTGTCGACAATTTCGAATGACATTCCCATGGCACTAGACAACCGTGAACGACGGTGTCATAGGACGGCCCACGGGTTGTGTGGGGGGACGGAAAGATTGGGCCCATACTTCGGGACCTATGTGGGGCTGTGCCCTCAATGCCATTGCAATGGGTAGTTTGGTGGTTCCATGTTTTTCGTTTCGGTGCCCCTTTTGTGTAAATAAAATGGGAGGTTAGGGAACAAATTTGTGGTGATGAGTATTAAATTTTGGGGGTATGCTTGCCTGAAAATAGAGGAGGCGAGAAGGCAAGGGTTTAGGGGAGCAATCGTAGGTATAACATTGATCTTCAGCTAAGGTATTGGTGTCTTGCTCAAGCAAGGAAGATCAAATCCGATAAGGGGTTGATGAGTGAAAATCAGTCACATGTAAATATATAAACATGACTTTTTGAGAAATTTAATGCTGCAAAAAATTTTTTAGGCCAATTGTATTTTCAGGCTAGTTTGCTTTTTATTAATTTTATTTGTTATCTTGTTCTTTTGATTGTGTCCCTTCAACTACAGGTATGAAAAATATAGAGATGTTAACTGTTGGTTTGCTGATGTTTCTTTGTTGCCCGTTTGATGTGTTTTAGCTAAAGCAAGGACATGTGATAAGCAAAAAAGGCAGAAAAGGGAATTATTTTTGAGTGAAAAAGGGAATGATCAAAAATGTGATTAGAATTATGTGTCGTCCAGTCTTAAAATTTGGAAAGGGGGCCTTTTCTGAAAAAAATTTGGGTATCTTAAAAACTGCAAACCCTCATACATTCCAAACAAAGAAAATTGGTTGGTTGTTTTCCCACAAACCTTATGTCCGAATTTTTCCTGGAAGGGGAAAGAATAATGTAATGTTCATTTATTTCAATTTCGTTGTTGATTGGATGCAAACAAGCAAGAGGGAGAAAAACAAAAACAGGGTGGCGTATCCCCGGGGGTGTTGTTTAACCCCACATTCCCCTTTGGGTGTTTCGAGAAAAACAGTGATGGGGTCAAATGAACCGGGTGTCTTGCTTTTTTGGGGGGGTTTTCGTCTTGTTCTTTTAAATTCGGGGCATGATTTGAGGACGGTAGGCATTGCCGCGGTTCGTTTGCTTTTTTTGGCCCCCCCAAAAACACGAATCTTGAACGGCCACTAGCAATCTAGTGTCATCTCATAAATTAATTAAAAAGGGAAAAACAAATTCCAGTGCCATGACTTGTGACCAAAAAAACAGTTGCGAACCCTGAAAAGTTTATATTCCCCGTTTTGTGTGTGTAGTCCTTAAACATTTTGAATCCGCAGTTAAATATTTGGCAAACAAAAACATGTATTGATATCACTACCCAAAATCTAAAAATTTTTTCGTGTTTTTGGATTCAAAATTTAGTACAAAATTTTTAAAAATAAAAATTCCCAGGAGCCAGTAGCTAAAAAAGGCGGTTCTTTTGCTAAAAAAAAAGGCCCAAATTTAGCACACCCAAAAATTCATTTGGTCAAATTGGACATAAACTAAGTACAGAAGGAAATTTTTTAGTGTAACACAACTGTTTCGCTTTTCCCCGGTGTGATTTAAAATTTGAAACAAGGCAAGTAGCAACGCGAACGGTGGGTTTCCTTCGGGGGTTCCCCCAAAGGCCCATTTTGTTCCTTTATTCCCACCTTTATGAAGCAAAAGTTGGGGGTACAATTTTTGCCCCCAGAAATGGCGAAAAAGAATGAGGCCCTCTGTTGGTACTAGGTACATACTACTGCCAGTTTGCGTTTGTGATTTTTGGCTGTGCCCTTACTGCTGCATGTTGTTAATAGAAACTTTATAAAATCTGTTTGTCGTCTACCGCTATGAAAATTGTAGTTCTCCATGAGCCCTTATAATTTTCCAGTTTTGAGTTTTTAAATTTGAGATCGTTAATTGCTAAAAATTTAAACAAAATTTTAGAAGTATTTAAAATTTATATTATTTTTAGCCCCTTAACAACTCAAATGAAAAAAATGTAACTATAAAGTTATAGTTCTCATCGTACGAGGTACAACTTTAATATTTAAAGTGTCCCCTTTTGACATCATATAAAAAAATATGATTTTTATACACGATTGATATTTTAAATTTAAATATTTTTTAAATTTTTGGAACAACTTATGACATAAAATTTGAAAAACCAAAACTAGAGAAATGTGATCTCGTCGAAAGCTACAATTTTCTAAAATTTTCATAACTTTATCCTTATGGGAAGTCGCATGAAAAAATATAACTTTTTTACTGAAACCTTATTTTTAAATAGGGATAAATTACCTATTTTACCTTTTTAAACCCAACACTTACACCGTAAACTTCCTGAATTGAACGAAAGGTCATAGAAGGAAAAAAAATGTTTTGGAGAAATATAGATAAATTAAAAAAAAAAACAAATAAAGAAAGGTCCGTTGTTTCTCCGATTGTTTCACTAGTTGAATTTTTGCCGTTGGCTTGTAAAAGGGCCAGTACGTTTTTTTTGGTTTGCCCCCCATCGGGGTTAATTGTATGGAGTAAGTATTTTTTCCTCTCTTCGCACGATTAAATCTGGTGTTTTTTCACCAGTTGATTTTTGGGGGCCTTGTTGGTCAAACCAAGGAATCCTTTATAAATGTTTTGAAATCATATTGTTCTCTCTATGATTAGGGATGCTATATAAAAGAAGTAGAATTTGAAAATCCATGTTTGAAATGGATATGTTTCCTAGTAGGATACTATATGAAAAGAATGGATTTGAAAAGAGAACGAAATGGTCAAATAGCTAAGAATGAATTTCATAGAAATAACTTGGCTCCTAAATATGGGAGCCCTGGACAATTTATTTGATTGCGGGGACAAGTACCATGAATATGACTAGGATTTTCCTATGGATATTGGAACGGATCCAAATGATTAAAGAGGATGATTTGAATTATTTCTGGTATATTTATCATACAAAGGGGGGTGCAAGAGATTGTTCGGGACTTTTGCAGTGTAAACAATGCACTACTAACACCACGAGAATATTTTTCAAAGAGGAAGCCTTTTTCGAGTAAGCCAATTGTTTTGGGACCTTCGGACCCATCTTAGATGGAAAAAGGGGTTTAGTATCAGTAAATATTCACTAAGGGCCAATATGCTATAGACAGACGTGAAATAAAATAATTTCCACATTCACAAAGTTAGTTAGGGTTAAAATACACTCTTTTTTATTATTAGGTATATATGCAATAAATAAGTTTTCAATAAAACCTAAGGTTATTATTTAAAAATCTTTTTTAGACGGATCAGAGGGGTTATTAAAACACCACTCTTCTAACATGCAAATTAATTATAAGACTGATTGATTGCTTGCATTAGCTTTAGCCGTAGTGAACTTTATGTAGAATTATCTAAGCTAGCGTAACGTATGAAAATGTCATGTTTTCTGCACATGTCTACATAAGAGTTTTAAAATGGAGTGTGGACTAGCGTATTTAGGGTCTTTTGGTACAACTCGCTTTAAAAAATAGCTTTATACAACTCCTTGGTTTGAAACGAGTTATTTTAAAATTTTAAACAAACGCTTCACAAACACTTTATGCTTTTAATATGAAAGAGAAAGGAAGAAGAGCTGATATAACTACTATTTTCTTTTCCATCCCATTCTTATCTTTGTGACGAGAAGAAAAACAATTTCATGATAAACTGTTTTGAAAAAAAAAAATTATTAAAAAAAAAACAGCTCACAACCGCTGTAACCAAACAGCCCTTATTTATTCTTCACTAATTATTATAATAGAAACCAAGTTAGTTTAACGATGCAATTAACGAAGAGAAAACGTAAAAAAATGGAGAACAAATGTCTTGATTTTATATGAAACGAGTACAAAACGCCATAGTGAATCATATCTTTAACAGCTAAAAACCAATCGATTTTGTCGAGAGAATCACCGCTACTTCTACTCAATCCACCGATCCTCCGGTAGTGGTGACGGCGGACTCGGCGTCCGATATATCCCCCCGCGTTCGGGTTTCGCACCGGCTCCCGACCTGCCGCGCTCCTCTGACATCGCCGCAGCTGCCCGTGGAGGTGGAGCCACCCCACACCCCCTGCAGATCCACGAGCACCGGCCGCAGACGAGCACGACGGGAACTCGCCGTCCGCCCAAAGGGAGGCGGACCGCCCCCCAGTGGCCGCACCAGCACATCGCCGAGGGTGCCATCGCTGCGCCGCCGGTGAGCGTCTAGTCAACTCAGGCCGAGGATTTATGCGGCGGGGCTACATTATTTTTGGAAAGGTTTTCGGACGTTTCCCTCCGTCTCGGGTTCAGAGGGGCTTAGATTTGCATCGTGTTGGGTTTCGGTGGCTGAGTATAGGAATTTGGGATGTGCCTTATCGAACTCGTGTTTCCTTTTATACAATGGCATGGACGAGTCTGCATCGAGTTCCCAAAACGATCTCGAAGAACTCGGTCAAGGAAACTTGAAAGTCTTAGCTCAAGTTTCTTGGCAGCCAAGGTTCCTGTGTTAAACCATTGAAGATTTTTAGTTCTTGTATTACAACTCAATTGAATATTCTGATTTATTGTCATCATATATAATATATAATTATATAAAAAATAATATATAATATATTATATATATAATATATATAATAATTTATTAAAATGCAAAGAACCAGTAACCCAATTTCCTAACCATCTACCACCATTAGTGTTTGATGCAAGCTATTATTTCCCCCTTTGGCCTGGAGATTAGTGGGCCCTTTTAAATACTCCCCAATTAAATATTTTCCCTTTGAATAAAATTAAAATTTTTGATTTTTGATTTTGAATAACTTTCGATTTGGGGGTTTGGGTCGTTAGGGCTCGGCAAATCCAGTGGATAGTCCGTTACAAATCTAAGCCTTTTCCTAAGAGAAATACAGCAACGAAAGTTAAACCTTTAGTCCGCGACCCCAGCAGGTTTTCAAAACCGAACCGATCGGTAACTGCCGGGGCCGTCGGCGGGTTTCCGGTCGGTTTGACCGTTACCGGTCCCCAAAACCCAACGGTTTGAATTTTTAATTCAAACCCGCATGCAAACATTTTGGCGGGAACCGGTTCGTTAAGGGCCGATTAACGACCGTTTTTTAACGGTAACGGTCCAAACCGCCGGGTTTTTTTTTTTTTTTGCTTGGAAAAACAATTTTTTTGCATGCCCCTTTTCATAATGATGTAAATAGAACACCACAAATTTATTAAAATAGTGTATACAAGGCCAACCCCACAAAATATCATAGTGATGCACTAGCCACAAATCACCGGAAATAACGTATTCACCTGCAACAAGAACCCAAAACGCCCTGGAAATACTCGTGGGCCCTAACATGCGAACATCAAAGGTCACTACCCCTGGCGTCGATATAAAAGGGAAAAATTTCCCTTCGGCACCCTCCTCATACCCGCCGGTGGACATTAGAGCATACCGCGCGACTGTAAGCCCGCCTTTACTCTATCCATGATTGGCCCGTCCCAAAGACGTGGTCTCCCATCCGCACTAACATTGTAGAAATTTCCCGGTCTTGCCATTCGAGACCCATCTAGTGGTCGGTGCGTGCTGATGTCAGGAAGGGTAGGTATAACCCACCGTACGGGTGTATTGTTACGAGGAAAGAGAGTACTGTGGTGGTGTAGAAACCATTCGGGTCGTACCTCTCCTCTGCGATTCCGGCTACCCAGGTCCGTCCTGAGTACATGTGTGAAGTCCGTCTCGTCTGCAGCCGACCATAATTAGTACTAGTGAATAGCAAGACATTAAAAAAAATGATGTTTGATCAAAAACTATTTAAGAATAATATCATCTTTAGGACGGGCGAGTAATTTTATTTATTTAAAAAATAGTTTCTAAGATGCCCTTGTTTACCTTAACATATTTCATGGAATTACATCATGTTTTCAATATGACCCGTACTAAATCCTAAATTTCCCATTTTCAATAAAATTCAAATCCTAAACCTAATAATCCTTAAAGCAAATCCTACCGCAAATCCTAAATCCAAACCAAAAAAACCCAACTCCTACCAAACCCTAAAATCAAATCCTACCCAATCTTTTCAATAAATATTTTCTACATATATACTCCATCAAACTACATATTAGAACTAAATCCTACAACTAAAGCAAATACAAATGCAAAGAAATGAAAAAAACAAAAAAAAGGACACCGAACCACCGTTTTAACCTCGCCCGGCGCTTAGGGGGTCGGTAAACCCGCGCTCCGGTCGGTAACCGCCGGGGGATGGCGCGTGGCGGCTGGTCGGTTACCGACCAAATCTCTCGGTAAACCGCCGCCGTCCGTTACCGAGGGGCGCGGTCGGTGCGGCGGCCGGGGCGGGAAAAGAGGGGGCGGCACGGATAGGGTTCGGGCGGAGACCCCCCCCCCCCCCCCCCCCCGGCCGACAGCGGCTAAATAGAGCGGCAGGAAAGGCCGCATGGGCCTTAACGGGCCTCACGTTTTTTCTTTTTCTTTTTTTTCCAACTTAAACCACGTCCAAAAAAATAGCAAACGAACTCCCAAATTTTAAATTTTTACACCATTGGACTATAAATCGTGAACTATTTTTAGAAAAATTTTTCAGAATTTTTTTAAAAAAATCAAATTGAAATTTGAATTCAAACCGGGACCGAAAACAAACCGTTTGTTACGAGCGTTACCGCGGTAACCGAACGTTTTGAATTCCCTGCCCGCAAGCAGGGCCCCTAGCCCCGCCCGCCCACGCCCGCCGTCGACCCCCCTGGGCCCCCCCCTTCCCCCCGGTATCTCGGGGGGCTGAAGGGGGCGGAGATCCATTTTTTTAATAAGTTTTTTCCATTAGATCACCTTACGATAGGTTTTTTCCAACCCGAGTTCTTGTATTGGTTTTATCTTCTCCTTTCCCTTTCCCCAATGGGAAGGGGAAGGGGGAAATCGTTTCTCTACGAGTCTTCGTTTAAGACGAGGGCACAAAATTGTCTTTTCTTCATTTTGTTGGGTCAATCGACCACAAAGAAAGACTAGGGAGAATATCCTTCAATCATCTTTTCCCTTTTTTTCTGGCGAAAAAAGAAGAAGGAAGACACCACAAGAAGAAAAAAAATTTCAATTCCACCTACAGGGGAAATTTTCCGTTGTTTTCCAATTGCCGCTATTTTTTGTGCCGAGTATTTACTTTTGCGGTTACTATAAAGCTCAAAAAAGTTTTGGGTTTTTAATTTGGGGCTTTTCACACTGGGTTTTTTTGATAAAAATCAGTTTCTGAATATTCTGTGTAAACTAAGTGCTTGTAATATATGATATACCCCGCTATTTTTTAAAAAAATTTTTCTTTCGCGCAAAAAAAAAAAGAAAAACAAAAATACATTTTCGACTGGTTCACACTACGAGGGGTCCGTTTTGATAAAAATATCAAATTTCAAAAACTATGAAACCTAGGGAACTACGAAATTTGAAGCATATATAAAAGCAGTTGCTATGGGGTGAGCCGAATAAACAGATTCAAAAAGTGGTTATTCTAATTTTGAAAGTCCCTAACCAAAAAGGGGGAGGGGGAAAGAGAAATTCAACACGATTTTTTCCCTGACATCAAAGCACATCGTCCGTTGGAATTTACAACAATAGTTATCTTATTTTTCCCCTTTCTATAATATGCAAGAACCCTAGGCTCTTCCAGCTTGATTCCGTCATTTTATCGGGTACCTTTCACGAAATTTTTGAGTTACCTCCTCTTTTTCCGAAGAGGTTCCACAATTCACTTTTTTGATGGTTTGAATCACCCTCGAGGTTTTTGAAAATTCCTTAGGGGTGCGTCCTTGGGGATTTGTGCTCCCCGAAAGTTCTAAAAACAACGGTTTTAATTAACCTTTTTTTATGGGAATAATTCTGAACCATAATGAAAAGTTAGAACTAGGGGCAAAAAGAATGTTGGGTTAAAAACCCTATGAAATTAGCAAAAAATATCCAGCGTCTATAAAAAAAAAGGGAAACATCTCCAGTAAACCAAGTTTTGAGCCAAAAAGATCTGCATATATTTTTTCATTTAAAATAACATTTTAAGGGAAAATTTTAAATTACGTCAACTAGAAACTGAACTTAAAAAAACCTCATCAAATTTTTTTGTGGATTTTTTTGGTCAACAATTCAAAATGAAATTTGGCCCTCAGATTTGCTCTTAATTCCCCATGGATGAACTTTTAAAAAGGGTCGAACCAACTTTAATAACTTATTTTTATAACGAAAGGGATGAAACCAAAATGGTTTGGACGCGAACAACTAACATCCAACACTGCAATAATGGATCAGTGCTGTCTGTTCCCCAAAAACCAAAGGGACTTACATCCTCCAAAAAAAATATTACTTTTTACAGCATATGATAAACGAAACGCTAATACTGTGAATCCCCAGATACCAAATTATTATTTTACAGCCTGCATGATTTTTATTTATATAACTGTACTAGAAAAGTTGTACTTACTGCAGCCTTTTGGCCCGTTAATCTCCTAACGGATGGAGCCTTGCAACTGATGACGCAGCAGCAGCAGCAGCTTACGGATCCTGTAAGGGAGTGAGATTGTGAAAGTAGTTGCTTTCTACTAGCAGAATTGAAGAGTGGCGGGAAGAATACTAGTATATGTGAAGTTGAGGAATACCTTTTATGAACATCAACATATTCATCAGTCTCATCCACTAATTCCTCCTGCAAAAGTAAAGAACTTGAACTAAGATATATCATATAAAATGATAAAACCACCTTCCCGAAGAATAAGAATAATACATTTTGCCCAACTTCCCTGTAGGAGTTCTTCAAATACATCCTCAAGTGTATGATTCCAACGACCTCACCATCCTCAATATCCTCTATGACCTAGGCACGTGTTTGATGCTGGGTTCCCATTAATCTGCCATTATGTGGTTTTTTCAATATCCACAACCACATGTCTGCACTTTTTTTCAGCATTAGATAACAAGGGAACAGTCAACTGTGTTGGCCCAACTGCTTCCCCGTTTGGTTCAGTTTTGTCGGGGGAGGTTCAGTTTTGGGTTTAGCCTTAACAACAGCAGCCATATGACTACTTCCTTTCTGAAACTCATTGATATATCATACAAAGGCAGTCTAAAGGGAAACCCCTTTGAAAAGGTTTGATCAAAAATATTTATTAGGAAGCATTTAGTTTACAGGCATGATACAACAAAGAAAATATCTCAGAACTCCACCACTGGAGCATGGAAATCACTACTGAGACAAAGATTCTAAAGCAAGCATACAATCCAATAGTGAATGGTGTACCTTGGAATCCTTCTAATTGAAACAGCACTAACGGCGTCTCTGTTCAGCACGAACAGTCAAAAGACTCTTCACCTTTTGAGTTCAGAACACTTTGTCAGTTAAGGATACAAAATCACGGGATAACAATAAACACAACAATGAATCTTACCAATAGGAGACCGATGATGTTTTGGGGTTTCCTGATTCAGGAACACGACTATGACCACGGGCAAGAAATTTTCCCAACCCTTTCCCCATGAAAACAAAAAAAACCAATAGACTGTTGTAGTTTAAAATGTTTCTATTGACAAAATACAAAAATAATATAACACTATGGATATATACTCTGCACAAATGTCTTTATTAAGTGAAACATCAAAATCTAGCATATTTTAAGTTTAGCTCTGCAAATGTACAAAGAAACTCCTATCGGGTGCTACATAAGGGGCTTGCAATTTTGCTAATATATACCAAAAGTACAAGATAAAACCCAATAGGGTGTTTGGTTGGGTGCAAAACTCCAACCAGGCTCTACGAAGCCAACTTTGAGTTTTTGGTTGCCTGTACAGAGCTGGAGCCTGGCTTCGGGGAGCCATCCGAAACGCCCTGGCCTGGCCAGCAAAGAACGCGAGGGGTGGCCGTTTTTCTGGAGCCTGCTTGGCCAGGGAATCGCCCCTGCTTCCCTCACCGCACCACAGCGCCGCCCCCCGCCCCATGGACACCAGCTCGCCGAGCAGACCCCGGCCCCGGGACCCTTCCTCACCGTCGTCCCCCCCCGCCATGGACGCCAGCTCGCCGAGCAAAACCCCGACTCGGCCCCTTCCCCCACCGTCGTCCCCGCCCGCCATGGACATCGCGCCAAGGACGCCGCCCCAAAACTCAGCCCACTACTCCTCTCCCCCAGCCCCGGTCACCACCACCAGAGCCGGTGCTCGCGTCCGCGTCCCGGGGCGCTCGCGTCCCCGGGCCATGGCGCTCGCGCCCGTCATGGCAAAGGGAGGAGCAAGCTTCCATCTACTCTGTCCCGGCCATGGTGAAGGAGGAGCAGATTTTTGGCTTCTTGGTCAGGCAAACTCCATCGATGGGGCTGAGCAGAGGTGCCGCAGCCCCAGCCGCCGTTGAGGTTTTGGCCTTTCTCCATCGATTGGGCGGAGGAGTTGGTGCTGGCCGTTCCCCGTTGGATGGCGTTGCCATTGATGCTTGCAGTGCTATTTTGCCCACCAGGTGTTTGACAAAATTTGTCAAAGAAGGTAAACTTACCTATTCAGAGAAAGGTGACTGTACCAAAACAAAACAGACAACCAAACATACTCTGAACTAGCCAGGCTAAAATAGTACAAACAACCAAACAAGCAGGAGTTGGCTTAGTGGGAGCAGGGTAAGGCTAGCCAGGCTAGAAGTGGCCACCCAACCAAACACACTCATAGGTGCTAGTCAAGTGCTCATTTCAACTTAAAAAAAAGAAATTAAGCACATGGAACAGATAATTTCTGCCTGCCTGACCAACATAGGGTGAGAAATGGTATCCGAACTAATTTTGACTCATACTCGGGAAAATATGAATAGGGTGTCAGATTATAATATTAGTTTTGGATTTCCAGGTGATGAATATTCTAAGGAATGAAGGAAGCCTATTGTAATTGCACTAAAGCACATAATAATGATAGATTGATAGGCGATTGACACATATAGCTGGTACAAAATAGTGCATGTCCCCTGTTCAATATCTTAGCAATCAGTACAGCCACAACCACTCCAATTGCACCCCTACGCCTAATATACCATCTGGGGGGCAAACTGAGTGGAGAATTTCCGTCCATCTGTATATATCTGTTTCCTTTCTTCTTTTTTTTTCTTTCTTTTACCTTCTCGTTAGTGGCTCATGGGCGTGTTTCAGTCTAGCCTACCCCAACTTCTGTGGGACTAAGCTTGTTGTTTACTGAAAGTTTGCACAACAGTTAACAAATATTTTGGGGGTTTGTGGGGGGGGCAAAATATCTTGTCTTGATCTGCCTCCCAAAAAGAAAAAATGCTGGGTAACACAAAAAATGAGTGGGATCAATCCTTATGTACTATGATTGCACCCTATCCATCACTCCATGCCCTAAATAGCAGTACTAAAACTATACACGCAGACTTATGTCGATAAAGAATAGCAAATGCAGTAAAAAAAGGAAACAAAAACAGAACAAAATAAGAGCCTACCACAGAGAAAAAAGAAAATTTAGCTCAATAAAAAGGAACATAGCATGAGTTGTGGTTTAATAAGCGGGCATGTATTATTACCAAAACCAACTTGGAATCCACATCTAGTGAGAAAGTTGACTCAAAGGTGTCATAGCTTCTGCAGCAGTCTGCACACACACATAGTAATAAGAGTCCTGCCAAATTCAACTATATGCATTTAAGGTTTTTGTAATAGTCAGCCAAATTAACTGAATTTTCATCAGTGTACAAGGGGCTGCGAAACCTGAATCACCAGTCACTTTGCTTTCTAAGTGTTTTAACACATACTTGAAACTGAACCTTGTACAAAATTCACTAGGGGAAATTGCAAGTTGTTTATTTGCAAAAAAATTTCAACATGGGATTTTTTAGTTGAGCACCATACCAGTGAATTGGAAACTCTTGTATGCTTGCTTATAAACAAAAATAGGAGATACAGAGAATGAAACAAATAGAAGTCCAATACCGATATTACTCCCTCCGTTCCAAATTATAACCAGACATTGTGGCTTTTCTAGATACATTAACTTTTACTATGTATCTAGTCATAGTGTATATCTAAGTGCATAGGAAAACATACACATATAGAAAAGTCATAACGTCTTATAATTTGGAATGAAGGGAGTAGTACATATCCTAGTTTATTGTTGAGGTAGTATATAAAAGACAAGAGATCATAGCTCATTTCTTCTAATACCACCAAATTCATCCCAAGGAAGCAACCATTTTACACAATAACAAGTGTGCCGACTTCTGGATTTATACCAACTTCACTTGGACCAATGTTCCCTTGAGAAATGAGCGTTACTTCTTTATTCAGAAAAGAAAAATAGGTCACATATAACGAAGATGATGTACACCTTTTCGGTCAGGTCCAAGGCTCCACTTATGATTGTAGTCTCATCATGGGTAAGCTCTCCACCCTTGCCAGCCTATTATGGTAGAAGCTCTGACTGTGACATACCCTGGTTGAACATGAAAACTTCTAAAGCAGAGTGATATGGTAATGTTACCTCTTGCTATGGATTGAAACTAGAGCCTTCAACTTTAGCTCGCCTAAAAGTGCAGACTCATTGTGCCCAAGAGCACAGTCCAGGATCTGAGAAAGCAGATTTCAATAACCTTAGCAACCAATCAATAGACCATAAATCAAGTAAAAAGAAATAAACAAAGGATTACTTAATGAAAAAAATCCAAAAATGCATAGATTATAGAATATGCAATCAAGTCGTCTTTTACTAAACACACAGATATAGACTATATTAACGTCTACATAAATCAGAGTACAGACAGCCACTTGATGTAGCAACTTTTGATATTCGACCTCGATGAGGTTGCCATATCATGCTAAAACCGGCGTTAAATCACCTGTACTGAATTGTATAAGAAATTAAATGCAGATTTTTCAATGACAGGAACTTTGCATGCAGTTTATAGTAGAAGGGCAACTAATCACAAGTGGCTTTAGTAACAAAGGAGATACAAAGTGTTAAGATAAAACTTCCAATTACACTGTGCTGCAGGCCAGCATGTAAGATATTATCATCACTTGTTACAATCTTCATAAAATGCAGTTCACAAGATAGGTTAATAAGCTTGACAAAAGGTAGCAAAAGAAAAGCGCACATGTAACTGATCACTATGGAAAAGTGAGACATGAGAATTAGCGTGCACTCTTTGAGGATTAATAACGTGATGACATGGGATAAGGTTACAGGTTACAAGTTACAAAGAAAGAGTTCACTAATCATTAAGCATCAATCAAATCTGAAAATATGAAACAGTTTGTAGCGTGCTGAATGCTCTACAAAACAATAGCATATTTTTTATGGCTCCTATAAAAAGATAATGTTCCTTTTCAAGAACCAAGATTAGTAGATTGATGCTTTATTTAAGGAATCAGTAAATTGATACTTACCAACACAAACAGACAAGAAATCAGGAATAGATATCAATATAAGGAGAAAATCACTTCTATTAGAAGGAAACACAAGCATGACATTTGTATTGAATATTCAATAAATGCACCACCACGTGAATTATTTGTATAAATATATCAACTAGCAATTTCTTATGTTCACAGTTTGCGTTAATTCATTTTCCTTGGAGGTAAAATAGCACTGCTTCCAGTGTGTAGTAAATAATAAAACAATAAGTGTCCTTTTTCTGAGAGTATTAAACATATTTAACACCGTATAGAAATCTGCCAATATTGAAATTCTGCTTGAATAGGAGATAAATAACAAAAAATTAAACTAGTCTTAGCTATAAGGCCTATAGGTCATCAAATATCTAACATGCAAGTAACTGGAGTCTTCAAGAACAGCCATATCAGTCTGCATCTAAGTACATCAGCTAAGCCATACAACTGAACAAAAAGATAACTCTGAAGTGAAAGCTCTATCATAATGCAATTCACAAAATTTCAAAATACGTGTCATAACAGGAGTGCATAGAGAATTACAGTATAGTGGGCACTTGGAAAGGAATCATGCGATTTTTCTGATTTACCTTCCCGATTGGGTAAGAAATTGGATAGCAGCAGACCATGAGAATGCGATACGGCCATACAAAGTTAGCACCCACTGCTAGACCATATCTGGTACAGATTGCTTGTGGTATAACCTGGTGTCAAAACACTACACTATCAATCAAACCACACAATGAGCAAATAGTAAATTTTGGACAGCAGTGAATACGCTACACTATCAGCCAAACCACACAATGAGCAAATAGTAAATTTTAGACATCAGATAAATACCTCTCCAAAGGCAAGAACAAATGTCACTGACAATACTACAGCAACAACAGGATGAAACATTCTGTCAAGAAATATAGGAAGTGCCTGAAAAGGTTGCAATGAGGTAAACATAAAAGTCAATGGTTAAAACAGAATAGGGTGCAAAGATATCAGAAAAAAAAAATGTGACCTATGCCCTACCTACCCACGACTTTAGAATACAGAACAAAAAAGGAAAAAAAGGGTAAATGAGTGTTAACTTTTAAAGAACACTCAAAAGAGAAGGTGACAGAATTTTTAAAGGATACAGCAAATATTAATGTTTAAAGAATACATGCCCAAAATTATGGGGCAACGGGACTAAACACCAACTACCATGCTGTATTTGGATGATTAAAAACTAGTAGCAACATAAAATAAGCTTATATATGAAGAAAAGGGGGCTAAAACCTATTTTAAATCTAAACTTAAACAATTTCCTTTCCCAAAAATTTTAAGATAACCACAAACAATTACAAGAAATCAGGTGAAAATGGCCAAAGAAAAGTTCCCCAAAAAAGAAACAACTTCAGAACCGTCCCCTCCCCAATAAATAATGATTTTAAAAGGTCAAAGGGGTTTAAACGCGGAAAAAAATTCTTTAAAGTTTTCAAAACATAAATTCTAAATTTTACCAAACATCTTTTTAACAAAGTATGCCTTTTTAGAGTAAAAAAAATATGTGATAATGAAAATTTTTGCAATCCAAATACTCTACCTCCAGGGAACGCATTACACAACAACAGGGGACAAGAAGCGGGTTTGTTGCTTTTAAACAACGGGAAGGAGGGCGGGCGCGGCAAGCAAGGTAAATATTAAAAAACATAGGGCAGCAAAACCCATAAACCCAAAAGGGAAAATACAAAAATTTGAACTGGCTACAATGGGGGAACAGCAATTTTATGCTGTTAACTAAAAAAAATGCAAAAAAAAGGCAACATGAAAAAAAAGAAAAACCAAAACCAAAGTGCATCCCCCCCCCAATAAACAAACATGGAAAGATCCAGGAAACTCCAGGGGAAAACATTTTTTATTTGCCCCTTTGCATACCACTTCCACTTCCCAATTTTTCCTCAGTATTATTTCATACTCACCAAAAGAGGGAACTTAAAAAGAATAAACCCCCAACCCCCACTGCTTTTTCTTTTTCCCCTAACAACAATTTTTTCTTTTTTTTACCTCCTTTCCAAACACGTCAGCATTTAAAAAAATTTATTTCAACATTAGCTAACTTTTTAAATCCTCACTGAAATTTTACGCTACCTGCAAAATCAAACAACAAACGCGGGGGCCAAAACAAAATTCACCCCGTACACCAAAACCCCTCAATTGTTCAAAATTGCAGAAAACATTTTGAGAATACACAAAGTGTAAAAAACCCTAATTTTCGCATGACAACAACGAGTTAAAGGGGCAGCAACGACAGTGATCCACCCCAAATTTTTTGAACAAACCCACAGTGACCCCTACCAATAAAAACAAACCCGCTCATAGGGCAGAAACCCCAATCGACACAACGGGGTAACACCCAAGAAGGGAAAAGGGGTTGGGAATGGGACCACCGGACCCCTTCCCCGGGCCTTTGTGGGGGGCTGCTTGTGATCCCCCCTCGAAGGGCCGGCGCCCATACCCCATGGAGCCGAACATGATCCCGGCGAAGAGCACAGGAACGGGAGATCCCCGCGTAAAAACCCCCACCCCAAGCACCCAAGGGCCGTGTCCTCCCCCGCACGATCAACGCCATCCCCCCCCCAACTCCCCCCCGCCGGGGCGCGCCCCGACGCCGGCCGCCCCCGTCCCGCCACCACAACCACCCCGCGCCGGGCCCCACCGCCCCGCCCCCCCCGCCGCCGCCCCCCATCGCCCTGGGCCGAAAAATGGGAAACAGAGCCCGCCTCCCACGGCCCGATGCGTAGGCCCCGTTTAACGGGCCCCCGGTCCCGGAAGGGGAGCTTTTTAGGAGGAAGAGGACAAAAAGGGCGCAGCGTGGTGGCCCTGGATCCCGACCGGGGCCAACTGGGGTCTGGCGGTCGATGGGAGGGTTTGGGGGGTTCCCAAACGGGGGATAACGGCAAACACTCGTTGGCTTTTCAGATTTGGACCCGTGGGGTCGCTCGTTGTCCGCGCTCGCCTCACTCGTTGGGAGTTTACAAAAGGGGGCGGGGGAAAAAAGGGGTTTAAAAATGAGGGCTTAATTGAGACTGGAAAAATGCATTGTCAATTGGGTTTTAAATTTTTTCCCTCCGTTAATCAAAAATGTTTCAAAAAAATTCCTATTTTTTACATATATATTGCAAAGGGAACATAAATTTCCCACCACAGTTTTCTAATAAAAAATTTGTTTTGAAATACAAAAATAAATACATATTATCAGTACATACCCTCCCTAAAAGATTTTGGGTCTTGAAAAATTTTGTTGTTGAAAAATTTGGGGAGGGGGTTGGGGATTTTAAAAACAAATTTTCTTTTAAACAACTTTACTCATTTCATCTCAAATTAAAAACCCAAATTTTGAAGATTAAAATATCTACAAGAAAACGAACTTAATTGTTGCAATAAATATGCCCCTACATTTTTGAGTTGTTTTTTAAAGACCTTTTATTTTAGTGAAAGGGTCAACGGTAAAGGGGAGCAGTGAATTTTGTGGGTTTTTAGGCAGGGGAAACATGGGAACAAGGAAAAGGGGGGGCCTTTTCTAAATTGTGGGGGAAAGGGGTTGGACCGATGGGCCCCATTTTATGAAATTTTTCTTTTGGCAATCGCAATTTTGGATACATGGCAAGCGAAATAAAGGGGAGAACTAGACAAAAAATAAAAACCGGGCCCCTCAAAACACTTCAGCCGTCGCAAGGCAAGAGGTTTCTAAGACAATCGGGGTAAGCTAGCGCTGGTGCATGGGGTCCAAAATTAAGAGGGGGCCTTGGGCGGGGAAACGTTTTAGGGGTTGTGGGGTTTAAAGGCGATTGGGGGCCCAAAACCCCGATGAGGGCAACGATGGGAATTCAAACGGTGATGGGGATAAACTCCCCTTTTTTACATTTGGGTTTGGACAAGGGCAAAGCGCAGGGAAGACAAGGGGGGTTTTGAGGGGGGGGCCAAAAAAGGGGTTGAATCAACGGAGCTAATTCTAAAAAAGAAGATCGTAAAAAATTTGAAACGAAAAAAAGTTGTTTTGTAGTTTATAGAGTGAACTGCACCCGGTTTCAAAAACTTCGCTCCCCTTGTTCCCTCTTTCCCAAAACCAAAAAACGAGTCTTTGAGTCTTAAAATTTAAATTCATTTGTCATCACCTCCCAAAAACTTTTTTGGAAATTCATCCCGACTCTAAAAAAGAAATATGTTTGGTTTAAGGTCCTAAAGTTGTTTAATTTTAAACCTGATCTTTTAAAATTTGGTTTTTGATCTCTTTAAAATCAAAAACATGACGTTTTAAAAATTTTTTGAATCAAAAAATAGTTTTATAACTTTTTTCATATGAACTCGAATAAAAGAAAAATTTTATTTTCTACCCCTAAACCATGTTCTACAACTTTGTATTTTTAAAAAAACTTTTTAAATTAAAACTATTTGGGGTTTCAAAATATTATTTTTAAGTTTTGATTTTGAAATGAAAGTTTAAAATTTTTCAAATAATTTTGGGATATTAAAATTTGGCCCCTAAAAAATTTTTTATCATTTCTCATATCCCTAAAACATTTATTTAGGGATTTTTTTTTTTGAAGTCATTTATTATCTAAAATTTTTTTTTTTTAAGATTTTTAAAAATTTTTTTAAAACACTTTTAATTAAAACCATTTCAATACCCTAAAAAATTGGGTAGTTGAAAAAAATAAACCTACAAAGTTATAGTTTTTAATCAAGGGCAAAAATTTTTTTATATAAATTTTATCTTCTTTCAAATTTTAATATGAGAAATTAAATAATTATTTTCTATATCAATTTTTTTTAATTATCCTGTTTAGCCAAAATTTAAAATTTAATTTTGGGGACCGAGATACACATTTAACAAGTTTAAAGGATCAAATTTAAAAGTTTTTTTCCCAATTTTATAAACCGAGATGAAAAAAAACAATTTTTGGAAAACTTAAACTCAATTTGCGAGTTTAAGGACCGAAGACACAACAACAAGTGCACTTTACTCTATTTATATTAAAAACAAATCTTTTCCATAAAACTGTAAATTAAAAAATGTATTAATTTGAATTTGCTTCATAAATATAAAACTTGTAACAAATTTTCTTTTAAAAAGTCATTTTGAAAGCGGCGAAATAAATGGTACAACATTAATGTTAATAATTACTAGTTTCTTGCAGGGCATCACGGGATAACAAAACCCTTTTATACAAAAAACCCCCACATAAAACACACAAAAAAATTAATAATATTATGGAAATTAAAAAATCGATTTTTAAAAATAACTTTTAAACCCAAAAGGAAAGAAATTAACCTATTAAAAGAGCCCCAAAAAAACATAAAATTTTAACAAGTCACAAAGAAACGATGTCGTGGGTTTCACCAATTTTAATGTATAAAACTTTTAAAGATGGGGCAAAAATCATATTTTAATTTACAGAAAGAAATCTTCGATATCCTTTTTTAACGCGAAAAATAAAACCACAAATAAGTTCCCCACCCATTTTTAAAACCTTTGTAAAATAAAAAAATGTAAAATTAGTGTCTGTCACATGAGAAATCTGCATTATTAAAAAATCTCAAAAACCAAAAAACCCAAATTTTTTATACTCCCCGTAAAAATTATATTCCAATATTTTTTTTTATGGATAATTATTCCAACTTCCCTAATTACAAACACCAACATGTTTTTTTTTGGGAATTTGCCCAAAATTTCCGCAATTTGAAAAAATTTAAAATAACCTCCCCACACAACATCATAGGGTACCTTTTACCCAAATTGAAATCCCTTAAAAAATAATACCGTTAAAAAAGTTAAAACTCCAAAAAACGTGGACGTCAACACCATTTTTTTTTAAAAATTAAATTTTCTTGGAAAAAAAATGGGAGTAAAAATTCACATCGTAGGTTTTTAAAATATAATCTCCCAAGGGGGGTTTACAAATTCAAAAAATAGACTACATAATTTTTTACCACAAAAATCTTTTCTCTTGATGTGTTCTTTTTTTTTTTTTTGGTTAAGGAAACCTCGCCATGCACCAAACCCTTTTTGTTTTTTGTCTTTTTACCCCAAAACCCCAAAATCTTTTTTTAAAGGGTTGGAACTTTAGCGCTCTTGGTGATCTTGACCCCTAAAAGGCATTGTTAGGTTTGAGGGGGGCCCTCCAATCCCCCCATCTTAGCCCTTTGAGGGGGGAATATGAGAAAACATACGGGTTTGCCCTTCCACATAAATAACTGTAAAAAAACCCCCAAATTTGGCCATTTTTAGACCACAAAACATGATGCAAAAAAAAAGGACAAAAAAATTTTTTTATTTGAAATTTTCATCTAGATTTCTTTACAAAAAAAAGTTACTCATGGACAATATTTTGGACTGCTTCTCTTTATAATCCCCTTTTTCCGGGCTGGGGGTTTACAAAAAAAAACTAAAATTAAAAATTACATATATCTAAACCCATTGATCCAAAAAAGAAAATGCATAAAGATAAACAGGGGAAAATCCCATGCGGGGGACGCACTCACCCTAATAATTAGTGTTGCACACCCCCCCCCCTTGTAAAAATTGAACAAAAACTTTAAAAAAAATAAATTCAGCTTTGTCCGCCATAGCCCGGGCACTCAAAAACAACAGATCAGTTCGGGGTGAAAAAGAATTGTACCCTTGTGAAAATGTGCAAACTCTTCAAAGTCAAATTTCAGCGGGTTCACAAAATTTTTAATCAATCCCAACCCCAATTCAATAGCCAACCAAAAAACACACACAAAAACCTTTTATCGACCCCCAATCCTTATCGACAGCCAACCATAAACACACACAAGACCCAAAATAAACCATGTTTTAAAATCTATACAACAGAAAAAGACAAAAAGGGTATATGGAGGAGAAAGGGGGCTACCTCACATTTTTATGGAGGGTTGACCTTCAGTAATTGCACCAAAGAAACTGACTGCTGCGCGGGGCCTCGTTTTTCTCGGGGGCTTGACCCCCCAAGCCCATCCTGACCCACCCCCAAACGACCCCCTGTTTTGGGCAACCCCACTTTGAAAAAATGAAGTCAAAATAATCTCCCTGGGCTGCAACCAACTTTCAAGTGATTTTTTTTTGGCCATTCTGTATTGTTACAAGTTAGTATGAAAATTAAATAAAAATTTGGCCCAAAAAAAAGTAAAATAAGGGAAAACCCGAGAAACAAATGAAAAAAGGTCACTTTGAAACGCAGTCAAAAAAAAAAATGGGCCAAAATAATAAAAACAAAAGGGACCCTCCTTTTTCTATTTATCTAATAGCAGGGGATAAGCTGAACTTTTTTTAAAAAAAACAAAAACCCAAAAACAAAAATTTTTCTCAGTTCTTATAATTAAAAATTCCAACACAATTTTAAAGTTGGGGTTCTCAAAACCCATTAAAATTTAATTTAAAAAAAAACCTTGCTTCCTACAATCAATGTTAACACAAATCTCTTTTCAGAAAAATTGGAACTTCTCCCTTCCCAAAAATCTGCAAATGTTGGGGTATAAAGCTAAGGGAAAAAACTCAACTACATACCCAATTCGGGCCCCCGGGAAAGTAGGTACTTCGATTTGCCCTTGGGATGCTTTTTTTCGCCCACACCCCTGCAACAACGGGAAATTGTCAAAAACTTCCCACAATCACAAAACCCACAGCCATAATCTCATAAAATTTTACATCATTTTCCAAACTCCCCTCATAAAATTTGTCTGAAAACATGAAACAAAACTCCCAAACCCATCCCTTTTTCTACGACATGACAAACAATGATTTTTCATTGCACCCACAATCGGGGCATTTCACAAACATTTTATATGAAACCTTTTTTTAGAACCCAGGGCATCATCTACAAAAAAAGATTTCATGTCATCGAACAAAGAAAAAAGGAAGCATTCCCTTAGTAATATCCCGGGAAAAATTTGAGGTTTGGTAGCTTCCCTTTCTCCAAATCACAAACCCGCTTTTGGGTTCCGGGTTAGAGTTGGGTTTTTTTGGAGAAATGGATTTTGTGGGGCAGGTGAGATGCCAAAACCCCCATGATTACGACGGGAATGAGCAGAGAGACATGTTTGGAATTAAAATAGCAGACCCAAAAAGACCAGAAGGAATAAAGGGGAGGAAAAAAGCAAAGGCCTGGGCCACTTTGGGGAGGGAAAAAAAAGCAAACCTTTTAAAATTTGGGCTTCACGATAAAGGGACGACAAACCCCGGGTCTGACGCCGGGGAAACAAATGGCACCCCACATTGAAACACCGGCACACACAAACTCCACACAGACCCAAAACGCCACATCTCTCCCTTCAAACCCCTGCAAAGGGGCCCCGCCCTAGGCTAATAAAAGTGGGGAAATAACGACCGCCTTGGGGGCCCTGGATCCGATTTTGGGGCCCCCCGGATCAAACCCCAAACAAATAAGGTCGAAAAGCACATACCAAGGGCTAAACCCGGGAAACTGGCGATAAAAGGAAAAGGGGAGCAAGGAAAACCCCCACCGCCACACCACCCGGGACGGGGTGCGCTCTCCCCCGCACCGCAAGGGGCTGCTCCCCTGCGTCCCCGGCACCACTCCCCACCGGGGCGAGCGAGCGATTTTCCGCATTTTTCCCCGGGGGTTTTCCCCAAAGGGTGCCCACGAGCGACGGGGGACAGGGCCCCGGCAACCCGGGGCAAAAAATCAGGGCCGGGGGAAAGCTGCATTTTTACCCCCGGGCCCGACGAGGACCCGGGGGAGGCTGGGGGGCGGGGGCGCAACGGGGAAAAGCTGGGGAGGGGGCGCAGCCGGCGTGGGCGGGGGGGGAGCTGGGCGGGTGGGGTCCCCCGGCCGGGGGGATGGGGTCATGGGGAAAGATGCGGGGAGCGGGGGAGATGGGGTGGGGGGGGGACACCGGGCGGGGGAAGTCATTTTCCCAGACCACCCTCCGAAAGTTTCCCGGGGGGGGGGGGGGGAAAAGGGGGGGGAAGCGCGGATCGAGAGCACACAAACGATATTTTATGAAATTATAGTGTACTATTTAAATTGAATGCCCCGTGTGGGGTAGGGATAAAAAAAAAATTTTTTTCAAAAAAAATGCATAATCCCAACGATAATAAAACAAAAATTTTTTTATAAAAGTAACCATTGTTTTAAAATATAAATGAAAAACTGTTACATATTAATTGTTTACATTAGAACAAAAAAGTACAAATGATTTTCCAAGACAATAGTTGTATACATCATCTCCATGTAGACCGGATAAAATAAATTAAAATACTCCCAATAGTAAAAAAATTTATAGCGTTACACAAATAATTTTTATTAAACAATACAAAAAAGGGAAAAAATATATTTTTAGAAAAAAGTTATTTTCCCTCTCTAACTTTTAAAACCCCTCCTTAAATACAAAATTTTTCGTGAAAGTGCGGGAAATCTTTTGGGGCTTTTTAAAAACCAAACTTTTTTTTTTGATTATTTTTTGAACATTCTTTTGACCCTTTTTTCGTTTGCCCTTCCCTTGTTCCCTCCACATCAGGGAAAGAGCAAGGCCCTTTGATATTCTTCTTGCCGTGGCAAAATTAAATTTTAACAAAGGTACTCTTTTTCCAACCTCTATATCGTCCCCCCGGCGTTCTACGGGTTTAACAAAACTTTTAAACTAAGAACATATATATCGCACCATAATAAAATATTATTGTAAAAAAAAATATAAAACTTTTAAAATTTGCCCAAATCAAAAAAACAAAATTAAGTTCCTGAAAATTAAAACAAGCCCAGTCATCCAACCCTAACCTGTACAAAGCAAAAATTTAATTTTTTATTGATCACATTAGAAAAATTTTCCCTTTTTTCCCTAGCGTTTTTTCTCATGGGTTTTCTAACTCGAGTAGTTTCCGTAGTTTACTTAAATTATTTTTTATAATTTGGTTTTTTACTTTTATAATTTTTTTTTTTTTATTTTTTAAATTTTCAAATTTAAATTTTACATATATACATAAAAAGTCCCCTTAATTTTGTTTTAAAATTTTTTAGGAAAATAAAGAAAACAAACATGAGAAAAACTTACCCTCTTATGGGTTTTACTTTAGGCACCTTTAACAACAAAACTTGCGTACTGAATTCACTGATTTTCCCAAAAGGGAAAAAAAATTTTTCCCCCAACAACAAAACCGCATACAAATTTCACTGATTTTTTTACGCCATCTTATGGTTGGGAGGTTCAAGCTGCTAAAACAAAGGATCAAAACAAAAAGGGAGTTACAGCATGACACACAAAATTATGGGCCAAAAAATTTTTATAAGCCCTCTAATGCAAAAGCAAAAAGTATAAATTTCAGGCCTAAGTTGTGTTTTGAGGCAGTGGGTTGTAAGGGTTTTTTGCTCCCAGATTTTCATCTAGAGGGTTTTGGGGCCACAAAAATTCCAAACAATCCCATGTTTTAAAGTTTCAACCTAATGTTTTGTTTTGGGAGGCCTAATCCCATCAAAAAAAGAACCCCATTAAATTTCCCAAAATTAAACTATCAAAAATTTTCTAATTTTTAATTTTTCACGGGGCTGAAAAGTGACGGGTTTAGTTCTCACCCAAATTTAACCCAAATCATACTCAGCCAGGGGCGGGTATTATCTCTCCTCTGATCCAACTTTTTACCTTGACAAAAACCCACAAAAATTTGGGGAGGTAAGCAAAATTTACTGGTCCTGCAACTTTAATTTAAAATTTGAAGGCCAGGGAATGAAACAAAAATATTGTTAAAATTTAATGGATGGGATACCCCTCCCGTTTTTTTTTACAAACTCACCTGTAAAAAGGCTTTACATCAAAAACCCTTTTCAAAAATCTTCATAGAATTTGTAATTTGGGGGGGCTTGGATATCCTTTTCCCCCAATTTTTTTGCACATAGCTGTTTCGCTTTACAACCAAACCCTCAAATAAGGGTTCATTTCCCCCCCTGAGGGAAAATTCTTTTTCATGTTTCAAAAAACCCTTAAAAGCTTTAATGATTGAACACCCCCCCACACACAGCAAACCCCCAAACCATTTTCAAACCATAAAATTGAAACCGGACCTAACATTTGAGAGTTTTTTCAAGGTAAATCAACAAATTTCTAAAACTTGAAGCATTTTGGTTGGGGTACTATTGCAAAAAAAAACAAGCATTTTTTTACCCTTTTTCAAAGGGAAATTTTAAGGGGCAAATCTTTCAGTACCTTTAAACTTTCGCTTGCAAGATCTAGGAAAAGATACCATAGCAAAACCCAAAGCCTGCACTAAAAATTTTCCCCAGGAAAACAATCAAAAGGTTTTTCCAAATTTTTCCCAAACAAGCAAACCCAAGGAAATCCTTCCTTAAAAAAATACTCACCACCTCCAACGCCACCCAATTATTTTTTATAAAAATCAATGCAAGGGAACAATAAATTAAATTTTGATGACGAACCTTTGGGTGGGACTGATTTATTTGGGGGTTAAGGTTTTTTCAGATCCCAAATTTTTTCAGGGCCTTAAAGACTTATCGAATGTTCAAACATTCCCATTATACTAACGGGTTTTCCCAAACAAGCTAAAACCTACCATTTCAACAAGGACAGGTGTTCATAAAACGAATCAATCCCACTAAAAGCAATCACCAAACCCCCCTAAAAACACCAAAACCCAAGAACAACAAAACATCAGGTATTTTCGTGATTTCAATTCCCAAAAAAAGGGGAAAAGGACGCTTTTCTACCGATCCAAAAAGCTATATATTGGGCCAAAACAACTGGGTTTTTAGTATGCTGCCCTTAAACCCCCCTGACTATTCTCACATCAAGGAAATTTAAAAACAGTGGGACCCCATATTTTCCAAAAAGGAAAATAAATTTTTAGAAAAAAAATTTTGTAATGAGTTCAACCAACGGAAATTTTGGGTAGAAAAAAAGGGGGAAAACGGGATAAAGATTACCTCACCTTCGCTGCCTTTTGGTGGACCCCATTTGTCGACCCGCGGTTTGGGGCACTAGTTGCAGGTGGCGCTGGCCCGCTGGTGGGCCCCCCTCGCCGTCTTCCCCCCCCAAACCGCGGGGAGCGCGCCCCACCCCCACAACCGTTCGAAGCCTCCCCCCCCGGGGGTCCCCCCTCCGGGCCGAGGGGCCCCCCCTTCACCCCCCCGTCCCCGGGGGGGGCCCCCGAAAAGCGAACCCCGTGAAGCGACTTGGGTCTCGGCGCTCGCCTCTCAACACGCGCTCCCCCCCTACCGCCGCCGCCGCAAAAGGCCTCCGCCAAACCCGGGGACGCCTCTGCTCCCGCCCGCCCCCGTCGGTCTCCGGAGGTGCCAAATCGCCGCGATCCGCTGCTGCCTCCGTTTTCTCCGGCCCCGATTTGCGGCGCGGAGGTTAGGTGGATCCCCTACCGCGCAATTTTGGGGCCGTTTTTGGGGGGGGTTTATGGGGGTTTTGTGTGGAATTTTTGGGTTTTTAATGGGTTTGGGCCCCGGGAAAGGAGTTTGGGGGAAATTTGGACGGATTCGGGTTTGGGCTTTGGGGGGGGCTTGGGGGTATGAGCATGTTTGCGGGGGCGCGCTGGGTGCTGGCCATCCGGGGAGGGGGGCTCGCCGCGCCGAGCGCTACTGCCGTCGGCCCGGGCCCTAAGCTCCGGCAGAAGCCCCCCCTCCCTTTTTCATAGTTGTGGTTTTAAGGGGATAAATTTAGGGTCGAGAAAGAAAGCTAAAAGGGGTGAATATCCCTTTTTTTTTTTTAATTAAAAACCCCCGACACCGAATCAAATGTAGAATTTAAAAATATCGGGCAAACTAAGACTATAACCCCCTTTTTCTATAATTTTAAACACCTACAAATCTATACCTATTAAAAAAGCCAAAATTTCAGGTGTTTTTTTCGTCCAAAACCCCTTTTAATTTTTACCTAACTGTATACTCACTCACTATCTACCCACAGCTTTGTGTGCTCACCCACGGGCCCCTTTAATTTGGGGCCAACCCCGTTCCCAACCACCCCACAACCCGTCCAGATGCCCCTGGCGGCCCACCCCGCCACCAGAAACCCCCGGCCCCCCACACCCAATCAAACAACTGGGGCCAACACACAAGCAGAGAAAGGGAAAAAAAAAAATCAAAAAAAAACCCCTTTCCAAAACTTTGATTTAATCGTGGGCCTCCAAATTTTTAAGCAACAGGCCCTTTCCACCACAAAAAAAACTAACAAATGGTTAGTTTTTTTGCACCCTAAATGATTAATCCCCGGGGTTCAAATTTTTTTTTTTTGCTGTTGGGAAAAACCCTTTTGGGTTTTCCAAAAAGATATGTTCCCATTCTTCATTAAGACTAACTCTAATAAAAAAACACTGGAGCTCTTTTAAAGCTAAAATTCCCCCCAGGGTGATCGCTTTTATAAAATTTTTAAAAATATAAAAAAATAAAAAATTCAACAAACAAATTAAATTTTGCATCGAATTTACAAATCAATAAAGGGGGTTTGAAAACAAAAAATTTATTATCTATCTCAAAAACAGAACATACAAAAAATAGCAAAAGTGCAAAAAAAATACGATAAATATATTTTTTTTTTGAGAAAGAGAGTACTTTGGGGCATTTTAATCAATCTGGCGGTTTGAGGTTAAATTAAAAACAAAAACATAATTTATTTCATTTCAAAGTTTTGAATATACTTACTTTTCTTTTAACAACCGGGAAAAAGGATAAATTTTTATCGGGTAATTTCTCCCCAACCATTTTTTGGATATGGAAAGGGAAACCCAAAACACTCCGGGACTATAAAAGAGTTTTTGAGTGAAAAATTTCCCAAAAATAGTACAAAGTCCCTTAAAAAAAAATACAAAGTACCCTTTCAAAATGAAATGATTACAATGGTTTTGTAAACTATTCCTGTACCAAAACAATTATGAAAAGTAAAAAAAACTAACATAGAAAAAACACAAAGCTAATTCAAAAATTGAAATTTTAAAAATATGATGTGATTTTGAAAAAAAATCTTTTACCACAAGTGATCGAAGTTAAACAACAAAATGCTCCCGTTTCAAAAACCCCAGCATATTTTTCTATTTTAAAATAATTGGCTTACTAAGGTCCAAGCTAGGGAAACTCACCTAAACAAATCTAAAGGGTTTTAAGGGCACAAAAAAAAAAAACCTAACAACTAGTACTCTAAAACACACCGGGAGCTCCTACACATACTAGTAACAAAGCACAAAGCACCCAAGCTCACTAGCAATGCTCTCAAACAAAAACTTTCACAAATCAACTAAGAAATTTTACTTTCTTAGCTACAAAAAAAACAAAGGGACTAAAAAAGCTTTCACAAGCCAATTTGCCCCAAGACTACTTCCCCATGCTACACAAGCTAGAAAAATAAAAACAAGAACACAAGCAAAAATGATTACAAAAAAGCAACAACAAAAAACTAGCATAAGTATGAAAAGTAAAACAAGCTAGTGATTTGGGGAATGCAAACCACCGAAAATTTTACAAGGGTTTACAAAGGTGAAATTTTTTCCCCCCGAATTCACTTGGTCCCGCCACCAAGCTAGTCCCCTTTTTTGTCGACCACTTCACTTGGTGAATTTCGGCGGCTAATAGGGGTTCATAAGCCTACCCCTAACCCGGGGGCCGCAAAAAATCTACCCCAAGGGGTACTCAATGACACGCTCAACTTTAAATTCCTTCGGGGTTTTCCCCCCGGGGCGAGCAAAACAACCCCCCACAAACACTTCTTTCCAGGGAAGGCCCTTCCCCCCCTTCCCTTCCCCCCCCCTTGCCCCCCCCTTCGACGGAGCCCCAACCACCAAAAACCTTTTAGGAAAGGGGGGCAAACCCCTTTTAAGGAACAACACCACCGCTTTCCAAAAACATCACCTAGTCCCCCACGAACAATTTTCTCCAAAACAAATAAATAGAATCGCTCCTCCTTTACACAATCAATTACATTTGTCTATGATGTGAGTTAGAAGGGTCCCCAAAAACTCCTAAAACAAGCCACAAAGGCCCAAGGTTCCAACAACAAGCCAAGGGCAGCCCCCCCAAACATATAAAAAGAGAGGGAAAGAAAATAGCCATTTTTCCCCCCTCTCTGCGCGCCCCCGGGCGCGCCTTTCCGGGCGCTTTTTTACTGAGGGTCCCCACCAACGCCAAGCTCCGGGCCCCTTTCCCGTTTAATCGAGTCTTGGGGCGCTTCAAACACATAGAAAAACAAATTTTGACCTATAACATTTTTTAAAAGTCCGGAAACCCTTAAACTGACGTTTGGGCTCTACACAGAGACCCCGAAGCATTTTTTGCTCCGGTGCTGTCCGAAAAGCACCCCCCCGGGCGCTAGGGTTCGTCCGACCACACAGAAACATCCCGGGAGCAGTTTTAGGCCTCCGGGGCGCAAAGGCCGACGCTAAATCCCGACCTAAAAAGCGTCCGACTCACATGCGTCCGGGCGCACATCCGCACGGGGAAAAGCCCGTATCTCTTTGCTCCAACTTTCCCATTTCGATGAAACTTGGGAATTTTTTTGAAAAACTAAACAAGGCCTTTCCAACCCTCAAGTCCATTTAAACCATAACACAAAATCAAATTTATTTCATTTCCCAAAACCAACTAGTGTTTGGAGCATAAACCGAAAAACAGTTTTCCCTTCTCCAGTTGATTCAAAAATTTAACCCAAAACCTTCTCCTTTGCAAATGTGGGCCCAAAACCCCCCCAAGTTACAACAAAAATAACATGGTGTTAGCATTTTCACAATCATTTTCAAAGGGTTTTTCCCCTTTCTCCCACCGCGCCACTCCCAAACCTAATGCATCGCAAAGTTAGATCGGTCAAGTGGCACTAGATGACCGATAAAACAAACAATTTTTCCCTCTTGATAGTACACCATCTTCCAAAAACCCGGGCCCAAAAACTTTCTTAAAAAACCTATGACCGTGAAAAAAATGCCCCCATGGTATAAACCCTTTTCCTTGCGCATTCCCAATTTTTATCTCCTTTTCCCCTGTTTTATCAACACATCACCAATCTATCACCAAATGATATGATCCATTCCATATCAAACACCCTGACCAATTGGTTTAAACAACCTTGACCTCAAATTGCTCTTCACCGTTGCGTTGGTCCCCTCGGCGGGCCCCGCATCAACACTTGGCCCTTTACAACTTTTTTTCAAAACCGGGCCTTTAAACCAACCCATCTTGATCTTCCCCCAAACCTTTTTTTTTATCACATTTCCCATGCCCGTCCCCATGTGCAATTAAGCTTCTTTATCACAAATTTTCCTAAAAAAAATAAAACTCCTGGTATATATCACTTGGGCACATATTAGTCCACCCAATTTTCACTCAATTCCCCAAAAACCAAAAAGGACCTTTCATAATTTATGTCGCGTGAGAAATAGTGTTTCCCCGCTCGCGACCCAGGGGGGAGGGAGCAGACGCCGCAAAACAAAAACGTGCGTCGGGGGGGTTTCCTTCCCCTTTCGGCTTCCATTTCGTTTCATATTTAGGCCCCCCCTGGCGGGAAAGCCCCCCCCTCGTTCCCCCGGGGGAAATTTTTTTCGAGAGGGACCCAAAAAAAGCCGCACCAAACCCTTGTCTTTCCCTTTTTGTCTTTTTAGTTTGGGAGATAAATAAGGAGATTCATAGATCTGAAAATTTAAAAAGATTATTTCAGCATAAGAGGGTTTAAAAAAAGGGTTTTTAAAACTAAAAAATTTCATAATCGGGTAAAACTCTACAATTTTTATTAAGTTTATCTCCATTCTGAGTTTGTAAAGATGAAGTTATGCTCTTTTGGGTTCGAAATTTGTTGGGGTTCTGCAAGTTTTAAACTTATCTGATGCATTCACTATTTATACATTATTAAATTTTTTTTTCCCCCATTTTTTTTAAGCTAAATGAGAGAAGTTTAAACTAAAACTGACTTCTCTACTCCCACTTAAAAAAAAATTTTATAACAATTTATGCCGGTTAAAAGGGGGAAGGTTTTGAGGGCCCAAAAAAACCCTCCTAGATGGGGGTTAAAATAAAAGTTAAGGGGTGTTTGGAACATGGGGAAATAATGGGGCCTAGAAAGATGTTTAAAGACTTAAAAGAATGTTTAAAAAAAGAGGGGAAACAACCGGAAAAAAAATACATCTTTCCTTTTCACCACGGAAAATTTTATCAATCCTTATCAACCCCTCGATTTGGTTTTTTCGACCCCTATATACTATGGCCATCAAAATCTTTTTGCTAAGAAAAGCTAATTTGGGGTCGAAATTCCCCTTTTTCCCCTTTACATTTGGGCCCATGTGTCATCTTTTTCCTCATTTCCTCTTCCACCACGGACTTCCTGACTATGCACCCGTCACCACTGCTTGAAAGGGGGCAGCAGCCGGGGCCCCCCGTCTCCCCATTTGAGATAGTGGCCCGTGCTTTTTGGCCCCCAATTGGGGGTCCTCATTTCGAGCGGAACGGCCCCCGGGGACGAGTAGGTGGGGAACTCACCTCAACCGTCCAGGCCCCTGCAATCAGTGGCGGGGCCAGGGGGGTTTCAAGGGGTATCCCCCCCCCTTAAAAAATTTTAAAACAAAAAAATATTTTATAGTTTTCTAACTTTTATTTATACTAACTTGAATAATAAAAAAATTTTTTTGTCCCTATATAAATATATATATAATATATAATATTATATATAATATATATATATATTTTCTTAAACATCTTCTACTCTCTCACTCCAAAAAAATAAATCATTTTCTTTCTTTAGAATTTTAAATTTTTTTAAATTTTTAAAGAAATAAATATAAAAAAATTTAAAATTTGTACTACATAACCCAATATATTGAATTTTTTTTTTGTTAGATTTTTGAATGTTTTTAGTTTTTTACCCAAATAGCACTATAGCATTGGCTGTTCCCTACCAAGCGAAACCTTTTTTAGATCGGGCATTTATAACGAGAAATAACCCAACAATTAAGCAGACCCCCCACTTTTTTTTAAATATTTTTTTCTTTTTTGGGCCCCCCCCAAGAATAAACCTGGTTTTTTCCCCTTTTTTCCCGAGTACAAAAAATTTTTTTTAAAGATAGCCTATGTTGAAGCCCTTTAAAAGAAGTTTTACAAAAGAATTTCCCCGCAATAAACCTTTAAATTTTTTTGGGAACCCGGTAAATGATGGGCCACCCCCTCAAGTATGGTAAACACTATTGGGGAGGGCAAAAAAGGGACAAAAAAAAACTCAAATTTCTCATTCTAAAAAATTTCTTGGGCCCTTGCTTCCAACTATTATTATCATGTGGAAAAGAAAAAAAGGGGCCCGGCTATGGGGAAACCTACAATTAAACTTGCGTATTTTTCGTGGGATCCGTTCACGGGATTTCAATAGGGTTACTCAAACCCCTTTTTTTTTTTTTATTTATTTGGGTTTTTCCCCCAATGGGTACCTTCTCAATAGAACCCTGGGACGTGCTCGGGGCAGTGGGGGCAGCCCAAAGGGGGGGGGCAGGGGGCCCTGGGCCCCCCCAAATTTTTAAAAAAAAAATACTATTATAAGTTTTTAAAATTTTTTATTTTTAATTTTTACTAACACGAAGGGAAAATAACAAAATTTTCGTTATATATACCTAATAATATTTTCCCACCCTCTCACTTAAAAATAAATGTCAATCTCAATTCCCTTTAGAATTAAAAAATTTTTAATTTTGACAAAATATATAAAAAAAAAAATCAATATTTGCAGTACATAATTAGTATCATTGAACATATTTATTACTCCAGTTATAAATGTTATTAGGTTTTCAACAAGCACTGACACTATAACATTATTGTGTCGTGCTCAAGTTGACCCTTTAGACCGCCATTTATAACAAGGAGCAACCTAAACAGTTTGAGCACACCCACTTTTTATGAGTTGTGTTTTTTTAGCTGCCCCAGCTGGCCCTGAAAGGATCAAGATGTCCAAGGGGGTTGAATTAGGCTCTTTCGAATTTATAAAAAGAATTAAACCTATCAAGAGCCAATTAACCCCCTAGTGCTTTTCCACAGTGTGTCATAGCTACACAAGCAAGACATGGCAATGAAAGCGGTAAAGCCCTATGCAATTCTACTCAAGCAACAAGAATGTAATGCGGAAAGTAATGCTTGAATGTAATTCCAATAAGTAAGGAGAAGGGGCAAGGAAATTGACACGACAACTTTTTGCCGAGGTAATCGAGGAGTCAACACTCCCCCTAGTCCTCGTTGGAGCACCACGTACGGTATCACTCCCCCTTAGTCCGTGCAAGGACTAAGTGCTCTCTACGGGCCGAGCTGATTCTTCGCCACTTCGGCTCGGTGAATCACCCACAACCGATCACAACAAGCTTGGGTCATCCACAATGATCTCCACCGGATGATCACCAAGCGAACCTCCGCGAAGCCGTCTAGGTGATGTCGATCACCAAGAGTAACACGCACTAACTCTCACTTGACCAAGGCTAGTCTAGTGATTGAATGGATGCACACTTGATAACTCTAAGTAACTAGGAGAATCCAACACATGGAATGGATGCACTCTTACAAGAATATCTCAGCCATTGGGAATGAGCAGAGTACCTCAAAGGGGCTGAAGGAGAAGTATAATACACCCATAGGAAACCCCTAGCTGTTAGGCACAACTTGTGCCTTGCTACGTCACTCCAGACGCAAACAACAGTGGGTAGCCAGACCATCGCACATGCTCTGAACCCTCTCCTATCACTAAGTCCCAACCAGAAAAACCCAACAACTTTCGTCGTCCGAACACAAAAAGCATTCGATAGCGCGAGCCGGACAGCGTCCGATCATTTAAGCACTCTGGAACTCTCTGTGGGCGGTCCCTGGACGAAACATGTAGTCCGACGCACACTCCGGACACGGCCCGGATCGAATTCCTACTCTTGGAGCTCCTGCATAGGGTCCGGACGCAACTTGCAGTCGACCCTCACTGTTCAACAGCGTCCGACGCTCTGATAAAATAGAGCAAACCCTAGGGGTCCGACGCACATCCCATGGTCACCGACACCAGGGTTCACTACGTCCGGCAAGCTCCATCTTGAGCCTGATCAACACACTTCAAAAAGGAAGTTGCTCTATTTTCTACAAGGACAATTTCTAAAGCTTCCTAGTGACTAGTTTATCACAAGTGTGCACCTCAGTTTAATCATTTAGCCTCTCCTAGATCAAGCTACTAAATAGTACCAACCCCTTAATAGTACGGGTCAAACGAAAAATAAAGGTGCAAACTAATCTAAGTTCTCTCAACTCCAAACACACTTAGACCTAGTCTAAACTTCAACCTTGTTCGCTAATCCCTTTGAAAACCGAAACGAATTTCATTAAGGGGCTCCGAATACCATGATAGCCCAAATCACCATCCATTTCAACATGACCTAACTTTCTTATGACTCTACAAAACACACGTTAGTCATAGTAATCTAATCTTTTGCATTGTCATTAATCCACCAAAATCACTAGACCCCTGAAAGGATCAAGATGCCCAACGAGGGATCTCAGCGTCCTGACGCTTAGAAAAACAGGCTCCCTTAACTTCGGTTTTCGTCGCGATGAAATATGGCCAGTTGTTCTAGGCTAACTTACGGTCACCATAGGCTTGCTTGGAGCTAAGAAAGTCAAGGGTGCAACAAACCTAAGTCATGAAGCTCCCAAGTCAGTTACCTAGTCTCAACCCCGCTTATAGTAACGTCAAAGATCAAATAGAGCTCTATCTATTTCTAAGTGCCCTTCATGCTCCTTATGCCTTAAGCCTATTATCTAAGGATCTTCACGATGACTCTTTGAAATCCAAAAAACGAGATCCATCTTGGGGCTAAGTGATTAACCATTATGCCCATATCATGTTGATCACTATGGCTAAGCTACGCATAGCCTCTGCAATACACACGTTAGCCATAATAATCGCTTATTGACGTTAATCACGAAACAATAGGGCATGATTCTTCTATCTCCCCCTTTTTGGTGATGGACGACGAATAACATCCTCAAGTATGGATATAAGAGTGAAAGGTTAGGATTTCCAAGGGGCTTGGATTGGGTTAGCAAGGGTTAGTGAATAGAAATGAAGCATACTTTGCATCACACCAAAACCAAATCACAATATGGTAACTCCAAGAATATATAATAGAATTGAGAGTAACCTCATGATATTCTCACGATATGTATCGGAGTAATTCACGGAAGCTCAATTACCATTAATCTAGAGACATATCATGAACAAAGTGACAACTCACAACATGTATTAGTGAATATCTAGAGTTTTTCACACAAACACACACATGGAGTATCCTCACACGCATCATCCAACACACAAATATAACACAAGTGCAATAAAGTAACATGATGCAATGATTACGGGGGAAAGAAAACACATCAAAGAACCAAATCCCATCCACTAACTCTAATACTCAACCTCTCTCTCCCCTTTGGCGTTCTAGCACCAAAAACTAAACATCTGGACTGGGGATGGAGCCGAAGAAGCTTCACCTTGCAATCGGCATGATCGAAAGTCTGGAAGATCTGACTCGTCTGACTCAACATCTGGCTCGGCCTCCGTAGGTGTAGGCCTTAGGCTGGGTGACATCAGGAACTTAGGAGCTTATTGTCCCGTAGCCTGTCACTATCTCTCCTAGATCCCCCTGAGGCTCTGAAGGAAGTTCATCCTGAACTGGGGCCTCAGACTGTCCGGCCTCATGTATAGCGGGTCTAGAAGCCCGACAAGTGAAAAAAACACGAGGCGGGGAGGGTGGTCACGAGCAAGGCCACAAAGTGAGACTGCAAGCAACACTCGGCTGGCTGACCCTGAGCAGTGAGCAGTGAAGATACTGCCACGAGTGACGGCAGCTCATCTGCTTACCACAACTGACTCTCTGACTGGACCTGGTGCCTTCTCTGGCTCAGCTCTTGCCTCTACGCATGCGACTGAAATAAACATCTGTTTAAAACATATCAATAAGAGGTGGAGTGGTCCACAGTCTGTGTTGAATAGTCTGGTGCGACCATTCCGACGAATCGACGGGACAAGTGTGTGCCTGTCGCCGGAGGGCGTACCTCAACCTCTGGAGTAGGTGTGCAGCAGATCCTGCACACTGGGGAATCCTCTCCTATGATCTCCAAATAGAGGCTGAAAGCACGAAGCCTCTGCTATGTAGTTTTCCCCGGATAGGTGTGAAACTTCGTCTGAAATGCTCTCCCGGGAGAAACGTAACCAAGAGGGACCTGGGCCTCGGAAGACTGACACCTAGAGACGCTGGTGCCTGAAAGGGTGGAGAAGTGGGTGCCCGACTATCCCTGTCCTCTGGACACGGTAAACACGGTGTCGGCATCACTGACACTTGGTGCTGCGGTGGCTGGGAGTGAACAGATGCTATGAAGCCTCCGGGCCAACTGAAGCTGAGGAGTGAAAGTCTGTCCGAGCTAGAGTCTAAGGAGCCGCTCAAGATTATGATCCGCGTCTTCTGAAATTCAGGCCTGTTGTATCTGATTAAGAGAGGAACTAGACGTGCTGAAAACTCAATCTTACAGCTTCAGCCTCACCTGAGCTGCCAGCTGCTGAGCGGTGATTCATCCTAACATCCTCAACCTGTCTCTTTGCTCCTCTGCCTGTCTGACTGCTCGATGCTACATGTTGGTCAAGAGAGGGAGAGATGTAGCCTCCAAGTGCTGCAGCTCGGTGCTGGAGCTCGCACCGACCCGCCGCATCATGATCGTGAGACCGTCGGAGCCGTACTCTAGAGCTGGCCGATAGTCCTCAACCGACTAATCTGAGGGTAGATCATCAAGATAAGCACATCTAAACCAGCAGCGTCAATCTGAGTGTTCCGAGCTCTGCAAGCTCGTCATCTGCCAAACCTAGAATGACTGGCTCCTGCTGTCCTGCAGCTCAGGTTGGAAACACTCAAGTCTTGTCTAGTGTGAGGCCCTGACACCTCAGACGACCTCGGCCACTGTGGCTCCCTAATGAATCATGTTATACTCAGGAAACTCATGTTAGACCGTGAGTGTGGTGAAGATATGATGCATATAACTCATCACCGGACACAAGCAAAAGGAGATCCAATTGCATACCCCTGCAGCTGCAGTCCTCTAACCCTGAGGCTATGATGTCCTTCTTCCATCTCACTGATTATTAGATCCCACAAATCAAAACTCTTCCTCCCGACCAAATGAGCAGAGGCCAAGCCTGTAGACGTGTCATTAGTCGCAAGGGACTTCCTACTTCTGGTAAGTATAGTCCTCCTGACTACCCTCCTTTCAGAATCCGGGCTGTAGCGTAGGGATCGTGACACTATGAATGGAGCCCTCCTCCGAACAGCTCTCTGAAACAGGGGCCACAAAGTTCCACTACGCACGACCCCCTCTTAGGACGGGAGGAGCCTCCAGATCCCTATAGCACAGACTTGGGGAACCCTGATGGCTTACTCCCTCGAGGTGGAAGATATCCCGAAACCGTGTATCATATATCCTCACATCCTTCGCCCTTGAAGGCAAAATGGATGAACTTGTGATCCAAGAAACCCACAAAGACGCATATAACTGTCGGAACCCAGTCCTCACTGATATGTCCCAATCCTGCCAACCACATCCTAACAGCCCCTGAAGATACTCGAGATGTTTTGGGGGCCTAACTCACTGGACCGACCAACCCTCAATAAAGGCCGAAGAGGGCACAACGCTGTGGAGCTCGAAGAGGTGCGCGGTCTAAACGAACCCTCTGTAGACGTCCTCCGTGCACGGGTCCGTGTAGAAATCCGACCGCACGGGGGTCACGAGCTGGAGGAACCATGTCTGAAAGTCCTGCAGGACCACATCTGCTGGATTTTTTTCTTTGCCTGAAAGATCAGTGACTAATGCCTCATTGGATCTAGGCAAAATGGAACGTTGAGGAGACCCCTGTTATTAGCGTCGTGGTCCATCGGGCCTAGGAGGGGGCTCCCATCCAGAGGGCGAAGTCACTCGTCTGACAACAGTCACCTGTACTGAGAATGCCCAAAGGTCTGCCTGCTCTGTTTTGCTGTGTCCTCTACCACTGGAGTCTCTGGGACACAGCCTCTAACTCTGCCTGAGAGGGGACTCACGACCGCTTCACGGTGAGAGAGATCCTCAAACCGGCGCGACGAAATCCTCCCTGCCGAACAATCTCTGCTGCCTCTACTGCCGCTGCAAGTGCGGCCACTGAATCTGGATCCATCAGTGTCGCTTCCTCTTCCTATGAAACTAGCTTCTTTCTTGCCCTTGTCCCGCACTAGTGGGTGGATGCGATGGAGGTGGAGGGTCACCAACCACTGCCAGAATGGGGCCTGCATTCCTTCTTGCGTGCCATTGGAGGGCACTGCAAAAGCACTATCCGCTGCACCAACCAACTGCCAAGCAAACAACTGCCCACTGACCAAAAAGTCACAAAGGCCAAGACAAACACTGACAATCCTCTGACAAACTAAAAGAGAATGGCATCGACGACCCTATGGAATCCTCTTGGGCTTTGCCTTCGTATCTGTACCCGCTGGGCTTTGCCCCCGAGTTATCTGTCATTTTTGCCACACTGAACAACTGCACGATAGAGAGATAGGAATATATAACACTTAACATATACACTAGAGATGAAGTGGAATCTAAATGGAAGCCAGGTAATAAGGATAAGAATAGAGAGTCGTATCTGCCCATTTTCAATACATCTGGTCATGACCAAAAAGAAAAGGGTAAGGAACCTTGGTCAGTTCTCAACACAAAACATCCGCAACCTATAAAAGGTGAAGAAAGGAATTTTAGGTTGAGTGGGTGGATGATAGGAACATAAGGAAAGGGGAGGATGCAGGCACAAAATCACCTTGGAGACCTGGAAGGGGAAATCCAAGGTGACAGAGAGGGGGAACTTGGCAAGAGATCCCCTAGAGCCACCGGCTCCTGCTTGGCTAAAAGAACGCATGAAGCAGAGGGAGAAAGGCCGGGGCGGCAACCTGCGGCGGAGGAGACACCACGGCGAGGGCGCGCGACTCTGGCCGAGGGATGCGTGGATGGAGGAGCGGCGGCGCTGCGGAGAGAGGTGGGCGGCGAAAGCGGCGTACGGATTGCAAAAGAAACGTGAGGCATTTTGTCGCCGAGCGTCCGTCGGAAAGGTTTTCCAAAACCCCTTAAAAATAAAATTTTCAAATCAAATTTTTGCGCCCTTTCCCTCCCAACCAAGTTCCAAACCCCAAATAAGTTTCCAAAAAAAACCCTGTTTTGGACGAAAAGAGAACCATCTTTTCCAAACTCTCTTTTGCAAGATTTTGCCAAGCCTTTAAAACTTTTTTTGCTAAAAAATTCGAAGGAAAAGGCACCAAGGAGACATCTTTTGGGCCCACAAGAGGGGTAAAGAAATAACTTGATTGAAAGCCCCCCCTAAGGGGAAACGAACAAAAAAAAAGCCCCAAATTTAAACCCAAAAAAAGGAAAAAGCAACAAAAATTAAAATTTCTGGGTTTTCTTGAATTTTAAAACCCATTTTTGGACTTCTTCAAAATTTCAAAAACGTTATTTCCAAAACCATTTTAAAACCAAGCCAATGTCCCTTTAAAACAAATTTAAAACATGATTAAAATTACACATGTTTCCGGGGGTTTTGGTTCACAACAAGATCATTTTTTAAAGTTTTTTGGTGATAAAAGCACTTTCAACTCGCTTCTCAACCTACAAAATTTTTGCTCCCCAACGATTTGTTTATGAAGAATCCCCAATTGTTTTTCCTAAAACCCCCACTTTTTGATATGTATTTCCTAGCCACAGATCTCTAAAAAAAGTGAAAGGGAATATCAATTGTTTGGGTGCGGAGTTTTTAAACCCGGGTTATTTGCAAGTTTAACGGCCTTTCATTATCACACAAAGGGAACATTTTTTAAAACCACGCCAAAAACAAGAAGTGTTTGGGTAAAGGTAAAAGATTTGTGCACAACTTGCCCCCAAAGGCTATGTTTTTCCCCGCCCCTCGGGGGTAACAATGCCACACTTTTTTGTTTCTTAGAGGACCAAGAAACAAGTGACTTCCTATAAAAATGCAACCGCCGGGGGAAACTTTCCCCAATAAACCCTTACCCCCAAAACCCAAATCGGAATAGCCACAAAGTGGGAAAGGGGAGCCCCTTTTGGGAAAACCAAACCCAAAATGCAAGGGGTGTGCCTTATTACCTAAGGTTTCCTTTAAACCCGGGTTTTGTTTGGCCCTCCTTAGGGTTTGTTTAAAACCCAAAGCACAAAACACACACTAAACTGATATCCGGCCTAAAGGTGGGGTAAAGTAAACTCCCGATCTTTAAGCGATAAAGATTTTGGTCGACCCGGGTTACCCCCCCTCTTTCAAGGCCCGAGATCCCCATTATAGGCATTGGGGCCCTTTGTTTGGCTTGAAAACCCCATTTTAAAAATTTTTTGGGCACATCATTTTTTTACCCCTTTGAGAAAAAAAAGGGTTTCCCCCCCCTCAATTGCTTAAATTTGGGAAGCCAAGGAAAAGGGTTAGTCCCAAAAAAGAAAACCAAACCCCTTTGGGAATCAATGCCCCAAATTTTCCTTTGCAAAGATTTTGGGTTTTTTTTTTGACCCAAATAAAAATTCATCGACATCACTTGGCAAAAAAAGGTTTTCCTCCAAAAAAGCCCCCTTGGTGAAAGGTGGTATCCACTTTCCCGATTTTAACCCTTTTTGAGTAGAAAGCCCCCTTACCCCTCTCATACCAAGCTCTTGGAGCTTGCTTCAATCCATATAGAGCCTTGGACAACCCTTTTCCCCTGTTTTGGACAATTTGGGTCCCCCAAACCCGGAGGTTGTGAGACAAAAACAAGGGTTTAATTTTAAAGAAAAACCCTTTAGAAAGGGAAATTTTTCACATCCCTTTTTAAAAGTTTTTATTTTGTGATGTGAAGCATATGCCAAAAAAGGGTACGAATGGCTTTTATCCCTTTCAAAACCCTGCAAAGGGCTCCCCAAAATTTCCCAAAAATTTAACCTTGGGAGAACCCCCTTTTTTACCAAACTTGCCTTTTTCCTCACAACCAAAAACCTTTACATCTTGCTTTTCCTAAACACCCACTTGGTGCCAAGATTCTTTCTCCTTTGGGCTTTTCTACTAGTGTCCACACTTCGTTCCGGTGAAGTTGTTCAACTCTTCATCATGGAATTCACCCAATCCGGATCCGAAAGTGCATCCTCCCACTAGAATGCTCAACAAAGGAAAGAAAAGAGTGATGCTCAACATAAGAAGCAATTTCTAGATCGAGTTGTTACCCCCCTTGAGGGACTCCCTATGATGAGTCTTGTGGATGAGCTTGAAGCATAGGTGTAGATTTTCTATCAATCACTTGGGGAGGGGGTTGTGGTGCATCAACATCACTAGCTTGTGCCTCGCTTGATCTTGAGGGATGAAGGTATCTTCTTGTGCTTCCCTCACTTGTTCTTCATCAACTTGAGGCGTGTGAGGTGGAGAGGTACTTGATTTGCATCATCTTCACTCTTCCACCTCTAGTGGGTTGATTGCACCAACGGCATATTCTTCATAGCCTCCCTCAAGGGTTCATCATCTACATCATCAAGATCTCATGCTCTTCTTGAGAGCCATTAGTTTCATCAAACTCCAAGTCATATGTTTCTTCAACTAGGCCGGAGGCTTTGTTAAATACTCGATATGCCTTGATTTAAGTGAATAGCCAAGTAAGAAACCAATGTCACATCGCCTTTGGAACTTGCCCAAGTGTTGACGCTTCTTGTAGATGTACACTCTGCATCCAAACACTCGAAGAAGGATATATCCGGTTTCTTCCCATTCACAAGCTCATAGGGGGTATTCTTGAGAAGCCTTTGGACAAAGAGTCGGTTGCCGCATAGCATGCGGTGTTGATTGCTTCGGCCCAAAACTCTCGGGGTGTTGTACTCATCAAGCATTGATCTTGCAAGAGTGATTAGTGTCCGGTTCTTCTCTCTACTACACCATTTTGTTGTGGGGTATAGGTGGCGGACACCTCATGCTTGATCCCAACTTCATCACAATAACCTCAATCTTGGTGTTCACAAACTTGGTCCCATTGTCACTTCTTATCTTCTTGATCTTCACATCAAACTCATTTTGGGCTCTAGTTGCAAACTTCTTGAATATTGATTGAGTCTCTCCCTTGTCTTGAAGAAAGAACACCCAAAGTGCACCTAGAGTAGTCATCAACTACCACCAAGCAAAAGAGATTGCCTCCAAGGCTAGCATAGGGTAGGTCCAAATAAATCCATGTGAAGTAGCTCTAGGACTCTTGAGGTTGACATGAAAGCTTTGGTGGGATGGGTGTTGGCCACTTGCTTGCCGGCTTGACATGCACTACACAACTTGTCCTTCTCAAACACCACATCCTCCACACCTCTAACCATCTCCTTCTTGACAAGTTTCTTCAAGGTTGACATTCCCACATGTGCTAATCTTCTATGCCATAGCCAACCCAAAAACTCTTGGAGAATAGACATGTTTGCAAACTAGCTTCATTTGAGTGAAGTCCACTAATAGAGATTGTTGTGCCAAAACCCTTGAATATCAATGATGAATCTTCAATCTTGGTCACAACTACCTCATTGGGAGTGAATAGACATTGGAAACCAGATCACATAGTTGACCAACCGATAGCAAGTTGAAGCTTAGAGATTGCACTAGCAAGACATTTGATATTGATTGATCATTGGAGAATTGCCACTTTGCCTAGCCTTGCACTTTACTTTTGAATTGTCCCCAAATGTAATCTTGTCTTGCCCTTCACAATCTTCCTCAAGTGTGGTGAACATCCGGGAGTCACCGGTCATATGTTGAGTGCAACCACTATCAATCACCCAATGACTTCCACCGGTCTTGTAGTTCACCTACACACAAGCACTTGAAGTTAAGCTTGTTGTTTGGGAACCACACTTGGTCGAGGTCCCATAGCCTTGTCCACCAACTCCTTAGCAACCCATAGCACTTTGGGCTTGTTCTTCATCTTAGGACCGAGAAACACAACTAGGGGTCTACCCTTGGAGTCCTTGTTGATGATGAAGTGTTTCATCATGAGCAAAGGGCCTTGTGTGCTTGGGCAAGGTCTTGGAGGTGGAGTCTTGCATTGAAACTCAAAGTGACCAACTTGTCCACATCCAAAGCACTTCTTGGCTTGGGCTTTGCTTGTCATAGTTGTTGCTCATGGCCTTGTTCTTGTAGTAGTTCTTAGCTTCTAATCTTGACCTTGGCCTTCATGATTTGGTTCTCCTTGAACCCAATACCGGGCTTGTTGGTCTTCATGATAGTGTTCATCAAGAGCTCACCTTGGAGTTGTGGGCCCTTGGTGAACTTCTCCATTCCACTTGCAAGCTTGATCTTCTCAACCTTGAGCTTTGCATTTTCTTCTTTGAGGGAGTTGATCAAAGTGATTGCATCTTTGTCATCTTGCTTGGCCGACTTGATAGTGAAGGCTTGTTGGCCTTGAGGTTGATTAGCTCTTCCTTGAGCTTTGAGTTCTCTTGCCTCATCTTCACATAGTCTTCATACTTGTCGGCCTCAACTACCTTCTTGCCCTTGCACTTAGCATTTTCTCACTAGCAACTTCATCAAGCAAGTCCTCACAAGAAGTAGCTATATGACACTTAACACCGGTTAATAGCAACATGTGTAGCAAGATCATTTGTAAGCAATTCATTAGCTACCACAAGTGTGCCATGTTCATTTCTAACTTGGTTGTAGTCATTTTTAGCAAGTTGTACTTGTATGGAGCTCTTGTGTTGACCTCTCAAGCTTATCATGTTTCTCATTAGCTTGCTTGAGTGAGGCTTTGAGCTCCCTAGTGCTAGATATGAGAGATTTCTTCTCAAGCTCCAAATCATCATTAGCACTAGACAAGTCATCAAGTTTATATGCAAGTTTTTCTTTAGTTTCTCTAGTGATTCACTTTTAGTTTTGTACTTCCTAATGATTTGGGTTTTTGTTGCAAATCAAAATTAGCTATCATAGAAAGGGCCTCAACTCTTTTTTTCACTATCATCATAAAAGAGTTAGCCCATCTTTTTACCCTTTTTTGTACCTTTTTTTCATTTTACCCATGAGGAAAGGGTGTGAGAGGATGACCCGGGGAGAGATGGGGGAGGTGGGGCGGGGAGTGGAGACCCAATCCCCAAGCGGCCCCCTTTCTCATTTTCACTCTCAAACCCCAGATGATCACTTGTGTCTTCAATGTCGGTGGCCAATCACCAACAATGTGGGCCCTTTTCCCATCCTTTTTCTTCTTGGGAAGTTGAAGTTTTCTTTTCTTGAATGGGTTGTCATCCTTCTTCTCTCATCATTGATATCTTTGTTTCCCTTGTTGTACTTGAACTTGTTGTTGAATTTCTTGTTCTTGTACTTGTCTTTCTTTCTTCGGGGCAAGCATGAGCCAAGTGTCCAAGCTTGCCACAAAGTAGAATCATTTGGAGAGGGGCTTCCTTGAAGGCTTTTGGGAAAAACTTCTTTTCTTTGAAACAAAATTTACTCCATTCTTGTTTACCCCCTTCAACATTTTTTTGTCTTCTTCACCATGGGGCGAGGTTTTATCATCCCCTCCCTCACTTGCATCTCATACACAAATTGCATCTTGCACTTCTCCAAAGGGTGCCTTGAGAGCCAATCCTTCTTCTCCTCCTTTCTTTTTCTTTCTTTTGGGGGAGGAGAAAAAACCCCATCACCAATCTTTATGTACATCTCATGACATTGTTTTCCCCCCACTTGTGTTGGGTGGGGGCGGAGAGATCCCCTTGGGGAAGAACGGGACAAAGTGGGCCCTCTTTTCAATTGGCAAGACAAAGAAACTTGCGCACCCCACGGCGGGTTGCATTTTGGGGGACCCAAGTCCATTCAACTCCTCTACAAAAAATATTAAGACGGAGTCATCTCATTACATTTCATTTGTAAGCAAGCAAAGGAGTTCAACTTAGCCATGACAAAGGTAGTGTTCCTCACGCTCACACTTGGCCCTTGTGTAGCGCACAAATGTTTGTCCAAACACGTTTCGGTTTTCAAATCCGCACACGGTTGAAAACATCCTTGCCCTGCCACGGAAAAAAATTTCTTTGCCTTGGCATTGTTCTTCTCAAAAAAGGACCCCCACAAACACGGTGCCGCCTATGGGAGCGGTTTGTGCACACCCAATCCCCGGCCCCAAGGGAGGCTCCATCCGACTTTACAATATGGAAATTATCCCCATC